>CM038145.1:77652870-78252870 GCA_021437245.1 Aegilops speltoides | reverse complement strand
AACATCAAACTACACTCGGTAGGACTAGGGGTGTTATCTCTCCGGAGAGCCCCGAACCTGGGTATGTCCAGCGTCCCGCGCCCGCTCATACCAACCTCGCCTCTGGAGTTCACCAGCGCCCTCGAGCCTCCTCCTCTCTTTAGCCATCCCATGGCATCTGTCGTGCGCCCACCACGACAATTGGCGCCCACCATGGGGCAGCTCGAGGAGCTGGCCGGGAGCATGCTTCAGACGGCGCCCTTCTCCTACTCCGACGAGTCCGCCGTGCTGGCCTTCAGACGGGGCCCTCGGTGCCGTCCCGATCGTATATGAGACCCCAGCGAAGAACATGCGTGCTGCCCAGGCAGCCGTAGTCGACCTGGACCAGTTCATGGGTGAGGAGCTAAAGCAGCGCATCGGGCGGATGTGTGAACTCCTCAACGCGGCCAACACCCAGCAGGACCGCCTCAACCAGCTCGCCAAGCCAGCGGGATCTGGCTCCGCCCGCCTTGGCAGACCCGGCAAATTTCAACACACAGCTTCCTCGCCACCCGGTGAGGCGCACTCCGACCGAGCCCAGACTCGGCGCAACCCGGCCGCCACAGCCGCTGATGGTTTGGGCGACGAGCCCGTCTCGGAGATCCAGTGCAGACCTGGCCAGCATGGCCGGCGTCCGGCTCCAACCGACCCGGCCCCCCGTGGCCTGGTCGCTAGTCGACTCGGCCCGCGCGCCATTGACGACGCCGACGCTCGCCACCGCCTCGATCAGCTTGCTCACTCCCTGGAGGTGGAGGAGAGGGGCGCTATCGGGCCGGCGTGCTTTGGCCCACGCATCCGGGAAGAGCCCTTTCCCAAAGGGTTCATGCTCCCCTGCAACACCCCCAAGTACAATGGGACCGTAAAGCCAGAAGACTGGCTCATCAACTACACCACTGCCATTGGCATCATCGGTGTCAATTGCCGTCTCGCCATGCGCTACGCACTGCTCATGCTCCAAGGGTTGGCCCGCACCTGGTTGAACAGTCTGCCGATGGGCAGCATCACCACGTGGGTCAATTTTGAGCAAGCCTTCGTCCGCAACTTCACGGGGACCTACAAGCGACCCAGCCGCCCTAGCCAGCTCGCCATGTGCGTGCAAGGGCCTACGAAGACCGGTCGCGAGTACCTCGCACGCTGGACCGAGCTCCAGAACAGCTGCGAGGGCGTCCATGAAGTCCAGGCGATTCAGTACTTCATCAACGGGTGCCGAGATGGCACCCTCCTCAAGCACAAGCTCTTATGCTCCGAGCCGGCCACCATGGTCGCGCTCATGGTGACGGCGGATAAATACGCCAACGCCGACTCCGCCATGAAGATCCAGGTGGCCCTGGATGAAGCCGGCAAAGCAAAGCCGCTTCCACCTCCGAAGCCGGCCGGCGAGAGCAGCCGGCAGCAGCATCACCAGAACAACAAGCGCAAGGCCGACCAGCCGGCGCGGCACCACGACAATATGCTCATCGCGGCCACCGAGCCCACGGCGGACCCGATGGCGAAGCGTCGGCAGACCGGCAAGACGGTGTGGCAACCCGCCATGAGCTTCGAAGAGATGCTCGGCGCCCCCTGCAAGCACCACAGCGGCGCTAGGCCATCCACGCACACGCTTCGGTAGTGCGCCATCACCAAGCGCATCATGAGGGGCGATGTTCCGCCTCCTCCAGCTCCGGCCCCAGGCGCGGGGCAGCCACCTCTGCCTCCACCGCCGCCTCCAGCTGGCGGCGCGATGCGCGACGATGCCTACCCGGACCAGAACGCGGCCTACGTCATCTTCACCAGCCTCGGTGACGACAAGCGTAGCGAGCGCCTCCTTCGGCCGAAGGTGAACACCGTCGTCCCGGCCAAACCAGAGTTCATGCACTAGTCGGATCGCCCGGTCACCTGGACCCAGGAGGATCACCCGGCAGTCATGCCGAGTCCGGGTGGTTACGCCCTCGTCCTCAACCCCACCATCGTCGCATGGCGCACGTGCAAGTTCTCCCGAGTCCTCATCGACGGCGGCAGCAGCATCAACATCCTCTACCGCGACACAATGACCAAGCTCGGCCTCAAGGCCGAGGACCTGGAACCAACCCGGACGATCTTCCACGGCATCGTACCTGGCCTCTCCTGCTCTCCCATTGGCCGGGTCCGGCTTGACGTCCTGTTCGGTGACAGCAACCACTTCCGACATGAACCGATCTGGTTTGAGGTGGTGGACCTATCCAGCATGTGCCGCGCACTGCTGGGCCGACCCGCGCTCGCCAAGTTCATGGCGTTCCCCCATTACGCGGATCTGAAGATAAAGATGTTGGGTCCCAAGGGCCTCATCACCGTTACCGGCGACTACCGCAGGTCCCTGGAGTGCGCTCGAGATGGCGCCAAGCTGGCTGAGTCGCTGGTCATTGCCGAGGAGCGGCGCCAGCTCGACCGGATCGTCACACTGGCAGGCGAGGCCTCGGCCGCGTCGACCCCGACCAGGGACCCGGCCGACGAGGCCGCCTTCAAGCCCTCCAAGGAGGCCAAGAAAGTGAAGCTGAACCCGGAAGACCCCAGCTGCAGCAAGTATGTTCTCGTAGGCGCCCGCCTCGACAGCAAATAGGAAGGCGAGCTCGTCGACTTCCTCCGTGAGAATCGGGATATCTTTGCATGGGACCCCAAGGACATGCTGGGTATCCTGAGGAAGTGCGCCGAGCACAACTTCACGTCCGCAAGGACGCCAAGCCTGTCCGTCAACCCCTACGACGTTTTTTTCAAAGAGAAGAGAAGAACCATTGGTGAAGAGGTCACCAAGCTTTTGGTGGCCGGCTTCTTCATGGAAGTGTTTCACCCCGAGTGGCTAGCCAATCCAGTCCTCGTCCTGAAGAAGAACAAGACCTGGCGTATGTGTATCGACTACACCAGCCTCAACAAGGCCTGTCCCAAGGATCCATTCGCTCTCCCACGCATCGACCAAGTCATCGACTCGACCGCCGGGTGCGAGCTCCTGCCCTTCCTGGACGCTTACTCCGGCTACCACCAGATCAAGTTGGACCCGTTCGACGCCCTGAAGACGTCCTTCATCACGCCCTTTGGGGCGTATTGCTACATCACTATGTCGTTCGGCTTGAAGAACACCGGCGCCACCTTCCAATGCTGCATGTAGAAATGCCTGCTGCCGCAACTCGGCCGCAATATCCACGCTTACATGGACGACATCATGGTGAATACCAAGCAGCACCTCACGCTCCTCGACGACTTGCAGGAAACATTCGCCAACCTCCGCGAATACAAGGTCAAGCTTAACCCGGAAAAGTGCGTTTTCAGCGTCCCGGCCGGAAAGTTACTCGGCTTCCTCGTCTCAGAACGCGGCATTGAGGCGAACCCATAGAAGATCAAGGCCATCGGGCGCATGCGCAAGCAGGCTCGGCTGCGCGATGTCGAGAAGTTCACCGGATGCTTGGCCTTAGTCAGCCGGTTTCTAAGCCGGCTGGGCGAGAGGGCGCTACCCCTGTACCAGCTGATGAAGAAGACGAAGTAGTTCGAATGGAATGACAAGGCAGACGAGGCTTTCCAAGACCTCAAGCGCATGCTCTCCACCGCACCAGTCCTGGCTGCACCGACCGACAAGGAGCCATTTTTGCTCTACATAGCCGCGACCTCGCGGGCGGTCAGCATGGTGCTGGTGGTCGAGCGACCAGAGAAGGGCAAGATCCAAGCCGTCCAGCGCCCGGTCTACTACCTGAGCGAGGTGCTCTCCATCTCGAAGCAGAACTACCCGCACTACCAGAAGATGTGTTATGGTGTGTAATTTACCGCCAAGAAGCTGAAGTAGTACTTCCAAGAGCACGTCATCACCGTGGTCAGCACGGCTCCTATCGGGGAAATCATCGGGTGTCGGGATGCCTCTGGCCATGTTGCTAAGTGGGCGCTCCAGCTAGCCGGCCACACCATCCTCTACAAGCCCCACACCATGATCAAGTCTCAGGCCCTGGCCGACTTCCTCGTCGACTGGACCGAGACCCAGTACTTACCGCTGCCCCCCGACTCGACGCATTGGCGCATGCATTTCGACGGGTCCAAGATGCGACTTCGGCACGGGGCGGCATCATCTTGTCGTCTCGAAGGCGGCGGACTCCGCACGCGCTCCGCACCCGCCGCGCCTCCTACAATGTTGCCGAGTATGAAGCCCTTGTGCACGGCCTCCAGCTTGCCAAGGAACTCGGCATCCGGCGCATCCTGTGCTACGGCGACTCGGACCTAGTGGTGCAGCAGTGCTCTGGCAAGTGGGACGCCCGCGACTCCATCATGGCAAGCTACCGCTTCCTTGTCCAGAAGTTGTCCAGGTCCTTCGAGGGCTGCGAGTTCCTCCACGTCCCGCGCACGGAGAGCGAAGCGGCCAACACGCTCGCCAAAATTGCCTCGTCCCGACATTCCATCCCGTCCGGCGTCTCCCTCGAGCACCTGCACAAGCCGTCCGTCAAGCCGTCGCCGAACTCCGAGTCCATCCATGTTCCACACGACCCAGCCGCATCTCAACCTAGCCTGGGGGCTGCTGAACCCATCCCAGGGGCTGCCGAACCCGGCCCGAGGGCTGCTTAGCTCGACCCGGCCACCATCGCCCCGGACCCGACCGTCGCCATCCCCGACCCGGGGGCTGCTCAACCCGGCTCAGGGGCTGCCAACTCGGAACCCGCCCTTGTGGCCGTCTTCGCCGTGGTTACGGCTCCGTCTTGGGCCCTCCCAATATCAGAATTCCTGGAGAGCGGGGTTCTCCCCATGGACGAGACCGAAGCCCGGCAAGTGCAGCGCCGGGCGTCCGCCTACAGCATCATCAACAATGAGCTCGTCAAGCGCAGCTCCACCGGTGTGTTCCAGCGCTGCGTCGAGCAAGAACAGGGCATCGACATCCTCCTCAACATACACCAGGGAGAATGCGGACACCACGCCGCGTCGCAATCCCTAGTGGCCAAGGCGTTCCGCCACGGCTTCTACTGGCCCACGGCCCTCCAAGATGCCGAGTCACTTGTTCTCAAGTGTGAGGGGTGCCAACGCTTCAGCAAGCTCAGCCACCAGCCGGCGTCACCACTCTGCACCATTCCGATCACCTGGCCCTTTGCGGTCTGGGGACTCGACATGGTGGGACCCTTCAAAACCGCACGAGGCGGCATGACGCACCTGCTGGTGGCAATGGACAAGTTCACCAAGTGGATCGAAGCACGGTCAATCAAGAAACTGGATGGGCCAACAGTCGTTTGGTTCATCAAGGACATAGAGGTTCACTATGGCATGCCGAACAGCATCATCACGGACAACGGCACCAACTTTGCCAAGGGCGCGCTTGAGCAATACTGCTCCGTCTCCAGCATCCGCCTTGACCTGGCCTTCCGTTGCACACCGCAGTCCAACGGGCAGGTCGAGTGGGCCAACGGACTCATCTTGTCCGGCATCAAGCCGCGACTCGTTGAGCCACTCATCCGCTCACCCGGCAGCTGGCTTGATGGGTTGTTGGCCGTTCTCTGGAGTCTCTGCACCACGCCGAATCAGTCGACCGGGTTCACCCCGTTCTTCCTCATCTATGGAGCAGAAGTCGTCATCCCGACCGATGTCGAGTTCGACTCGCCGTGCGTCGCGATGTACACCGAAGCCGAAGCCAGAGAAGCCCACGAAGACGGCATCGACCTACTCGAAGAAGCCCGCCTCCTGGCGCTCAGCTGTTCGGCCATCTACCAGCAAGGCCTAAGGCACTACCACAGCAAGAAGATCAAGCCCCTCACGTTCCGCGAGGGCGACCTCGTCCTCTGACTCGTCCAAGAGCAAGCAGGCCAGCACAAGCTGTCCCCTCCATGGGAAGGCCCATTCATCATGAGCAGGGCCTTGCGCGATCGCAATGCCTACTACCTCATCAACGCACGCAAGTCAAACAAGCACAAGAGGGACACCGCCGGTGAACAAAAGACCCGGCCGTGGAACGCGGAACTCCTTCGCACGTTTTACAATTAGTCGCATGAGTGTATTTATCCTCGCCTTTTATAAATGCATGAAACTATGGGGCCCTGAACGAGACTCGGGGGTTGCCTTTTGTCGACCAACTTATTGCGTCCCTACCTTTTTGCATCACTATGCTCCTGAACCCGGCCACCAGTCCGACCTGCTCGACCCGGGGGCTCGGGGGCTGGCTGGCTTGATCGCCACCCTGCCGCCTTAATTGGTGATTCCTGATGTACTAAGGATGCCGCGGTCCCCCACTTCGCCCTAGGCCACAGACCCGGCTTTGGCTGTCGGCTAGCAAGCACAACGGGCCAGAGCTCCTTCATGCTTCAAATGCCAAGTCAAAGGCTGCCGGGTTGATCAACCCGGCCTGCCACTCAGAAAATAAACAGCCGCACGACCGGCTGCTCGCCAACCGGCTCTGCCGGGTTGCCGCCAGCCGGCCCAGTGGGTGTTTCGCCCGCGCTCAATGTTTTGAAGAGCCCAAGTCCTGTGCACTCCTCTCGGAGAACCAAACTCCTTGTCATGGACCGGAGCCTCGGTCGTCTGACTCGCGGGGGAAGGTTTGAGAAAGGAAAAGCGCAAGAAATCGGTCCGAAAAACAAAAAGCAAAAGTAGAAACGTTCACGACATATACACATAAATATTTAAAAGGCCCACGGCCCGAGTTCATTACACCCTAAACCCCCAGTGGGTGGGTGGACCTGCTACCTAACAAATTCTAATAAGGTATCTCAGGCATCTCCAGCGTCGCGTCGCGACATCGACAGCTCTCCCCTGGCGGCCTCCGTGTCCAGCGAGGCACTGGTGTCCTCCTCGGCACCCCCATCGCGGTAGACACCCGTCTCCTTGGAGCTCCCCTCCGGATCATGGAGAAGCAGGCCGTAGTCGTCACCAGCCACGACCCCGCCGTCCTTCGCCCGCTCAGGGTGGAACTCATCGTGGAAGGCAAACTCGGCAATGTAGCTGGCCCAGGAGGCAATCCGGCCGGCTTGCTCCTGCAGCAGCTGCTCCGTGCCGGCCCGCTGGCCCATCAGCACGTCCAGCTATAGGTCCGGATGCCAAGACAGCACGAACCGGAGCGCCATCTCAGCGCCGGCACGAGCGGCGGAGACGCGCCACTCGTGAAGCCGACCCGGCCCCATCTCCAGCCAATGCACCAGGCGTGTGAAGCTGCTCAGCTCGACAGAGTCCGGCCAAAGGGCCGCCATAATCGTGGTGCCGGCTTGGGACAGCCGCCCCATCTGCTCCCCCAAGACCCGCAGGTGGGCCTCAGCGGCGGTGATGATTTCCGGGAAGGTCCACGCCACCTGCGGGTCCGTCCCGGATCCAACAACTCCGGTCGGGTCGCGCTGAAAGCGGATGGCTTCCTTCGCCAGCCGATGCGTCCCCGGAAAAGCTCCTGCTAGAAAAAGCGAAGCATATCAGAAAAAGGACAACAAGGATGAAAGGCCAGATCCCGACCCGGCAAAACACAAGAAAGGCACTTACTGGAGAAGGACTCTTCCAGGAGCTGCACTTTGAGCAACGTACCACGCCGCTCCCGGTCAATGGTGCGGTCGCGCTCCTGGAGCGTCTTCTCCAGATCGGTCGCCTTGGCAAGGGCCGCCCTCATCTTGGTGTCCTTGTCATCGACCGCCTTCTCGGCAGCCTCACGATGACGGGCCTCGCCCTGGCGGGCCCCCGCAGGCAATCCACCTCGGCCTGGAGCCGGCCCTTGTCGTCGGCCAGCCTGCCGCGCTGCTGATCCGCCTCGACTAGGGCCTGTTGCCCCTCCACCACCTTGGCGGCTTCCGCCTTAAGGAGCTCCACCTCGGCCTCGAGGCGGCTCTTATGACCCGCCAGCTGCTCCTGCAGCTGGTGTGCCTCGTCATAGTGATGACCAGCCCGGAGCAGACGAGTCTGCCAGGACAGCACCTCGGTTGCGTAAAAGAAAGATTCAGCAAAGGAGAAAGCAAGACTTCAGATTTGGCCCAACTGTTACACAGTTGGCCCGAATCTCGGGGGCTACACCCAGTGGGTGTGCTAGCGCGCCCCCACTAGAAAAGAGCATGAAGATACCTGCGGCGACGCGAACCTCCTCCTCCTTGGCGGCGAGCTGCTCCTTGAGCTCCCGATACTTTCCTAGAAGATGGTTGAAGGCGTCGAGTTGCTGAAGAAAGCAGAAATCAGGACAAAAACAGCATTCTGAAGATTCGACCCAACTACTACGTCGTTGGCCCGAACCTCGGGGGCTACACCCAGTGGGTGCGCTGGCGCGCCCCCACAAAGAAGAAGTTGTGAAAAAGAAGAAGCTTACCAGAACGGCGCACTCCAGGTCACGCGTCCGCTCCACCTCGGCCTGGGAGAAGGCCTCGAGCCGGTCCGTCCGGCCGCGCAGACGGCGGCTGACGGTGTCCATCGCCGCCTCCTACTGGGTCTGAGGTCCAAAGACCACGGCGCCCCGCTCCACGCCGGCTGCGGCGCGGCGGCCTAGCACCCTCCCTGCCGAGGCACCAAGGCGTGCACCCCGCTGGCCGCTCCCGACGCGGCCGGCACCTCCTCCGACGCCCTCTCCGGCGTCGTCGATATTTCGATCGCCGGGGCGCCTGCGTCGCCGCCCCGCCCGGATGCGGGGCGGCTGCTCGCCACCACCGGCCCAGCTGCCGGGGTGGCCTCTGGCACCGCCGCCCGCGGTGCCTCCTCCAACACCGGCGGCGCCTCGTGCACTGCCGCTCGCAGCGCCTCCTCCAAGACAGCGCCGCCACCACCTCCATCAGCCCCCGCCCGCTCGACAACGTCGACCCGCGGCGGGGTATCATCCTCCATGGCCACGACCTCCTGGTCGAGGATCACCACCTCAGCTCGGCCCTCACGGCCGCGCTCCCTCACCGACGACGGCCCAAAGACTGTCGCCGCCACCACTGAGCCCTCCGGCGTCTCGCGCCAAGCCGGCTCTGTGCCGGCTCGCGCCCATGCCGCCACCGCTTCGGTCCAAGCCAGGACCAACGCCGCCTCCAGCTCCGCCTCGGCCATGTTCCTGTCTCGCCAGGCCAAGCCCTCGGCGTCGCTCGGGTCCAGGCCGAGGTCCGAGTCGGCCGGTCCCTCCTCCTCGACCTGGTCAACGAGGTTGGACCGGCTCTGCGGAACGCGGTCCCTTTGGCGGCCGCGGCGGCGCCGCCGCCCTCGCCAACACGATTGGCGACCTGAAGAGGAAGAAGACAGAATGAGCACGGCTAGCTCTACAGTCCGGATGCATACAAGAGATGGAGCTTACCCTGACAAGACCAGGACCGGGGTTGGCCTCCCATGCACGGCGCCGCGCTTCCTCTTGGCCGGCCTCCCGGCCTTGGCGAATCCGCCCGTGCGCCGGGGCGGGGCCCGCGAGCGGCGCCGTCCTTTTCGTGCCAGCGACTCGGCGCCGCCCCACGCGACGACCCGGCTCCGCCCGCGTCGCCGCCTCCCCCGCCCAACGCCACTACACCAACAACTGGCGTCAGCATCGCCCGTGTCGTGCCACAGTCAACAACTCGAGATACACGAAGAAAAATACAAGACTTACCCACACGATGCCCAGCGCCGGCGTCGGCCTCGGCTTCCTCCTCCCTGCCGCAGGCTCCTCCGGCGCCACCGGCACCACCTGCGACGGAGCCCGGGCGTAAGGATGCCGGATCGCATTCAGAAGCACCTCCCGGGTTGCGTCGGGACGGGCGAGGAGGTGCGCAGCAGCAAAGTAAGGCGACTAGACACTCACTTGTGGCGCTGAATTCGACTCGCTGTACGGCACCTTGCCAAACCACCAGTCCTCCCCAAGGTTGTCCTTGGAGATGTCGTTCACTCGGCGCGCGATCTGCTCCGCCGTCAGGCGCGTCGACCCCATGCGGTTGGGATCTTGAAGACCGACCATCTCGCCAATGAGGCAGGAGTGCCTCTGTAGCGGGAGAACCCGATGCATGATGAAAGCGGCGATGAGGTCGTTGCCGGTGAGCCCCTCCCGTGTCCTCATCACTATCACCCGCTTGCAGAGATTGAGAATCTACTGCAACGGGCACTTGGGGCAGTAGCCCCAGTTCATCTTTTCCTGCGGCGACGCAATGGCGAAGGCCGGAAGATTGATGCGGTCCGCACCCAAGTTGCGGACGTAGAAGAAGGAGTTCTGCCAATTCTCGGCAGAATCCTCCAGCGGGATCTTGGGGCAGTCTGCCCCCGACCGCTTCGAGATAACGGCGGCGCCGCAGTGGCGAACTCTCCGGCCGTCGGGCCCTGCTGCTTCAGGGAGAAGAAGCGCGTCCAGAGGTCGATCGTAGGCTCGACCCCCAAGTACCCCTCGCACAGGGTGACAAAGCCGGAAAGATGGATGATGGCGCCGGCGCCGAGATGGTGTGGCTGGAGCCCGAAGAACTCTAGGAACATGCGGAAGAAGGTGCTCACCGGCAGCCCAAATTTGCGCTCGAAGTGCGTGAGGAAGACCACGCGCTCTGACTCCTCGGGCTGCGGCCTCTGCTCGCCGTGCGGCAGACGGACGGCGACGTCCGTCTCCCGTGGCAAGCACCGCGACGCCCGAAGATGGGCGAGGTCTTCGGTGGTGACGTTCGAGCCCATCCAAGAACCCGACGGCAGTGCCATGGACGAAAGAAGGAGAAGGAGAAAGAAGATGGACGGCAGCAAAGTTCTGCTCGGGGCAACAGGCGCCGCAGTGCGTCAGTTGCGAGGAGCAGAGCAAGAGCAAAGGGGTAGGAGGGCGCGTGCGAGAATAATGTCTGTCGCCCCCTGCCCCCCGATTTATAACCCTTGGTTTGAACATGGGGGAGTGGGATCGTCTGCACTCGCCCTTTCCACTACCCCGCAACAAGTGTGCACGTACACACGCAATGACTGCCTGAGGAAGAGCAACCGACCCCCGGACGCCGCAATAAATTCGCACGCGTGGGCCAAGGGCACGCGGTGGTGGGCCCCACCCCATCGTTCAGTCCCATCATACGCGTGGCCTGTCAGGCCCCTCCGACTTCCGAGCACCACGTGGTGTCCGTGCAAAGCCCAAGGGATTGCCCCAAGAAAACCGGCACACAGTGGGTGTTGCCAGACCCGGCACTCGTAGAATCCGCCTTGCTTAAGGGGGAAACTGCGAAGGCCCACTCATCCGAAGACGGTGGACCTTGATAGCTTCGGGGACTACTGTCGGGGGGATGAACCCCGGGCAGCCAACGGAACCCGAATCCTTTTCAAAAACAACAGGGCCAGCATCGCCCCTCAAGCCGGCACGCGCTTGGCCGGGTCGCTCGACCCGGCCAAGCCCCGCAACCCGGCAAACTGTCCGACCCAGCAAGACGTGTCGACTCGGCCTCAACAACCAGCACAAGACAGCCGAACCCGGCACAACCAAAGCTTCCTCAACAAGCCAGCTCCACCCGTCGCGTGCTCTGCAATCTAGCCACGGGTCAACTCTCGTCCCATCTAGGCCGTACGATGGGACGAGTCTTTAGCTACCGATGACCATGGCAATAGTGCCCCTCACCTACCCGCTGACCAAGGCTGGCGTGGCTCTGATGCCCCGCCCTCACGACGACAAAGAAGCGGCGACTGACGGGCGCCATCAGACACGACTCGACTCGGCCACGACCTAACGATCGACAAGACGGTGCACAGTCCCCCTAGGCGTGCGGGGCCCGCACCTAGGGGAACCCGGTGAACCACAGGCCCCCAGCGGGTCCCAGCCCAAGTCCCCGGACGCTGACAACCGAGACCCACCGACTTGTAACATTACCATTGCACCCCTGGGGGATTGGTCTATAAAACCCCCCAGGAGCCCACGCATACGGGAAAGCAGAAGTAGGCAGCAACAGAGCATAGAGAGGAACTAGCCACCGAAACAGCAACATCCACCCGGAGAGAAGGAGCAGCCTAAGCCTTGGCCAACTTTCCTTCCTCCTCCATACATATCTAGGAGCAACATTGTACTATCGAACATCAAACTACACTCGGCAGGACTAGGAGTGTTATCTCTCCGGAGAGCCCCGAACCTGGGTATGTCCGGCGTCCCGTGCCCGCTCATACCAACCTCGCCTCTGGAGCCCACCAGCACCCTCGAGCCTCCTCCTTACTTTAGCCATCCCATGGCATCTGCCGTGCGCCCACCACGACACTAGTGGTCTTGTTGACCATCAACACTTGATGCTCCTTATTGATTTCTACCTCCGCATCCTTTACCATTGCAAAGAGCTCGTCATCCCTTGCATATTATAGTTAATCACGAAGCCTTTATAGCTTGGTGGCAGTGATTGAAGAACTCTGTCAATGACACTATCATCAGCAAGATTAACTCCCAGCTGAGTCAAGTGGTTATGGTACCCAGACATTCTGAGTATGTGTTTACTGATAGAACTATTCTCCTCCATTTTGCAACTCTAGAACTTGTTGGAGACTTCATTTCTCTCAACTCGGGTATTTCCTTGAAATCTTAACATCAACTCTTGGAACATCTCATATGCTCCATGACGTTCAAAACGTCTTTGAAATCCCGATTCTAAGCCGTACAGCATGGCACACTGAACTATTGAGTAGTCATCAACACGCGTCTGCCAGGCATTCACAATGTCTGCGATTCTCGGGCGCTGGTGGTACTCTAGCGGTGCTTCGGGATTTAATTCTTACAGGCAGCAATGAGGATAATCCTCAAGTTACGGGCCCAGTCCGTGTAATTGCTACCATCATCTTTCAACTTAGCTTTCTCTAGGAACGAATTAAAATTCAAAGGAACGGTAGCACGGGCCATTGATCTAAAATAACATAGACATGCAGAATAACTATCAGGGCTAAGTTCATGATAAATTAAAGTTCAATTAATCATATTACTTAAGAACTCCAACTTAGATAGACATCCATTTAGTCATCTAAATGATCACGTGATCAAAATAAACTAAACCATGTCCGATCATCATGTGAGATGGAGTAGTTTTCAATGGTGAACATCACTATGTTGATAATATCTACTATATGATTCACGTTCTACCTTTCGGTCTCAGTGTTGCGAGGCCATATCTGCATATGCTAGGCTCGTCAAGTTTAACCTGAGTATTCTGCGTGTGCAAAACTGGCTTGCACCCGTTGTATGTGAACATAGAGCTTATCACACCTGATCATCATGTGGTGTCTCGGCACGACGAACTGTAGCAACGGTGCATACTTAGGGAGAACACTTATACCTTGAAATTTAGTAAGGGATCATCTTATAATGCTACCGCCGTACTACGGAAAATAAGATGCATAAAAGATAAACATCACATGCAATCAAAATATGTGACATGATATGGCCATCATCATCTTGTGCTCGTGATCTCCATCACCGAAGCATCGTCATGATCTCCATGTACCCTCGTAAACCGAAAGTGTAAGCATTTAGTAACGCGGTTGATGTAGTCGAATGTCTTCGCGATTCAACCGATCCAAGCACCGAACATACGGTACCTCTGTGTTCAGCACACGCTCAGCACAATGAGGTCCCTCGAGGTCTTGATCCAGTTTAGGACAAGGGAGAGTTCCGTCCGCACGACGGCGTGGTGACGGTGATGATGAAGTTACCAGCGCAGGGCTTCGACTAAGCACTACGACGATATGATCGAGGTGTGTAACTGTGGAGGGGGGCACCGCACACGGCTAAGAGAAGACTTGGTCTTTTGGGGTTCCCCCTCCCACGTATATAAAGGAGGGGGAGGAGGAGGCCGGCCCTAGAGGGGGCGCGCCAAGGATGGGAGTCCTACTTGGACTCTCGGTCCAAGTAGGATTCGCCCCCCCCCCCTTTCCTATTCCAACTAGGAGAAGGAGGGAAGGGGCAAGAGGGGAGAAGGAAGGAAGGAAGGAGGGGGGCGCCACCCCCTCCTAGTCTAATTCGGACCAGCCCATGGGGGGGCACGCGGCAACCCCTTGAGGCCATTCTCTCCTTTCCCCTAAAACCCATTAAGGCCCATTACTCTCCCGGAGGATTCCGGTGTCCGAATATAACCTTCCAATATATTAATCTTTACCTCTCGACCATTTTCAGACTCCTCGTCATGTCCGTGATCTCATCCGGGACTCCGAACAAACTTCGGTTTTCAAATCACATAACTCATAATCCAAATCATCATCGAACGTTAAGCGTGCGGACCCTACGGGTTCGAGAACTATGTAGACATGACCAAGACACATCTCCGGTCAATAACCAATAGTGGAACCTAGATGCCCATATTGGCTCCTACATATTCTATGAAGATCTTTATCGGTCAAACCACATAACAACATACGTTGTTCCCTTTGTCACCGGTATGTTACTTGCCCGAGATTCGATCGTCAGGATCATCATACCTAGTTCAATCTCGTTACCGGCAAGTCTCTTTACTCGTTCTGTAATGCTTCATCCCGCAACTAACTCATTAGTCACATTGCTTGCAAGGCTTATAGTGATGAGCATCACCGAGAGGGCCCAGGGGACAAATCCTAATCTCGATCTACGCCAACCCAAAAAACACCTTCGGAGACACCTGTAGAGAATCTTTATAATCACCCAGTTACGTTGTGACGTTTGATAGTGCACAAGGTGTTCCTCCGGTATTCGGGAATTGCATAATCTCATAGTCTGAGGAACATGTATAAGTCGTGAAGAAAGCAGTAGCAATGAAACTGTAACAATCATAATGCTCAGCTAACGAATGGGTCTTGTCCATCACGTCATTCTCTAATGATGTGATCCCGTTCATCAAATGAAAACACATGTCTATGGTTAGGAAACATAACCATCTTTGATCAACGAGCTAGTCAAGTAGAGGCATACTAGGGACACTATGTTTTGTCTATGTAATCACACATGTACTAAGTTTCCGGTTAATACAATTCTATAATGAATAATAGACAGTTATCATGATATAAGGAAATAAATAATAACTTTATTATTGCTTCTAGGTCATATTTCCTTCACTTGGTGCCTCCTGGCATTTGGGGGTTGTGGAAGTGTCCCGGGGAGTTGAGCTCCAAGGTGTTTTCCTCATAGTTGTTATCGCTTCAGTTCGGGAATACCAAAGGACGCCGACATCGAAAGTGCTTCTATACTCTTTGCGGTGAGAGTGGTTTCGCGCCACCCAGTAATGGGGAGAGCTATTATGCATAAGAGCTTCAAGTTCATCATTCTTCATTCTCGTATTCTTTTCCAGTGGATTCAATTCAAGCTGTCGGTGTTGATCATATCCCCTTCCTCGTTTCAAATGCTTTTCCATTGCCGGTGCACCTCTTAATCATCCACTTCTTGTTATTCATTTGTTCCGAAGTGTTGAAGATGTCTCTGAAGATTCATGTTTCCATTCTTAATCCGTTCAAGCTATTTCGAGGTTGTTATCTCATTCAAGCCATTTAAATCAAACCGGTGCAATCTCTCTTTCAAGCAACCATTTCCAACGGTGCTTCTTTCGAGTGGCACCATAACCCACAGGTCTTTTCCCAGGATATTACCTGACTCCTCTAATTTTTCCAGAGTTACCCTCAAAATCTTTCCAAAGTGTGACTTAAGAATGGATTCCATCAGTCATATGCCTTCTCCAGGATCACTTTCAAAACATTTTCATCGTTGGCTCAACCTTTTCTCTTCTCATTCTTCTAGAGTGTGTCAACAATTCATGGTGGTGTTCCTTGTCGTCATTCTTAGCGCTGAAGACTGAAGAAGAGTTTTCCTCCAAATATGTCCGTTCTCTTGAAGATTCATGGTTCTAACTTCATGCCATCCTCATAATTGTTTTCGATTCTAAGAATTCTTTTCATAACCATCCAAAGCATTTCAGGAGTTGTTTTCCTTTCTCGGTCGAAGGCCATCATTTCCGAAGATTTATCCATTCTCAACATTCAGCTCTCATTCCCCAATTTTTCCGGTGCATCGTTCAAGTATTATCTAGTTAGCTCGTGATCTCTCCGTTCTCTTGCATCTAAATTCCCTAAAGTATCTTCGTTCGTTTTCTAATCCTTCTTGGTGATTCGTTCCCTTTCTTCAATTGTTTTCAATTCTTATGATGGTTCGTTCAAGGTTCCTCTTCCTTTCTTATCATATCAATTCCTTCGTTCCTTCCAAAAATCTTACCAGTGATCTGTTGAAGACTTCCTCAACTTTGTGCTATATCTCTCCTTAATCCTTCTCAACAAGAATAAGTAGTATGCCAAATCCATTGCTTGTCATCAATTTAAGTTGATCAAGGATAAGCATAACATAATTCTTATTCTTGTTTCATCCAAGTGATTAATTTCTTCTTTCCGAAGTTGTTCATCATATCACATTCTCGGTTCGAGATGCTTCATCTTTTCTTTCTAGAGTTCCAAGCTCTCTCAATTATCTCGTCTCGAAGGTCCATCTAAATCATTGCAGGCGTTCAATTCTTGTTCTTGCAATCTTTGCTTCTTTTCCATCATCCTTTCATCTGGATTTCTTCCAAAGTTTCTTCATGGTGGTCTGTTAAGGATTTAATTAATCCTTGAAGTGTTCTGTCAAGATTCTCGCTGGAGGAGCTCAAGTATTCTTCATCTTGCATTTTGAAGTGAGATTATTTTTGTCTTGTCTTCTGCGGTGGCGTTATGTCACTCTTGACAATTTCCCTTCATGATTCGCAATTCACAACTTGTCAGGAATGAGATATTTTAAACCCATCATTTCCTCTTCGTCCAAAATATATATTTAACCATCAATCTCCTTGTTGGAGTTATATTGGTATAGACTTCGCCTAATGCCTTCCCTAAGGATCGTGCTAATTGTGGTGCTTATCCATGATCCAAGTTTTCTCCATATCCTTCACGGTGAAATAGGCTTTTTATCTTGTTTTTGTAGGTGGCAGAATTTCACATCAAGTGTTGAGATGTTTTCCATAAGCCCACAGTAAGCTTATTCTTTTCGTTGTTGATTTTCCAACAACTCCATTCAACCCTTCTTTGTAGTCATGTTCCTTCAAGTTCAATTGTGATAGATGTTTTTTCTCTTCTTCGTTATTTTAATTCCAGCCTTCCATTTCTTCCGGAGGCATTATGTTGTTTCTCTCCACAGGTATCATCCTAGTTCACGTTCTATTCCTTCCATTTTCAACCGGAGTGTTGTCCAAATTCTGTCATTCTTATTCCTTCTCTATCTCGTTTTAACCGGAGTGGTTTTTCAAAGTCAATCTTCTCCCTTAAGCTCTTGGTTCACGTTGTATTCCTTGTTCCTCTTGTCCAACAGACAGTTTGCAATATCCTTCATCTCCATTGTATTCTTTCTTTCAAGTTGTTCAACCTCTCAAGGTTCGTGGTTTCACTCATTTGTCGAAGAAGCAACTTAGGTTTACCACTTCTCTTCGTTTTTCATGGCTAGATCTCGGGGCGAGATCTCCTATAAGTGGGAGAGAGTTGTAACAGTCTGAGACCGACGCTCCAGTGCCTTCCATTTATTTTCGCTTTCACTATGTGTTTTATTTGCTTGTTGCATTCATCATCCACCATTCACATTGCATCAGCACTCTGCTGCCATCATTTTTCAAAAACCCGCATCTACTCGTAGTTGCCGCTTCTTCCTTGTCTCTACTGACCTCCTCCCAGATCAACCAGACCGCTCTCTTCTCTGAGCCCATAACACCCCCTTGTCTCCATGGCCTTTCATCAAACCCCTAACGCATGTCCGAAAGTTGTCCCGAACCCGACCCGGGCAGTCGTCACCGATGGGTTCGGATCATCCCCAAACATCAATATATTCGAATTCTTCTTTGGAATCCCCTAGTCTTTTCTTCTCAATCACCCGATCTTGATCAAAGGGTCCAAATAACCCCTAACCTAACCCGCTAGCTATATATATCAGCCTACCCTAGAATTTAGGGAGATATCCCATCATCCCCTCAGCCCCTCCACCCCTTGTCTCTCCTCCATTTCCGTGCCCGACCAACCAGCCTCCTTCTCGGATCCGGCACCTCCCACCTTCTCCTCATCGTTTGCGGCAGGAGCCAACCAGCCACCTCCCTTGAATTCCTCGTCGTTCAAGCACCTTCGTCGGTTAATCTCCACCGAGAAGAATCCTGACCATCCCATCGATCCACTCCACTCCACCCATGGCCTCCTGCCTCCCCGACTCCCTTGCTCCATGCCACAGCCATGCAGCCTCGCTTGAGGTCCAGATCGGGAGGAACCTAAGCTCCCAAGCGTGACCGAACTCCCCCACCTTCGTGCAACACCGACAACCACGGGCACAGCTGCCAGGACCCTGCACCCCTACTCCCTCTCCTCTTTCTCCTTGTTGTCTCCCTGCCTCACATCTCTCTCTCTTTGTTCTCTAGGGAACCGAACGAAGGTCCCCCTTGCCGGAGATCCTCGTGCTGACGGGAGCCGCTGGTGAGCTCCTCCACTGCGGCCCGTATCCCCTTTCTTTTCCCTCGTGTCGCGCTCCTGCCATCTCCCTACGGTCTCTCTTCTCCCTTGTTTTCCCTCTGAATTTTCTCTGTCTTTTCTTCAGACAACAGCAACTTCCATGGCCGTGTAGATCGCCGTCGGCCTCCACAAGCCGAGCGCCACCGGATCTGGAGGATCTGGGCCTCCCTCACCCGTTCCCACATCTGTCGACCGAGCGCTTGAGACGTCAATCGATCCTGCGATCGCATGCTTGCCCCTCACGATAGAATTGAAATGCTATACTTAAAGAGCATTCAACAACGGTAGGGATAGTACATACCCTACTGCAAGTGAGCAACGCTAATAGGCACCATAATTCCTGGGATTTCGTACATAAAAATGGCAGTCCGCCTTATAAGCCGAAACATATTTAAAACTATTTTTTAAAGTTTTGAACGTGATTTTATTTTTTGAAAAAAATATTATATGTATTGAAAAGCAAACATTTTATTTCATAGGGAAAAAATAAACTTGAAACAATTTTGGGAATCTCCAAACTTTATTTTCAAAAAAAGGAGCAACATGAAAATAATATTTTTTTTTCTGAAATCAAGAAGAATTTATTGAAAATGCAAAACATTTTCTAAAACACAGGAACAAAAAACTGAAAGCGCGAACATTTTTGAAACACATGACCATTTTGATGATGTGAATAAATTTGGAAATCCGGAACATTTTTTGGAAATTCCCATTTTTGAATTGGTGGAAAAAAATTAATAAATGTGAACATTTTTTGAAATTCGCCGGTCATTTTTTGAATTTGTGAACAAAAATTAAAAACAGGAGCATGTCTTGAATTTGTGAAAAAAATTGGAACCAGAACAATTTTTGAAGACATGATATTTTTTAATTGGTGAACAAAACTTTAAAACAGGAACAATTCTTGAAAATTCAGAACAAAATTTTGAAACAGAGAACAATTTGAATAACCAGAAGAATTATGTAAATGCTATTTTTTAGTATACATGAAACAAAATATAGAAAATGAAGGCATTTTTCTATAGCTTCGAACATTTTTGTAAAACATGAACATTGTTTTTGAAACGCGAACAATTTTTGATACTTCAAACAATTTGTGAAACGCGATCAATTTTTCAAATTGTGAACATATTTTGAAAACGAGATCATTTCTTGAAATTCCAAAAATTATTTGAAATTTTAAAATTGTAAGCACATTATAAATCATGAACTAAATTTTGAAAACGAGAGCAATTTTTGAAATACGAACATTGTTGAAAATTGTGAACAGATTTTGAAAGCAAGAACATATTCTGAAATTCATGAACATTTTCTGAAACATGATTTTTTTTTATAATTGTGTAGAAAATTTTGAACACTCGAACATTTTTTGAAATTTGGAACAAAATGTTTGAAAATTTCAAACAAAAGAAACAGGAAAAAGGAAAAAATGAAAACGAAAAAGAAACACGAACAGAAAAAGAAAAAAAGAAACAGACACAAAAAAAGAAAATGAAAAAGGAAAATAAAATAACTGGTTTATGAACCTTCTAGAAGGTTCCCAAAACCGATAAAAACCACTGGGAAACCTCTATAAGATTCCTAAAAACAAAAACCTCGTATGTACTACGGATGGGTCGGACCCATTCTTAGCTCGTTCGCCCAGTCTGTGCGTTTGCTCGACAGTTTGATGCAGTCAAATAGGGAATTCCGCCGCGGCCTGCCGCCAGCTCCTTCACCAAGCCGGCCCATCTTCTTCTCTGGGCCCAATGTGAGCAGTGCACCAGTTTCAGCCAAGTGCTCGTTTTTTTCCTTCAGCAAATTTGCTAATAACCAGTGAAATGCAGTTTTACAGATTGGACCCTCTAAGTTCATGCATTGATTAACTCCCAAACCATGCATCGGTTTAAAAAGATTTATATATGAAATGTGTAAAATTTCATCTTGTTTCCCAATATGCAACTTTCATCCATGTTAAAGATGTTAAAAATTGTTGTTTGCATTAATTGCCTCAATGACATGCTAAAATGGTTTATTTCATAACTAAATAATCGTAGCTCCGAATTAAATAAACTTTATATGTAAATGAGATGAAAAAATGCATAGATTAACATGGTGGCATTACTACGCATGTTTAACAACTCTAAAATTGTGTATAGGGCAGAACAGTAGCAAATTCAAAATATGCATATGAGGATTTTCTAGAATTGTTGTTTGTTGTTTCCAGGGCTCATTTAAACTTGCCTAAATAGTTAGTTTACTTATGATTCACCTCTTGCCATGTTTAACAATATTTAGTATTGTTGGGTACTTAAACGGGAGTGAACTAAATAATTGATTGCGGTGTTTCATCAATATTCAACTCGTTGCATATTGAGCTCCACTTATTTTGTAGTATTGTTTGTTGCACTTTGCCATGTCATGCCTCATTAAACCGGACATGCATCATACTTGCTTGTGCATCATGCCATGATTATGCTTTTTGGTTTACCATGTTGTTTGCTTCTTTCCGGTTGTGCTTCCTCTCGATAGTTTCGGTAACTTTGCGATTGTGAGGATCCGTTCGACTACGCCTGTTCGTCTTCTTCATGGATTCGGTCTCCTTCCAAGCGGGGTTTCAGGCAAGATGAACATTACCTTGGATATCACTACTATATTTTCTTGCTAGTTGTCTTCATGCTATCGCTTTGTCGCGCTACCTACCACTTGTTTATCAAGCCTCCCAAATTGCCATGATAAGTCTGTAACCTTTCCACCATTCTAGCAAAACGTTGTTTTACTATGTTACCGCTTTGCTCAGCCCCTCTTATGGCGTTGCTAGTTGCAGTTGCAGGTTGTTCCATGTTGCGACATGGATATCATGGGATATTACAATATCTCTTATTTAATTAATGCATTTATATACTTAGTAAAGGGTGGAAGGCTCGGCCTTTTGCCTAGTGTTTTGTTCCACTCTTGCCGCTCTAGTTTCCATCATACCGGTGTTATTTTCCTTGATTTGTATTCTTTACACGGTCGGAGTTTATGCCCCCCCCTTGACAGTTCGCTTTGAATAAAACTCTTCCAGCAAGGCCCAACTTTGGTTTTACCATTTTCCTAATAACAACTAAAACTTGCATAGGGATCGGCTAGCACCCGGGGAAAATTAATCAACAACCCGGGCCAGTGCTCCTCATGGGTGTTGGTCCAAACTAGATCCCCCTGCAGTGCCACCAGAGGAAAACTTGAGGACTGGTTTTAGTTGTACGACTGCTCATCTGATCATGGCCTGAGACGAGATATGCATGGCTACTATTGGGGTGTTGGCGCGTCGGGAGGTCTTGCTGGTTTTGTTTTACCATTGTCGAAATGTCTTGTGCACTGGGATTTTGATTTTGATCAGGTTGTCCGAGATGGAGATTTACCTCCGTGGATCGTGAGAGTTTGTGATGGACTAAGTTGGGACACCCATGAAGGGTTTAATATTTTTAAGATCCATGCCCATGGTTATGTGGCAGATTGGAAATTTATAATATCTGTCTGTAGAACTTGACACCAGATCCAAAATAAAATACACCAACCGCGTGTGTAATCGTGAATGTCTCTTTTCGAGTGAGTTCGGGAAGAGAACACGGTGGGGTTATGTTTGACTCGTAAGTAGTCCAGGATCACTTCTTGATCATTACAAGATTGCGACCATTATGCATAGTTCCTCTTCTTACTCTTGTACTCGTAAGCTAGCCACCTCACTACTTATCCATTCCATACCCATTAAGCTTTGCTAGTCTTGATACCCATGGTAATGGGATTGCTGGGTCCTTGTGGCTCACAGATTACTACAACAACAGTTGCAGTTACAAGTAAAGCGATGCTTTGATGTGAGAGCGATGCTTGATTGCTTTTGGAGTTCTTCTTCTGCTTCTTCTTCTTCGATAGGTTCTGGGTCGGGAGCCTAGGATTAGCAGGGTGGATGGCGTTCTTTTTTTCGTTTGATTTCTTCCGTAGTCGGATCCTGCTCTTCTGTGTGATGGTTGCTATGTATTGATGTATTCTTATTGTAGCTTGTGGGGAGTGTAAGCCTTTATCTTGTATTCTCATGTATTCAGTACATGGTATGTTGTAATGATATCCACCTTGCTATGCGCTCGAAATGCAGTTGTGCCCCAATCATGAATTCATCACATGATTGGGAGAGAATCGCATCTTGGGTGCTACACCGGTAGCGCGGGTGCGGCGATGCCAGGATGGGGAAAGTGAGATGTCTAGGAAGAGAGAGAGAGAGAGAGAGAGAGAGAGAGAGAGAGAGATTTATTTTTTTTCTTTTGTATTTAGTTGGGTCCCACATGTAAGTGTCACATTGTTTTTTCTTTGATTTTCAACTGAAGTTGGAAGGAGGGGGAAATGGTCCAAAAAAATGTCTCTCTAATAGTCAAACCCCATTGACCGGACGGAACTGAGATGCAAGGGCAAAAACATAAGATAAGTGAAAGAACATGCGGTGCCCCCATGTTTGGTTTTGGTAATTGATGACAATCTCTATGGACTAATGGTTGCCTTGAGTTATATTTGAAGGTTTTGTCCATAGGCTTTCTTGAAGTCCATGTGTTGGTTTCAATGAGTTTATGAGTTGACCAAGGTGCTATTAAGGAATTATCCAAAGATTGGTCACGTGAGTGTTGAGCTTATTGCAAGCATGTCTTGAAGAAGAAGATTGTGTGATCATTCATGTTTACCTTCAAGACATCATCCAAATGAAGAGAGTTGGAAAAATTCAAGGTTGATCAAGACTAAGTCAAGAGTGAATCAAGTTGATCAACTCACAAAGCATAGAAGATGTACCAAGAGGGATCAAGTGATCCCATGGTATGGTAAGCATTGTCAATTACGCTCTGTGTACTAACCCATGGTCTTCGTGAGAGTTCTTTGTGGGGTTAGGATGCGGTGTGCAAGTTCAAGTGATGCATCACGAAGAGATCAAGTGCTTGAAGCGTGCCGCCCATTGTGGTGACAATGTACTTGAGAACATGAGCTGAAGAGTGGCTCACCCATAGTGGACTATGGGGGAGCAATCATCTAGTCTTCATCAAGCCAACACAATCAAGAAAGGTGGTCCAACTTGAGGGAGTCAAGATCGTCATCATCTAGCTCAAGTAGACCATGTGCAAGGCAAAGGTTTTCCCTTGATAGGTTTTCTATTTTACCGGTCTCATGGTGGTAGTTGGGAGACTGGGTTATAGGATCGTTTGTCGTACTATCAAGGGGGGCTCTCAAGTTGGTAGCTTGATCGTATCGTTAGTAGAGAGCTCAAACCATTGCATCCTTGCATCATGTTTCTTGGTTCTTGTTTGGTTATCTTTGTGAGTCTTAGAGCTTATGGTCATCTTGATGACAAGCTTGAGTTCATCGAAAACGGAGTTTGCATGCATCTTCTATGATGCTTTCGGTATTGGAGGTTTTACCGGTCTTATCCGAGGAAGGGTTCTCACCATTTTCTTATGGGCCTTTTCTAATTTTCTTCTTATTGATATTTCTTTAAAGATTGTGTTATCCCTTGTCGTTAGCTTTCCAACAAACTTGGTTTCATCAAATTCGGAGTCCGTTTGCAAAAGTTGTGGTAGTTTTGGTGTTCTGAAAAGGCTGCAGCGGTACTACAGCGAATTGGAGCGGATGTAATTTTTTACTACCGCTCCAGAGCTGTACTACCACGGCTCCTACAGCGGTAGTACCACTCCGGACCAAAAACTCGTCCCAAGTCCTGCGGTGGTAAGCTCGGATGTAATTTTTTAGTACCGCTCGCAAGCAGTAGTACCGCTACCCTTAGCAGTAGTACCGCTACCCCTAGCGGTAGTACCGTGAGGTCAAGCGGTACTACCGCTCCGATGGTTCTTCTGGCCTTTTTGCCTCCTCGTTGTTGTGTTTCAAAGGGGTATGGTAGTACCGCTCCTTGGAGCGGTAGTACCGCTCTGTGCGGGCTGTGAGCATAACGGTTGGATTTCTTTTCCACCTATAAAAGGGGGTCTTCTTCCCCAATGAACCTTATCCTTTGAGCTCGTGTTCTTTCCCCATTGTTGACTTTCTTCGAGCTTGCTAACTCTCAATCCCTCCATGGATTCTTGCTAGTTTTTGAGGGAAAAGAGAGAGGAGATCTAGATCCACATTTCCACCAATCACTTTCTCCTCTATGTGAGGGGAACCCCTTGGATCTAGATCTTGGAGTTCTTGGTGTTCTCCTTCTTGTTCTTCCTCTCATCCTCCCTAGCATTAGTTGCTTCGGTGGGATTTGAAAGAGAAGGACTTGGGCACTCCGTGTGCCCTTGCGATTGCATTTGGTGCATCGATTTGAGTTCTCCACGTGATACGTCGAAGTTACAAGTTGAGAAGCTTATTACTCTTGGGTGCTTGGTACCCTTGATCTTGTTACTCTTGGGTGTTTTGGACACCCTAGAGCTTGTTCCTCTTGGGTGCCTTGGCGCCCTAGACGGTTGGTGTTGTTGGGAGCTCAATCATTGTGGTGTAAAGCTCCGGGCAAGCGTCAGGGTCTCCAATTAGGTTGTGGAGATCGCCCCGAGCAATTTGACGAGTTCTGGTGACCGCCCCCAAGGATTGCCAAAGTGTACGGGTTCGGTGAACGCCCCCAAGGGTTGCCATTTTTGTGGGTTCGGTGACCGCCCTCAAGGGTCCCTTAGTGGAATCACGGCATCTTGCATTGTGCGAGGGCGTGAGGAGATTACGGTGGCCCTAGTGGCTTCTTGGGGAGCATTGTGCCTCCACACCGCTCCAAACGGAGATTAGCATCCACAAGGGTGTGAACTTCGGGATACATCGTCGTCTCTGTGTGACTTGGTTATCTCTTACCCGAGCCCTTTACTTATGCACTTTACTTTGTGATAGTCATATTGTTCTTTGTCATATATCTTGCTATCACATAGTTGCTTATCTTGCTTAGCATAAGTTGTTGGTGCACATAGGTGAGCCTAGTTGTTTTAGGTTTTGTGCTTGACAAATTAACCGCTAGGTTTATTCCGCATTTGTTCAAGCCTAACCATCATTATTTTAAGGCGCCTATTCACCACCCCCCCCCCCCTCTAGGCGACATCCTCGATCTTTCAGTTGGTATCAGAGCCTCGTCTCTCTGTTGGGCTTAACCGCCTAGAGAGTAAAGATGTCGACTGGGGGATTAGGATTCTCTGACACTCTTAGTTTCGATGGCACAAATTTTGATGTTTGGGTAATTCGTATGCTTAATCTCTTTAGGGTCATGGACCCAAATTTTGAGCGAATTGTAGATATGGGTTTTCCTCCTCCAAAGGATCCCAAAAGCTTATCTTTGGAGGATGAGAAAAACACTTATCTCAATGCTCAAGCTTCTAATGTGTTTTTCGATGCTTTGAGCAATGTAGTTATATTTGAACTCATGTCGTTCCGGGATGCTCATGAGTTGTGGACAAAGCTTCAAGATAAATATGGTGTGTCCAAGATTTGTAAGGATGATCGTTCTCCCTCCACCTCTGGCCGTGTTGCGTTCTCAACTTCTTCTAATTCACCTACATGTGGTTTGCCACAAGGCAATGACATGGTGAGTAGTGGTGTTCATTGCAATGGTGATAGTGGGCTTATTGTTGATAATCCTTCATCACTTTCTTATTGCAATGCTTCATCTTTGGACTTTAGCACTTCGAGCACTCCAAATGTTTCACATGCTTGCGTTGATAGTTCTTGCATATCATGTAGAAATCGCTTGACTAAATCTCATGATGATATGCTTGCTATATCTTGTTGCCATGATAAAAATGCATGTATTTCCTTGAGTTGTTGTGCTAACAATGTAGAGGAAACCCGACACTCCATGGAACAAGATGTGGTTTTGAATGGTGCTTCAAGGGATCCTACATCATCATCTATTGCTTTTTGCCTTATGGCCAAGGCTTCAAAGGTATCTCCCACTTTGAATCCCAATATATCTTGTGATGATATTGATGATGGCAAGAGTGATGATGATGTCGATTATGATGAAGAGAATGATGATGTTGCCTCCTTAAAAATTAAGGGGGAAATTATTTTTAAAGCTCTTCACAAAAATAAACTTGCTCGTTCCAACTTCATGGAAATCATGCCATTGAGGGCAAGAAATACATTGAGGAGTTGGAATCTCATCTAGAGGAGCATGAGGTCACCATTGAGAAAATGGAAGCTCATGAGCGTGATTACGCAAATGAGATCACGGACCTCTCTCAAGCTCTTGAACTAGAACAAACCACCAAAGAATCTCTTGAGGAGACTGTAACAGCCTGATTTTTGGCCCTTTCTTTTTCTTTTGTTTTTCCGAGGTTTTTGCTTGAGTTTTCTTTTTCCGTGGCTTTGTGGGCTGGAAACTGAAGAAGATGCCCTCTTCTTTGCTTCTAGAGTGGCTTGTCATTCCCAAATCCAACCCTAGACTTTTCCATTTCCATCCTAGCCCAAATCCCAATGTTCTTTTTATTGGGGATATTCCTTTTCAAGGAATAACTCAATTTGACTTAGGTTGTGAAGCAACCTATATTTCCCTCACTCCTAAAATTCCCAAATAATTATCATAAATTGTTTGGGTCATATCTTGATCAAATATGGCAAAACTTTTCATTGCCACGTTCAAAAATAATTCCCCAATATTCCTTTTCCTATTCTGCCCTGAATGGCACTTTGTGAAGGAAGTGTCATTTATATTCCTCCTATTGACTCCAACATTTTTGGGCATGTTTATATGTCCAAATAATTGCCTCATGCACAAGTTCAAATTTATTTGCCTAGCCAATCTTCCTCAGTGAATTTTCAAAGTTTCTGTCTGACAGAAGGCTTTGTGAAGGAAGTACTAGCTAGAAGTACCCAAATGAGTTGAAATTTTGCGCACTCCTTAATGTGATCATATTAACCCCTTCCACCCATTTGCAGCCCCATCCAATCATCTATGTGATCACAAGAGTAAATCTTTGTTTCTGGCAATATTTTTAGGTTGTGAAGCAAGTGTATTTTATATTACTTCAAAAATCCTGATAAACTACCAGATCATTCTTCCACCCATAAAACATCTCTCCACCCAATTTGGCATCATTTCATTGATCCATTTGACCACCATAATTATTTCAAGTTTCCGGTCAGCAGAGATGTTTGTGAAGCAAGTGCTATTTTGGTTTGTCCATTTGGCATGATCTTTTTACAACATCATCATATGACCAAATGACTAAGCCTTGCCCAATATTAGCTCAAGTGGCACTCCATGTGAGTGCACCATCCTAATCTTGATTCTGGACCATATTTGGCAGTTGCAAAGCAAACGTGTTAAATCTTGATCCAAACCCATCCATAGTTACCAGGATGTAAGTCTTTCGTTACCTCAACATCCAAGACAACTCCATTTGACCCAATCACATCCCTGTTGAGCAGCAGTACACGATCAAGTTTACTGCAGTAAACTTCAGGTGTTAACTGCCATTTAATCGTGTCACTTTTAACCAAACTACCATCGCAGTTGCAACCTCCCTAGGAAGGACAAGCGCCAAGACATTGTTTGGTCGGCCGTGTGCCACTGTGAGCACCAGTGCGCGCGGTGATCACTGACTTGGCATGTAGTGGGCGCATCCAGAATGGCTTCTTGCTTGGGCCCCTCTCCCTCTCATCGCCTTCGCGCTCATGAGCGTGTCTACCAGCTAGCCCTCGTCGTCGCAGTCCCCCTGGACCCCTCTCCCCCTCCGGAAGCTAGCTCACCGTCGCTCGCTACCGCGTGAACATGAGAGCACAGTGGTGTTTTGGATCTTTTGTCGCCGTCGTCTTCCTCCCTGCGCCCCCTTGGCCTCCTCTGCCTCATGAGCTCTCCCCTGTGCCCTCCCCGTCGTTTGCCCCCGAGCCCATGCGCGCGGGCACGCGTCTGCGACGCCGGACACACGTCGCCGGCGGCGCCAGCTCGGCATCCCTCTCGCCCGGCTATTTAAGCCCTTCCCCGAGAATTTCGAGCTCACCACCAGCCTCACACCACCTCCAGCAGCCTCCCCAGCCTTCCCATCGAGCCCAAGGAGCTCTCTGCGCCCCTCATCGCCGCCATGGCCGGCGCCTCAGTCAACCCTGATTCCTGCGACCCTGGCCATCTCCCTCCACCCCACCACCTCTAGTCGTCCCCTACACCATCCGCAAGCCGCCCCAGGACCTCTCTCCCTCCTCGGGTGGCCTCCTGCCGTAGTTTCACTGGCGCCCAAAGCCTCCTCCGCCGGCGTGCTTGCTGCTCTCAACCCCGCCCTCCTCAAGGTCCGTTCTGTCCTGGAGCGGATCGACCTCGTTGCCCTGAGCACGTGGGTAGGTCGAGCGCCGCCTACGGTGGCCGGAGTCGCCGGCGATCGTCGTCGGGGCGGCCGGCCTCGCCTCTGCCACAGCGAGCGTCGGGAGAAGGAGGGAGGAGGAAGAGAAGAAAGGAGAGAGAGGGAGTGGATAAGGTGGGACCCACCTGTCAGCCCCTCAGGCGTTGACCAGCCCCGGCCCCGCCACTGCCACGCTGGATAAGTGGAAGCATAAACCCCCGAATACGCTTTCTAGTTTTCTGTTTTGGCCCAGTCTGTAAAATAAATTTTTACAGATAAGTCCCTAGCAGTAAAACCCTTATAACTTTTTTATCCATAACTCCGTTTGAGCCCCCTCTGAGAGAGAACAATTTCCGGCAAATCTTTTCGCGACTTCATCGCACTTCTCCCCGGTGCCTTCTTCATCCCCAGGCAAGCCACAATACCCACTTGCATGATAGTCATGTAGTAGCCATGGTTTTCAACTTGAATATTTAATAAATGTTTGCTTGTTGAAAAGATGGTTATCGTTGTTTCGGTGATGTTCAGATCATGTTATACCTGCTAATATTACCTTTCATATGATTATGTTGGTTAGTAGTACATGTTGATGATGGTGATGGTCATGCCAGTTAGTATGCCATGTTCAGTGGATATGAATTATTGTTGGTATGATGTATAGTTAAGTGATACTCTCATGATGATGTTGATATCATGTTTATGTATTATTGTTGGCATCATGTTATTTTATCATGGCTCAACATATTTGCATTCAAGTTTAACCGGATTAAATTGAACTTGAACACCTGTTGGCTGAGTCATGGTGCCGCTGAATCGATGCTGACCAGTGCAACCATGCTTACTGGTATGGGACGGTCCTAACTAGGTCTATTGTTGTGCCTCTCGCCGGTGCCTCCAACGAGGGAAGGTTATGGGCGCGTGCTACCCTGATTAGGTAGGCGGAGCATAACCTTTTGTGCCCGTAGTTGTTATAGCCGGCGGATCCCCGTGTGGGATCGTTTATGTTTTGGGCCACGACGGTGGTCGTTGTGTCTGGAGGTAGGCACGGGGACACCCATGACTTAGCTTAGTGAGGAGTGAGTCGGAGTGGCCGGGAGAGTGTCATGACAGTAGATCAGTTTTGTTGGAACACCGTTGGTCCACACGAATGGGAGTGCTAGGCCATGGGTTCCGTAGTGTGGTTACAGTGTACTAACCTCTGCAGAGTGTATATAAATATATCGATAGCCGCGCCCACGGATAAGGGCCCAGGTCGAGAGAAGGTCACACCATGAGTCAACAGTAATAATAATAATGTGCTTAATAACAGTGAGATAAGTTGGCCAAGTGTTGGTCGGGTGGTGATCGCCGTAAGGATCACGGGCCAGTTGTTGGTCGGGTGGTGATCACCGTAAGGATCACAGGCCAGTTGTTGGTCGGGTGGTGATCGCCGTAAGGATGACGGGCCAGTTTATTGGTCGGGTTGTGATCGCCATAAGGATCACGAGTTTGTCTCTGTTGGTGATCAGGAAGTGAGGTGATCACCATTGGTAAGAGAGTCCGAGGGACTCGGTGCACAAGTTTGGTTGCATTGCATGAGTAATATGTTTGCATTTAACGAACCATGGTAGATCATGAGATGGTTGCATACAGATAACATGCTATGTCTACATTTGATATGATTGATAGTTTATTTATGCCATGCCATGCTTTGATGGATATGATTGAGATGATATGCTATGTTTTGCTATTGCCATGTTAGAAGTAAAATTGATATACCATGTTGTTGCCATGCTAGTGGATGCCATGATGTTAGTTTGATTAATATGTTCATGTTGTGATAGCTGTATCGTGTTTATGTTGGTCATGCCATGTTGTTATGAGGATATCATGTTAAATTCTTGTTTAACCGGTAATTGCCATGCTGTTGTTTGTCTTGAATGCTTCTGGATTATTGTGAGCTTGCAAGTACATTCAATGTACTGACCTGGCGTGTCATGCCAGCTTGCAGGTCATTTCGGATTTGATTGCTTGCTTGCCGTGGAGTCCTTGTTTGCGAGCTAGGATAAGCGTTCCAGCCAGAGTCCCTGCGGAGTGGAGTTCACCACCGTCTTTGTTGTTCCGCTGCTAGAGTTATTCCGCTGCTTCGAGTTGTTCTGCTGCATGCATATAGCAACTGAGGATGGCGTAGTGTCGCCTTACCAATGTTATTCATTGTAAAATCAGAGACCTTGTATTCGTATTCGTGTAATAATAGAAAGCCGGTTTGTTCTATGCTAAGTAGTGACGTATTCCAGAAGACTTCTCCTCGATCTCTGGGCTGGAATACAGGGCGTTCCGGTTTCTCTGAGCCGGGGTGCCACAGGCATGGTATCAGAGCCAGGTCTGGCTGTAGGACGCCCTAGACCGCGCGAACGTTAGAAAGCGGTAGTATAGACCCCAGTTTGTTTGTTGCACTTGATTGTTGCATTTGTTTGTCGCATAGCATGCATATAGACTTAGTATTTGTACTAAAGGTTTATCTGGTGAGTGTAGCTGTCATCGGTTCGGATCCACTACAGCTCAACCTTTGCCTTTCTCTAGTTCCTTTTTCTTTTGGTGTTTGGTGTCAATTCTGTCCCAGCAGAGTGATGCCAAGTGATCCCGACACTGTTTGCAAAAATGGTGCTCAGGTATCGCACCGATGTCTTTCCTTCAGTCCCGCCTATCATTTCGGTGATGGACATGCGTCTATCCTGGATCGTTCTTTTATTTTGTCGTGTTGGCAACCATTAATGATCTTAGTATCAAGAAAGGGCAATGTCAGCAGCCTCAGTTTTCCCCGCAATCCTATTTCTTGGACGAGTACGGATCTTTTTCCGTCCGCTTGATAATAATGTGTTTGCGACCTTCGAGTCCCACTGCATGATTACCGAGTACGTCCTCACCTCCGAGCTAGTCCAGGTTGCCACCTGGCTAAGCTAGCACTTGGTGTAGTGATGTTTACACCAATTCTTCCACACATTTATTCGTGCTCGTGCACATCGTCACAGCATATTAGACCGCAGTATCGGAGTTTCCGCGAGATTTGTGTGCTTAGATGCGCATGCATATTATTGTGTGAGTAGCAGTAATATGTGATGATTGCTTGATTGATTATATTAGTAGTATGCTTGTGTGCTTTTGTTTTAGTCGTTTTTGTTGTTCCTTTCTTTGGGCCTTTGGTGTTACAAATTTTTTCCCCTATTAAAGTTGCTCGTCAGCCAACACCGGACCCGAAGAGTCAGCAAGAAATGCATATATTTGGAAACTCGGCTAAACATAATGGAATTATCAGCAGACTGCAACAAAAATTGGGAATATCATGTCTGGATGCAAAAGAAATCCTGGGTGGACCATCAGTATCAAGTTTGCATTAGCGTGCGCTCATCGCAACAAAATGATTAAATCAGCAAGAAGATAAATTGTGTGCAAGGTTGGCAGAAGAGTATCAAAGGTATGGCTCAGATACAAGTTTAATTTTTTGTTGAGGATGATTTTGGAACTCGATGTACCTGGAAGCAAGCAAAAATATGCCATATACTCAGAAAGGAGAATAGTCCTGCAAAACCCCGTTTCATACAAGAAATCAACATCAGAAATATTCAGATGGTTAAATATGTGGAAATCGGTCCACATATCACATTAAGAAGTTTCTGGTGTAAGCAACCCAGTCTTCCCTCGCAAGATACCAGCGAAGCTTCCAAGCCAAGATTCATCTATCTTCCTCAGTATGATACGTGGATGATTTTCCGCGCAAGGTACTCTGCCTTCTTCAGTAAACAACTGCAAAAGCTTCCGGCATAAGGTACTGAGTCTTTCCCAAGCAAAGTCTTTAAGGGGGTAAGCTTCTGAAGCACGATACCCAGTCTTCTTCAGCAAGCTATCCGATGAAAGTTTCGAGCACAAGCCAGCAAATCTTCCCCAGTAAGACATTGGTACAAGGTAGTACGCTGTGAAGTGACAGCATATGGCAGTGAATCCCAAGAATCAGATCCGCAACATTTTGGTCAAAATCAAGAATCAGTCAGAATACACGTCTATCTCAGAATCAGGTCCTCATATATATCAATGAGCTCAATACAAGTACCCGTGAACCTGGAAAATGATCCTGATGAGCCCTTGTCCCCTTTTCTCCAATGACGGCACCATGCCTATGATCTGAGTTGTTTCTAGCTACCCGGGGTGGATGCCGATTTTTGTTTCTCTCTTCAACGACTGTCACGAGTCTGAGCTGCTTTTTGGTCGTCTCGTATAGCTGTTGAGTTTCTTTTTGTGACAGTGGCCCTATAGCTGCTTTTTGGCTATTTTAGGGAGCTGCCACCTTCTCCTTATCGACCCGGTCTCATGCTCTGAGCTGCTTTTCGGCCGTCTTGAGCCGTGGTTGAGTTATTTCAGTAATGTCCCAGATCTGAGTTGTAAAGACAGTTCTGGTGGCTACTGATTTATTTGCCGATTTCTTGCAAGGGTTTCGGATGATCATTTCCCAACGATCAGAACTTGAGAAGTGATAGACCTGCCGTTGGGCCCCCTATCTCGTGGGCCCCTCGGGCGGCCACCGATGTACTTCTTCCTCCTATATAAGCCTACGTACCCCGAAAACATCCAGGGAGCCAACGAAACACAATTTCCACCACCGTAACCTTCTGTATTCGCGAGATCCCATCTTGGAGCCTTCGCCGGTGCTCTAGCGGAGGGGGAATCGACCATGAAGGGCTTCTACATCAACACCATAGCCCCTCCGATGAGTTGTGAGTAGATTACCACAGACCTTCGGGTCCATAGTTATTAGCTAGATGGCTTCTTCTCTCTTTTTGGATCTCAATACAATGTTCTCCCCCTCTCTTGTGGAGATCTATTCAATGTAAACTCTTTTTGCAGTGTGTTTGTCGAGATCCGATGAATTGTGGGTTTATGATCAAGTTTACCTATGAGAAATATTTGAATCTCCTATGAATTATTTTATGTATGATTGAGTTATGTTTGCAAGTCTCTTCGAATTATCAGTTTGGTTTGGCCTACTAGATTGATCTTTCTTGCCATGGGAGAAGTGCTTAGCTTTGGGTTCAATCTTGCGATGTCCTTACCGACTGACAGAAAGGGTTGCAAGGCACGTGTTGTATTGTTGCCATCGAGGATAAAAAGATGGGGTTTATATCATATTGCATGAGTTTATCCCTCTACATCATGTCATCTTGCTTACATGCTACTCGTTCTTATGAACTTAATACTCTAGATGCAGGCGAGTCGGTCGATGTGTGGAGTAATAGTAGTAGATGCAGGCAGTGAGTCGGTCTACTTGTTATGGACGTGATGCCTATATACATGATCATGCCTAGATAATCTCATAACTATGCGCTTTTCTATCAATTGCTCGACAGTAATTTGTTCACCCACCGTAATACTTATGCTATCTTGAGAGAAGCCACTAGTGAAACCTATGGCCTCCGGGTCTATCTCTTATCATTTTTGCTTTCAATCTACTTTTATTTGCAACTTTACTTTTTGCATCTATATTATAAAATACCAAAAATATATTTATCTTATCATACTATCTTTATTAGATCTCACTTTCAAGAATCGGCCGTGAAGGGATTGACAACCCTTTATTGCTTTGGTTGCGAGTTCTCGCTTGTTTGTGTAGGTGCGTGGGACTTTTGAGGATCCTCCCATCGGATTGATACCTTGGTTCTCAAAACTGAGGGAAATACTTACGCTACACTTGCTGCATCACCCTCTCCTCTTTGAGGAAAACCAACGAAGCTCAAGACGTAGCAAGAAAGATTTCGCTCCGCTGTCGGGAGGTCTTCGCCAAGTCAAGACATACCAAGTACCCATCACAAACCCATCTCCTCGTGATTTACATTATCGCCATTTGCCTCTCGTTTTCCTCTCCCCACTTCACCCTTGCCGCTTTATTCGCCTCTCTTTCCCAATCTCCTCCTCTCTTTTCGCTTGCCGTTTTTCTATTTGCTTGTGTGTTGGATTACTTGTTGCCATGGCGCAAGATAATACCAAATTGTGTGATTTCTAATACCAATAATAATGATTTCCTTAGTACTGATTGCTCCTCTTAATGATGTTGAGTCTTGTGAAATCAATACTGCTTTGCTGAATCTTGTTATGAAAGATCAATTTGCTGGCCTTCCTAGTGAAGATGCCGCTACTCATCTAAACAACTTTGTTGATTTGTGTGATATGCAAAAGAAGAAAGATATGGATAACAATATTGTCAAATTGAAGTTATTTCCTTTTTCACTTAGAGATCGTGCTAAAGTTTGGTTTTCGTCTTTGCCTAAAAATAGTATTGATTCTTGGAACAAGTGCAAAGATGCTTTTATCTCTAAGTATTTTCCTCCCGCTAAGATCATCACTCTTAGGAACGATATTATGAATTTTAAACAACTTGATCATGAGCATGTTGCCCAATCTTGGGAAAGAATGAAATTGATGCTTCGCAATTGCCTTCCTCATGGTTTGAATTTATGGATGATCATACAAAATTTTTATGCCGGATTGAACTTTGCTTCTAGAAATCTCTTAGATTCGGCCGCGGGAGGCACGTTTATGGAAATAACGTTAGGAGATGCTACAAAACTTCTTGATAATATTATGGCTAATTATTCTCAATGGCACACCGAAAGATCTTCTAGTAAAAAAGTGCATGCTATAGAAGAAATCAATGTTTTGAGTGGAAAGATTGATGAACTTATGAAGATGTTTGCTACTAAAAATACTCCTCTTGATCCCAATGATATGCCTTTGTCTTCCTTGATTGAGAATAATAATGAATCTATGGATGTGAATTTTGTTGGTAGGAATAGTTTTGGAAACAATGCTTATAGAGGAAACTATAATGCCAGACCGTTCCCTAGTAATTCCTCTAATAATTATGGAAATTCCTACAATAATTCTTATGGTAATTTTAATAAGATGCCATCTGATTTTGAGAATAGTGTGAAAGAATTTATGATTACTCAAAAGAATTTTAATGCTTTGCTTGAAGAAAAATTGCTCAAAGTTGATGATTTGGCTAGGAACGTTGATAGACTTTCGCTTGATGTTAATTCTCTTAAACTTGGACCTTCTTCTCCTAAGCATGATATCAATGAGTCTCTCAAAGTAATGAGAATTTCCATTGACAAGTGCAAGGAAAGAACCGCTAGATTGTGTGCTAAAAAAGAAAGCTTTATAAAAGCGTGTTCTTCTAGTTTCCATGAAAATAATGATGAGGATCTTAAAGTTATTGATGTGTCTCCGATTAGATCTATGTTTTGCAATATGAATTTTGATGACTATGGGACTGATGATGAATCAACTTTGCCTAGAAGGCGTCCCAAGAATTCGGAGTCTTTAGATCTTAATGCCAAATTTGGTAAAAGTGAGATTGGAGAATCCTCAACTTCTAATAATATTGAACCTTCTATCTCGGATTTCAAGGAATTTGATTATGATAATTGTTCTTTAAAAGGGTGTATTTCCTTGTTGCAATCTGTTGTTAATTCTCCTCATGCTTATAGCCAAAATAAAGCTTTTACCAAACATATTGTTGATGCCTTGATGCAATCTTATGATGAAAAACTTAATTTGGAAGTTTCTATACCTAGAAAACTTATTGATGAGTGGGAACCTACTATAAAGATTAGAATTAAAGATTATGAGTGTTTTGCTTTGCGTGATTTGGGTGCTAGTGTTTCCATGATTCCAAAAACTTTATGTGAGGTTTCCATGATCTTGATGATTGCTCTTTAAATTTGCACCTTGCGGATTCCACCATTAAAAAGCCAATGGGAAGAATCAGTGATGTTCTTATTGTTGCAAATAGAAATTTGGTGCCCGTGGATTTTATCGTTCTTGATATAGATTGCAATCTTTCTTGCCCTATTATTCTTGGTAGACCTTTCCTTAGAATGATTGGTGCGATTATTGATATGAAGGAAGGGAATATTAGGTTCCAATTTCCATTAAAGAAAGGCATGGAGCACTTTCCAAGAAAGAAAGTCAAATTACCTTATGAATCTATCATGCATGCTACTTATGAATTTAGTGCCAAAGACGACACTCGTTAGATCTATTCTTGCTTTTATGCCTAGCTAGGGGCGTTAAACGATAGCGCTAGTTGGGAGGCAACCCAATTTTGCTTTATGTTTTTTGTTTTTGCTCCTGTTTAGTAATAAATCTTGCATCTACCTTCTAGTTAGATGTGTTTTTATCTTTTAATTAGTGTTTGTGCCAAGTAGAACCTATAGGATAACCTACGATGATAGTTGATTTGATTCTGCTGAAAAATGTAAACTTTATGCAAGCGACGATTATAATTTTGTTAAATCACAGGAACGTGATTTTGCGTTGATTCTTTTTTATACTGTTCAATAAAAAAATCCAAGATTTCCTATTTTTGTAGGATTTTATAGTTCCAGAAGTTTGCGTTAGTTACGATTGCTGCTGCATCGTACTGTTTTTGATGTGTTCTATTTCGTGTGTTGTTTGCTTATTTCAATGCATCTATGGCTAGTAAATTAGTCTATAAACCATAAAGAAGTTGGAATACATTAGGTTTAACACCAAATTAAATAAAGAATGAGTTCATTGCAGTACCTTATGTGGTGGTTTTGTTTTCTTTCACTAACGGAGCTTATAAGATTTCCTGTTGAGTTTTGTGTTGTGAAGTTTTCAAGTTTTGGGTTAAGCTTTTATGGACTATGGAATAAGGAGTGGCAAGAGCCTAAGATTGTGGATGCCCATGGACCCCAAGATATTCAAGGATAGCCAAAAGCCTAAGCTTGGGGATGCCCCGGGAAGGCATCCCTCTTTAAATCTTCGCTCATTGGTAACTTTACTTGAGCTATATTTTTATTCGCCACATGATATGTGTTTTGCTTGGAGCGTCGTGTATTATATTAGTCTTTGCTTTTTAGTTTACCACAATCATCCTTGCTGTACACACCTTCTGGGAGAAGCCTATTTGATTAGAATTTGCTAGAATACTCTATGTGCTTCACTTATATCTTTTGAGCTTGATAGTTTTTGCTCTAGTGCTTCACTTATATCTTTTAGAGCACGGTGGTGTCTTAATTTTGAAGAAATTGCTAGTCTCTCATGCTTCACTTATATTATTTTGAGAGTCTTTTAGAACAGCATGGTATTTGCTATTATCATAAAGTTGGTCCTAGAATGGTAGGCATCCAAGTTGGGTATAATAAAAACTATCATAGGAAGTGAATTGGATGCTATGATCAATTTGATACTTGATAATTGTTTTGAGATATGTAGGTAGTGATATTAAAGTCATGCTAGTTCGGTGATTATGAATTTAAAGAATGCTTGTGTTGAAGTTAGCAAGTCCTGTAGCATGCACGTACGGTTAAAGTTGTGTAACAAATTTAAAACATGAAGTGTACCTGGCTTGTGCATCCTTATGAGTGGCGGTCGGGGACGAGCGATGGTCTTTTCCTACCAATCTATCCCCCTAGGAGCATGCACGTAGTACTTAGTTTTTGATGACTTCTAAATTTTTGCAATAAGTATATGAGTTCTTTTGACTAATGTTGAGTCCATGGATTATACGCACTTTTACCTTTCCACCTTTGCTAGCCTCTTCGGTACCGTGCATTGCCCTTTCTCACCTTGAGAGTTGGTGCAAACTTCACGGTGCATCCAAACCCCGTGATACGATCGCCTATCACACATAAACCTCCTTATATCTTCCTCAAAACAGCCACCATACCTACCTATTATGGCATTTCCATAGCCATTCCGAGATATATTGCCATGCAACTTTCCACCGTTCCGTTCATCATCATCATGACATACTTTACTTTTGTCATATTGCCATTGCATGATCATGTAGTTGACATCGTATTTGTGGCAAATCCACCATGCATTACTTTTCATACATGTCACTCTTGATTCATTGCACCATCCTGGTACACCGCCGAAGGCATTCATATAGAGTCATATCTTGTTCTAGTTTCGAGTTGTAATTCTTATGTTGTAATCAATAGAAGTGAATGATCATCATTATTACAGCATTGCCCAAAAAGAAAAAAAAGAAAAAAGAAGAAGAAAGGCCAAAAAAAAGAAAGGCCCAAAAAAAAGAACAAAAAAGAAAATAAATAAAAAGGGCAATGTTACTATCTCTTTTTCCACACTTGTGCTTCAAAGTAGCACCTTGTTCTTCATGTAGTGAGTCTCATATATTGTGCTTCAAAGTAGCACCATGTTGATGGCATAGCAACGAGAGGGGAGAGTGTTGTCCACGTACCCTCGTAGACCGTAAGCGGAAGCGTTAGCACAACGCGGTTGATGTAGTCGTACGTCTTCACGATCCGACCGATCCAAGCACCAAATGTACGGCACCTCCGAGTTCAGCACACGTTCAGCTCGATGACGATCCCCGGGCTCCGATCCAGCAAAGCTTCGGGGATGAGTTCCGTCAGCACGACGGCGTGGTGATGATGATGATGATGTTCTACCGGCGCAGGGCTTCGCCTAAACTCCGCGACGATATGACCGAGGTGGAATATGGTGGAGGGGGGCACCGCACACGGCTAAGGAACGATCCGTAGATCAATTTGTGTGTCTATGGGGTGCCCCCCTGCCCCCATATATAAAGGAGCAAGGGGGGAGGCCGGCCGGCCCTTGTGGGGGCGCCAAGGAGGAGGAGTCCTCCTCCTAGTAGGAGTAGGACTCCTCCTTTCCTAGTCCTACTAGGAGGGGAAGGAAGGGGAAGAGGGGAAGGAAGAGGGGCCCCTCCTAGTCCAATCAGACCCGGAGGAGAGGGGCGCGGCCCACCCCGCCGCCTCTCTCTTTCCACCAAGGCCCATGTGGCCCATTATCTCTCTCGGGGGGGTTCCGGTAACCCTCCGGCACTCCGGTTTTCTCCGAAAACGTCCGGAACACTTCCGGTGTCCGAATATAGTCATCCAATATATCAATCTTTATGTCTCGACCATTTCGAGACTCCTCGTCATGTCCGTGATCACATCCAGGACTCCGAACAAACTTCGTCACATCAAAACTTATAAACTCATAATAAAACTGTCATCGTAACGTTAAGCGTGCGGACCCTACGGGTTCGAGAACTATGTAGACATGACCTAGAACTATTCTCGGTCAATAACCAATAGCGGAACCTGGATGCCCATATTGGTTCCTACATATTCTACGAAGATCTTTATCGGTCAAACCGCATAACAACATACGTTGTTCCCTTTGTCATCGGTATGTTACTTGCCCGAGATTCGATCGTCGGTATCCAATACCTACTTCAATCTCGTTACCAACAAGTCTCTTTACTCGTTATATAATGCATCATCCCGTAACCAACTCATTGGTCACATTGCTTGCAAGGCTTATAGTGATGTGCATTACCGAGAGGGCCCAGAGATACCTCTCCGACAATCGGAGTGACAAAACCTAATCTTGAAATACGCCAACTCAACATGTACCTTCGGAGACACCTGTAGTACTCCTTTATAATCACCCAGTTACGTTGTGACATTTGGTAGTACCCAAAGTGTTCCTCCGGTAAATGGGAGTTGCATAATCTCATAGTTACAGGAACATGTATAAGTCATGAAGAAAGCAATAGCAATATACTAAACGATCAAGTGCTAGGCTAACGGAATGGGTCATGTCAATCACATCATTCTCCTAATGATGTGATCCCATTAATCAAATGACAACACATGTCTATGGTTAGGAAACATAACCATCTTTGATTAATGAGCTAGTCAAGTAGAGGCATACTAGTGACAATATGTTTGTCTATGTATTCACACATGTATCATGTTTCCGGTTAATACAATTCTAGCATGAATAATAAACATTTATCATGATATGAGGAAATAAATAATAACTTTATTATTGCCTCTAGGGCATATTTCCTTCAGTCTCCCACTTGCACTAGAGTCAATAATCTAGATTACATAGTAATGATTCTAACACCCATGGAGTCTTGGTGCTGATCATGTTTTGCTCGTGAGAGAGGTTTAGTCAATGGGTCTGCAACATTCAGATCCGTATGTATCTTGCAAATTTCTATGTCTCCCACTTGGACTTGGTCCCGGATGGAATTGAAGCGTCTCTTGATGTGCTTGGTCGTCTTGTGAAATCTGGATTCCTTTGCCAAGGCAATTGCACCAGTATTGTCATAGAAGATCTTCATTAGTCCCAATGCACTAGGTATAACACCTAGATCGGAAATGAACTCCTTCATTTGCTACTTCCGAAGCAGCTATGTACTCTGCTTCACATGTAGATCCCGCCACGACGCTTTGTTTAGAACTGTACCAACTTACAGCTCCACAGTTTAATAAAAATACGTATCCGGTTTGCGATTTAGAATCGTCCGGCTCAGTGTCAAAGCTTGCATAAACGTAACCATTTACGACTAGCTCTTTGTCACCTCCATATACGAGAAACATATCCTTAGTCCTTTTCGTATTTCAGATGTTCTTGACCGCTGTCCATGATCCACTCTGGATTACTTTGGTACCTTCCCGCCAGCTTATTGCTAAGCATACGTCGGTCCGTACACACATTGCATACATGATAGAGCCTATGGCTGAAGCATAGGGAACATCTTTCATTTTCTATCTATCTTCTGTTGTGGTCGGACATTGAGTTCGACTCAACTTCACACCTTGAAGCACGGGCAAGAACCCTTTCTTTGCCTGATCCATTTTGAACTTTTTCAAAAGTTTATCAAGGTATGTGCTTTGTGAAAGTCCTATTAAGCGTCTTGATCTATCTCTATAAACCTTGATGCCCAATATGTAAGCAGCTTCACCGAGGTCTTTCATTGAAAAACTTTTATTCAAGTATCCCTTTATGCTATCCAGAAATTCTATATCATTTCCAATTAGTAATATGTCATCTACATATAATATCAGAAATGCTACAGAGCTCCCACTCACTTTCTTGTAAATACAGGCTTCTCCAAAAGTCTCAGATAAAACCATATGCTTTGATCACACTATCAAAGCGCTTATTCCAACTCCGAGATGCTTGCACCAGTCCATAAATGGATCATTGGAGCTTGCATATTTTGTTAGCACCTTTTGGATCAACAAAACCTTCGGTTGCATCATATACAACTCTTCTTCCGTAAATCCATTCAGAATGCAGTTTTGACATCCATTTGCCGATTTCATAATCATGAAATGCAGCAATAGCTAACATGATTCGGACAAACTTAAGCATCGCTACGGGTGAGAAAGTCTCATCGTAGTCAACCCCTTGAACTTGTCGAAAACCTTTCGCAACAAGTCGAGCTTTATAGACGATTACATTACCATCGCGTCGGTCTTCTTCTTAAAGATCCATTTATTCTCAATGGCTTGCCGATCATCGGCAAGTCAACCAAAGTCCATACTTTGTTTTCATACATGGATCCCATCTCGATTTCATGGCCTTTAGCCATTTTGCGGAATCTGGGCTCATCATCGCTTCCTCATAGTTCGTAGGTTCATCATGGTCAAGTAACATGACTTCCGAATAGGATTACTTGTATCACTCGTGCGGATCTTACTCGGTAGACCCACGAGGTTCAGTAGAAACTTGATCTGAAGTTTCATGATCAATATCATTATCTTCCTCACTAATTGGTGTAGTTGTCACCGGAACCGGTTCTTGTGATGAACTACTTCCTCCCACTCACTTCTTTCGAGAGAAACTCCTTCTCTAGAAAGGATCCAATTTTAGCAACAAAAATCTTGCCCTCAAATCTGTGATAGAAGGTGTACCCAATGGTCTCTTTTGGGTATCCTATGAAGACACATTTCTCCGATTTGGGTTCGAGCTTATCTGGTTGAAGTTTCTTCACATAAGCATCGCAGCCCCAAACTTTAAGGAACGACAACTTTGGTTTCTTGCCAAACCACAGTTCATAAGGCGTCGTCTCAACGGATTTTGATGGTGCCCTATTTAACGTGAATGCGGCCGTCTCTAAAGCATAATTCCAAAACGATAGCGGTAAATCAGTAAGAGACATCATAGATCACACCATATCTAGTAAAGTACGATTACGACGTTCGGGCACACCATTTCGTTGTGGTGTTCCGGGTGGCGTGAGTTGTGAAACTATTCCGAATTGTTTCAAGTGTAGACCAAACTCGTAACTCAAATATTCTCCTCCACGATTAGATCGTAGAAACTTTATTTTCTTGTTATGATGATTTTCCACTTCACTCTGAAATTCTTTGAACTTTTCAAATGTTTCAGACTTGTGTTTCATTAAGTAGATATACCCATATCTACTTAAATCATCTGTGAATGTGAGAAAATAACGATATCCGCCGCGAGCCTCAACATTCATTGGACCACAAACATCAGTATGTATGATTTCCAATAAATCAGTTGCTCACTCCATAGTTCTGGAGGCACGATTCACAAGTACCAAGTGATTCATAATCAAGTGATTCCAAAAGCCCATCAGTATGGAGTTTCTTCATGCGCTTTACACCGATATGACCTAAACGGCAGTGCCACAAATAAGTTGCACTATCATTATCAACTCTGCATCTTTTGGTTTCAACACTATGAATATGTGTATCACTACTATCGAGATTTAATAAAAATAGACCACTCTTCAAGGGTGCATGACCATAAAAGATATTACTCATATAAATAGAACAACCATTATTCTCGATTTAAATGAATAACCGTCTCGCATCAAACAAGATCCAGATATAATGTTCATGCTCAACGCCGCACCAAATAACAACTATTTAGGTCTAAAACTAATCCCGATGGTAGATGTAGAGGTAGCGTGCCGACCGCGATCACATCGACTTTGGAACCATTTCCCACGCGCGATCGTCACCTCGTCCTTAGCCAATCTTCGCTAATCCGTAGTCCCTGCTTGAGTTGCAAATATTAGCAATGAACCGAGATCAAATACCAGTGCTCTGCGAGCATTAGTAAGGTACACATCAATAACATGTATATCACATATACCTTTGTTCACTTTGCCATCCTTCTTATCCGCCAAATACTTGGGAAGTTTCGCTTCGGTGTCGATCTGCTTGCGGTAGAAGCACTCGATTTCAGGCTTAGGTCCAGACTTGGGTTTCTTCTCTTGAGCAGCAACTTGTTTGTTGTTCTTCTTGAAGTTCCCTTCTTCTTCCCTTTGCCCTTTTCTTGAAACTAGTGGTCTTGTTAACCATCAACACTTGATGCTCCTTCTTGATTTCTACTTCGCGGCTTTTAGCATTGCGAAGAGCACAGAATAGTCTTGTCCATCCCTTGCATATTATAGTTCATCACGAAGCTCTTGTAGCTTGGTGGCGATGATTGGAGAATTACATCAATGACACTATCATCGTGAAGATTAACTCCCAGTTGAATCAAGTGATTATTATACCCGCACATTTTGAGTATGTGTTCACCGACGAACTATTCTCCTCCATCTTGCAGCTATAGAACTTATTGGAGACTTCATATCTCTCAATCTGGCATTTGCTTGAAATATTAACTTCAACTCTGGAACATCTCATATGCTCCATGACGTTCAAAACGTCGTTGAAGACCCGGTTCTAAGCCGTAAAGCATGGCACACTGAACTATCGAGTAGTCATCAGCTTTGCTCTGCCAGACGTTCTTAACATCGTCAGTTGCATCAGCAGCAGGCCTGGCACCCAGTGGTGCTTCCATGACGTAATTCTTCTGTGCAGCAATGAGGATAATCCTCAGGTTACGGACCCAGTCCATGTAATTGCTACAATCATCTTTTAACTTTGCTTTCTCAAGGAACGCATTAAAATTCAATGAAACAACAGCACAAGCCATCTATCTACAACAAACAAGACAAGCAAAATACTATCAGGAACTAAGTTCATGATAAATTTAAGTTCAATTAATCATATTACTTAAGAACTCCCACTTAGACAGACATCTCTCTAGTCATCTAAGTGATTACGTGATCCAAATCAACTAAACCATGTCCGATCATCACGTGAGATGGAGTAGTTTCAATGGTGAACATCACTATGTTGATCATATCTACTATATGATTCACGTTCGACCTTTCGATCTCCGTGTTCCGAGGCCATATCTGTATATGCTAGGCTCGTCGAGTATGACCTGAGTATTCCGCGTGTGCAACTGTTTTGCACCCGTTGTATTTGAACGTAGAGCCTATCACACCCGATCATCACGTGGTGTCTCAGCACGAAGAACTTTCGCAACGGTGCATACTCAAGGAGAACACTTCTTGATTATTAGTGAGAGATCATCTTAAAATGCTACCGTCAATCAAAGCAAGATAAGATGCATAAAGGATAAACATCACATGCAATCAATGATATGATATGGCCATCATCATCTTGTGCTTGTGATCTCCATCTTCGAAGCACCGTCGTGATCACCATCGTCACCGGCGCGACACCTTGATCTCCATCGTAGCATCGTTGTCGTTACGCCATCTATTGCTTCTACGACTATCGCTACCGCTTAGTGATAAAGTAAAGCAATTACAGTATGCGTTGCATTTCATACAATAAAGCGACAACCATATGGCTCCTGCCAGTTGCCGATAACTTCGGTTACAAAACATGATCATCTCATACAATAAAATATAGCATCACGTCTTGACCATATCACATCACAACATGCCCTGCAAAAACAAGTTAGACGTCCTCTACTTTGTTGTTGCAAATTTTACGTGGCTGCTACGGGCTTAGCAAGAACCGTTCTTACCTACGCATCAAAACCACAACGATAGTTTGCCAAGTTAGTGATGTTTTAACCTTCGCAAGGACCGGGCGTAGCCACACTCGATTCAGCTAAAGTGAGAGAGACAGACACCCGCCAGCCACCTTTAAGCACGAGTGCTCGTAACGGTGAAACCAGTCTCGCATAAGTGTACGCGTAATGTCGGTCCGGGCTGCTTCATCTCACAATACCGCCGAACCAAAGTATGACATGCTGGTAAGCAGTATGACTTGTATCGCCCACAACTCACTTGTGTTCTACTCGTGCATATAACATCAACGCATAAAACCTAGGCTCGGATGCCATTTGTTGGGGAACGTAGTAATTTCAAAAATTCCTACGCACACGCAAGATCATGGTGATGGCATAGCAACAAGAGGGGAGAGTGTTGTCCACGTACCCTCGTAGACCGTAAGCGGAAGCGTTAGCACAACGCGGTTGATGTAGTCGTACGTCTTCATGATCCGACCGATCCAAGCACCGAACGTATGACACCTCCGAGTTCAGCACACGTTCAACTCGATGATGATCCCCGGGCTCCGATCCAGCAAAGCTTCGGGGATGAGTTCCGTCAGCACAACGGTGTGGTGACAATGATGATGTTCTACTGGCGCAGGGCTTCGCCTAAACTCCGCGATAATATGACCGAGGTGGAATATGGTGGAGGGGGGCACCGCACACGGCTAAGGAACGATCCATAGATCAACTTGTGTGTCTATGGGGTGCCCCCTGCCCCCGTATATAAAGGAGCAAGGGGGGAGGCCGGCCGGCCCTTGTGGGCGTGCCAAGGAGGAGGAGTCCTCCTCCTAGTAGGAGTAGGACTCCTCCTTTCCTACTCCTACTAGGAGGGGGAAGGAAGGGGGAAGAGGGGGAAGGAAAGAGGGGGGCCCTCCATCCTAGTCCAATTCGGACCAGAGGGAGAGGGGGCGCGCAGCCCACCCTGGCTGCTCCTCTCTCTTTCCACCAAGGCCCATGTGGCCCATTATCTCTCCCGGGGGGTTCCGGTAACCCTCCGGCACTCCGGTTTTCTCCGAAAACATCCGGAACACTTCCGGTGTCCGAATATAGTCGTCCAATATATCAATTATGTCTCGACCATTTCGAGACTCCTCGTCATGTCCGTGATCACATCCGGGACTCCGAACAAACTTTGGTACATCAAAACTTATAAACTCATAATAAAATTGTCATCGTAACGTTAAACGTGCGGACCCTACGGGTTCGAGAACTATGTAGACATGACCTAGAACTATTCTCGGTCAATAACCAATAGCGGAACCTGGATGCCCATATTGGTTCCTACATATTCTACGAAGATCTTTATCGGTCAAACCGCATAACAACATACGTTGTTCCCTTTATCATCGGTATGTTATTTGCCCGAGATTCGATCATCGGTATCCAATACCTAGTTCAATCTCGTTACCGGCAAGTCTCTTTACTCGTTACGTAATGCATCATCCTGTAACCAACTCATTGGTCACATTGCTTGCAAGGCTTATAGTGATGTGCATTACCGAGAGGGCCCAGAGATACCTCTCCGACAATCGGAGTGACAAAACCTAATCTCGAAATACGCCAACTCAACATGTACCTTCGAGACACCTTTAGTACTCCTTTATAATCACCCGATTCGTTGTGACGTTTGGTAGTACCAAAGTGTTCCTCCGTAAACGGAGTTGCATAATCTCATAGTTACAGGAACATGTATAAGTCATGAAGAAAGCAATAGCAATATACTAAACGATCAAGTGCTAGGCTAACGGAATGGGTCATGTCAATCACATCATTCTCCTAATGATGTGATCCCATTAATCAAATGACAACACATGTCTATGGTTAGGAAACATAACCATCTTTGATTAATGAGCTAGTCAAGTAGAGGCATACTAGTGACTATATGTTTGTCTATGTATTCACACATGTATCATGTTTCCGGTTAATACAGTTCTAGCATGAATAATAAACATTTATCATGATATGAGGAAATAAATAATAACTTTATTATTTCCTCTAGGGCATATTTCCTTCAAATGAAGCATAGCCTAACTATATGATTTTGTAGGGATGAACTTTCTTTTGCCATGCTATTTTGAGAAGACATAATTACTTTGATTAGTATGCTTGAAGTGTTACTATTTCTTTTATCAATATGAACTTTTATTTTGAATCATTTGGATCTGAACATTCATGCCACAATAAAGAAAATTACATTATGAATTATGCTAGGTCGCATTCCACATCAAAAATTCTCTTTTTATCATTTACCTACTCGAGGACGAGCAGGAATTAAGCTTGGGGATGCTTGATACGTCTCCAACGTATTTATAATTTTTGATTGTTCCATGCTATTATATTACCTCTTTTGGATGTTTATGGGCTTTATTTTACACATTTATATCATTTTTGGGACTAACCTACTAACCGGAGGCCCAGCCCATATTGCTGTTTTTTTCCTATTTCAGTATTTCGAAGAAAAGGAATATCAAACGGAGTCCAAACGGAATGAAACCTTCGGGAGCGTGATTTTTGGAACGAACATGATCCAGAGGACTTGGTGTGCAAGTCAAGAAGCTTCCGAGGAAGCCACGAGATAGGAGGCCGCGCCCCCCCCCCCCTGTAGGGCGCGCCCCTGTCTTGTGGGCCCATCGGGCGGCCACCGACGTACTTCTTCCTCCAATATATACCTACGTACCCCGAAAACATCCAGGGGCACCACGAAACACAATTTCCACCGACGTAACCTTCTGTATCCGCGAGATCTCATCTTGGAGCCTTCGCCGGCACTCTGCCGGAGGAGGAATCGACCATAGAGGGCTTCTATATCAACATCCTTGCCCCTCCGATGAATTGTGAGTAGTTTACCACAGACCTACGGGTCCATAGTTATTAGCTAGATGGCTTCTTCTCTCTTTTTGGATCTCAAATTCTCAATACAATGTTCTCCCCCTCTCTTGTGGAGATCTATTCGATGTAAACTCTTTTTGCGGTGTGTTTGTCGAGATCCGATGAATTGTGGGTTTATGATCAAGTTTATCTATGGATAATATTTGAATCTTGTCTGAATTCTTTTATGTATGATTGAGTTGTCTTTGCAAGTCTCTTCGAATTATCAGTTTGGTTTGGCCTACTAGATTGGTCTTTCTTGCCATGGGAGAAGTGCTTAGCTTTGGGTTCAATCTTGCGTGTCCTTACCAAAGGATGTAAAGGGTTGCAAGGCACATATTGTATTGTTGCCATCGAGGATAACAAGATGGGGTTTATATCATATTACATGAGTTTATCCCTCTACATCATGTCATCTTGCTTAATGTGTTACTCTGTTCTTATGAACTTAATACTCTAGATGCAGCGAGAGTCGATCGATGTGTGGAGTAATAGTAGTAGATGCAGGCAGAGTCGGTCTACTTGTTATGGACGTGATGCCTATATACATGATCATGCCTAGATAATCTCATAACTATGCGCTTTTCTATCAATTGCTCGACAGTAATTTGTTCACCCACCATAATACTTATGCTATCTTGAGAGAAGCCACTAGTGAAATCTATGGCCCCCGGGTCTATCTCTTATCATATTTGCTTTCAATCTACTTTTATTTGCATCTTTACTTTTTGCATCTATATTATAAAATACCAAAAATATATTTACTTATCATACTATCTTTATTAGATCTCACTTTCGCAAGTGGCCGTGAAGAGATTGACAACCCCTTTATTGCGTTGGTTGTGAGTTCTCAGTTTGTTTGTATAGGTGCGTGGGACTTTTGAGGAGCCTCCTACTGGATTGATACCTTGGTTCTCAAAACTGAGGGAAATACTTACGCTACACTTGCTGCATCACCCTCTCCTCTTCGAGGAAAACCAACGCAAGCTTAAGACGTAGCATTGGTCGGGTGGTGATCGCCGTAAGGATCACGGGCCAGTTGTTGGTCGGGTGGTGATCACCGTGAGGATCACGGGTCATTTGTTGGTCGGGTGGTGATCTCCGTAAGGATCACGGGCCAGTTTGTTGGTCGGGTTGTGATCGCCGTAAGGATCACGATTTTGTCTCTGTTGGTGATCAGGAAGTGAGGTGATCACCGTTGGTAAGAGAGTCCGAGGGACTCGGTGCACAAGTTTGGTTGCATTGCATGAGTAATATGTTTGCATTTAAAGAACCATCGTAGATCATGAGATGGTTGCATACAGTTAACATGCTATGTGTACATTTGATATGATTGATAGTTTATTTATGCCATGCCATGCTTTGATGGATATGATTGAGATGATATGCTATGTTTTGCTATTGCAATGTTAGAAGTAAAATTGATATACCATGTTGTTGCCATGCTAGTGGATGCCACGATGTTAGTTGGATTAATATGTTCATGTTGTGATAGTTGTATCGTGTTTATGTTGGTCATGCCATGTTGTTATGAGGATATCATGTTAAATCCTGTTTAATCGGTAATTGCCATGTTGTTGTTTGTCTTGAATGCTTCCGGATTATTGTGAGCTTGCAAGTACATTCAATGTACTGACCTGGCGTGTCATGCCAGCTTGCAGGTCATTCCGGATTTGATTGCTTGCTTGCCGTGGAGTCCTTGTTTGCGAGCTAGGATAAGCGTTCCGGCCAGAGTCCCTGCGGAGTGGAGTTCACCACCGTCTTTGTTGTTCTGCTGCTAGATTTATTCCGCTGCTTCGAGTTGTTCTACTGCTTGCATAGAGCAACTGAGGATGGCGTAGTGTTGCCGTACTGATGTTATTCATTGTAAAATCGGAGACCTTGTATTCATATTCGTGTACTAATAGAAAGCCGGATTGTTCTATGCTAAGTAGTGCCATATTCCAGAAGACTTCTCCTTGATCTCTGGGCTGGAATACGGGGCGTTCCGGTTTCTCTGAGCCGGGGTGCCACGGAGACTTTTTCTCTAGAATTATCTAGAGTGAGGGAATCTCATGATAGAGCACTTGAGGTGGCCAATGATTTCAAAACTAAAAATGCTAAGCTTGAAGTTGCTCATGCTAGACTCCTTGAGGATTTTGAGCACCTCAAAAATGGCTCAAGGGTCATCGAGGGTGAGCTCATCAAACTCACCGAGTCTCATGCTCAACATGAAGCTTCTTATTTAAAAGAGCTTGACAAGTTTTCCTCTCCTATTGTTGTCAATGATGATGCTTGTGCTACTAACTCTATTTCTTGTCAAGCATCCATTTTGAAGGAGAATGTTAAGCTACAGGCTCAACTTGAGTTGCTATCTATCAATTATGGGAAATTGGAACAAAGCCATGAAAAGCTCTCAAGCTCTCATGATGATCTTCTAGTGTCCCATAATGTGCTAAAGATAGTTCATGAGGCCATGATTGCTAAGGTAACATCAAGTGAGCCTCATGTGGATACTAGCACTACTTTTAGTCAAAATGATATATTTCCTCGTGCTAGTCCTCATGATTCATCCATGCGTAACATTGGTACATCTTGTGATGAATTGCTTTCCTTGCCTTGTTGCTCTAACGATGAAGCTTATACTTCCTCTAGTGCTTTCGTTGCGACTAACCATGTAGAGGAAATCAAAGAGCTTAAGGCCCAAGTCACTTCTTTGAAGAAAGACTTGGAAAAGTGTCATGAAGGGAAGGCCGCACTCAACAATATCTTGAGTGTGCAAAAATCCCCCAATGACAAAGGTGGACTTGGATTCAACTCCAATAAGAAGAAGAAGTCCAAGATGAACAAAAAGAAGGGCCAAGAACAAGTCAAGAATTCGGCCAAGATCATTTGCTTCAAGTGAAAAATTGAAGGGCATCATGTTAGATCTTGCCCTTTGAAGAACAAGGCCATTAGTGACAAGCAACAAGGGAAGCGGCCACAAGTTCACTCTCATTCTCAATCTCAAGTTGAGAAATCAAGTGAGAAGAAAGTAAAAAGTAGACATTGCTACCTATGTCTTGAAAAAGGTCACGTCGCTTCTTCATGAACAAATGGTACCTCATCCAACCCAATTATCATTGATGATGTCTATTATCTTGGGAAGGATAAGGTTGGCAATGTGTTTGCCAAGTTTGTTGGTACTCAAAGTGGTTTGAAGCAAAGAACTATTTGGGTAGCCAAGCCTATTGTGACTAACCTCTTAGGACCCAACTTGGTTGGGGACCAACTAGCTCAAACTTGATCAATAGGTGTTGTTAGAGGGCATTGGACACTTGGCTACATTATGAAGAATTAAGGGGACTTCATCACTCTATTGCCTCAAGCCAATTCAATTGAATCATCAAGCTTATATCTTATATCCAATGTGCCTCCTTGCGGCAACTTGTACTTAAATTGTTTACATTGAAAGTTACTTGCCCACTTGCATGTTTTGGTTTTGTTCCTTGCATGTGTTTGTATATGTTGTGCTTCCAACTTGATTATCTTGAGCAATCAAGTATGTGTGTGTTGGTTTGCACATCATGTATGTGTGTGTCTTGCATTGATCCTTTTGCATCTTGTTTATTTCTTAGTTGGCTCTTGTGAGATATTAATGGAATATCCCATTATGGGGGAGTGATGTGCTTTGTGCACCTCACAATCCTATAAATGTGTGTACATGAGTAATACCATCTAGTATTGATATTTCAAGATTATCTAGTTGCTATGTGGTATGTCTTCTCATGAGAAATTCAAATTCTAAATTGTCCACTAATTATCTCTTGTTGGATCCTCTTATTGCCTCTTGTTAAGTTTTCTTCATTGGTATCACATTATGGGGGAGTAATATGCTATGCATATTACTAGCCTAGAAAATGTGTACATTTGAGATTTTGTCACCTAGTGTTGATATTGTAGATTCTCTTGTTCCTAGGTGGCATGTTAGCTCTACAAGTTGCAATTTGCTTGTGGTTGGTGTGAAGATGATGTTGGATATCCTTGCTATCTACCAACGGGAATTATTTCCAAATACTTCTTGTCTTATGACAATTGGTACTCACTTATGTGTGGTAGAAATTATTGATCATCTTTACTTTGGCCTTTGCTTTTATTTGCTTTATCTCTTGCCTAAATTGTGTCAACTCCCATTGCTTTCCGTGCCACTTGAGGATCTTGTTATGGTCATGTTCTTGTCTAGTGTTTTCTTGATATAGAGAAAGTGGTGATCCCACCTTGTGCATTTTGTATTCAAATGCAAATACTCTATAATGCCAACTCATGGGGTAGCTATCCTATTTTCTATAAAACACTCATCTTTTGATCCATATTAAGTGTGTGTTGGTGGATGGCAAGTCGTTTCTTTTGGTACTTTGTGCCATCATGAAACTTTGTAGAGAGCTTGGTTTGTTTGGAACAATCCTCTCCTTTGGGAGTTTGACATCTTTTTTGCGTGTTCCAATGGATATCTCATTCCTTGATGTATCTTTTAATGATATCTTCCAAGTGATGATTTCTCCATTTGGTATCCTTTTCACTTGGTTTTTCCTTATATTTTGGTATCGGTACTTGAAAGTCTTGAGCATGCATTTTAACTTCATGTAGTTCCTTTGGCATGTTTTCTTTCTTTGACCCAATATATAGGGGAAACTCCACCAAGTCTCAAATTGGATGAGATGTGCATGAGATTCATTTTCATATCTATATGCACACATCTATGTGGAGTTTGTCCTACGTATTGTTGGTTCCCTAACTCTTTGGTCCCAATGAGTTTGGGTACCATTTTGTTTGTGTTGTTGTTCTAGGAACAATTGGAGATGCATTGGATACTCGGCTCATTCAAAAGGAAGGTGTTCCATGTGCTTATTGGAGTCAAGCTAGGATGATCAATGAACTACTTTCTACCTTCAATTGGTATCTACTACATCCCTCCAATGCTATCTCGGTAACAAGTATCATCATCTACTACATGCACACATTATTGCATCAATCGTGTGTAGATTGTATCATGGCATGTTATTCTTTCTTTCTTGTGATACTTGTTTCCTTTCTCAAAGAATCCCAACAATGATCTCTTGTTGCTAGTTGTGATGTCTTTGATGGTTGTGTGGTAGGAATTCATTTATATACAATAAGACCATATCTAGCCTTGGGCTATGCTTCCAAGCACATATCTTATTGGTATATGTATGACTTCCTTTTGGATATCTTGTTCCTTTGTGTTGTAACTATTTTGGGTGTACATCCTTCTTTGTAGATATATATCGTCATGATTTCGTCTACCTAGACCCTTATACACTTGAGAGAAATTACATCTCTATATGATTTCCTTTCTTTCACATCCACCTTGTCTTTCTTATGTTATTTCTTTGGTGGCTCTGTGAAAGCTTTTTCCTTGAGTGTGTGTCTTATCTCATTGCATCTTGATGCACTCTTGTGTGGTGAAGATTATTTTCCTCATGCTTGTCTTGATGAGGATTTTGCCATCTTAATTGGTATCCCCTGTCTTGATGATGCTTATGCTTTCTATCTTCACATTGGGTTGTCACAAGTGTTGGTTATTCATTTTGCATATTTAGTGTTCTTGTGAACCCATTTGCTTAGTTGTGTGTGAGAATGAAAGGCTTTGCACCGTGTATCTCATTCATTCGAGACTATGTTGATGCTTATGCTCATCCGTATATTAGTCTTCTCATGTGCTTTGCCATGACTCACACACATCATTTTTGTTGAGCCTATTCTTAAGTTGCCTCTTTTACATGTTGCTCAACCATGTGTTTGTTGCAAGTGCTAGGCTTAGTTTCCTTTATGCTCACTTGCACTTGTTGTTTGTTTCTATTGATTTTGGGGGAGCTATGATCCTATTTTGTGCACTTTGTATCCAAATACAAAAATTATTATGTGTGCAATCATGGGGAGCTTCTCTAGCTTATTTAGAACACTCCTTTGCTCATATCATAAAATCCTTCATTCATGTGGCTCTTAGGATCTTTGGTATAGTTGGTTCAATTGATATCCTTTGATTGCTTGCTTCAATTGGTATCTTTTGGTTGCTCGACTTCTTGTTTCTCTCTTTGTTATGTCTTTGTGGAATATCATTCTTTTGCAATCTTTGGGCCTCAATATAGTTTATCTTCCTCCAAGTATTTGCCATTGGATATGTGTATTGCATTCCACTCTCTTTTTGACAGATACACAATTTATGGAGGAACACTCTTTATATTGGCCTTCTAAGCTTTTCACCCATTTTGGCAATCGATGCCAATGGGGGGAGTTTCAGAGAGTTTTGTGGAGAAGTCTTCAGAGTTATCTCCTTGCTTTGGTTTTGGTTCCTAAGCATTTGCATCCCATTCTCATGCATCATTGGTTGTTGCATTGCATGGTGATGCATAACTCCTTGTATAAACTCTCTTGAAAGTGATTGTCATCAATTACCAAAATGGGGGAGATTGAAAGAACATGCGGTGCCCCCATGTTTGGTTTTGGTAATTGATGACAATCTCTATGGACTAATGTTTGCCTTGAGTTATATTTGAAGGTTTTGTCCATAGGATTTTCTTGAAGTCCATGTGTTGGTTTCAAGGAGTTTATGAGTTGACCAAGGTGCTATTAAGGAATTATCCAAAGATTGGTCATGTGAGTGTTGAGCATATTGCAAGCATGTCTTGAAGAAGAAGATTGTGTGATCATTCATGTTTACCATCAAGACATCATCCAAATGAAGAGAGTTGGAAAGATTCAAGGTTGATCAAGACTAAGTCAAGAGTGAATCAAGTTGATCAACTCACAAAGTGTAGAAGATGTACCGAGAGGGATCAAGTGATCCCATGGTATGGTAAGCATTGTCAATTACGCTCTGTGTACTAACCCATGGTCTTCGTGAGAGTTCTTTGTGGGGTTAGGATGCAGTGTGCAAGTTCAAGTGATGCATCACGAAGAGATCAAGTGCTTGAAGCGTGCTGCCCATTGTGGTGACAATGGACTTGTGAAGATGAGCCGAAGAGTGGCTCACCCATAGTGGACTATGGGGGAGCAATCATCTAGTCTTCATCGAGCCAACACAATCAACAAAGGTGGTCCAACTTGAGGGAGTCAAGATCGCTGTCATCTAGCTCAAGTGGACCATGTGCAAGGCAAATGTTTTCCCTTGATAGGTTTTCTATTTTACCGGTCTCATGGTGGTAGTTGGGAGATCGGGTTATAGGATCGTTTGCCATACTATCAAGGGGGACTCTCAAGTTGGTAACTTGATCGTATCGTTAGTAGAGAGCTCAAACCATTGCATCCTTGCATCATGTTTCTTGGTTCTTGTTTGGTTCTCTTTGTGAGTCTTAGAGCTTATGGTCATCTTGATGACAAGCTTGAGTTCATCGAAAATGGAGTTCGCATGCGTCTTCTATGATGTTTTCGGTGTTGGAGGTTTTACCGGTCTTATCCGAGGAAGGGGTCTCAGCATTTTCTTATGGGCCTTTTCTAATTTGCTTCTTATTGATATTTCTTTAAATATTGTGTTATCCCTTGTCGCTAGCTTTCCAACAAACTTGGTTTCATCGAATTCGGAGTCCGTTTGCAAAAGTTGTGGCAGTTTTGGTGGTCTGAAAAGGCTGCAGCGGTACTACCGCGAATTGGAGCGGATGTAATTTTTACTACCGCTCCCGAGCGGTACTACTGCATGCTCCTACAGCGGTAGTACCGCTCCGGACCAAAAACTCGTCCCAAGTCCTGCGGTGGTAGGCCCGGATGTAATTTTTTTGTACCGCTCGCAAGCAGTAATACCACTACCCTTAGTAGTAGTACCGCTACCCCTAGCGGTAGTACCGTGAGGTCAAGCGGTACTACCGCTCTGACGGTTCTTCTGGCCTTTTTGCCTCCTCGCTGTTGTGTTTCAAAGGGGTACGGTAGTACCGCTCCTTGGAGCGGTAGTACCGCTCTATGCGGGCTGTGAGCATAACGGTTGGATTTTTTCCCACCTATAAAAGGGGGTCTTCTTCCCCAATGAATCTTATCCTTTGAGCTCGTGTTCTTTCCCCATTGTTGACTTTCTTCGAGTTTGCTAACTCTCAATCCCTCCATGGATTCTTGCTAGTTTTTGAGGGAAAAGAGAGAGGAGATCTAGATCCACATTTCCACCAATCACTTTCTCCTCTATGTGAGGGGAACCCCGTGGATCTAGATCTTGGAATTCTTGGTGTTCTCCTTCTTGTTCTTCCTCTCATCTTCCTCCCTAGCATTAGTTGCTTCGGTGGGATTTGAGAGAGAAGGACTTGGGCACTCCGTGTGCCCTTTCCATTGCATTTGGTGCATCGGTTTGAGTTCTCCACGTGATACATGGAAGTTACAAGTTGAGAAGCTTATTACTCTTGGGTGCTTGGTACCCTTGAGCTTGTTACTCTTGGGTGTTTTGGACACCCTAGAGCTTGTTCCTCTTGGGTGCCTTGGCGCCCTAGACGGTTGGTGTTGTTCGGAGCTCAATCATTATGGTGTAAAGCTCCAGGCAAGCGTCGGGGTCTCCAATTAGGTTGTGGAGATCGCCCCGAGCAATTTGACGGGTTCCGGTGACCGCCCCCAAGGGTTGCCAAAGTGTACGGGTTCGGTCACCGCCCCCAAGGGTCGCCATTTGTACGGGTTCGGTGACCACCCTCAAGGGTCCCTTAGTGGAATCGCGACATCTTGCATTGTGCGAGGGCGTGAGGAGATAACGGTGGCCCTAGTGGCTTCTTGGGGAGCATTGTGCCTCCATACTGCTCCAATCGGAGATTAGCATCCGCAAGGGTGTGAACTTAGGGATACATCATCGTCTCCGCGTGCCTCGGTTATCTCTTACCCAAGCCCTTTACTTATGCACTTTACTTTGTGATAGCCATATTGTTCTTTGTCATATATCTTGCTGTCACATAGTTGCTTATCTTGCTTAGCATAAGTTTTTGGTGCACATAGGTGAGCCTAATTGTTTTAGGTTTTGTGCTTGACAAATTAACCGCTAGGTTTATTCCGCATTTGTTCAAGCCTAAACCATAATTATTTTAAAGCGCCTATTCACCCCCCCCCCCCCCTCTAGGCGACATCCTCGATCTTTCAATAAGCAAAGTGGTTTGGGCAGGAACAAGTATTTTTTTAAAGTAGAGGTAAGCCTCCGAGGGTGACCCAGCTAAGGGCATAATGCCAATTATTTCAAGATTTTAATTATGATAGTTGTTATTTGATTGAGTGTATTTCTTTGCCTCAATCCATGCTAAATTCACCCAATGCTTATGAGCAAAATAAGGCTTTTACTAAACATATCGTAGAAGCAATGATGAAAGCTTTAGAAGAAAAGCTAGAATTAGAGGTTTCAATACCTTGTCATCTTGCTTAAGGCATCACTCCGTTCTTTATAAACTTAATACTCTAGATGCATGCTGGATAGCGATCGATGTGTGGAGTACTAGTAGTAGATGCAAAATCGTTTTGGTCTATTTGTCTCGGACGTGATGCCTATATACATGATCATTGCCTTGGATATCATCATGATTATTCGCGTTCTATCAATTGCCCAGTAGCAATTTGTTTACCCACTATATGCTATCTCCAGTGAAAACTATGGCCCCGGGTCTATTTTCTATCATATTAAAACCAAAAATACATTGCTACAATTTTCCTTTATTTAATTTATTTTGTATTTTTCTTCGATCTATCTATCTATCACCATACAATTTAATCTTGCAAGTAACCACCAAGGGATTGACAACCCCTTGTTCATGTTAGGTGCAAGGATTTGTTATCTTGTGTGTAGGTACTACTAACGAGGTGTTGCGTGGTTCTCCTACTGGATTGATAACCTTAGTTCTTAACTGAGAGAAATACTTATCTCTACTATACCACATCATCCTCTTCTCTTCGAGGAAATCCCAGCACAGCTAACACGTAGCAATGTGTGGCTTTCCCAGATTATCTATATTGGTGAATCATTGCGCCAATTGGCGCCAGGACCAATTGGAGTCAGGAAGCTAAGTGAACTATGTGAAACATAAAATAGAAGTCAAGTAAACACTTTCAAGAGACCAACTGACCAACTACAACTCCGAAATTAAATGAACCATTTGAAACATAAAATGGAAGTATAGTCAACTATTTAAAGAGACCATCTGCAACATTGGCGCAAAGGCCAATGGCAGCCAAGAAGAAAAGCAATAAATAGGTCAAGTTTTTCCTCCATAGCTTTTACTATAACATCTTCGATCAGATCATAGCCATTCGACCGTTTTCCCACGTCGATAAAAAAACATGAAATCGAGACACATTCACATATAGAAAGTAAAAAATGATCGTGTAATCTAAAAATATGTTCAAAACATGTATTTAAAAAAAATGCACATCATGGTTTCAAAAGATTCCGAAGTGCATCAGAAAAATGTTTCACTCATGCTCTAAAAGTGTATATTGTATACCGAGAAAAAAAAGTAGACAAGAGTTAATAAAAAAGAGAGTCGATAGAAGCCACAAAAAATATAGAAACGAAAAGGAAAAGAAAAGGCGAAGAAAATGAAGAGAACTAAGAAAGAAACAAAAAAAGTATGTAATGAAGAAAGAAAGAGAAAGCAATGAGAAAACAAAGAAAATCAAAGTAAAAAAAGGCTAAGAAAAAGCAATGAGAAAACAAAAAACAAAAATAAGAATGAGTGAAAAAAGAGAAACCCAAGAAATCCATGAAAACAAAGAAAATAGAACAAGAAAACAAAAAACACACTCCGAACAAGAAAAATCGTAATCGTGCATATCATCTTGTGGTCTTTGGATGTTAAATTTCATGGAGTACTAGATAATATTGCTTAGTTGTTATTTTTAAGTATTTTTGGCAGTAATAATTACAATACATTTACATGATCGTGAATTTTATGTGAAGACATGTGTATCGATCGTGTGTTGAACCTCCTTTTTTTGAATTCAAAAAAAAGGGACCTGCTATTCCACGCCTTCAGCGGTGTGGATTGCAATTGGCGCTCACTGCCCCTCTGGTGGGCTAGCCCACCAATACGCAGTGCAGCGCGAAAAAACACCCCAAAAAATGGTTTGGAGGAGGATACGATCTCACGCCGTTGCGCTCCTCTAGGCATCATGCAAACCACAGGAGCTACTAAGTGCTAGTGATTATGTACAGCGCGGACCTCTTGAAAACAATAGTAGACCCGCTATTTATTGCACATTATACTGTATCGTTTAGATTTTCAAATTATTTGTTTTTCTTAAACATGATTTTTTTTTAAAATGTGAACCAAATTTGATAGTTCACGGATTCACAGATTTCAAAAGAAGTTCATGAAATGCAAAAAAGTTCACGTATTCAAAAAAAAGTTCACCAAAATCGAAAAAAGTTAAGATTTATTTAAATAATTCCATCCAACTTAACATGAGAAAATACGTTGACCATACTAAATCCCAGGTCAACCAAGAGAGCACAAGTTTTCTTTTCTTTTCATTCCTTTGTGTGATTTTATTTTCATTCCTTTGCGTGATTTTACATCTAGGAGGGGAATTTTCAAAAAATGCAGGGACATTCAGTCACAAACACCCTTCCCTGCCCTGCTAATCCTTTCGCCAACTTTCCCATTTCCTACCTCTAAAAAGTTCAAGTATTCAAAATAGTTAAATATTTTCAAAAAGTTTGCAAATTCGGAAACAGTTCAAGAATTTGAAAAAAGTGCAAGATAGGAAAAAGTTCACCAATTTCGAACAAATTTCATCAAGGATGATATGAAAAAGGTTCATCATATTTGCAAAAAGTTTATCAATTTTCAAAAAAAGTTCGTCAATTTTTTAAAAAAATCATAGAATTTGATTCATCGATTTTGAGAAAGTTCATTGGATTTTTAAAAATTTCATTGAATTTGAAAAATAGCTCATCTAGTTTTAAAAAGGTTCATCGATTTTGGGAAAAAAGTTCACCAGATTCGAAAAAAATCATCAAACTTGGAAAATAGTTTATCTAATTTTAAAAAGGTTCATCGAATTTGTCAAAAAAGCTTTGCATTTTTTTATGAAACTGCGCTTTTAAGAAAAGAAAAAAAAAGGAAAAGAACAAACCAAACTATAGAAAAAAATAAAAGAAAAAAAACAAAGTAAGTTTGCACAAGCGCGTGGGATGGCCTGGTGTGGGTGCTGCGCTTCCTTTGGAATGACGAGGTCGCGGGTTCGATTCTGTCGCAGCACATTTTCCTGAAGAAAACAGGCGGCTGTACACACTTCGTACCTAAAAATGGGACAGGCGGCACTGTTTGTTTATATGGCTGAGACCCTACATTTTTGTGAACCTTCCAGGCACTTTTAGAAGCTTCTCAGTGATTTTTTCTTGTTCTGGGTTTCTGGATGGTTTTTATTTTATTGATTAAATTTATTATTTCCTTTCATTTTCTTAATATTTATATGCATGAACTTTCTTCATATTCATGAACTAGTTTTTAAATATGTGAGCATTTTAAAAATTCATGAACATTTTTCAAATCCATGAAATTTTTCAAAACGATGATTATATTGAATTCCACAAACTTGTCCCTTGTTCTGGGTTTCTGGATGGTTTTTATTTTATTGATTAAATTTATTATTTCCTTTCATTTTCTTAATATTTATATGCATGAACTTTCTTCATATTCATGAACTAGTTTTTAAATATGTGAGCATTTTAAAAATTCATGAACATTTTTCAAATCCATGAAATTTTTCAAAACGATGAGTATATTGAATTTCACAAACTTGTCCCTTGTTTATGAACTTTTTTTCAATATCGATGAATTTTCTTTGAAATTCGTGATTTTTTTTAAATGGTGAATTGTTTTCCAAATCCATATTTTTTTTTAAATCCGTGAATTATTTTTTAAAGCCGGTAAGAAGCTTCCCAAAACTGGTTAGAAGCTTCCCCAAACAGACCAGAAGCTTCACAAAACCGGTTGGGTCTCTTTCAAAAGACCAAACAGTGTCACTTGTTTGCGGGTGGATCCTATTTGGGGCTTCAGCTTTTGTTTGCAATCTTGTGTTTTCTTTATTCTATGTTTTAATCCGCACAAAGGAGCACGCTAACCCTGATTCGAACAAGCAATCTCCCTCACCTAATACCGTTGGTGTAACCACCAATCCACCACGCGGGATCTCGTAAGATTGAACTTTTTCTATCTGTTATTATTTCTTTTCCCTTTTTCCTTGCACCTATTTTTTGTTTTCCTTTTCTCCTTTTTGTTTTTTCTTCTTCTTCATGGTTCAATGGATTGTTTGAAAATATGTCATATTTTCTTTAAATAGATGCACTTTTTTTAAAAAAAAATGATGAACCTTTTTTCCCAGGTTTGTGATGTTTTTTCAAATTCGGGAACTTTTTCAAAATTTATGAACTTGTTTTTTCAAATTCGATGAACTGTTTTAAAATCAATTATTCTTTTTAAAATTTGATGATTTTTTTTCAACTTTGGTGATTTTTTTTTTAAATCTTGAACTTTTGTTCAAACTCCGTGAACATTTTTTTATTCATTTTTTGAAATTTTTTTGGCTATTTTTTTATTTCTTATATTAATCAATGTGAACAAAGTTGACTATATGTTGAGGTTTGTACTAAAAGAGGGGTCAAATAGGATTATTTCCTGATCTTAGCCAACAAAGTGAGCCTGGTCTAGTGGTAATTCTTGAAGCTCTTAACTTAGGCCAGCAGAGATTGATTCCCAGTTTGCGTAAACTTTTTCCCTCGCATTCGTTTAGGAGGTCTATGCGTGATGCTAGCCATGGATGGAACTCGCGCCAGTCAGTTCATTATGCGTGATGCTAGCCACCGCACCAACTGGAAGGTCATGGTAAGTGAGTGCGCACATCACTTTTAAAGGCGAATATACTGTGATAGTATAACGTACAGATTTGCAGGATCATATTTGCTGTAGCATACAGATTTTTCAATTGTGACACACATTTTAGAAAACATGAACAATTTTTTGGAAATTTCAGATTTCGAAATAGTTTTTGAATTATATAAAAATAATTAGAATTACAAGCAGTTTTTGAAAATTTCAGAAGATTTTCGAGAAACAAGAACAAATTTGTAAACATTTTTTTTTATAATTACAAACATTTTTTGAAATGTTTCAAACATTTTTTGAAATGTTTCAAACATTTTTTGAAATGTTTCAAACATTTTCTGAAAAACTGAACAGATTTTGACATACATAATGTGTGCTGAAAGAGTGAAAAAAATATGTGATTTGTTTTTGTATATTTGCACATATTTTGGAAATGTCAATTTTTTAAAAATTCCAAGCGGTTTTGTAAAAGTCCTGTTTCTTTTTTTGAAAAAGTGAATAATTTCAATATACCAATCATTTTTTTGAAACGCAAACAAAAGTCAATAATACTGAATTTATTTTGGTAAAAAAACAATATTCAGAATTCAGTACATTTTAAAAAAGAAGAAAATATTGAAATTTCGAAAATTTAAATAAATGATGAACATTTTTCTAAATCTTGAACAAAATTTGGAATCACCAAATATTATTTAAACAGAAGAGATCAATTTAAATTCTGAGCATATTTTCAAAACGTGAACAAATTTTGGAATTACGAACATTTTTTGAACATGCGAACACATTTCGAAAAATGAGAACAAAACATTAACGAACAATTTTTGTAAGCATGATTTTTTTTGAAACTCTGAACATTTTGGAAACGTGAACAAATTTTGAAATCACAAACAGATTTTGGAAATACAATCATTTTTAAACACGCAACCATTTTTGGAAAAATGAGAATTTTTTTGAGAAAATTGAGAACACGTGAACATTTTTGGAATTTCTGAAAAATTTTTTTAAAATGAGAACATTTTCGAAAACAAGTATTATTTGGTTTTGTGAACAAAACTTAAAAAGTTGAACATTTTTTTAAATAAGGCAAACAAATTTTGCAAGTGATGTAGAAAATTTGAAAACAGGAACAATTTTCGTAAAAAAAATTGTTTTTGTAAAATGCGACATTTTCGAAAGAGATAAGAAATCTGAGAAAGAAAAATAAAAATGAAAAGAAAAGAAAATCGGAGAAAAAAGAAACAAAAAAGAAATAAGAGAAGAAAATAAATAGAAGAAGGAAAAAGGAAACAGGAAAAAAAGAAAACAAAAAGAAAAACAGAATAGAAAGAAATCTGGTTCAGGAACAGTTCTCAAAACCGCAAAAACCGGCTGGGAAACCGGGAACGCTGAAAAGCGCTTAAACAGGCCGGATACGACCTATCAATTGACCGCGCCTGTGCGAACCTGCGACATCTTGCCGCATAGAGCGGCGAATAGGAAATTCCGTCCCGTGTTTGCGGTTGCCCCGGGAGCTCCTAATCGGCGCTTCGAGCGCCGGTTCAGGCTACTGGCGCTCGCAGCTGACGCATAGCGGGCCGGCCCAACACCAGCACAAAAAGGAATACGTGAAGAAAAACAGTGCGAGTAGGAGGATTCGAATACAAGAACACACTATTGCAGACTAAACGCACTAACCACTAGAGCAGACTCGCCTTCTTGAATACTATTAGGAAACGACGCTAGTTAAGAGACATTTGAAAATTACTTGAAAAGTTCATCGATATTGAAAATTGTTCATCAAGATTTTGAAAAAAGTTCATCAATTTTAAAGAAACATTCACAAAAAATGAAAAAAAAATCAAAATTTTGAAAAAAGTTCACCAATTATGAAAAAATGTTCATCAATGTTGAAAATAAGTTATCAAATTCGAAACAAGTTAACTGATTTAGAAAAAAGTTCAAAATTTGAAAAAAGATTCATAGATTTTCGAAATAAGTTCATCAAATTTGAAAAAGTTCATCACTTTTTTAAATCACCATTTTGAAAACAGTTCACAAAACAGAAAAAAGTTCATCCAATCTAAATATAAGGTCATCTAATTTGAAAAAAAATCATCAATTTTTAGAAAGGTTCATCAAATTTGAAGAAAGTTCATCGAATTTGGAAAAAAGTTCATTGAACTTTTAAATAAGTTCATCTAATTTGAAAAAAGTTCATTGAATTTTAGAAAAGTTCATCAACTTTATTTTTTTTATCAAATTTGAAGAATGTTAATTTATTTTTAAAATAAGTTCATGAAAATGTTAAAAAGTTCTTTCATTTTTTTAAAAATTAATCGAGTTTGAGAAAGTTCATTGAAATTGAAAAAAAGTTCATCGAACTGAAAAAAGTTCATCGATTTAACGAAAAAGTTCATGAAATAGAAAAGAAATATCGTCTATTTGTAAACATTTCACGCATTTAAGAAAAAAAGTAAACAGGAAACAAAAAAAGAAAGAGAAAAAACGCAGAAAAAATAAAGGGCATTTCTTGTATGTTTAAAAAGATGGAAAGGAGGTTGGTGTTTTCGAGTCAGGGTGGTTTCGTAGTGGTTTATGGGTTTAGCTATTGTCGGAGAGGTCGCTTGTTCGATTTTTGGTTGCGCACAATTTTGCGTGCCTTTTTTGAGTTTCAAAACAGAGGGAGAATGGTAGTTGGGCCGAGCCCAGCTAGCACCGCTGCAGGCGCCGGTTTGCGGAAACAGCTATAACCGGCGCCTGCAGCGCTAAATAGGAAATGCCGGTTGCCCCTGGCGTCGAGAAAGAAAAATAAATAAATGGGCCGAGCCCAGGTGGAAGGGGCCCTTTAACTGGTGCCCCGCTGCGCTCAATGGGGCCGCGGCCTGTATTGCGGGATATATTCTTTGCGACATATATAAGCCGCTTTACCCCATAGCAACCTAGATCTATCCCCCGCCTCCACCTAGGACCTGCCATGGCGTCCTTCGCATTAAAGCTCTCACGGTCACGGTTCGCTGGGGCAGCCGCCAATTCCGGCCGCTTCGCTCTTAGCCTACCCGGCCGCGATCTCACTGGAGATACCACCATAAACGCCCGGTCGCGACCGTTACTTAGATCCCCAAACTCCGCCACCGCCTCCACCAGCCCCTCGGTCTTCTTCCTTCGGCGCAGCATCGCTACGCTCCCCTCCGGTCAGGACCCCAATCTGCCTGTGGGCGCCGCACCAGATGACCTCGACGACGAGCTCCGCCCTGGTAATCAATCATTCTTTCATCTCTGTATTCTTTACACATCTTGGTTGGCAGCACAAATTATGGTTTTTCTTTCTGTCATGACGCAAGACCCGGACACCGTTCCCTACTTCGACGAGAAGGACCTCGTCTCGGATGAAACCCTGTGGGCTCTGTACGAGCGGTGGTGCCGCTTCCACGGAATGGCGCGCGACCACGACGAGATGACTCGGCGATTTGGTCGTTTCAAGGATACGGCGTGGCATGTGCACGAGTTCAACAAGTCGGGTAGTAGCTACACCAAGGGGCTCACCCAGTTCTCCGATTTGGAGCCAGAGGAGTTCTTCGGCCCTCGTCGCTGTCCCAGGACTCCCAGAACTGGTAGTCGCTTCTTCACCAACGACAGAGATGAGGTCACGGCGATCTGTACCGACGGGTGTCTTGAAAAATATGAGGGCCCTGTTTGGATAATGCGTAATGTTAAGTAACCCTAAAGAAACGGTTGTATACGCAATTCATCCGTATCTAATCAACTGCCAGCCGCTTGGATGCAAAGGAAATGTGCTTGCTAGATGGTAATATGTGTTGAACCTCAAGCGGAACACACAATGCGGAATAAATTTGCCAAGAACCATAACAAATTTCAGAATTATCAATGAAGCGGAAGTGGGCGGAGATGTGGCAACAACAACCACTAGTTCCTTCCGCACTACGAGTACCAAGGAAGGCGCCCCTTCCAACCTCTAGGTCGCCCTTATAGCGCTAGATGTTGTCGGCCTTCTCCACTGTTTTCCATCTCACATTTAGCTGAGATCGTAAGATCAACCAAAAAAAAAAATTAGACATTTTTAAAAAATCATAAATTATTTCACAACATTCATGTGAAGTATGTTAACAACCCTGAAAAAAATCAGCTCAAAACTCTATACATTTAGAGATTCAAAAAAGACAATTTTGAATGTGAATAGTAGCAGCTTTGGGTGAATGATACTTTGATACTATTCACATCTGATTTTGTCTTTTTTGTTTCTATTAATATAAGTTGAATGAGGAGCTGAAACTTTTTAAGGTTGCACATTAAACATTGATGTGTGTCTATAAAAAAATGAGAATTTTTTAAAACATGTATTTTTTTAAAAAAAATATTGATCTCGTAGATCTCACCTAATGTGAGATCTCACACAAGTCTGCCCCACTGTTTCCCGAACATCGGTGTTGCTTGAGGTTGTTGTTGACAAAGGCAAAACCCTCATGGCATTGGGGATGGTGATGATGAGGCATTCTCTCGTGCATCGTTTCGGGTCCTAGTCGTGTGCTGGTGTAGTGGGTTCTGGTGTCGGCGATGGAGATGGGATGCTTCTGGTCGTTTCACAGTGTGCTCCCGTCCTTCTGAGTAATCCCATCATATCTCTTCCCTAATTGTGGTTCCCTCAGATCTAGTGTGCTTGCCTCATATCGTTCGTCTGTGTCCATCGGTTGGCCTTGGTCAATCGTTGTTGTTGACTTGTTGGCCTTTGAGAATCTAGATGCCTTTGGCTTGTGGTGGTGTGGTCGTGTGTGGCGGTTTTGTCCCTGGTGTGTGCGCATGTGCTTCCTACTCCCCCATGGTTCATGCTTTCCCGCCCCATGGCCCTCCTCATATTGCCGGAGTGGTGGTTGGTGTTGGAAATATGCCCTAGAGGCAATAATAAAAGGGTTATTGTTATATTTCCTTGTTCATGATAATTGTCTATTGTTCATGCTATAATTGTGTTATCCGGAAATCGTAATACATGTGTGAATGTATAGACAACAACACGTCCCTAGTAAGCCTCTAGTTGACTAGCTCGTTGATCAACAGATAGTCATGGTTTCCTGACTATGGACATTGGATGTCATTGATAACGGGATCACATCATTAGGAGAATATGTGATGGACAAGACCCAATCCTAAGCATAGCACAAGATCGTGTAGTTCATTTCGCTAGAGCTTTTCCAAATGTCAAGTATCATTTCCTTAGACCATGAGATTGTGCAACTCCCGGATACCGTAGGAGTGTTTTGGGTGTGCCAAACGTCACAACGTAACTGGGTGACTATAAAGGTGCACTACGGGTATCTCCGAAAGTGTCTGTTGGGTTGGCACGAATCGAGACTGGGATTTGTCACTCCGTATGATGGAGAGGTATCTCTGGGCCCACTCGGTAATGCATCATCATAATGAGCTCAATGTGACCAAGTGTTTGGTCACGGGATCATGCATTACGGTACGAGTAAAGTGACTTGCCGGTAACGAGATTAAACGAGGTATTGGGATACCTACGATCGAATCTCGGGCAAGTAACGTACCGATTGACAAAGGGAAATTTTATACGGGATTGATCGAATCCTTGACATCGTGGTTCATCCGATGAGATCATCGAGGAGCATGTGGGAGTCAACATGGGTATCCAGATCCCGCTGTTGGTTATTGACCGGAGAGGCGTCTCGGTCATGTCTGCATGTCTCCCGAACCCGTAGGGTCTACACACTTAAGTTTCGGTAACGCTAGGTTTGTTGAGATATTAGTATGCAGTAACCCGAAAGTTGTTCGGAGTCCCGGATGAGATCCCGGACGTCACGAGGAGTTCTGGAATGGTCCAGAGGTGAAGATTTATATATAGGAAGTTCCGTTTGACCATCGGGAAAGTTTGAAGTCACGGTATTGTACTGGGACCACCGGAAGGGTCCCGGTCCACCAGTGGGGCCACCTATCCGGAGGGCCCCATGGGCTGAAGTGGGAGGAACCAGCCTGGTGGGCTGGTGCGCCCCTTGGGCCCCCCTGCGCCTAGGGTTGGAAACCCTAGGGGTGGGGGCGCCTCACTTGCCTTGGGGGGCAAGCCACCCCCTTGGCCGCCGCCCCCCCTTGGAGATTGGATCTCCCAGGGCCGGCGCCCCCCTAGGGGCCCTATATATAGTAGGGGGGAGGGAGGGCAGCCGCACCCTAGCCCCTTGGCCACTGCCCCGCCTTGGATATTGGATCTCCTAGGGCCGACGCCCCCCTAGGGGCCCTATATATAGTGGAAGGAGGGAGGGAAGCCGTACCCTAGCCCCTGGCGCCTCCCTCTCCCTCCCGTGACACCTCTTCCTCTCGTTGTGCTTGGCGAAGCCCTGCCGAGAACGCTGCTGCATCCACCACCACGTCGTCGTGCTGCTGGATCTCCATCAACCTCTCCTTCCCCCATGCTGGATCAAGGAGGAGACGTCTTCCCAACCGTATGTGTGTTGAACGCGGAGGTGTCGTCCGTTCGGCGCTAGGATCTCCGGTGATTTGGATCACGACGAGTACGACTCCCTCAATCCCGTTCTCTTGAACGCTTCCGCGCGCGATCTACAAGGGTATGTAGATGCACTCCTCTCTCTCGTTGCTAGATGACTCCATAGATTGATCTTGGTGAAGCGTAGAAAATTTTATTTTCTGCAACGTTCCCCAACAGTGGCATCATGAGCTAGGTCTATGCGTAGTTACTATGCACGAGTAGAACACAAACTTGTTGTGGGCGTAGATGTTGTCAATTTTCTTGCCACTACTAGTCTTATCTTGCTTCGGCGGCATCGTGGGATGAAGCGGCCCGGACCGACCTTACACGTACGCTTACGTGAGACAGGTTCCACCGACTGACATGCACTAATTGCATAAGGTGGCTAGCGGGTGTCTGTCTCTCCCACTTTAGTTGGAGCGGATTCGATGAAAAGGGTCCTTATGAAGGGTAAATAGAAATTGGCATATCATGTTGTGGTTTTACGTAGGTAAGAAACGTTCTTGCTAGAAACCTATAGAAGCCACGTAAAAACTTGCAACAACAATTAGAGGACGTCTAACTTGTTTTTGCAGCATATGCCTTGTGATGTGATATGGCCAAAAGGATGTGATAAATGATATATGTGATGTATGAGATTGATCATGTTCTTGTAATAGGAATCACGACTTGCATGTCGATGAGTATGACAACTGGCAGGAGCCATAGGAGTTGTCTTTATTTTTTTGTATGACCTGCGTGTCATTGAATAACACCATGTAAATTACTTTACTTTATTGCTAAACACGTTAGCCATAGAAGCAGAAGTAATCGTTGGCGTGACAACTTCATGAAGACACGATGATGGAGATCATGGTGTCATGCCCGTGACGAAGATGATCATGGCGCCCCGAAGATGGAGATCAAAGGAGCAATATGATATTGGCCATATCATGTCACTATTTGAGTGCATGTGATGTTTATCATGTTTTATATCTTATTTGCTTAGAACGACGGTAGCTTAAATAAGATGATCCCTCACAATAATTTCAAGAAAGTGTTCCCCCTAACTGTGCACCGTTGCGAAGGTTCGTTGTTTCGAAGCACCACGTGATGATCGGGTGTGATAGATCCTAACGTTCGAATACAACGGGTGTAAGCCAGATTTACACACGCAATACACTTAGGTTGACTTGACGAGCCTAGCATGTACAGACATGGCCTCGGAACACGGAAGACCAAAAGGTCGAGCATGAGTCATATAGAAGATACGATCAACATGAAGATGTTCACCGATGATGACTATGTTGGGGAACGTAGTAATTTCAAAAAAATTCCTACGCACACGCAAGATCATGGTGATGCATAGCAACGAGAGGGGAGAGTGTTGTCTACGTACCCTCGTAGACCGAAGCGGAAGCGATCACAACATAGAGGAAGTAGTCGTACGATCTCCTCGCGATCCGACCGATCCCGGCGCCATTACTCCGGCGCCCCCGAGTTCTTGACACACGTACAGCTTGATGACGCTCCTCGGGCTCCAATCCAGTAGAGCTTCGGGGAGGGAGAGTTTCGTCAGCACGACGGCGTGGTGACGATCTTGATGTTCTACGGCGCAGGCTTCGCCTAAGCTTCGACGATATGAACGAGGTGGAATATGGTGGAGGGGGCACCGCACACGGCTAAGGAACGATCCGTAGATCAAATTGTGTGTTCTAGGGTGCCCCCCCCCCATATATAAAGGAGCAAGGGGGGGTGCGGCCGCCCAAGGAGGAGGCGGCGGAGGAGTCCTACTCCCACCGAGTAGGACTCCCCCTTCCTAGTTGGAGTAGGATTGGGGAGGGAAGAGGGAAGGGGCGCCGCTCTCCTTGTCCTATTCGGACTAGGGGAGGCGCGCGGCCTGCCCCGGCCGCCCTTCCTCTTCTCCCTCATGGCCCACTAAGGCCCAATAACCCCGGGAGGGTTCCGTAACCCCGTGTTCCGTAAAATCCCGATTTCACCCGAACCATTCGAACTCCAAATATAGGCTTCCAATATATCAATCTTTATGTCTCGACCATTTCGAGACTCCTCGTCATGTCCGTGATCACATCCGGACTCGAACTTCTTCGGTACATCAAAATACATAAACTCATAATATAACCGCCATCGAAACCTTAAGCGTGCGGACCCTACGGTTCGAGAACAATGTAGACATGACCGAGACACGTCTTTGGTCAATAACCAATAGCGGGACCTGGATGCCCATATTGGCTCCTACATATTCTTCGAAGATCTTTATCGGTCAGACCGCATAACAACATACGTTGTTCCCTTTGTCATCGGTATATTACTTGCCCGAGATTCGATCGTCGGTATCCAATACCTAGTTCAATCTCGTTACCGGCAAGTCTCTTTACTCGTTCCGTAATACCTCATCTCACAATTAACTCATTAGTTGTAATGCTTGCAAGGCTTAAGTGATGTGCATTACCGAGAGGGCCCAGAGATACCTCTCCGACAATCGGAGTGACAAATCCTAATCTCGAAATACGCCAACCCAACATCTGCCTTTAGAGACACCTGTAGTACTCCTTTATAATCACCCGATTCGTTGTGACGTTTGGTAGTACCAAAGTGTTCCTCCGCAAACGGAGTTGCATAATCTCATAGTCATAGGAACATGTATAAGTCATGAAGAAAGCAATAGCAACATACTAAACGATCGGGTGCTAAGCTAACGGAATGGGTCATGTCAATCGATCATTCAACTAATGATGTGATCCGTTAATCAAATAACAACTCTTTGTTCATGGTTAGGAAACATAAGCATCTTTGATTAACAAGCCAGTCAAGTAGAGGCATACTAGTGACACTCTGTTTGTCTATATATTCACACATGTATTATGTTTCCGGTTAATACAATTCTAGCATGAATAATAGACATTTATCATGAAATAAGGAAATAAATAATAATTTTATTATTGCCTCTAGGGCATATTTCCTTCAAAGGTCCCACTTGCACTAGAGTCAATAATCTAGTTCACATCGCCATGTGATTGAACACCAATAATCATATCTCATATGATTAACACCCATAGTTCACATCGTCATGTGACCAACACCCAAAGGGTTTACTAGAGTCAATAATCTAGTTCACATCGCTATGTGATTAACACCCAAAGAGTACAAAGGTATGATCATGTTTTGCTCGTGAGAGAAGTTTAGTCAACGGATCTGTCACATTCAGAGCCGTATGTATTTTGCAAATATTCTATGTCTACAATGCTCTGCACGGAGCTACTCTAGCTAATTGCTCCCACTTTCAATATGTATCTAGATCGAGACTTAGAGTCATCCAGATCGGTGTCAAAACTTGCATCGACGTAACCCTTTACTTACGAACCTTTGTCACTTCCATAATCGAGAAACATATCCTTATTCCACTAAGGATAATTTTGACCATTGTCTAGTGATCTACTCCTAGATCACTATTGTACTCCTTGCCAAACTCAATGTAGGGTATACAATAGATCTGGTACACAGCATGGCATACTTTATAGAACCTATGGCCAAGGCATAGGAAATGACTTTCATTCTCTTTCTATCTTCTCGCCGTGGTCGGGTTTTGAGTCTTACTCAATTTCACACCTTGTAACACGTGCAAGAACTCTTTCTTTGATCGTTCCATTTTGAACTACTTCAAAATCTTGTCAAGGTATGTACTCATTGAAAAAACTTATCAAGCGCCTTGATCTATCTCTATAGATCTTAATGCTCAATATGCAAGCAGCTTCACCGAGGTCTTTCTTTGAAAAACTCCTTTTAAACACTCCTTTATGCTTTGCGAATAATTCTACATTATTTCCGATCAACAATATGTCATTCACATATACTTATCGAAATGTTTGTAGTGCTCCCACTCACTTTCTTGTAAATACAGGCTTCACCGCAAGTCAGATAAACTATATGCTTTGATCAACTTATCAAAGCGTATATTCCAACTCCGAGATGCTTGCACCAGTCCATAGATGGATCATTGGAGCTTGCACACTTTGTTAGCTCCTTTGGATCGATAAAACCTTCTCGTTGCATCATATACAACTCTTCTTCCGTAAATCCATTCAGAATGCAGTCTTTACATCTATTTGCCAAATTTCATAAATTGTGGCAATTGCTAACATGATTTGGACAGACTTAAGCATCGCTACGCTTGAGAAAATCTCATTGAAGTCAACACCTTGAACTTGTCAAAAACCTTTTTATGACAAGTCGACCTTTGTAGATAGTAACACTACTATCAACGTCCGTCTTCCTCTTGAAGATCCATTTATACAATATGGCTTGCCGATCATCGGCAACTCCACCAAAGTCCATACTTTGTTCTCATACATGGATCTCATCTCGATTTCATGGCCTCAAGCCATTTCGCGAATCTGGGCTCATCATCGCTTCCTCATAGTTCGTAGGTTCATCATGGTCTAGTTACATGACTTCCGAGCAGGATTACCGCACCACTCGGTGTGGACCTCACTCTGGTTTACCTCGAGATTCGGTAGTAACGATCCGAAGTTACATGATCATCATCATTAGCTTCCTCACTAATTGGTGTAGTAGTCACAGAACAGATTTACGTGATGAACTACTTTCCAATAAGGGAGAAGGTACAATTACCTTATCAAGTTCTACTTTCCTCCCACTCACTTCTTTCGAGAGAAACTCCTTCTCTAGAAAGGATCCATCTTAAGCAACGAATATCTTGCCTTCGGATCTGTGATAGAAGGTGTACCCAACAATTTCCTTTGGGTATTCTATGAAGACGTACTTCTCGATTTGGGTTCGAGCTTATCAGATGAAACTTTTTCACATAAGCATCGCAGCCCCAAACATTAAGAAACGACAACTTTGGTTTCTTGCTAAACCACAGTTCATATAGTGTCGCCTCAACGGATTTAGATGGTGCCCTATTTAACGTGAATGCAGTTGTCTCTAATGCATGATTCCAAAACGATATTGGTAAATCTGTAAGAAACATCATAGATTGCACTATATCCAATAAAGTGCGATTACGATGTTTGGACACACCATAACATTGTGGTGTTCGGTGGCGTGAGCTATGAAACTATTCCACATTGTTTTAATTGAAGACCAAACTCAGAACTCAAATATTCGTCTCCGTGATCAGATCACGAAACTTTATTTTCTTGTTACGATGATTTTTCCACTTCACTCTGAAATTCTTTGAACCTTTCAACTATTTCGCACTTATGTTTCATCAAGTAGATATACCCATATCTGCTCAAATCATCTTGTGAAGGTCGAAAATAACGATACTTGCCACGAGCATCAACACTCATTGGATCGCATACATCGGTATGTATTATTTCCAATAAGTCAAGAGCTTGTTCCATTGTTCCGAGAACGGAGTTTTAGTCATCTTGCCCAAAAGGCACGGTTCGCAAGCATCAAGTGATTCATAATCAAGTGATTCCAAAATCCCATCAGCATGGAGTTTCTTCATGCGCTTTACACCAATATGACCTAAACGGCGAAGCCACAAATAAGTTGCACTATCATTATTAACTTTGTATTTTTGGTTTCAATATTATGAATATGTGTATCACTACGATCGAGATCCAATGAACCATTTTCATTGGGTGTGTAACCATATAAGGTTTTATTCATGTAAATGTAACAACAGTTTATTCTCTTACTTAAATGAATAACCGTATTGCAATAACACGATCAAATCATATTCATGCTCAACGTAAACACCAAATAACATTTATTTAGGTTCAACACTAATCCCGAAAGTATAGGGAGTGTGCGATGATGATCATATCAATCTTGAAACTACTTTCAACACACATCGTCACTTCACCCTTAACTAGTTTTCATTTATTCGCAACTCCGCTTTGAGTTACTACTCTTAGCAACCGAACCAGTACCAAATACCGAGGGGTTGCTATAAACACTAGTAAAGCACACATAAAACACCAGTATATCAAATATACCCTTTTCACTTTGCCATCCTTCTCATCCACCAAATATTTAGGGCAGTTCCGCTTCGGTGACCATTTCCTTTGCGTGTAAGCACTTAGTTTCGTGCTTTGGTTCAGCTTTGGGTTTCTTCGTGGGAGTGACAACTTGCTTGTCAATCTACTTGAAGTTCCCTTTCTTTCCCTTTGCCCTTTTCTTGAAACTAGTGATCTTGTCAACCATCAACACTTGATGATCTTTCTTGATTTCTACCTTCATCGATTTCATCATCATGAAAAACTCGGAATCATTTTCATCATCCCTTGCATACTATAGTTCATCACGAAGTTCTACTAACTTGGTGATGGTGACTAGAGAATTCATCAATCACTATCTTATCTGGAAGATTAACTCCCACTTGATTCAAGCGATTGTAGTACCTGCATAATCTGAGTACATGCTCACTAGTTGAGCGATTCTCCTCCATCTTTTAGCTATAGAACATGTTGGAGACTTCATATCTCTCAACTCGGTATTTGCTTGAAATATTAACTTCAATTCTGGAACATCTCATATGGTCCATGATGTTCAAAACATCTTTGAAGTCCCGATTCTAAGCCATAAAGCATGGTGCACAAAACTATCAAGTAGTCATCATATTGAGCTAGCCAAACGCTCATAACGCCTCGCATCCGCTCCCCGCAATAGGTTTGTCACCTAGCGGTGCATCAAGGACATAATTCTTCTGCAGAATGAGGATAAACCTCGGATCACGGATCCTATCCGCATCATTGCTACTAACATCTTTCAACACAGTTTCTCTAGGTACATATCAAAACAAACATATGAAAGCAACTTCATGAGCTATTGATCTTACAACATAATTTGCAAAATACTACCAGACTAAGTTCATGATAAATTTAAGTTCAATTAATCATATTACTTAAGAACTCCCACTTAGATGACATCTCTCTAGTCATCTAAGTGATCACGTGATCCAAATCAACTAAACCATAACCGATCATCACGTGAGATGGAGTAGTTTTCAATGGTGATCATCCTATGTTGATCATATCTACTATATGATTCACGCCGACCTTTCGGTCTCCGTGTTCCGAGGCCATATCTGCATATGCTAGGCTCGTCAAGTATAACTCGAGTGTTCTGCGTGTGCAAAACTGGCTTGCACCCGTTGTAGATGGAGGTAGAGCTTATCACACCGATCATCACGTGGTGTCTCGGCACGACGAACTTTGGCAACGGTGCATACTCGTGGAGAACACTACTTGATAATTTTAGTGAGAGATCATCTTAAAATGCTACCGTCAATCAAAGCAAGATAAGATGCATAAAGGATAAACATCACATGCAATCAATATAAGTGATATGATATGGCCATCATCATCTTGTGCTTGTGATCTCCATCTTCAAGCACCGCCATGATCACCATCGCCACCGGTGCGACACCTTGATCTCCATCGTAGCATCGTTGTCGTTCGCCATCTATTGCTTCTACGACTATCGCTACCGCTTAGTGATAAAGTAAAGCAATTACTGTATGCGTTGCATTTCATACAATAAAGCGACAACCATATGGCTCCTGCCAGATTGCCGATAACTTCGGTTACAAAACATGATCATCTCATACAATAAAATATAGCATCACGTCTTGACCATATCACATCACAACATGCCCTGCAAAAACAAGTTAGACGTCCTCTACTTTGTTGTTGCAAATTTTACGTGGCTGCTACGGGCTTAAGCAAGAACCAATCTCACCTACGCATCAAAACCACAACGATATTTCACAAATAGACTCGCTTTAACCTTCTCAAGGACCGGCGTAGCCACACTCGGTTCAACTAAAGTGAGAGAGACAGACACCCGCCAGTCACCTTTAAGCAACGAGTGCTCGTAGCGGTGAAACCAGTCTCGCGTAAGCGTATGCGTAATGTCGGTCCGGGCCGCTTCATCTCACAATACCGCTGAACCAAAGTATGACATGCTGGTAGGTAGTATGACTTGTATCGCCCACAACTCACTTGTGTTCTACTCGTGCAAAACATCAAACCATAAAACCTAGGCTCGGATGCCACCGTTGGGGAACGAGTAATTTCAAAAATTTCCTACGCACACGCAAGATCATGGTGATGCATAGCAACGAGAGGGAGAGTGTTGTCTACGCACCCTCGTGACCGGGCGAAGCGATCACAATGTAGAGGAAGTAGTCGACGATCTCCTCGCGATCCGACCAATCCCGGCGCCGTTACTCGGCGCCCCGAGTTCTTGACACACGACAGCTTGATGACGCCTCCTCGGCTCCAATCCAGTGAGAGCCGGGGAGGGAGAGTTTCACAAGACGGCGTGGTGGCGATCTTGATGTTCTATCGCGCAGGCTTCGCCTAAGCTTCATGACGATATGACCGAGGTGGAATATGGTGGAGGGGGCACCGACACGGCTAAGGAACGATCCGTAGATCAACTTGTGTGTTCTAGGGTGCCCCCGTGCCCCCGTATATAAAGAGCAAGGGGGGGGGGGTGCGGCCGCCCAAGGAGGAGGCGCGCTGGAGGAGTCCTACTCCCACCGAGTAGGACTCCCCTTCCTAGTTGGAGTAGGATTGGGGAGGGAAGAGGAAGGGGCGCCCCTCTCCTTGTCCTATCCGGACTAGGGGGGGGGGCGTGCGGCCTGCCCCGGCCGCCCTTCCTCTTCTCCCTCATGGCCCACTAAGGCCCAATAACCCCGGAGGGTTCCGTAACCCCGGTGTTCCTAGTAAAATCGATTTCACCCGAACCATTCAACTCCAAATATAGGCTTCCAATATATCAATCTTTATGTCTCGACCATTTCGAGACTCCTCGTCATGTCCGTGATCACATCCGGGACTCAACTTCTTCGGTACATCAAAATACATAAACTCATAATATAACCGCCATCGAAACCTTAAGCGTGCATGGACCCTACGGTTCGAGAACAATGTAGACATGACCGAGACACGCCTCCGGTCAATAACCAATAGCGGGACCTGGATGCCCATATTGGCTCCTACATATTCTTCAAGATCTTTATCGGTCGACCGCATAACAACATACGTTGTTCCTTTGTCATCGGTATATTACTTGCCCGAGATTCGATCGTCGGTATCCAATACCTAGTTCAATCTCGTTACGGCAAGTCTCTTTACTCGTTCCGTAATACATCATCTCGCAACTAACTCATTAGTTGTAATGCTTGCAAGGCTTAAGTGATGTGCATTACCGAGAGGGCCCAGAGATACCTCTCCGACAATCGGAGTGACAAATCCTAATCTCGAATACGCCAACCCAACATCCGCCTTTAGAGACACCTGTAGTACTCCTTTATAATCACCCGATTCGCCAGACGCTTGGTAGTACCAAAGTGTTCCTCCGCAAACGGAGTTGCATAATCTCATAGTCATAGGAACATGTATAAGTCATGAAGAAAGCAATAGCAACATACTAAACGATCGGGTGCTAAGCTAACGGAATGGGTCATGTCAATCAGATCATTCAACTAATGATGTGATCCCGTTAATCAAATAACAACTCTTTGTTCATGGTTAGGAAACATAACCATCTTTGATTAACAAGCCAGTCAAGTAGAGGCATACTAGTGACACTCTGTTTGTCTATATATTCACACATGTATTATGTTTCCGGTTAATACAATTCTAGCATGAATAATAGACATTTATCATGAAATAAGGAAATAAATAATAACTTTATTATTGCCTCTAGGGCATATTTCCTTCAGACTAGTCCGTCTCACGTGATGATCGGACACGGCCTAGTTGACTCGGATCATGTTTCACTTAGATGACTAGAGGGATGTGTATCTGAGTGGGAGTTCATTGAATAATTTGATTAGATGAACTTAATTATCGTGAACTTAGTCTCAAATCTTTACAATATGCCTTGTAGATCAAATGGCCCACGCTAATGTTGCCCTCAACTTCAACGCGTTCCTAGAGAAAACCAAGCTGAAAGATGATGGCAGCAACTATACGGACTGGGTCCGGAACCTGAGGATCATCCTCATAGCGGCAAAGAAAGATTATGTCCTAGAAGCACCGCTAGGTGAAGCACCCATCCCAGAGAACCAAGACGTTATGAACGCTTGGCAGTCTCATGCTGATGATTACTCCCTCGTTCAGTGCGGCATGCTTTACAGCTTAGAACCTGGGCTCCAAAAGCGTTTTGAGCAACACGGAGCATATGAGATGTTCGAAGAGCTGAAAATGGTTTTCCAAGCTCATGCCCGGGTCGAGAGATATGAAGTCTCCGACAAGTTCTTCAGTTGTAAGATGGAGGAAAATAGTTCTGTCGGTGAGCACATACTCAAAATGTCTGGGTTGCACAACCTCTTGACTCAGCTAGGAGTTAATCTCCCGGATGACGCGGTTATTGACAGAATCCTTGAGTCGCTTCCATCGAGTTACAAGAGCTTTGTGATGAACTTCAATATGCAGGGGATGGAAAAGACCATTCCTGAGGTGTATTCAATGCTGAAATCAGCGGAGGTAGAGATCAAAAAGGAACATCAAGTGTTGATGGTGAATAAAACCACTAAGTTCAAGAAAGGCAAGGATAAGAAGAACTTCAAGAAAGACGGCAAGGGAGTTGCCGCGCCCGGTAAGCCGGTTGCCGGGAAGAAGTCAAAGAATCGACCCAAGCCTGAGACTGAGTGCTTTTATTGCAAGGGAAGTGGTCACTGGAAGCGGAACTGCCCCAAGTACTTAGCGGACAAGAAGGCCGGCAACACCAAAGGTATATGTGATATACATGTTATTGATGTGTACCTTAGCAGCACTCGTAGTAGCTCCTGGGTATTTGATACCGGTGCGGTTGCTCATATTTGTAACTCAAAGCAGGAGCTACGGAATAAGCGGAGACTGGCGAAGGACGAGGTGATGATGCGCGTCGGGAATGGTTCCAAGGTCGATGTGATCGCTGTCGGCATGCTACCTCTACATTTACCTACGGGATTAGTTTTAAACCTCAATAATTGTTGTTTAGTGCCAGCTTTGAGCATGAACATTGTATCTAGATCTCGTTTAATGTGAGATGACTACTCATTTAAATCCGAGAATAATGGTTGTTCTATTTATATGAGAGATATGTTTTATGGTCATGCCCCCTGGTCAATGGTTTATTCTTAATGAATCTCGAACGTGATGTTACACATATTCATAGTGTGAATACCAAAAGATGTAAGGTTGATAACGATAGTCCCACATACTTGTGGCACTGCCGCCTTGGTCACATTGGTGTCAAGCGCATGAAGAAGCTCCATGCTGATGGACTTTTAGAGTCTCTCGATTATGAATCATTAGACACATGCGAACCATGCCTCATGGGCAAAATGACCAAGACTCCGTTCTCCGGAACAATGGAGCGAGCAACCAACTTATTGGAAATCATACATACTTGATGTGCGGTCCAATGAGCGTTGAGGCTCATGGAGGATATCGTTATGTTCTCACTCTCCGATTTACTAGAGTAGATATGGGTATGTCTACTATATGAAACACAAGTCTGAGACCTTTGAAAAGTTCAAGGAATTTCAGAATGAGGTAGAGAATCAACGTGACCGAAAGATAAAGTTCTTACGATCAGATCATGGGGGAGAATATTTAAGTCACGAATTTGGTACGCACTTAAGGAACTGTGGAATCGTTTCACAACTCACGCCGCCTGGAACACCTTAGCGTAATGGTGCGTCCGAACATCGTAATCGCACTCTATTGGATACGGTGCGATCTATGATGTCACTCACCGATTTACCGCTATCATTTTGGGGATACGCTCTAGAGACAGCTACATTCACTTTAAATAGGGCACCGTCTAAATCCGTTGAGACGACACCGTATGAATTATGGTTTGGGAAGAAACCTAAGCTGTCGTTTCTAAAAGTTTGGGGATGCGATGCTTATGTCAAGAAACTTCAACCTGAAAAGCTCGAACCCAAGTCAGAAAAATGCGTCTTCATAGGATACCCTAAGGAAACCATTGGGTATACCTTCTACCTCAGATCCGAAGGCAAGATCTTTGTTGCCAAGAACGGGTCCTTTCTGGAGAAAGAGTTTCTCTCGAGAGAAGTAATTGGGAGGAAAGTGGAACTTGATGAAGTACTACCTCTTGAATCGGTAAGTAGCGCAGCTCAGGAAGATGTTTCTGTGGTGCCTGCACCGACTAGAGAGGAAATTAATGATGATGATCAAGGTACTTCGGATCAAGTTGCTACTGAACTTTGTAGGTCCACGAGGACACGTTCCACACCAGAGTGGTATGGCAACCCTGTCCTGGAAATCATGTTGTTAGACAACGGTAAACCTTCGAACTATGAAGAAGCAATGGCGGGCCCAGATTCCAACAAATGGCTTGAAGCCATGCAATACGAGATAGGATCCATGTATGGAAACAAAGTATGGACTTTGAAAGACTTGCCCGATGATCGGCGAGCGATAGAAAACAAATGGATCTTTAAGAAGAAGACGGACACGGATGGTAATGTTACCATCTATAAAGCTCGACTTGTCGCTAAGGGTTATCGACAAGTTCAACGGGTTGACTATGATGAGACTTTCTCACCTGTAGCGAAGCTGAAATCCATCTAAATCATGTTAGCAATTGCCGCATACTATGATTATGAGATATGGCAAATGGACGTCAAAACGACATTCCTTAACGGCCATCTTAAGGAAGAACTGTATATGATGCAGCCAGAGGGTTTTGTCGATCCTGAGAATGCTAACAAGGTATGCAAGCTCCAGCGCTCCATCTATGGGCTGGTGCAAGCATCTCGGAGTTGGAACATTCTCTTTAATGAAATGATCAAAGCGTTTGGGTTTATGCAGACTTATGAAGAAGCCTGCGTTTACAAGAAAGTGAGTGGGAGCTCTGTGGCATTTCTCATGCTATATGTGGATGACATACTTTTGATGGGAAATGATATAGAACTTTTGGACAGCATTAAGGCCTACTTGAATAAGTGTTTTTCAATGAAGGACCTTGGAGAAGCTGCTCACATATTAGGCATCAAGATCTATAGAGATAGATCGAGACGCCTCATAGGTCTTTCACAAAGCACATACCTTGATAAGATATTGAAAAAGTTCAATACGGATCAGTCCAAGAAGGGGTTCTTGCCTGTGTTGCATGAAGCAATCTGGGTGAAGGAGTTCATCACCGACCTAGGAGTCATACCCAATGCGTCGGGGTCGATCACACTCTTCTGTGACAACACTAGAGCTATTGCACTTGCCAAGGAGCCCAGGTTTCACAAGAAGACCAGGCACATAAAGCGTCGCTTCAACTCCATTCATGAAAATGTTCAAGATGGAGACATAGATATTTGTAAAGTACATACGGACCTGAATGTAGCAGATCCGTTGATTAAACCTATCCCTAGAGCAAAACATGATCAACACCAGAACACTATGGGTGTTCGATTCATCACAATGTAACTAGATTATTGACTCTAGTGCAACTGGGAGACTGTTGGAAATATGCCCTAGAGGCAATAATAAAAGTGTTATTATTATATTTCCTTGTTCATGATAATTGTCTATTGTTCATGCTATAATTGTGTTATCCGGAAATCGTAATACATGTATGAATGTATAGACCACAACATGTCCCTAGTAAGCCTCTAGTTGACTAGCTCGTTGATCAACAGATAGTCATGGTTTCCTGACTATGGACATTGGATGTCATTGATAACGGGATCACATCATTAGGAGAATATGTGATGGACAAGACCCAATCCTAAGCATAGCACAAGATCGTGTAGTTTGTTTCGCTAGAGCTTTTCCAAATGTCAAGTATCATTTCCTTAGACCATGAGATTGTGCAACTCCCGGATACCGTAGGAGTGCTTTGGGTGTGCCAAACGTCACAACGTGAATCGGGTGACTATAAAGGTGCACTACGGGTATCTCCGAAAGTGTCTGCTTGGGTTGGTACGAATCGAGATCGATTTGTCACTCCGTATGACGGAGATGTATCTCTGGGCCCACTCGGTAATGCATCATCATAATGAGCTCAATGTGACCAAGTGTCTGGTCACGGGATCATGCATTACGGTAAGAGTAAAGTGACTTGCCGGTAACAAGATTAAACGAGGTATTGGGATACCGACGATCGAATCTCGGGCAAGTAACGTACCGATTGACAAAGGGAATTGTATACGAGATTGATTGAATCCTCGACATCGTGGTTCATCCGATGAGATCATTGAGGAGCATGTGGGAGCCAACATGGGTATCCAGATCCCGTTGTTGGTTATTGACCGGAGAGGCGTCTCGATCATGTCTGCATGTCTCCCGAACCCGTAGGGTCTACACACTTAATTTTCGGTGATGCTAGGTTTGTTGAGATATTAGTATGTAGTAACCCGAAAGTTGTTCGGAGTCCCGGATGAGGACGTCACGAGGAATTCCGTAATGGTCCGGAGGTGAAGATTTATATATAGGAAGTTCAGTTTCGGCCATCGGGAAAGTTTCGGGGGTCACCGGTATTGTACCGGGACCACCGGAAGGGTCCCGGGGGTCCATCGGGTGGGGCCACCTATCCCGGAGGGCCCCATGGGCTGAAGTGGGAGGGGAACCAGCCCCTAGTGGGCTGGTGCGCCCCCTGCTGTTGGGAAACATAGTAATTTCAAAAAATTTCCTACGCACATGCAGGATCATGGTGATGATATAGCAACGAGGGGAGAGTGGTGTCTACGTACCCTCGTAGACCGAAAGCGGAAGCGTTATGACAACGCGGTTGATGTAGTCGTACGTCTTCACGATCCGACCGATCCAAGTACCGAACGTACGACACCTCCGAGTTCAGCACACGTTTAGCTCGATGACGATCTCCGGCCTCCGATCCAGCCGAGCTCCGGAGATGAGTTCCACAAGACGACAGCGCAGTGACGATGATGATGTTCTATCGCGCAGGCTTCGCCTAAACTCCGCGACGATATGACCGAGGTGGAATATGGTGGAAGGGGCACCGACACGGCTAAGGAACGATCCGTAGATCAACTTGTGTGTCCATGGGGTGCCCCTGCCCCGTATATAAAGGAGGGAGGAGGAGGAGGCCGCCTCTACTATGGCGCCCATGGGGAGTCCTACTCCCACCGGGAGTAGGATTCCCTTTCCTAGTCCAACTAGGAGTCCTTCCATGTATTGGGAGTAGGAGACAAGGAAGGGCAAGAGAGAAGGGAAGGAAGGAAGGAGGGGTGCGGCCTCCCCTAGTCCAATTTGGACTAGGCCATGGGCGCGCGCCTGCCCTAGGCAGCCCTCTCTCTTTCCCGCATGGCCCAATAAGGCCCAATACTTCTCCCGGCGAATTCCAGAACTCTCCCAGACTCAAAAATACCGAATCACTCGAACCTTCCGAACTCCGAATATAGTCGTCCAATATATTGATCTTTACGCCTCGACCATTTCGAGACTCCTCGTCATGTCCCCGATCTCATCCGGGACTCAACTCCTTCGTACATAAAAACTCATAAACTCATAATATAACCGCCATCGAAACCTTGTTGCGTGCGGACCCTACGGGTTCGAGAACTATGTAGACATGACCTAGAACTATTCTCGGTCAATAACCAATAGCGGAACCTGGATGCCCATATTGGTTCCTACATATTCTACGAAGATCTTTATCAGTCAAACCGCATAACAACATACGTTGTTCCCTTTGTCATCGGTATGTTACTTGCCCGAGATTTGATCGTCGGTATCCAATACCTAGTTCAATCTCGTTACCGGTATGTCTCTTTACTCGTTCTGTAATACTTCACCTCATAACTAACTCATTAATTACATGCTTGCAAGGCTTATAATGATGTGCATTACCGAGAGGGCCCAGAGATACCTCTTCGACGATCGGAGTGACAAAACCTAATCTCGAAATACACCAACTCAACATGTACCTTCGGAGACACCTGTAGTACTCCTTTATAATCACCCATTTACGCCAGACGCTTGGTAGTACCAAAGTGTTCCTCCGTAAACGGAGTTGCATAATTCTCATAGTTACAGGAACATGTATAAGTCATGAAGAAAGCAATAGCAGTATACTAAACGATCAAGTGCTAGGCTAACGGAATGGGTCATGTCAATCACATCATTCTCCTAATGATGTGATCCCATTAATCAAATGACAACTCTTTTGTCCATGGCTAGGAAACATAACCATCTTTGATAAACGAGCTAGTCAAGTAAAGGCATACTAGTGACACTATGTTTGTCTATGTATTCACACATGTATTATGTTTCCGGTTAATACAATTCTAGCATGAATAATAAACATTTATCATGAAATAAGGAAATAAATAATAACTTTATTATTGCCTCTAGGGCATATTTCCTTCAGTCTTCCACTTGCACTAGAGTCAATAATCTAGTTCACATCACCATGTGATTTAACATCAATATTCATATCTGTATATGATTAACACCCATAGTTCACATCTTTATGTGACCAACACTCAAAGGGTTTACTAGAGTCAATAATCTAGTTCACATCGCTGTGTGATTAACGCCCAAAGAGTACTAAGGTGTGATCATGTTTTGCTCGTGAGAGGAGCTTAGTCAACGGGTCTGTTACATTCAGAGCCGTATGTATTTTGCAAATATTTTATGTCCACAATGCTCTGCACGGAGCTACTCTAGCTAATTGCTCCCACTTTCAATATGTATCCAGGTTGAGACTTAGAGTCATTCGGATCGGTGTAAAAGTTTGCACCGATGTAACTTTTACAACAAACTCTTTTATCACCTCCATAATCGAGAAACATCTCCTTAGTCCTTACTAAGGATATTCTTGACCAATGTCCAAAGGATCTACTCCTAGATCACTATTGTACCCCTTGCCAAATTCAGAGCAAGGTATACAATAGGTCCGGTACATAGCATAGCATACTTTATAGAACCTATGACTGAGGCATAGGGAATGACTTTTCATTCTCTTTCTATTTTCTCATTGTGGTCGGATTTGAGTCTTACTCAATTTCATACCTTTGCAACATAGGCAAGAACTCTTTCTTTGACTGTTCCATTTTGAACTATTTCAAAATCTTGCCAAGGTATGTACTCATTGAAAATCTTATCAAGCGTCTTGATCTATCTCAATAGATCTTGATGCTCAATATGTATGTAGCTTTTACTGACGTCTTTTCTTTTTAAAGAACTCCTTTAAAACACTCCTTTATGCTTTGCAGAAAAATTCTACATCATTTGATCAACAATATGTCACTCACATATACTAATCAGAAAGGCTGTAGTGCCCCAACTCACTTTATTGTAAATACAGGATTCATCATAAGTCCATATAAAACTATATGCTTTGATCAACTTATCAAAGCGCATATTCCAACTCCGAGATGCTTGCACCAATCCATAGATGGATCGCTGGAGCTTGCATATTTTGTTAGCACCTTTAGGATTGACAAAAACCTTCTGGTTGCATCATATACAACTCTTCTTAATAAATCCATTAAGGAATGCAGTTTTGACATCCATTTGCCAGATTTCATAAAATGTGGCAATTGCTAACATGATTCAGACAGACTTAAGCATCGATACGAGTGAGAAAATCTCATCGTATTCAACACCTTGAACTTGTTGAAAACCTTTCGCAACAAGTCGAGCTTAGTAGATAGTAACACTACTATCAGTGTCCGCCTTCCTCTTGAAGATCCATTTATTTAACATGGCTTGTCGATCATCGAGCAAGTCAATCAAAGTCCATACTTTGTTCTTATACATGGATCATATCTCGATTTTATGGCCTCAAACCATTTCGCTGAATCTGGGCTCATCATCGCTTCCTCATAGTTCGTAGGTTCATCATGGTCTAGTAACATGACTTCCGTAACAGATTATCGTACTACTCAGTGCGGATCTGTACTTTGGAAGACCTACAAGGTTTTGTAGTAACTTGATCTCAAGTTTCATGATCATCATCATTAGCTTCCTCACTAATTGGTGTAGGAATCATCGGAACTGATTTCGTGATGAACTACTTTCCAATTCGGGAGAAGGTACAAATTACCTTATCAAGCTCTACTATCCTCCCACTCACTTCTTTCGAGAGAAACTTCTTCTCTAGAAAGGATCCGAATTTAGCAACAAAAATCTTGCCCTCAGATCTGTGATATAAGGTGTACCCAACAGTTTCCTTTGGGTATTCTATGAAGACGCACTTCTCCGATTTGGGTTTGAGCTTATCAGGATGAAACTTTTTCACACAAGCATCACAGCCCCAAACTTTAAGAAATGACAGCTTAGGTTTATTGCTAAACCATAGTTCATACGGTGTCGTCTCAACGGATTTAGATGGTGCCCTATTAAACATGAATGTAGCTGTCTCTAATGCATAAGCCCAAAACGATAGTGGTAAACCGATAAGAGACATCATAGATCGCACCATATCTAGTAAAGTACGACATAACGCTCGGACACACCATTCCATTGTGGTGTTCGGTGGTGTGAATGTGAAACTATTCCACATTGTTTTAATTGAAGACCAAACTCAGAACTCAAATATTTGTCTCCGCGATCGATCGCAGAAACTTTATTTTCTTGTTACGATGATTTTTCCACTTCACCTGAAATTCTTTGAACCTTTCAATTATTTCAGACTTATGTTTCATCAAGTAGATATACCCATATCTGCTCAAATCATTTTGTGAAGGTCGAAAATAACGATACTTGCCACGAGCATCAACACTCATTGGATCGCATACATCGGTATGTATTATTTCCAATAAGTCAAGAGCTTGTTCCATTGTTCCGAGAACGGAGTTTTAGTCATCTTGCCCAAAAGGCACGGTTCGCAAGCATCAAATGATTCATAACCAAGTGATTCCAAAATCCATCTTTATGAAGTTTCTTCATGCGCTTTACACCGATATGACCCAAACGGCAGTGCCACAAATAAGTTGCACTATCATTATTAACTTTGCATCTTTTGGCCTCAATATTATGAATATGTGTATCACTATGATCGAGATCCAACAAACTATTTTCATTGGGTGTATGACCATAAAAGGTTTTATTCATGAAAACAGAACAACAATTATTCTCTAACTTACATGAATAACCGTATTGCAATAAACATGATCAAATCATATTCATGCTCAACGCAAATACCAAATAACACTTATTTAGGTTCAACACAAATCCCGAAAGTATAGGTAGTGTGCGATGATGATCATATCAATCTTGGAACTACTTCCAACACTCATCGTTACTTTCCCTTCAACTAGTCTCTGTTTATTCTGTAACTCCTATTTCGAGTTACTAATCTTAGCAACCGAACAAGTATCAAATACTCAGGGGCTACTATAAACACTAGTAAAGTACACATCAATAATATATATATCAAATATACTTATGTTCACTTTGCCATCCTTCTTATCCGCCAATCAGTTGGGGTAGTTCCGCTTCAAAGGACCATCTCTTTGCAAGAGAAGCACTTAGTCTCGTGCTTAGGACCAGACTTGGGTTTCTTCACTTGAGCAGAACTTGTTTGCCGCTCTTCTTGAAGTTCCCTTCTTTTCCTTTGCCCTTTTCTTGACACTAGTGGTCTTGTCAATCATCAACACTTGATGCTCTTTCTTGATTTCTACCTTCGTTGATTTCAACATCACGAAGAGCTCGGGAATCGTTTTCGCCATCCCTTGCATACTATAGTTCATCACGAAGTTCTAGCAACTTACCGATGGTGACAAGAGAATTCATCAATCACTATCTTATCTGGAAGATTAACTCCCACTTGATTCAAGCGATTGAAGTACCTGCATAACTGAGCACATGCTCACTAGTTGAGCGATTCTCCTCCATGTTTTAGCTATAGAACTTGTTGGAGACTTCATATCTCTCAACTCGGTATTTGCTTGAAATATTAAATTCAACTCCGGAACATCTCATATGGTCCATGACGCTCAAAACGCCTTTGAAGTCCCGATTCTAAGCCGTTACATGGGGCACTAAACTATCAAGTAGTTATCATATTGAGCTAGCCAAACGCTCATAACCTCTCGCATCCGCTCCTGCAATAGGTCCGTCACCTAGCGGTGCATTAAGGACATAATTTTTCAGTGCAGCAATGAGGATAAACCTCGATCACGGATCCAATCCGCATCATTGCTACTAACATCTTTCAACACAATTTTCTAGGAACATATCAAAACAAACATATGAAAGCAACAACGCGAGCTATTGATCTACAACATAATTTGCAAAATACTACCAGGACTAAGTTCATGATAAATTAAAGTTCAATTAATCATATTACTTAAGAACTCCCACTTAGATAGACATCCCTCTAATCCTCTAAGTGATCACGTGATCTAAATCAACTAAACCATGTCCGATCATCATGTGAGATGGAGTAGTTTCAATGGTGAACATCGCTATGTCGATCATATCTACTATATGATTCACGCTCGACCTTTCGGTCTCCGTGTTCCGAGGCCATATCTGTATATGCTAGGCTCGTCAAGTATAACCTGAGTATTCTGCGTGTGCAACTGTTTTGCACCCGTTGTATTTGAACGTAGAGCCTATCACACCCGATCATCACGTGGTGTCTCAAAGACGAAGAACTTTCGCAACGGTGCATACTCGTGAGAACACTTCTTGATAATTAGTGAGAGATCATCTTAAAATGCTACCATCAAACAAAACATAATAAGATGTATAACAGATAAACATCATATGCAATCAAAATATGTGACATGATATGGCCATGATCATCTTGCGCTTTTGATCTCCATCTCCAAAGTATCTTGTCATGATCTCTATCGTCACCGCACGACACCATGATCTTCATCATCTTGATCTATATCAATGTGTCATCACATGGTCGCCTCACCAACTATTGCTATCGCATAGCGATAAAGTAAAGCAATTATTTGGCACTTGCATCTTATGCAACAAAGAGACAACCATAGAGCTTCGCCAATGCCGATAACTTCAACAAAACATGATCATCTCATACAACAACTTATATCTCATCACGCTTTTGACCATATCACATCACAACATGCCCTGCAAAAACAAGTTAGACGCCCTCTACTTTGTTGTTGCAAATTTTACGTGGCTGCTACGGGCTTAGCAAGAACCGTTCTTACCTACGCATCAAAACCACAACGATAGTTTGTCAAATAGACTCCGCTTTAACCTTCACAAGGACCGGCGTAGCCACACTCGGTTCAACTAAAGTTGGAGAAACTAACACCGCTAGTCACCGTGTGCAAAGCACGGCGGTAAAACCAGTCTCGCGTAAGCGTCGCAGTAATGTCGGTCCGGCCGCTTCATCCAACAATACCGCTGAACCAAAGTATGACATGCTGGTAGGCAGTATGACTTATATCGTCCACAACTCATTTGTGTTCTACTCGTGCATATAACATCAACGCATAAAACCTAGGCTCGGATGCCACTGTTGGGAAACGTAGTAATTTCAAAAAATTTCCTACGCACATGCAGGATCATGGTGATGATATAGCAACGAGGGGAGAGTGTTGTCTACGTACCCTCGTAGACCGAAAGCGGAAGCGTTATGACAAAGCGGTTGATGTAGTCGTACGTCTTCACGATCCGACCGATCCAAGTACCGAACGTACGGCACCTCCGAGTTCAGCACACGCTCAGCTCGATGACGATCTCCGCCTCCGATCCAGCCGAGCTCCGAGATGAGTTCCACAAGACGACGGCGTGGTGACGATGATGATGTTCTATCGGCGCAGGCTTCGCCTAAACTCCGCGACGATATGACCGAGGTGGAATATGGTGGAAGGGGCACCGCACACGGCTAAGGAACGATCCGTAGATCAACTTGTGTGTCCATGGGGTGCCCCCGCCCCGTATATAAAGGAGGGAGGAGGAGGAGGCCGGCCCTCTACTATGGCGCCCATGGGGAGTCCTACTCCCACCGGGAGTAGGGTTCCCCTTTCCTAGTCCAACTAGGAGTCCTTCCATGTATTGGGAGTAGGAGACAAGGAAGGGAAGAGAGAAGGAAGGAAGGAGGGGTGCGGCCTCCCCTAGTCCACCGGACTAGGCCATGGGGCGCGCGCCTGCCCTAGGCAGCCCCTCTCTTTCCCTGCAGGCCCAATAAGGCCCAATACTTCTCCCGGCGAATTCCGTAACTCTCCCAGATCGAAAAATACCGAATCACTCGAACCTTTCCGAACTCCGAATATAGTCGTCCAATATATCGATCTTTACGCCTCGACCATTTCGAGACTCCTCGTCATGTCCCCGATCTCATCCGGACTCAACTCCTTCGTTACATCAAAACTGATAAACTCATAATATAACCGCCATCGAAACCTTGTTGCGTGCGGACCCTACGGGTTCGAGAACTATGTAGACATGACCTAGAACTATTCTCGGTCAATAACCAATAGCGGAACCTGGATGCCGATATTGGTTCCTACATATTCTACGAAGATCTTTATCGGTCAAACCGCATAACAACATACGTTGTTCCCTTTGTCATCGGTATGTTACTTGCCCGAGATTTGATCGTCGGTATCCAATACCTAGTTCAATCTCGTTACCGGCAAGTCTCTTTACTCGTTCCGTAATACGTCATCTCATAACTAACTCATTAGTTACATGCTTGCAAGGCTTATAATGATGTGCATTACCGAGAGGGCCCAGAGATACCTCTCCGACGATCGGAGTGACAAAACCTAATCTCGAAATACGCCAACTCAACATGTACCTTCGGAGACACCTGTAGTACTCCTTTATAATCACCCATTTACGCTGTGACGCTTGGTAGTACCAAAGTGTTCCTCCGTAAACGGAGTTGCATAATTCTCATAGTTACAGGAACATGTATAAGTCATGAAGAAAGCAATAGCAGTATACTAAACGATCAAGTGCTAGGCTAACAGAATGGGTCATGTCAATCACATCATTCTCCTAATGATGTGATCCCATTAATCAAATGACAACTCTTTTGTCCATGTCTAGGAAACATAACCATCTTTGATAAACGAGCTAGTCAAGTAGAGGCATACTAGTGACACTATGTTTGTCTATGTATTCACACATGTATTATGTTTCCGGTTAATACAATTCTAGCATGAATAATAAACATTTATCATGAAATAAGGAAATAAATAATAACTTTATTATTGCCTCTAGGGCATATTTCCTTCACCTGCGCCTAGGGTTGGAAACCCTAGGGGTGGGGGCGCCTCACTTGCCTTAGGGGGCAAGCCACCCCCTTGGCCGCCGTCGCCCCTTGGAGATTGGATCTCCTAGGGCCCCCCCTAGGGGCCCTATATATAGTGGGGGGAGGGAGGGCAGCCGCACCCTAGCCCCTGGCGCTTCCCTCTCCCTCCCGTGACACCTTTCCCTCTCGCTGTGCTTGGCAAAGCCCTGCCGAGAACGCTGCTGCATCCACCACCACGCTGTCGTGCTGCTGGATCTCCATCAACCTCTCCTTCCCCCTTGCTGGATCAAGAAGGAGGAGACGTCTTCCCAACCGTACATGTGTTTTACGCGGAGGTGTTGTCCGTTCGGCGCTAGGATCTCTGGTGATTTGGATCACGACGAGTACGACTCCCTCAACCCCGTTCTCTTGAACGCTTCCGTGCGCGATCTACAAGGGTATGTAGATGCACTCCTCTCTCTCTCGTTGCTAGATGACTCCATAGATTGATCTTGGTGAAGCGTAGAAATTTTTTATTTTCTGCAACGTTCCCCAACAGTTGGTATGACGGAATTGGGCTTGTGATCTTATGGCTAGTTGACGTTGTGCCTACGCTCGTGAAAATGGTGTTCATTTAAGGCTAGTTGTAGACTTGTCACTCTTATGCCAACTCCAACCGGCGGATACAAATGGATGTGGTTTCTATCCGCTTTTCGTTTGTTTGGGTCAGCTCGACGGACATGAGCATGAAAGAACCGATATTTTCTTTCAATAAAGAGAATCATAATAAAAGTATGAGTATCAAAACTAGCTTTGAAGAGATCACTTTGGGGGAAAGACTTTAGAGTAGTAGTGGTCATGTTGTGAATCACTTCAATGGTAAAATGATCATCTTCGGAGAAATGACTTTAGAGTTATAATGATCACGATTGGGGAAGGACTTTAGCGTAAATGAATTGATCTAGGTCAACTAAAATGTGTAGGGTTAATTATGTTTGAAACAAGTTCATTTGATTAAACCCTCATCACTGGTCAGTTCATAGTGCCATGGAACCGGGCATTTTTTGTGTGACCACATCTGCGTGAGTGGAAGGGCCTTGCTTCGTTAATAGTTATGTCTCTTACGTGTGTCACCAAAGTGGAAGGGCTGAATTTTGACAGCGAGGCAAAATGTGCGAGCCGGATTCATCCCCGGACGCAAATGCCTCAGCTATGCGGGTAGCATAGCGAGGTTTATAGGATCAATTGATGAATCGTTGCGCCAATTGGCGCATAGTCCAACTGAAGTCAGGAAGTTAAGCGAATTATGTGAAACATAAAATAGAAGTCAAATAAACACTTTCAAGAGACCAACTGACCAATTACAACTTCAAAACTAAATGAACCATATGAAACATAAAATGGAAGTATAGTCAACTGTTTAAAGAGACCAACTGCAACATTGGCGCAAAGACCAATGGTAGCCAAGAAGAAAAGCAATAAATAATCCAAGTTTTTCCTCCATAGCTTTTACTATAACATCTTCCATAAGATCATAGCCATTCGACTGTTTTCCCGTGTTGATAAAAAAACATGAAATCGAGACGCATTCAAGTATAGAATGTAAGAAAATGATCATGTAATCTAAAAATATGTTTATTTCCATTTAAAAATGTATAACTCGTATCTGGAAAATGTTACTATGTATTCAGAAAAAGTGTTCAAAACATGTATTTAAAGAAAATATGTTTATGTGTTTCAAAAGATTTCGAAGTGTATCAGAAAAATGTTTCACTCATGCTCTAAAAGAGTATATTGTATACTGAGAAAAAAGTAGACAAGAGTTAATGAAAAAGAGAATCGATAGAAGCCACAAAAAAATAAAAATATAGAGACAAAGGAAAAGAAAAAGCGAAGAAAATGAAGAGAACTAAGAAAGAAACAAAAAACGTACATAATGAAGAAAGAATGAGAAAACAAAGAAAACCAAAGTAAAAAAAGCCTAAGAAAAAGCAATGAGAAAACAAAAAGCCCAAAATAAGAATGAGTGAAAAAAGAAAAACCAAAGAAATCCATGAGAACAAAGAAAATAGAACAAGAAAACCAAAAAAACACTCTGATCAAACGTACACTAATGGCTACAAGCAGCGGCGACTATCACTCTAAGGCCTTGTACAATGCAAGGTGCTTAGGGGAGGTGCTTAGAGAAATAAACCAAACTTTCTCTAAGCACCGGTGCTTATTTGTATAGGGTAGACGCTTAGTTAGGCATCTTTCCTGTAGAAATAAGGCTTCAGGAAAATCCGTTTTATTTTTTGAAGCATCTCTTTAAGAATTTAGCATTGTACAAGGCCTAATGAGCCAGCCCGCTAGTATGCTGTTTGTAGGCGATTCCGACTATGATCCGAGCGACAAGCGTTAAGCGACAAAGAGGAGGTTCTGTGCCCTCAGAGCCAGTTAAAGGGGACCTTCTATTCCGCGCCTTCAGCGGGGCGGATTGTAATTGGCACTTACTGCCCCTCCGGTGGGCCGACCTACCAACGCGCAGCGCAGCGCGAAGACGCCCCAAAAAATGGTCTGAACGAGGATACAATCTCAGGCCGTTGCGCTCTTCTAGGCATCATGCAAACCAATGGAGCTACTAAGTGCCAGAGATAATGTACAGCGTGGACCTCTTAAAAACAACAGTAGACATGCTATTTATTGCACATTACACTACACGTTTAGATTTTCAAAGTATTTGTTTTTATGAAAAACATGATTTTTAAAAGAAAATATGAACCAAATTTGATAGTTCACGGATTCACAGATTTCAAAAGAAGTTCATGAACATGCAAAAAAGTTCGCGTATTCAAAAAAGTTCACCAAAATCGGAAGAAAGTAAAGATTTATTTAAAATAATTCCATCCAACTTAACATGAGAAAATAAATTGACCATAATAAATCCCAGGTCAATCAAGAGCACAAGTTTTCTTTTTTCTTTTCATTCCTTTGTGTGATTTTACATTTGGGCGGGGAATTTTCAAAAAATGCTGCGACATTCAGACACTGACACCCTTCCCCGCACTGCTAATCCTTTCGCCAGCTTTTCCATTTCCTACCTCTAAAAAAGTTCAAGTATTCAAAAAAGTTCTAAAAATTTCAAAAAGTTCACAAATTCAAAAACAGTTCATGAATTTGAAAAAAAACGCAACACTGAAATAAGTTCACCAATTTTGAACAAAGTTCATCAAATATGAAAAAGGTTCATTGAATTTCCAAAAAGTTTATCAATTTTGAAAAAAGGTCGTCAATTTTTTCTAAAAAAACATAGAACTTGATTAATCAATTTTAAGAAAAGTTCATTGGATTTTAAAAAAATTCAACGAATTTGAAAATTACTTCATCTAATTTTAAAAAGGCTCATCAATTTAGGAGAAAAAGTTCACCTGATTTGAAAAAAATCATCAAATTTGAAAACTAGTTTATATAATTTTAAAAAGGTTCATCGATTTTGTAAAAAAGGTTCGCATTTTTTATGAAACCACGCTTTTAAGAAAATAAAAAAAGAAACAAGAAAAGAACAAACCAAACTGTAGAACAATATAAAGGAAAAAAACAAAGCACAAGCGTGTGAGATGGCCTGGTGGGTTCAATTCTGTCGCAACATGTTTTCCTGAAGAAACGGTTGAGACCCAAGCACTTCTAATAGCTTCTGACTGATTTATTTCTTGTTTTGGGTTTTTGGATGGTTTTTATTTTACTGTTAAATTTATTATTTCTTTTTCAATTGTCCTTTATTTTTTTATATGCATGAAATTTCTTCATATTCATGAAGCATTTTTTTAAACACGTGAACTTTTTCAAAATTCATGAACAAATTTCAAATCCACGAAATTTTTCAAAATGATGATTATATTGATTTCTACAAACTTGTCCCTAATTTGTGAACTTTTATCAATATCGGTGAATTTTCTTTGAAATTCGTGATCTTTTTTTTTAAAGGCGAATTATTTTCCAAATCCATGATTTTTTAAATCCTTGAATTATTTTTCAAAACTGATTAGAAGCTTCCCTAAACCAACCGGAGGCTTCACAAAATTGGTTGGGTCTCTTTCAAGAGACCAAACGGTGTCGCTTGTTTGCGGGTGGATCCTATTTGGGGCTTCAGCGTCCGTTTGCAAACAGGCGCGTGAAGCTCCTCCGTGCTGGGCCAGCCCTCTAGCGTTTTCTTTCTTCTGTGCTTTAATCCGCAAAGCCACCACGTGGGATCTCGTAAGATTGAACTTTTTCTATCTGTTATTCTTTCTTTTTCCTTTTTCCTTTTACCTGTTTTTCGATTTTGTTTTCTCCTTTTTTGTTTTTTGTTTTTTTCTTATTTTTCATGGTTCGATGAATTGTTTGAAAATATGTCATATTTTCTTTAAATAGATGCATTTTTTTAAATTTGATGAACTTTTTTTCAGTTTTGTGATTTTTTTTTCAAATTTGATGATTTTTTTTCGAAAAATCAATGATTTTTTTTTCAAAATTGATGAACTTTTTTATATTTTATGATTTTTTTCAAATTCTATGGACTTTTTCCAAAATCAATGATTCTTTTTTAAATTCGATGAACTTTTTCAACTTCGGTGAACTTTTTTTCAAAATCCGTGAACTTTTCTTAATTCATAATATTTTTAATTTTTTGTGATTTTTTGTTTTTTATATTAATCAACGTGAACAAAGCTGATTATATGTTGAAGTTTGTACTAAGAGAGGGGTCAAATAGGATTATTTCCTGATCATAGCCAACAAAGTGAGCCTGGTCTATTGGTAATTCTTGAAGCACTCGACTTAGGCCAGCAGATCAATTCCCACTTCGCATAAACTTTTTCTCTCGCGTTTGTTTTTCTCCACATGTTGATTGGGACGGCCCGCTACGCATCGTGTGCGAGCACCAGAGCACTAGCCGGCGCTGTAAGCGCCGATTGGGAGGTCCCGTGTTTGCCTTGCCCCTAGCGTCGAGAAAGAAAAACAAATAAATGGGCCGAGCCCAAGTGGAAGGGGGCTATGAGTCGGTTGGTGAATTGTCCTTTAACTGGCGCTGAGGGCGCGGAATAGGAAATGGCGTATAGTCTCGCCCAAGAAAATTGCCCCGTCTGCTGTGCTCAATGGGCCGCGGTCTGTATTGCGGGATATATTCTTTGCGACATATATAAGCCGCCACGGCTATGCGAGAGGAGAAGACGAGCACGGTGGAGACCAACCGTCGGTGCCACGGCTGTGCGAGATGAGAAGATGAGCACCAGGAGAAGATGAGGAGGAGGAGGAGGTACTTGGCCGAGACGATAAGAGGAGGAGAAGAGAGTCACGAAGAAGTAACGAGCTGAAACAGGAAACGTCGACGCAAGACTATACTCTACTCTTGCGTAATGCGATAAATAGCTCTCCTGCCCGTGTTTGCGTTGCCCCTGCCGTCGAAAAAGAAAAATAAATAAATGGGCCAAGCCCAGGTGGAAGGGGGCTATGATTCGGTTGATGAATTGCCCTTTAACTGGCGCTGAGGGTGTCTTCCAGGGTGCATCTGCAATCGTTTTCGGCGAGCCGAAGTGTTGGAAAGCTTGACAATAAAAGAAGCACTAGCCCTAGCAGATGATATCTGTATTCAGAAAAAAATTGTGGCATTCCTTTGCAAGTTAGCGGTTGAAGCAATTCAGAGAGGGACATCGCCGTCTTAAGGAGCAGTGGTGCATGAGATCAAGGAGCACTCTAGCAATTTTATCTCTTGTTCATTAGTCATGAGTTTAGAACCTCGAATATCGAGGCCTACAAACTAGCAAAGCACGCTTTAACTCTAAGGACCGGCCGTCATGTTTAGTCAGGCCATCATGGAGATTTTTTCTTCGTCCCCGTAAATGTGACGCTTTGCGAGTTTGCCTAAAAAAACTGACGCTGAGGGCGCGGAATAGAAAATGGCGTATAGTCTTGCCCAAGAAAATCGCCTCATCTGCTGTGCTCAATGGGCCGCGGTCTGTATTGCGGGATATATTCTTTGCGACGTATACAACCCGCCTCCACAACTCTAGATCTACCCCGCACCTCCAACTTAGGACCTGCTATGGCGTCCGTCGCATTAAAGCTCTCACGGGCCGCTTGGACAACCACCAATTCCGGCCGCTTCTCTCTTCGCCTACCCGGCCGCGATCTCACTGGAGATACCACCATAACCGCCCGGACGCGGCCCTTACTTAGATCCCCAAACTCCGCCGCCGCCTCAACCAGCCCGTCGGACTTCTTCCTCCGGCGCACCATCGCTACGCTCCCCTCCGGTGAGGACTCCCCTTTGACTGTCGGCGCCGCAGCAGATGACCTCGAGGATGAGTTCCGCCCTGGTAATCAATCAATCTCTGTATTCTTTACACATCTTGGTTGTCAGCACACATTACGGTTTTCGTTTCTGTGATAACGCAAGACCCGGACACCGTTCCCTACTTCGACGAGAAGGACCTCGCGTCGGATGAAACCCTGTGGGCTCTGTACGAGCGGTGGTGCCGCTTCCATGGAATGGCGCGCGACCACGACGAGATGACTCGGCGATTTGGTCGTTTCAAGTTCAAGGCGCGGCATGTCTACGAGTTCAACAAATCGGGTAGGAGCTACACCAAGGGGCTCACCCAGTTCTCCGATTTGGAGCCAGGGGAGTTCTTCGCCCCTCGTCGCTGTCCGAGGACTCACAGAACTGGTAGTCATTTCTTCACCAACGACAGAGATGAGGTCACGACTATCTGTACTGACGGGTGTCTTGAAAAATATGAGGGCCCCGTTTGGATAATCCGTAATGGTAAGGAGCCATAAAGAAACGGTTGTATATGGAATTCATCCATATCTAATCAAATCTAAGACAAGTAATTGGGGACATTATTGTTGTAATCCGCTGGCCATTTGGATGCAATGGAAATGTGATTGGTAGATGGTAATCATGTGTTGAACCCCGAGCAGCCGAACACAAAATGCACAATAAATTTGCAAGAACCATAACAAATTTCAGAATTATCAATGAAGTGGAAGTGGGCGGAGATGCGGGGATGGCAACCGCTGGTTTCTTCCACACTATGAGTACCAAGGAAGGCTAGATGTTGCCCTTCCAACCTTTGGGTCGCCCTTATAGAGCTAGATGTTGTCGGCCTTCTCCACAGTTTCCCAAACATTGGTGTTGCTCGAGGTTGCTGTTGACAAAGGCAAAGCCCTCGTGGCCATTGGGGATGGTGATGATGAGGCATTCCCTCGTGCTTCGTTTCGGGTCCTAGTCATGTGCCGCTGTAGTGGATTCTGGCGTCGGCGATGGAGATGGAATGTGTGGTCATGCTTCTCGTCGTTTCACAGTGTGCTCCCGTCCTCTAGTTGTCCCATCATATCTCTTCCCTAACTATAGTTCCCTTAGATCTATTGTGCTTGCCTCCTATCGTTTGTCTATGTCCATCAGTTGGCCTTGGTCAATGGTTGTTGCCGCCTTGCTGGCCTTTGAGAGTCTAGATGCCTTTAACTTATGGTGGTGTCGTCTTCATTGCCTGCGTGTGCTTCCTACTCCCCCATGGTTCATGCTTTCCCACCCCATGGCCCTCCTCATATGGCCTAAGTGGTGGTTGGTACGACGGAATTGGGCTTGTAATCTTATGACTTGTTGACGTCATGCCTACGCTCGGGCAAATGGTGTTTGTTTAAGGCTAGTTGTAGACTCATCCCTGTGTTGCTTATCACTCTTATGCCAACTCCAACCGGCCGACGCAAATGGACGCAGTTTTTGTCCGCTTTTTGTTCGTTTAGGTCGGCTCGACGGACATGAGCATGAAAGAACCGGTATTTTCTTTCAATAATGTGAATCATAATAAAAATATGAGTATCAAAACTAGCTTAAAAGAGATCACTTTGGGGAAAGACTTCGGAGTAGTAGTGGTCATGTTGTGAATCACTTCAATGGTAAAATGATCATCTTTGGAGAAATGAATTTAGAGTTATAATGATCACGATTGGGGAAAGACTTTAGCGTAATGAATTGATCTATGTCAACTAAAATGTGTAGGGTTAATTATGTTTGAAACAAGTGAAGGAAATATTCCCTAGAGGCAATAATAAAGTTGTTATTTATATTTCCTTATATCATGATAAATGTTTGTTATTCATGCTAGAATTGTATTAACCGGAAACTTAGTACATGTGTGAATACATAGACAAACAGAGTGTCACTAGTATGCCTCTACTTGACTAGCTCGTTAATCAAAGATGGTTTGAGTTGTCATTTGATGAACGGGATCACATCATTAGAGAATAATGTGATTGACTTGACCCATTCCGTTAGCTTAGCACTTGATCGTTTAGTATGTTGTTATTGCTTTCTTCATGACTTATACATGTTCCTATGACTATGAGATTATGCAACTCCCGAATACCGGAGGAACACTTTGTGTGCTAAGAAACGTCACAACGTAACTGGGTGATTATAAAGGTGATCTACAGGTGTCTCCGATGATGTTTGTTGAGTTGACATAGATCGAGATTAGGATTTGTCACTCCGATTGTCGGAAAGGTATCTCTGGGCCCTCTCGTTAATGCACATCACTATAAGCCTTGCAAGCAATGTGACTAATGAGTTAGTTGCGGGATGATGCATTACATAACGAGTAAAGAGACTTGCCGATAACGAGATTGAACTAGCTATTGAGATACCGACAATCGAATCTCGGGCAAGTAACATACCGATGACAGATGGAACAACGTATGTTGTTATGCGGTTTGACCGATAAAGATCTTTGTAGAATATGTGGAAGCCAATATGAACATCCAGGTTCCACTATTGATTATTGACCGGAGACGTGTCTCAGTCATGTCTACATATTTCTCGAACCCGTAGGGTCCGCACGCTTAACGTTCGGTGATGATCGGTATTATGAGTTTATGTGTTTTGATGTACCGAACATAGTTCAGAGTCCCGGATATGATCACGGACATGATGAGGAGTCTCAAAATGGTCGAGACATAAAGATTGATATATTGGACGACTATATTCTGACACCGGAAGTGTTCCGTGTGTTTTCGTGTAAAATCGGAGTGCCAGAGCGGTTACCGGAACCCCCCGGGGGAATTAATGGGCCACCATGGGCTTTAGTGGAGAGATAGAGGAGAGAGGCCAGGGCAGGCCACCCCCCCTTGGAGTCTGAATAGGACATGGGAAGGGGGTGGCGGCGCCCCCCTTTCCTTCTCCCTCTCTCCCTCTCCTTCCTTCCCCCTCTTCCCCCCTTTTTGGAAACATACTAGGAATAGGATTCCTAGTAGGAATCCTACTTGGGGGCACACCCCAGGGGCTGGCCGGCCTCCCCCTTGCTCCTTTATATACGGGGGCAGGGGCACCCCATAGACACACAAGTTGATTGTTTCCAGCCGTGTGCGGTGCCCCCCTCCACCATAATCCACCTCGGTCATATTGTTGTAGTGCTTAGGCGAAGCCCTGCGCCGGTAACTTCATCATCACCGTCATCATGCCGTCGTGCTGACGAAGCTCTCCCTCGAAGCTCTACTGGATCGTGAGTTCGTGGGACGTCACCGAGCTGAACGTGTGCAAATCACGGAGGTGTCGTACGTTCGGTACTAGGATCGGTCAATCGTGAAGACGTATGACTACATCAACCGCATTGTCATAATGCTTCCGCTTACGGTCTATGAGGGTACGTGGACAACACTCTCCGCTCTCGTTGTTATGCATTGCCATGATCTTGCGTGTGCGTAGGAATTTTTTTGAAATTACTACATTCCCCAACAGTGGCATCCGAGCTAGGTTTATGCGTAGATGTTATATGCACGAGTAGAACACAAGTGAGTTGTGGGCGATAATAGCCATACTGCTTACTAGCATGTCATACTTTGATTCGGCAGTATTGTTGGATGAAGCGGCCCGGACCGACATTACGCGTATGCTTACGTGAGACTGGTTCTACTGTTGTGCTTCGCACGCAGGTGGCTGGCGGGTGTCAGTTTCTCCAACTTTAGTTGAATCGAGTGTGGCTATGCCCGGTCCTTGTTGAAGGTTAAAACAGCACATACTTGACGAAAAATCATTGTGGTTTTGATGCGTAGGTAAGAACGGTTCTTGCTCAGCCCGTAGTAGCCACGTAAAACTTGCAACAACAAAGTAGAGGACGTTTAACTTGTTTTTGCAGGGCATGTTGTGATGTGATATGGTCAAGACATGATGCTAAATTTTATTGTATGAGATGATCATGTTTTGTAACAGATTTATCGGCAACTGGCAGGAGCCATATGGTTGTCGCTTTATTGTATGAAATGCAATCGCCATGTAATTGCTTTACTTTATCACTAAGCGGTAGCGATAGTCGTAGAAGCAATAGTTGGCAAGACGAAAACGATGCTTCGATGGAGATCAAGGTGTCAAGCCGGTGACGATGGTGATCATGACGGTGCTTTGGAGATGGAGATCAAAGGCACAAGATGATGATGGCCATATCATATCACTTATATTGATTGCATGTGATGTTTATCCTTTATGCATCTTATTTTGCTTATTTCGGCGGTAGCATTATAAGATCATCTCTCACTAAATTTCAAGGTACAAGTGTTCTCCCTGAGTATGCACTGTTGTGAAAGTTCGTCGTGCCGAGACACCACGTGATGATCGGGTGTGATAAGGTCTACATTCACATACAACGGGTGCAAGCCAGTTTTGCACACGCAGAATACTCGGCTTAAACTTGACGAGCCTAGCATATGCAGATATGGCCTCGGAACACTGAGACCGAAAGGTCGAGCGTGAATCATATAGTAGATATGATCAACATAGTGATGTTTACCATTGAAAACTACTCCATCTCACGTGATGATCGGACATGGTTTAGTTTATTTGGATCACGTGATCACTTAAATGATTAGAGGGATGTCTATCTACGTGGGAGTTCTTAAGTAATATGATTAATTGAACTTTAATTTATCATGAACTTAGTCCTGATAGTATTTGTATATCTATGTTGTAGATCAATAGCTCGCGATGTAGCTTCCCGTTTATTTTTTGATATGTTCCTAGAGAAAAATAAGTTAAAAGATGTTAGTAGCAATGATGCGGACTAGCTCCGTGATCTGAGGATTATCCTCAATGCTGCACAGAAGTATTATGTCCTTGATGCACCACTAGGTGACAGAACTATTGCAGGAGCAGATGCAGACGGTATGAACATTTGACAAGCTCGGTATGATGACTACTCGATAGTTTAGTTCACCATGCTTTACGGCTTAGAACCAGGACTTCAAAAATGTTTTCAACGACATGGAGCATATGAGATGTTCCAAGAGTTTAAATTGGCATTTCATGCTCATGCCTGTGTCGAGAGGTATGAGACCTCTGATAGTACTTTGCCTACAAAATGGAGGAGAATAGCTCAACCAGTGAGCATGTGCTCAGATTATTTGGGTACTACAATTGCTTGAATCAAGTGGGAGTTAATCTTCCAGATAAGATAGTAATTGACAAAGTTCTCTAGTCACTATCACCAAGTTACTAGAACTTCATGATGAACTATAATATGCAAGGGATGACGAAAGTAATTCCCGAGCTCTTCGCGATGCTGAAATCGGTGAAGGTAGAAATCAAGAAAAAACATCAAGTGGTGATGGTTGACAAGACCACTAGTTTCAAGTAAAAGGGCAAGGGAAAGAAAGGGAACTTCAAGACGAATGGCAAGCAAGTTGCCACTCCCATGAAGAAGCCCAAAGCTACACCCAAGTATGAAACTGAGTGCTTCTAAACTGCAAAGAAAATGATCACTGGAAGTGGAGCTGCCCTAGATACTTGGCGGATAAGAAGGATGGCAAAGTCAACAAAGGTATATTTGATATACAGGTTATTGATGTGTACTTTACTAGTATTCATAGTATCCCCTAGGTATTCGATACTGGTTCAGTTGCTATGATTAGTAACTTGAAACAGGAGTTACAAAATGAACAGAGACTAGTTGAGGGCAAGGTGACAATATGTGTTGGAAGTGATTCCAAGGTTGATAAGATCACCATCGCACACTCCCTTTACCTTCAGGATTAGTGTTGAACCTAAAATAAATGTTATTTGGTGTTTGTGTTGAGCATAAATATGATTGGATCATGTTTATTGCAATACAATTATTCATTTAAGTCAAAGAATATTTTTTGTTCTATTTACGTGAATAAAACCTTTGAAAGGATTGATATAGTTGACTAGAGGGGGGTGAATAGGCAACTAACAACTTTTAGCTTTTCTTTATCAATTTAAACTTTGCATCAAAGTAGGTTGTCTAGGTATGAAACTAGGTGAGCAACCTATATGATGCAACAACAACAACAAGCACACAAGCAAGCAAGGGATATAATAGGAATAAGCTTGCACAAGTAAAGGCACGAAATAACCAATAGTGGAGCCGGTGAAGACGAGCATGTGTTACCGAAGTTCCTTCCTTTTGAGGGGAAGTACGTCTCCGTTGGAGCGGTGTGGAGGCACAATGCTCCCCAAGAAGCCACTAGGGCCACCGTATTCTCCACACGCCCTCACACAATGCGAGATGTCGTGATTCCACTATTGGTGCCCTAGGAGGCGGCGACCGAACCTTTATAAACAAGGTTGGTGCAATCTCCACAACTTAATTGGAGGCTCCCAACGACACCAAGAAGCTTCACCACTATGGAATATGGCTCCACGGTGACCTCAACCATCTAGGGTGCTCAAACACCCAAGAGTAACAAGATCCGCAAGGGATTAACGGGGGATCAAATTTCTCTTGGTGGAAGTGTGGATCAGGGCCTTCTCAACCAATCCCTAGGAAATCAACAAGTTTGATTGGCTAGGGAGAGAGAGCGGGTGAAAATGGAGCTTGGAGCAACAATGGAGCTTGGGAATGGAAGAGGTGGTCAACTCGGAGAAGAAGACACCCCTTATATAGTGGAAGAACAAATCCAACCGTTATCCACCAACCCAGCCTGCGACGCACGGTACTACCGCGCCGGGGACGCGGTACTACCGCAAGGGCACACGGTACTACCGTAGAGGCACTGCGGTACTACCGCCCGTGTAGCTAAGGGCGGTAGAACCACTGGCGCGGTACTACCGCAAGGCAGAGATAGACCAGATGAGGGAGGGCACGGACATATAAAAATGCATCTGTGGCAACTTCGCTGGGTTGGGACCTGTGCAAAAATCCGACACGGTAGTACTTAAGCGGAGAGAGGTATTATCACATGGGAGCTTAATGTAAAAATTACATCCGCCTCTACCGCCGCCAAGATGTCGCTAAGCCTGGCTAGAGCACATGGTACTACCGCACCCCTGGCGCGGTACTATCGCGTAGGGTGCGGATGTAAAAAATTACATCCGCCCCTACTACCGCAAAAGCAGCAGCGCCTGGCCTAAGGCCACAATACTACCGCTCCAAGGAAGCGGTACTACCATGGGCTCTTGCGGTACTACCACGCCAGAGGCCGGTATTATCAGAAGGGCTCATGCGGTACTACCGCCCCTAGGAGCAAGATTACCGATGCCCCTTCAAAGAACAATCACGACATTTTGCATAGACAAGAAAAGACGGAGGATGCTCCAAAGTGCCAAAGGAAAGGTGGTGCAAATGGAAAAGATGTGTACGTGATGATTCCACCCAAACCTTTCCAACGCGGACCCCCTCGGCTTTCCTACGACTCAAATCCACCAAAAAGAATCATAGAGAAACGCCGTCTTCGATAGTCTTCGAGGGGCACCAAACCGTCTTGTGCTTATACATGGTATACCTGAAATGCTCAATGCACAAGATTAGTCCGCAAAAGCATTGTCATCAATCACCAAAACAGCTAAGGGATAAATATGCCCTTACAATCTCCCCCTTTTTGGTGGATTGATGACAATACGGGATTTGCACAAAGGGAGATAACATAGAACATGGGCAAACCCCACATCTCTAAAATATAGACGGGTTCCCCCTAGATGTGTGCTATCTAGAGAAGTCTTTGGAGTGCACGACAGACAAACTAGGATCAACACTCCCCCTATATTTTATAGACAAGGCATATCTTGCAACAATAAGGCTAACACTAGGCAAGATAATAACTAAGAGCATAAAGTAAAGATCACAAGATAGCATAGGCTCACAAGGTAAGCTAGAGTGCATATGTCTTACACCATATGATAGAAAGGTCTCACAAGCACAAGACAAACCAAAGCAAACGAAGTTCAACAAAACGAAAGCAAAGCGACAAGGCGAAACACGACACATGACTCGCAAATCCTAAACTCTCTCCCCATTTGGCATCGAGACACCAAAAAGGCAGAGAGGACACCTACAACACAAGTGGTGGCTCAAGCTAAGGTGATCACTCGTCATGCTCCTCGTCAGACTCGACAGCGGGGATAGGCTCCCCCTCAGACTCCGTCCACTAATACCCCTACTTTGCCATCCATTCGGCCTCTGGAGTGATGTGCTTCTCGGATCCACTGGAAATGTCCTTGCCAAAAGTCTTCAAGATCTACTTATCGCGGCGGCGACTCTCCTTGGAGGCAACATGAGTTCGGTACTGCCCCTTTGCTTACATGCAGAACAAGGCCTTCATCTTGGCCTTCAGCTTCTTAGCCCAAGAGGGCTTAGTAGAGGGAGGAGCATACCCAGAAGAACTGTCCTCATCCGCTTCCTCCTCCTCAATCTCATCCTCATCAATATTCATTCTAGTAGCCTCTGCCTCAGCACGAGTGGTGGTGTTAGCCCACTGAGGCTTGATGCGGAGCTTGACGGGGTCGTGACGGATTCAGTCGGGGGCAGCAAACTCATCCTGAGGATAGAGCTTCTCCCAAGTCCTTGTGATCAAGAGAAATAGGTAAGGTCCATAGATGGGCACTGAAGGAGTCCTGGACTAGGGGGTGTCCGGACAGCCGGACTATCATCGTCCGCCGGACTCCAAGACTACGAAGATACAAGATTGAAGACTCTGTCCCGTGTCCGGATGGGACTTTCCTTGGCGTGGAAGGCAAGCTTGGCAATACAGATATGTAGATCTCCTACCATTGTAACCGACTCAGGTAACCCTAGCCCTCTCGTGTCTATATAAACCGGAGGGCTTTAGTCCGTAGGACACAACATACATTACAACAATCATACCATAGGCTAGCTTTAGGGTTTAGCCTCCTTGATCTCGTGGTAGATCCACTCTTGTACTACCCATATCATCAATATTAATCAAGCAGACGTAGGGTTTTACCTCCATCGAGAGGGCCCGAACCTGGGTAAAAACATCGTGTCCCTCGTCTCCTGTTACCATCCACCTAGACGCACAGTTCGGGACCCCCTACTCGAGATCCGCCGGTTTTGACACCGGCATTGGTGCTTTCATTGAGAGTTCCTCTGTGCCGTCACTGATAGGATCGATGGCATCTTCAACCAACAACGCTGCCCAGGGTGAGACTTTTTTCCCCGGATAGATCTTCGTATTCGGCGGCTTCACTCTGCGGGCTAATTCGCTTGGCCATCTGGAGCAGATCAAAAGCTACGCCCTGGCCGTCAGGTCAGATTCGGAAGTCTAAACTTCACGGCCAACGTCCGCGGAGACTTGATCTTCGACGGGCTTGAGCCACAGCCAAGCGAGCCGCCCTGTAACGATGGGCATGATCTAGCTCTGCCGCCGAACAGTGCCTTGGTGGCCGCACACGAATCCGCTTCGGCCGTTAGTCCGGAGCCGATCGCCCAGATCGAGGATCGGTGGATAGACACCGCCTTGGGGGCTTCAACTTCCACGGCGATGGAGCCAAACACTAATCTTGTCCCTCGCGAAACTCGTGATTCCGAGGTGCCGGACTCCTTGCCGGACTCCAGACCTCCCACGCCCCTACCAATCGAGTCGGATTGGGCGCCGGTTATGGAATTCACCGCCGCGGACATCTTCCAATACTCGCCTTTTGGCGACATCCTAAATTCGCTAAAGCATCTCTCGTTATCGGGAGAGCCCTGGCCGGACTATGGCCAGGAAGGTTGGGATACGGACGATGAAGAAATTCAGAGCCCACCCACCACCCACTTTGTAGCCACTGTCGACGATCTAACCGACATGCTAGACTACGACTCCGAAGACATCGACGCTATGGACGACTATGCCGGAGATGAACAGGAACCAGCGCCTACAGGGCACTGGAAGACCACCTCGTCATACGACATATATATGGTGGACACCCCAAAAGATGGGGACGGCGAAGAAACAACAGAGGCAGATTCTTTAAAGAAACAGCCCAAGCGCCAGTGTCAGCGGCGCCGCTCTAAATCCCGCCACAGTAAGAATGGAGATTCCGGCACAGGAGATAATAATACCCCAGAAAGTGCCGAAGACAACCCCCTCCAGCAGGACTCGGCGCAGGAGGATGCAGAAGCAGGCCCTCACGAGAGGGCAATAGACGAAGAGGTTGAGGATCATAACTATATGCCTCCCTCCGAAGACGAGGCAAGCCTCAATGACAACGAATTCGTCGTGCCCGAGGATCCCGTCGAACAAGAGCGTTTTAAACGCAGGCTTATCGCCACGGCAAACAACCTAAAGAAAAAGCAGCAGCAGCTTCAAGCTGATCAGGACCTGCTGGCCGATCGATGGACCGAGGTCCTCACAGCCGAAGAGTATAAACTCGAACGCCCCCCCAAAGGCTATCCAAGACGCAAGCTGCTCCCCCGATTAGAGGAGGAAGCATACATACCTCCATCACCAGCGCATGATACGACTGACCGACCACCCCGAGGTCGTGACAGAGAGGCATCCAAGCCCCCAACAAAGACCGTACCCCGGCATCGCTCCAAAAGTACGAAGCCAAGAGGGAACGCGCCGGACTTGCGGGATGTCTTGGAGGATAAAGCAAGGCAATCCAGATCCATCTACGGATCAGGTGGGCGCCCCACGACCCATGACGAATACCGTCGCGCCGGATACAATAACCCGCCGGGCCGAACACAACAGCATAACGCCTCTCGAGCTGCGCCGTGATATTGCTCAATACAGAGGCGCCGCACACCCGCTTATGATTCATCGACGAAGTAATGGATCATCAAATCCTCAAGGGTTTAAACCCAGAAACATTGAATCCTACGATGGCACAATAGACCCGCGGTTTGGATCAAGATTATCTTCTCCACATCCATATGGCCCGCGCGGCATCTCCATGCCATCAAGTATCTCCCACTCAAGCTTAAAGGACCAGCTCGGCATTGGCTAAACAGCTTGCCCGCAGAGTCAATTGGGTGCTGGGAAGACCGAAGCCGCATTCCTCGACAACTTCCAGGCACGATAAAGCGACCACCGACGCCGATGACCTAAGCCACATCATTCAACAGCCAGATTTAATCGCCGCATAATTCTCGACACGGTTCTTGACAAAGAAAACCAAATCGCCGACCGCCTTGGATGCAGAGGCCCTTGCAGCCTTCAAGCATAACATCCGTGATTTAATGGCTAGCCCGCACCGGGACAGAAAATCCAAATCTATGGTAGCCCTCACATCATTAATGACCCGCTTCTGCGCGGGAGAGGATAGCTGGCTAGCTCGCAGCAACAATCTCCGTAAAAATTCTGGCAGTCCGGATACTAAGGACAACAACGACAGGTCACATCGAAACAAAAACAAACGCCGCATTAACGGCGACGATAAGGAGGATACGACAGTCAACGCCGGATTCCGAGGCTCTAAACCTGGTCAACGGAAGAAGCCATTCAAAAGAACCACTCTGGGTCCGTCCAACTTGGACCGAATACTCGACCGCTTATGCCAGATACACGGCACCCCTGAAAAACCAGCTAATCACACTAATAGAGATTGCTGGGTGTTCAAGCAGGCAGGCAAGTTAATTGCCGAAAACAATGACATGGGGCTAAACAGCGACGACGAGGAGGAGACCCGACCGCCGAACAATAGAGGATAGAAGGGTTTTCCCCACAAGTGCGGACGGTGAACATGATTTACGCGACCCATATACCCAAGAGGGAGAGGAAGCGCGACTAAGGGACGCCTATGCGATGGAGCTGTCGCCTGGTTCAATCCATGGTCCTCTTGTCCGATCACTTTCGATCCAAGAGACCATCCGACCAGCATACGCCATGGTGGATTCGCCGCATTGGTTTTAGACCCAATCGCCGATGGATTTCACTCACGAGAGTCCCGATGGACGGCGGTAGTAGCCTGAACCTGCTTTATCAGATACAAGGCGCCAAATGGGCATAGACCCTCAAGGATTAAACCTACAAAGACAACCTTTAAAGGTGTCATACCAGTGTGGAAGCCAACCGACAGGCTCAAGAACGCCGAAGTGGTCTTGATCCCCGACAATTTCCGAGCGAGGAGTTAATCTTCGACATAGTCCCGCTTCGCAGCAGCTATCACGCTCGCCGGACGAACCGCTTGCAAAATTCAACGCGTGCCGCATTATGCATACCTCAAGCTCAAGATGCAAGGCCTCGTGGAGTCATCACGGTCAACGGAATACGGAACGCCCCTACGAACGGAGGAACATACAATGCTCTCGCGGCGGAAGTACAGAGCAGCCTCTTAAGGCATTTCGAGTCCGGCCGTTAAACGGCCGGATACAGCAAAACGCGCCCGAAGCAATACCAACCAAGACCACCTGGCGCGATCAGAGCACGCATAGCAATGCGGCCCCAACCCCCGCCCGCGCATGATCACAATAATAACACTCCGCGTACATCATTACGCTTTGGAGATACCATGGGCGCAGGGGAAGGGGCACGATCGCAATGGACCCAGAGTGCGGTTCGACCACACCAGGGGCTCGCAAGTGTGCCCACATTTTTATTATTATTTTCCTTCTTTGTGTACACAGACTCCGTTAACAGAGGCCTGTCCGCGGCAAACCCGCCAACTCGTGATGCAACAAATGTGATTTAAAGAAGGCTGCATTTAACACGCAGTGGTCTCAATTACGAGCATTAAATTCGATTATATACACCAAATCAAGAGCTCACCCTCGAGGGGAACATGTTTACTTAGTCCAAATCCCTTGCTTATCAAGACTATTTGTATCACCGCACTCATAGCGATTTCCTTTAATAAATAATGCAGCACTTTTCGACTGCCATTACATTACCTTTTATATATATATATGTTCATTACATGACATCTTGCACCCGATATTTTGGTACGGCCTAATACACCGTGGGCTTATGTTCCCCACATTATGGTGTGATAAGTCCTAACACTTTCATAAGTGCGCACCTCGAACTTATAGCATTATATGAATCGGCTCAATCATGTCTTGGGTCAATAGTTGGGTTTGCCTGCCCCACGCTTTGGTGCCTTATGTTCCGCTCACCGGCTAAGGTGGCACTGGAGAACCATCGCGATTGCGCCCGGTTGAGCCGAGCGAGTGCCTCAAAGGAGAAAGCTAAAACTGACGGCATGATAAGGCGAGAGATCGGTCATTGCTCGAGAGGTCTTTTCGGTCCTTAAAGACTCACGCCGCTTGAGCGAAGTTCGACCATGTCCGACGAAGGCGTGATAGCGCCTGATTCGGTCTTCCGATACCAGGGCTTCGCCAAAATTTAAAATTATAGAATTCTATGGCTAAGGAGAGTGTTCAAGCATTATAAGTCTGTTTGCCTTTGTACGCTGTGTTGAGCGCCTCCTAGATGGACCCAAAATGGGAACAAGAGTGCTCAAGTTTATCCCTAACACCCCAGCTCGTGGCTTGGGGGCTGAAGCCAACGACTTGCCATCTCTCAGATTTTATATACGGCCGCACAGAAGGTAATATTTTAAATTAAACAAGCGTTGCTTAAGGCGCACATGAACAAAGTTTCAGCGCACAGGATAATACATAGCAAGTTTACTCAAAGATTACATTTCTGGGGCACTCATCCGCAATATCGCGGGCTCCCTTCAGGACAATTTTATAATACATTTCGGCGTATGATACTCCTTGCCCGGTGGCGGTGGGTCCGGAGAAGCTTCTCCGCATCCAACCTGCCCCAATGCACCTTTTGTGCGGGCAAGGGCCCGACGAGCACCTTTCAATACAAAGCGGAGCGCTGACGACCTCCACCTGTGGGCATGCATCCACCAGCCGCCAGACGAGGCCAAAGTAGCTCCCGTGCATGGCCTGTCCAGCCACACCGACTATAAGGCCCTTCATGGCCTCCTCGCCTACCTTTAGGAGTTCGACCAGCGCTTCACCGGTCGCTTGGGGGCACCGGTGTCCGCCTCAGCAGATCGAGACCGTAAGACCTTCTCCGCCGAGCTCCCTCCTCGCCACGATAGAATGCGGCGGCATCGGACGCAAAGACGCGCAGATCCGCAAACGCCTCGAGAGCTCCGAATGCGGTAAGTGTCGTAGTTTACATTAACATGCTTGCTTTGCATGAAAAATGCCTTACCCGCCGCTATCTTCTTCACATCTTCAACCTCCGAAGGGCCTTACGGCCTCGGCCTTGGCGGATTTGGCACTTTCGAGAGCCGAGGCAAGCTCGACTCTCGAGTCTTGAGTCACGCCCAAACTCTCATGCTTCTCCATGAGAGCCCGGAGCTCTTGCCGCATTTCCGCCACCCGTGCCTCCCCTGCTTTTCTCGCTCTGCCAGCCATGTCAAGATCAAGATTCGCCATGACACAGCCTCCTTCGTGGCTGCCACCTCGCTCGTGGCCCTTGCAATACCCATATTATCCTTGTTAATTTTATTGCAACCAAAATCCTTTTCTGTAAGGTAACTATTCAAAGTGGTGTGACTCACCTTCTTTGTCCTCGAGCTGCTTCTTGGCATGGCCGAGCTCTTGCTTGGACCGCTTGAGATCCTTCTTCAACACATCGACCTCCGCCGATAGTGTGGCAGAGGTCAGCAAAGACACCTCGCAAACCCATATTGACATATTTTAAGCAACCTCACAGATATCTTGTTAGATCCTCATCCGACTTTTCTTTCCTAACACCAAACCGAGCATCGGGCTACTGTCTATGCGGTATTACATTACATAATTTTAACTTCTTACCTCAAAGCTCGTTAAAAGGTCTGCTGCAGAGCTTCGGTCAGCCCGCTCTTGGCAAGTCAACTTTTGAATCACCGCACTTATGATAGTGCGGTGTTCTTCCTCGATGGAAGCGCCTTTAAGCGCCCAACAAGTTATCCGCGCCCGGTTGGACGGAGGTCACCGTGTCACGGTCTTGCCCTTCTTTCGGGGGCGCCACGACTCGAACCACCGCGGGTTCCCATGTAGAGTCCGCACAAAGTCCGGAGGCAGCTCGACGGCGCCTCGAGCCTCCTACCGATGGGTCCTTTCGATCCCACCTCGGCGTCCTCGCTCGGCGTGGGGGTAGAGGCGGTCGAAGTGAATCCACATCCGACGGGTTAACGACCCGCCGATGAAGCGGGAGATCATCATCGCCGGGCTATGGACAGAACGCGGCATTAGAAGGACACTACATGACACGAAAGAAATTACATATCAAGGATCCGGATATTTACGATCTTGCGGACGCTCGCCCTTGAGGCCATTTCATCCTCGCCAACGGTGGTGTTGGCGAACTGTCCGGGGATAGTCCTCCCCTCTGATCCTTTGGCCTCCCTATTGGGGAAGCCTTCCTCTTCTTCTCTCCTCCTCCGGAGAGAGTCCTCCTCCTCCTCGTCGGGAGGAGTCCGCCTCGTCGTCGGACGCTCGATTGCGGGAACTCTTTCGAGTCCCCGCGCCACCTTCTTGTTTTTCTTCTCGGCACCACGCGCGGTGCGGAACCAGCAGCCCCGCTAAACGGGCGCTCGGGTCTTCCGCAAGGAGCCGGGCTGATGAGCTGCTTGGCCTTCTCCATCCATTCTGTCAAAGGAAAAGAGAGATTGAAACCCTCAGAGAATCGGGTCTAATTACTACAAGTGTCCCGTGAACGGGTTGAATCACTTACCTCGTCACCGGATGCTGCGAGCGAAATCTGCGATCTTCCGTCATGGATGCGGGGCTTGGCGCCCTTAAACAGCACCTCCAGCGCCTTCAGATGACGATCGAAGAGCCCGCCGCTGCTCGGTGCTGTTCCGGATTGAACTCCCACAGATTGCAAGCCCGCTTTGGCATGGGAGAATCCGCGGATGAGCATGACTTGACCACGCCGACGAGCTCGAGCTTATTGCTCACCAGCTCGGATGCGTGCTCGAGTCCCGCCACCTCCTTCGGATTGCCCCACAAGAAGCCCTTCTTTCCAGAGGTGAGCTGCGTGGGGACGCCAGATCTAAACTCGGGGCCATCGCCCATGTAGGCTTGCGCGCTCGGTGATGTAGAACCACCCCGATTGCCACCCCTTGACGGAGTCCACGAAGGCCCTTCGAGCCAAAGGACGCTGGGCAACTTACCCAACATGGCGCCCCGATTCCGCTTATGCGTTCTTTCACAACCTTCGCTTGACGCTCAAGGTCTTGAGCCACAGCCGGTGGGGCGGATGCAGAGGAAGGTTTCGCACACGCACGATAAACGCCGAGATGTTGAGGATGAAGTTCGCGCCAGATCGTGGAAATCCAGCCGAGTAAAACATGATCCCCGGATGAATGGTTGGAGGGAAAGCCCAATCCGCAGAGGAAGTGGGGAAGGAAGACGACCTCTCATGGGGCCTGTAGGGGATGAGCTGCCCTTGTCGGGCAGCCGATCGCGCGATATCGCCGAAAGGTATCCGCGCCACGCAGTTTGGTGATGTGCTCCTCCTTAACGGTGGAGGCTAACCATTTGCCTCCCGCCCGGACATATTCGAGAAGGTCGGGCGAGATGCGCAAGCTTGGGCATTGGAGCTTGAGTGCCGGAGATGGATAAGCAAAGGAGGAAGAAGGCGAGGTGAGAAGGTAAACTTATCCCTTATATATAGGCGACGAAAACTATGCGCCCCCACCGCCCGATAAAACTCGCTTATCTCCCAAGCGCCACCATCAATGGCGCGTTGGGTTACCCATGTCCGTATTGATGGGAATCCCGAATAAGGGGAACACGATCTCGCTTTGACAAGACGTGTTAAGGAAACCGCCGCTAAACGTCTTGAGGTGGTATCGTAAAAACGATTCAAACAAAGGCTTGGTAGCGGTGTGATGTCACGCCGCATAATACGCCGCAAGGTTGGACTGGTGTACATTTTATTCTCTCTACGGTGGAATGTGGAATTTATTTTGCAGAGCCGGACACTATCCTGGTGTTCATGATCTTCTCTGGATTATTCAAGGGAGGAACCCGCCTTGCAATGCCGAACATTATGCGCGCCGGACTTATCGTCATTGAAGCCTCGTTCAGGGGCTATTGAGGGAGTCCTGGACTAGGGGGTGTCCGGACAGCCGGACTATCATCGTCCGCCGGACTCCAAGACTACGAAGATACAAGATTGAAGACTCCGTCCCGTGTCCGGATGGGACTTTCCGTGGTGTGGAAGGCAAGCTTGGCGATACAGATATGTAGATCTCCTACCATTGTAACCGACTCTGTGTAACCCTAGCCCCCTCCGGTGTCTATATAAATCGGAGGGCTTTAGTCCGTAGGACACAACATACATTACAACAATCATACCATAGGCTAGCTTTAGGGTTTAGCCTCCTTGATCTCGTGGTAGATCCACTCTTGTACTACCCATATCATCAATATTAATCAAGCAGGACGTAGGGTTTTACCTCCATCAAGAGGGCCCGAACCTGGGTAAAAACATCGTGTCCCTCGTCTCCTGTTACCATCCGCCTAGACGCATAGTTCGGGACCCCCTACCCGAGATCCGCCGATTTTGACACTGACAGGCACCTTACGGTTGAAAACCGCAAACCGAAGCTCGCACCACATGATGTGAGAGACATCAAGTGGTTGAGTTTGAGAGTGATGCGCCTCCTCACAAATGAGCATCATATCCACAAGATAGGCATGTACCTTGTCCTTGTCACCAATGCGAGGGAATAGAGTGTTGCGGAAGATCAGGTGCATGATGTCAAGGAACGAGTTCAACACCCACGTCTTCTTGTCATTGGGAAGTCTCTTCTCAACAAGGAATGGCTGGAGCTTGTTCTTGTTAGCAGACTCGGGGTTGGCATGAGGGCGAACACCAACGGGCGTGTCGACTCCCTCATCAGGCACATGCAGCAGATCCATGCAGTCCTTCCACTTAGCAGTCATTTGTTGTCCATTGGTCATCCAGGTCATGGTCCGTTCCGAATCAGAGTTGAAGTGGACCGAAGCGAAGAACTGGGCCACAATCTCAGGGTCAAAGTCCAGGTGGAAAGAGATGACGTCCTCAATGGCAAACTGCTCCACCAGGTCCAAAGCCTCACCAAAATAGCCACGGTGTTTGTCCTCCCTCATGTGATTCATGTCAATCCAGTGCATGTCCACATAGATGTTCTGCTTGGCCTTGATCACATCCAGATAAATGAGATTATGTTGCTTGGTCCAGAATAGATCATTCCCTCTAAAGTTGGCACGAGGATTCACATAAGGGTTGATCCTTCTTCGAGAGACATACTCATCTAGTGGTATTTCATCTGTGCCCATGGAGGCCTCCTTGTTCTTGGTGGCGGTGGTCTTGGTCCTCCGTTGGGGGCATTGGAGCCCTCTAGAGCTTCATCTTGGTTGTGCAGACGCTTGGAGCCATGTCATGGCTGGGATTGGAACGGCGAGCAGGGGCACCGGCGCCACCACCTATATGACACAAAACACAAAACACGCAAGAGAAGCGAGAAGGATCAATGCAAAGACCACAACAAAATAGGTTAAACAAGTAGAACTTGCACTTGGTATTGAAAACAACGGTAGTACCGCATGGGTGCACGATACTAAAATTTTAGTGCTACTCCTAGCTGCGGTAGTACCATGCCAGGGTGGCACGGTTGTACCATGTCTCGGAGCGGCAGTTAAATTTTAGTGTCGCGCCTCACGCGGTAGTACTGCTCTGGAGGAGCGATAGTACCGTACGAGCGGTAGTACTACGCCAGAGATGCGGTAGTACCGCACGGTGGCAGATCCGAATCCTCAACTGGATCTGAGCACAACCGTGACAACGAAGCGACACTACGGTTGATCAAATCTACCACGGGACAACAGATCAAGTACAATCTCTATGCATTACCACTCTCCTACATCCTACTCTTGCAAAGATTTGGCCTAAAATCTCAAGAATAACATGCATCTCCCCAAAAAACCTAGAAACGAAAGAACGAACCAAAGAGAGAGGGATTTGGGGAGAAACCTTGTTCCATGGCAAGAAGAAGTGGTGGGGAATGATCCCACCGGACGGAATCCGAGGAGAGTGGCAGGAGACGGAGATCCGGCGAGGGTCTCCGGTGCCGTTCTTGAGCAGGAGAGAGAGACGGCGTGGGGAGGAAGAGTGAATGGGTATGGGGGAGTTGGAACTCCCCCTGCCCGCTCTTAACCCCCACACGCTCTCGACTGCGTGGTAGTACTGCGTGTCATCGTGGTAGTACCGCCTGGGCGGAAGTACCGCACCGAGGGCGGTAGTACCGCTCCCCCAGGTGGCAGTAAAAAATTACTGTCGTGCTGGGTGCGGTAGTACCGTGCACAGCTCCTGCGGTAGTACCGTGGCAAGCCGTGGTAGTACCGTGTGCCCAAGTAAATGCAAGTTCTAAAAAGAGAGAAGACCAAAGGGCCTTTGCAAAGCAACCTTCAAGCGAACGGACGCACCAAAATGCTGACACACGAGACAACACACACAAGCTTGGCACGAAGAAAGAGAGACAAGAGACAACAAGGACTAAACACGCAACACAACCACTCCAAAGAGAGGGCGGTGGCCGGATCCACCTATGTTTGAGTCACTTGGTATGGCACCGCGAAGAATTATCCTTGGGCCCATGAACAAAACTCGTCTTTGAAGCACAAGTACCATCAACAATGGCTTATGTGAAAGAGTTGATCAATTTATGCATAATGGGAGGAGGGAGAGTTCATTGAGAGAACAACACTCCCCCTATGTCCATGCCTACACCTAAACAAGATAATAAGTTGAGTATGGTGGGGTGTGCAAGGGTTCAAGCAACATTGCTCGAATCAATGATATTTAGCTCATGCCTTAACTCGCGAAATCTTGCTTCATCCAAAGGCTTCGTGAAAATATCTACAAGGTTATCATGAGTGTTAACATAGTTGAGCTCGAAATCCCCTCGCCTAATGTGATCCCGGATGAAATGATACCGAATCTCAATATGCTTCGTCTTGAAGTGTTGCACCGGGTTGAGAGAAATCTTGATGGCACTTTCATTGTCACACCAAAGAGGCACTTTGTCACAAATGACACCGTAATCCTTTAAAGTTTGCCTCATCCATAGGAGTTGTGCACAACAACTACCGGCCGCCACATACTCCGCTTCGGTGGACGAGAGAGACACACAACTTTGCTTATTAGAAGACCAACTTACCAAAGAGCAACCAAGGAATTGGCACCCTCTAGAAGTGGACTTCCTATCCACTTTGTCTCCCGCCCAATCGGAGTCCGAGTAGCCCATAAGGTTTAAGTTAGATCCTCTTGGATACCATAAGCCAAAGTTTGGGTTATGATCCAGATATCAAAAGATTCGCTTGACCGCCACAAAGTGGCTTTCCTTAGGTGCGGCTTGAAACCGTGCATAAATCCTCACACTCAACATGATATCCGGTCTCGATGCACAAAGGTAAAGCAAGGAGAAATTCATGGAGCGATATACCTTTTGATCCACCGCTTTACCATTGGGATCAATGTCAAGTTGGCATTTGACGGGCATTGGAGTGGAAGTGGCTTGACATCACTTAGCTTGAATCTCTTGAGCATGTCTTGAGTGTATTTGGCTTGGTTGATGAAGGTTCCTTCTCTTTGTTGCTTGACTTCGAACCCGAGGAAGAATTTCAACTCTCCCATCATGGACATCTTGAACTTGGAGGTCATGAGTGCGGCAAATTCCTCATTGACAACTTTGTTAGGGGAACCAAACATAATATCATCAACATATAGTTGGCACACAAACAACTCCCCTTTGACCTTCATAGTAAAAAGAGTGGGGTTGATTTTCCCAATTTCAAACCCACGATCTTGTAGAAACTCGGTAAGGTGGTCATACCACGCATGTGGGGCTTGTTAAGGTCATAGAGTGCCTTATCGAGTTGATACACATGATTGGGGAAATAGGGATCCTCGAACCCGGGGGGGTGTTTGACATACACCAACCCATTAAGAAAAGCACTCTTCACATACATTTGTTGCAACTTGAAGTTGTGATGAGAAGCATAAGCAATCAACATGCGAATGGATTCAAGACGTGCAATGGGAGCAAAGGTTTCACCGTAGTCGATACCCTCAACTTGGGAGTAGCCTTGTGCTACCAATCGAGCCTTGTTATGAATGATAATACCATGAGCATCTTGCTTGTTCTTGAATATCCACTTGGTTCCAATGACATTATGGTTCCCCGATGGCCTTGGCACCAACCTCCACACCTTGTTGTGCTCAAAGTTGTTGAGTTCTTCATGCATGGCATTAAGCCAATCCGGATCCTCGAGCGCCTCATAGACCTTTTGGGGTTCTAAACAAGAGACAAACACGTGATGTTCACAATAGTTTGTCAATTCTCTATGAGTGCTTACCCCCTTTCTAATGCTTCCAAGCACATTTTTCATGAGTTGTCCCTTAGTAGTGAGCTTGGATGCAATCTTGGCGGCACAAAGCTCCAATTCCTCCTCGGGGGTGAGTTGAGGAGCGGTCACTTGATCATCTTGAGTGCCGTCTTGAGCGTGTTTTTAATCTTGAGCTTGCTCTTGATCTTGAACTTGCCCGGAGGAGAGAACTTGACCTTGGGCATCACTTGGTGATTCAACACCATCTTGATATTGATCTTGCCTTGGTCTTGTTCATGATGTTGATGGCCTTCACTTTGTTCTTCGGAAGCATGTGGGCCTTGGGTTGGTGATGGCTCCACTTGAGTGGAGCATTGTCCTTCTCCTTCGGCCACAAGGGGTTCCTCAATGGGTAGGATAAAACCAACTCCCATTCTTCTTATGGCTTGGGGAGGAATTTCATCACCTACATCACAAGTGCCACTTTCCTCCACTTGGGAGCCGTTATTCTCATCAAACTCCATGTTACATGTCTCCTTAATAAGTCCTGTGGACTTATTGAGGACACGGCAAGCACGAGAGTTTGTAGCATAACCAACAAATATGCCCTCTGAGCTCTAGCCTCAAATTTAGACAAACGAACACCTTTCTTGAGAATGAAACACTTACACCCGAACACCCGAAAGTACTTGAGGTTGGGCTTGTTACCGGTGGGTATCTCATATGGAGTCTTGTTCAAGCCTTTGCGGAGATAAAGCCGATTTGATGCATGACATGCGTTGTTGATGGCTTCGGCCCAAAAGTTGTATGGAGACTTTAACTCCGCCATCATGGTCCTTGCCGCATCCATCAACGTCTGGTTCTTCCTCTCCGCTACACCATTTTGTTGAGGGGTGTATGGAGCGGAATGTTGATGCTTGATCCCCTCATCACTAAGAAACTCATCCAAGGTGTAGTTCTTGAACTCGTTGCCGTTGTCACTTCTTATAGTCAAGATCTTTGCATTGTGTTGACGTTGGGCTTCATTTGCAAAGTCAATGATGGTTTGTTGGGTCTCGCTCTTCCTCTTGAAGAAGTATACCCAAGTGTATCTTGAATAATCATCCACAATCACCAAGCAATAATTTCTACCCCCAAGACTATCAAAGGATGGAGGCCCAAAGAGATCCATGTGGAGGAGCTCCAAAGGCCTCGTCGAGTAAATGATAGTCGTGGGAGGGTGAGCCTTCTCATGTAGCTTTCCTTCGATACAAGCACTGCAAGCATGATCTTTAGCAAAATTAACATTTGTTAGTCCATGGACATGGTCCCCCTTGAGAAGAATTCGCAAAGATCTCATATTGACGTGGGATAAACGGCGATGCCAAAGCCATCCCATGTCAACTTTAGCCATTAGGCATGTCGCGGTCTTAGTGGGTCGCTCCGAAAAGTTAATCACATAGAGACCGTTCTCGACATGCCCAACAAAGGCTACTTTAAGAGTCTTGCTCCACAAGAGGGCCACAGTATCAACATCAAAGAAAGCGGCAAAGCCCATGAGTGCAAGTTGACGAACAGAAAGTAAATTGTATGCAAGGGACTCAACAAGCATGACCTTCTCGATCCTGAGATCATGAGAAATGACAACCTTGCCAAGTCCCAACACCTTAGAGGACGAGGCATCACCCCACTCGACATTGGTGGGCATAGATGGATTCTTGTGAACGTCCACCACCAAGTCCTTGCTTCCGGCCATATGATTTGTGGCTCCACTATCGAGCAACCATGATCCCCCACCGGAAGCAAAAACCTACAAGAGATCAATGCTTGGTTTTAGGTACCCATTTTGTAATGGGTCCTTTAATGTTAGTAACAAGGGTCTTAGGAACCCAAATTGACCATTCAATGTATTCATAAGGAGAGCCAACAAATTTAGCATAAACATGTCCATCACTAGAACGGCATAACACATAAGAAGGGTTAAAGTCGTTGGCTTTGTTGGAAGGAGTAGCATTGCCCTTCTTGGCATCACCACCCTTTCCATTGTTCTTCTTCTTCTCCTTAGGAGCACCCTCTCCCTCCTTCACAAAAGTTTGCTTGAGAGGAGGAGGTCATTTGGTCTTGTCATTCTTCTTCTTGTTCTTGGATTTGGGTATGAACCCAATCCCTTCCTTGGCCACAACTTCCTTTTGGTTGCTCAAAAGGTCGTTGAGGTTCTTCTCACCTTGTATGCATGACATAAGGCCTTTCTCAAGTTGCTCCTTCAACTTTGCATTCTCCTCAACAAGATGCACATGCTCACAACAAGGGTTAGTAGCATTTGCATTATCAATTAAAACCATATGAGGAAACGTGGTTTTCTCCTTGGTTAGCTTCACTTGGAGTTGATCATGAGACTCTTTAAGACTAGCATGAGTACCCTTCAAGGCCTTGTGAGCCTTGTCAAGTATATCAAATTCCTCTTTGAGTCTAGCAAGATCAACCCCAAGTTTGGCCTTCTTGGAGTTTAGCACACGAGATACAACAAGAGCATGATCAAGATCTTTCTTTAATTTAGCATGATCATCGTTGTATGACTCCTCAAGAGCCAAACGATGATCACACTCCTTTTCAAGAGCGTTGGAGAGATCCGATATCTTATCAGCATAATCACAACTATGCCCTTCTATCTTAGAGATGGTTTCTTCGTGAGCCTCAATCATGTCATTGGCTTCACCAAGTTGTTCCAAGAGAGAAATGCTACATCTTGAGCTTGCGTTGGTTTTCCTTGAAGAGGAAAGGGTGATGCAGCAAAGTAGCATAAGTATTTCCCTCAGTTTTTGAGAACCAAGGTATCAATCTAGTAGGAGGCTCCTCAAAAGTCCCACGCACCTACACAAACAAACAAGAACCTCGCAACCAACGCGATAAAGGGGTTATCAATCCCTTCACGGCCACTTGCGAAAGTGAGATCTGATAGAGATAATATGATAAGATAAATATTTTTGGTATTTTTATAATATAGATGGAAAAGTAAAGATGCAAATAAAAGTAGATGGAAAACTTATATAAAAAAAGATAGACCCGGGGGCCATAGGTTTCACTAGTGGCTTCTCTCAAGATAGCATAAGAATTACGGTGGGTGTTGGGGATATTACCACTAGGTGTAAACCGGCCAGCTTGGGCCGAGTTAACTCCGTTAGTGGTATAAGCAGAGAAAGGCCCAAGGCCTGTAGTTGGTTTAGAACTTGTAGCCGTAAACCGGCCTGATGTATACTTGTACTGTAAGTTAGGAATAGAGAGATACCAACCGATATTTAGTATGAACTGTTGGGACTCTATGAACCGACGCGCCACTGTGTATATAAGGGGCGACCGCGACGGTTCAAAGACGATAACCACAACTCGAGCCTAGGCGAAGCTTGTTTGCTCCTAGCCATCGAGATCACATCAATTCCATCACAACTAGACGTAGGCTTTACCTTCATCGAAGGGGCGAACTAGTATAAACCCTTGTGTCTTTGTGTCCGCTTTAACCCCTTCAAGTAAACCCGTAGCGATGGCTCCACGACTAAGTCTCATTTAGGACATCTGCCGTGACAAATCCACGACAGCTTGGCACCCACCGTGGGGCTATCGTGACGATGGTTTGACGATCTTGGAGGGCAAGCTCAAAGGACTCGGGCTACGCCGTGGGCCGGATGACCAAGAGTCGTCGCGCCGGATCTACATCGACGATGCCGGATGGGGTACCGAGGCCGATTCAATTGAGTACGGGTACCGGGTCCCTTTGGTGGCATACATGTTTTCATCGGCAAGATCGGGAGCTCGGCCTGGAGCCGACATCTGCACCGACCTCGCCGAGACGGCTCAGCGGCACGACCTGCCCAAAGTTAAACCGCCATGAAGCATGTCTTCGTTGGAGTCATCCACGGAGGAGAACACGACGCCGTTCGTAACATGGTAGTGAGACCGCTTTATTCCGCGACGAATCTTCAACAGAGAGACCGAGTCATTGTACCAGATTGCGGGGACGATATGATCGGGGCTGTTCCGATGACGACAAGATTCCGGACCCCCAAGCCAGGTCAACCGGTTGAATATTCATGGCGATGACGCAGCAGCGAACCACTCTTCAACCGCTGCAGCGATATTTTCCGGATCAGCAGCGGCAAGCAGCAGCAGGGTAGGAGGCCCGTGCGCCCGCCGGTTCAAGTTCTATCGATCTGTTTGATACACTAGCTGTGCTTATGGCGAGAGGACAACCCGCGGATCAGAGGCTCATAATGCAGAAATTGCGAAGTGAAAGAACAGATCACACAAGCCAAAGCGGATCTAGCGGCGTAAAAGGAGCGAATGGCTGCAGAGCGAGCCGCCTGACGCCTGTGCTTACAAACTCATGCTTGACCAGAAAAGGCCGCAGAGGTGTTGAAGCGAAGTATAGATCACGCCGCCATTAGGGTTCGATCCCGAAATCTCTTTCGCACCCCGTGAGCTGGGCTCAGAATCCGCCTCAAGACCGGGAGGCAAACCGGATTGAGGCACCAGGACCAGGGGCGACGGTTCAGCCACGCCAGATGGAGCCTCCTCAAAGAAAATATGGTGGTTCCCCACCGTTCGTATACACCCCTGGGTCATTATTCTAATCCTATGGACAACCTTGTTGCAGCCGCTGCACGGTTAGAGGCTATCCCGGTCGAAGGGGATTCCCCGCAAGCAATAGAAACGCGCCGAGTTAAGGAGCTTCTCCGGACTGCACTGATTCAACAGGAAGCATATTCATATAGTCGTGATCGGATTCACTCTACGCCCCGTCCAAGACGGAGCTATAGCAGGCGCGTGGATGAACCGGCCATATCAAGCAACGCGCGGGACCGTGAAGCGGCCCGTGGCAATAACCTGACGGGTGGTATTCGTGATGCTCGGGAGGTGGTGGACCGGCCCGGCACGGCGGGAGGCCGAATTAGCAATAGCAGATGACGCTGGTCAACATACACCGGCTCGCCTACCACCTTCGCCGGACCAGAGTCGATCCGCGTAGGGGTGCCTGTTTGATCCCCGCTTTCGCAATGTACGCCTGCCTAAAGACTTTAAGGGTCCCGCAAGGTGCCAACTTACACCGCCGATCCGTCCCTCAAGCGTGGGTCGAAGTTATGAGATGGCCATGGAGATGCCGGATGTGGATGAGGCCGCGTGTGCAAAATACTTCACCATGATGCTCAAGGCACGGCTCAGACTTGGTTGAAGAGCCTACCGCCCAACTCTATCAGCTCATGGGCCCAGTTACGGGCCCGGTTTATCCAGAATTTCAAGGATACATGTAAGCAGCCCAAATCCATGGTAGACCTAGCGGCTTGTGTCCAGGAGGAAGGGGAGTCAACGACCCGTTGGTACGCCAGATTTGAGATTTTGCACTCTCCGACAGATCAACGCCGACTCGCAATCTTAACCTTAGAAGGCAACTCGCCGTTTGAGCCTTTAAAATTGAAATTGGGGCGCATGAAGCGGTTCTGAATGACATGGGAACCCTCATGGCCTTTGGTGAAGTATGCTGATTCGACAGTACCAAGGATCCCGAGGCTGATGATGATGAAGCGAGGAAGGGAAAGAAGAACGGCAACTCCAAGGGCAACAAGACAAACCGGCGGGTCATGGAACGGAGGCAAGCGCAGCGATGGCAACCCGGATTTCGTGGCCAACACTAATGCACAGGACAGGGGGCAGCGGTGCAGAGGCAAAGCGAATCGGGGTCCAAATCCTAATGCGAGCCGTTTGAATTACTTGTTGAATCAACCTTGCCCCAAGCACGGGACGAAGGAGTCCCCATCGAACCATCTCTGGAAAGATTGTTATATTATGCAGGAGTTCAAAAACTCTAATACTTTCCGGTATGACCAGGGATCAGGTGGCGGTTCAGGATCCGGTTTCCACGGGCCGGGTCACGATGGAGCTTCCGGTTCAGGTCTTAATCAAGGCGGTCACAATAGTCAGAACAACCAGAACGGCCAGCAGCAACAGCAGCAGCAGTCGGGTTATCAGAGCCAACCAAAGCAGTTGAACAATGGGCAGTATCATGTTTTTACAACTAGCTTGGATAAGCGCGACCGAAAGCTTCACAAGCGGCAAAGGAACTCGCTGAACCGCCTTGCCACGTTATTTACGCTGGTCGGAGCAGCCTATCGTGGGAGCAGAGAGGACCATCCCCGGGTTGATAACCTGTGCCACCGGCATTGGTGGTAGACCCTCGTGGGGGGTTATAAGTTCACTAAGGTACTTATGGATGGAGGAAGCAGTATTAATATACTATACTATGAAACTTTCCGTCGCATGGGTCTGACAGACAAGGATCTCAGACCGTCCAATACAGTGTTCCATGGCGTAGTACCAGGCAAATCTGCTTATCCTGTTGGTAAGATAGCCCTGGATGTGGCTTTCGGAGACGAGCACGATTCCCGGTCTGAAAAGTTAACCTTTGAGGTAGTAAAGATCCGGAGTCCATATCATGCCTTGTTTGGGCGGCCGGCTTATGCTAAGTTCATGGCACGGCCTTGTTATATCTACTTGCAGCTCAAAATGCCGGGTTACAAGGGAACGATAACGGTGCATGGAAGCCGCCGAGTCGCTTTGGAATGTGAGGAAGGTGACGCAGCTTATGCAGAGGCGGTCTGTGCCACGGAGGAGTTGAAGTTCTATAAGGACAATGTTGATCCGGCAGATATGACCCCTTTAAAGAAACCAACTACAGAGCATGAATCGGATTTGAAGTTTAAATCGGTAGCTGAGACCAAACTTGTTGACTTCGTGCGGGCGATTCGCCCAAGCAGTTCACCGTCGGCTAACTGGATCCTAAATAGGAAAGCGCCCATCGAAGTTCATCCGTGAGAACCGGATATCTTTGCATGGAAGCCATCCGACATGCCAGTGTACCGAGGAACTCGCTGAGCACACACTTAATGTGGATCCTAAGTATAAACTGGTGAAACAGTTCCTCCGCCGGTTTAACGAAGAAAGGCGCAAAACCATTGGAGAGGAAGTGGCCAGGCTCTTGGCAGCTGGTTTTATCATTGAAGTCTTTCATCCGGAGTGGCTTGCTAATCCGGTGCTGGTCCTTAAGAGAAACGGCACTTGGCGTATGTGTGTGGATTACACAGATCTTAACAAGGCTCGCCCAATGGATCCTTTTGCCCTCCCCGCATTGATCAGATTATTGATGCCACAAAGCAGCCGTGAGCGCTAAGTTTTTGGATGCGACTCGGATATCATCGATCAAAATGGCGGTTAAGGACCAGGAGAAAACAATGTTTATCACTCCCTTTGGAGCCTTCTGCTATGTATCTATGCCTTTCGGGCTCAAGAGCGCCCAGGCTACTTATCAGCGGTGTGTATAGAATTGCCTGCATACACAGATTGGCCGCAATGTGCATGCTTACGTGGATGATATCGTGGTGAAATCAAGACAGAAGGAGTCACTGGTGGACAATTTGAAGGAAACCTTTGACAACTTGCGCATTTACAAGATGATGCTTAATCCGGCCAAATGCGTCTTTGGTGTTCCGGCAGGCAAGCTATTGGGGTTCCTGGTATCTAACAGAGGAATTGAGGCTAATCCGGAGAAAATTAAAGCTATTACTTCTTTGGCTAAACCGAAGTGTATCAATGATGTTCAGCGTTTGGCGGGCGAATCATCGCTACCGAGCCGCTTTATCACCGCCGAGAGAAGGCCATCCTTTGTACCGTATGCCGAGGAAGACAGATAATTTCGGCCGAGTCCGCCGATGAAGCATTTGAGGACTTAAAGCGGCAATTGGCCAATCCGCCTGTTCTTGCGGCTCCGGTTGATAAGGAGCCGCTGTTGTTATATGTTGCAGCCAATGCCCGAGCAGTTAGCGTAGCTATTGTGGTGGAACGCAAGGAGGTAGGCAAGGAGTATCCGGTTCAGCGGCCGGTTTATTATATCAGTGAGGTGCTTATTGAGTCCAAGCAAAGATATCCGCATTGGCAGAAGCTAGTCTATGGTGTTTTCATGGCCAGTCGGAAGTTGAAGCAGTATTTCCAAGGGCACCCTATCACAAAGGGTCGATTCAGCTCCTTTGGGTGATATCATACAGAACCGGGAGGCGACTGGCCGGATTGCCAAATGGGCCATAGAGCTTGGACCGCATGGACTAAAGTATATACCACGGACAGCGGTGAAATCTCAAGCACTTGTTGATTTCATCAATGATTGGACGGAGTTACAAGCACCAGAGGAGAAGCCGGATCACATGTACTGGACTATTCATTTCGATGGATCCAGGCAGTTGGAAGGCTCGGGGGCTGGAGTCGTTTTAACTTCCCCATGAGGTGATAAGTTTTGTTATGTTCTCCGCTTAATGTTCCCTTGTACTAATAATGCAGCTGAGTACGAAGCCTTGCTCCATGGTCTCCGGATGGCTAAGGAGATGAACTTAAGCCGGGTCAAGTGCTTTGGTGACTCGGATCTGGTGGCTCAGCAAGTGTCTGGCACTTGGGATTCTAAGGACCCGCTTATGGCCGCATATCGTCGAGAAGTGGATAATATTGCAGGTTGCTTCAAGGGTTATCAAGTGGATCATGTGGATCGCCGGAGGAACGAAGCGGCGGACGCTTTAAGCCGATTGGGTTCTCAGCGTAAACCGGTCCCACCTAATGTCTTTTTGGACGTGTTGCACAATTCGTTAGTCCAGCTCCCAGGTGAAGCGGACTTGGCTATTCCTGATCCGGAGGCCCAATTGGTGGCAGCACTACATGCTATTCCGGATTGGACGGTTCCTTTTCTTGCGTATATGACTCGAGGGGAACTGCCAGAAGATGAGATTCGCCGAGATGATAATCCAAATACCCAAGTCTATGACGATTCTTAATGGTGAGTTGCATCATTGCAAAGGTATCGTGGGCATTTCAACGCTTGTGTTTCCGAGGAAGGCTGTGAAATCTTAAGAGAAATCCATGAAGGGGACTATGGACATCACACCGGTTCAAAGTCTCTGGTGGCAAAGGCATTTCGTCACGGGTTTTACTGGTTGACAGCACACGCTGATGCGGAGGACTTGGTTAAACGGTGTGATGGATGTCAGAAATTTTCAAGACGTGCTCATGTACCGGCACAAGAGTTGAGGATGATCCCAATAATGTGGCCGTTTGCAACTTGGGGGCTGGATATGGTTGGACCCTTTAAACGATCCAAGGATAAGAAGACCCACCTATTGGTGGCAGTGGACAAATTTACTAAGTGGGTTGAAGCGAGCTCGCCGCAAGTGTGATGCAGCAACAAAGGGTACAGCTCATCAAAAGGTGATTTTCCGGTTTGGCTTTCCACACAAGATCATTATCGACAATGGCACTAATTTATCCAAGGGTGCTATGAAAGAGTTCGTGAACGTGAGCACATCCGCTTGACGTGTCGCCGCTGGCTCATCCCCACCCAACGGGCAGCGTAACGAGCTAATCAAGAGATCTTACGAGGCATCAAACCTCGCTTATGGTTCCGCATGCAGAACACCGTGGTGCTGGGTTGAAGAGCTACCATCGGTGCTATGGAGTATCAATACTACGCCAAACCGGTCCACCGGATATACACCGCTCTTCATGGTCTACGGAGCGCAGGCGCTTCTCCCGATATCCGCACGATTTGCCTCGTAGCGGCTTATGTTGAAGCGGACAACGAGACGGCACGACAGACGCTTTGGATTTATTGATGAAGAGCGTGATATGGCAGCTGCTCGCTCGGCGATTTACCAAAAAGATCTTCGTCGTTATCACATCGCCGGTTAAAACCGTAACCTTTCAAGAAGGAGATTTGGTGCTTCGCTCATCCAAGACCGCATGATATGCACAAGTTATCCCGCCTTGGGAAGGCCCTTTGTGGTCAAGAAGAATCTACACAACGGATCATACTATCCGATTGATATTCGAGAGCGCCAAGACTCACGCACATCGAGGAGGAGACCAACAGCCGTGGAATATAGCTCATCTTCGCCTTACTACACTTGAGCCATCGGCTCTATTTATGTACATATCATGACAATGTATATATTATCGCCGATATAATAAAACCGAGCCTCAGCTAAAGCGGGTCTCTGTCTTTCTTATCATGCGTGGTTACATGGAGTGATTCTGCTTTAAAGCGCCTCCGTTTACCCCTTGACATTTGTTTTTATCACTTGGGGCTTGGTCGGTCCGAACCAATGCAACACCTCTTGATAGGCGAAAGCCACCAGATCATTTGGGGACACGGTCAAGTCTGAACCGTCACGCCTCTTGGTCACCCTACAGGCCGAGTCATTTGGGGGCTTGGTCGAACCCAACCAATGTCATGCCACTTGGCCGGGCGACGCCACGAAGTCTTTTGGGGACTCGCCGATCGGCACCATCGCTACACCTTCGGGGAGCTTGGTTGCGTCTGACCATGGTAATGCCATCTGACCAGCTCAGTAAAGCTTTTCTTTTGCAAAGAAAAAAAAAGTTATTGCCTTTGTTGCCATATTTTCTCATAATTGGTATTCGATTTTTTGTTGTGTTTTTTAAACTGACAACATTTTTATCCGGTTCAACTGTCAATTACAAATTGACAGAACACGGTTTAATCTTACTCCGGAGTTTATCCGCCCGGTTTACCCTTTTTCTCGTTATCATCATTGAATAACAAGGGGGCTTGTGCTGATTTCAGCACGGTTTATATGGGAGTTGTTCTCTCCCCACTTTACCGACGGTCATGGTTTTTAATACCTCCGCTTTAAGTTTGGCTACACCAGCTTCATGCCCAGACACGGCAGGTATTTGTATCACATATGTGTTGGATTTCTGATATTTATATTCAATATCATAAACCGGCTGGCGGAATCACCGCCACCGAAGTTCAAGTTTTTTCTGGTTGCAGGAAGAACGAATCAAGCAAAAGTTTCACTACTTATGCACGAAGGCATATTCAAAACGGAAAGTATTAACTAAAGTTATTACAAGGCAACACGGTGCCCAAGTAAGATCATTGTTCTTTGGGCAACCGCCAACGACAGATATTTGAACCGCCTCCGGTTCAAGCTCGCTTCATCTTCCGCCGCTTCCGCTTCCTCGTCTTACCCATTGGCTGGAAATCAACAAAGGGTCCAATGATTCCCATTAACGCTTGAAAACAGCTTCTTCATGGATCAGGAAGAAGGTTCAATATCGGGGCGAGGTATGCTTACGGATTGAGGGATCAGATTTTCCGCTTCAAAAGTTGGGGCTGGCACTCGCTTGTTCGGTCATTATATTGTGCTTGATAGTGCTCCAAATCTGCTTCTTCGCCACCGACAAGCCGAGGGCGACCGCACGGTTTATGGCCCGTAAATCCTCTTCATTAAAATCAGAACCATCTTCCTTCACACCGGGTAGCCTTGAGTCGCTTCCACCGGTCAAAATCTGGTACCCATGCCTTGGCTCGGATCAACGATTAATAGCTCCGGTCCGGCAAAGAGATTTTTTCACCTCCTCAATCCGGCAGGTAGCATGGATAACCACTTCAGAGTATCTTGGATCAAGGAAGGTGCCGGGTTGTTATGCGAAGCTGTGGTGATGATACGCTGGGCTCCGGTATATAACTGTTCTACTAAGGTGTAGACAACCTTTAGTTTCTTCCGCACATCGTTTCCTAAATGCCCAATGTGTGTGCCTACAATAGTAAAGAGTTAGTATCAAACCGGAGTTATACTACAGTGGGTTCCAAACATCACAATTGTTCAAAGGAGCTTACCAAAGATTGCAGCGGTCATGGAGTGTACTTGCCGCTTTACGGCTGTCAGATCATCTACCACCGGTTTAAGGGAAGCCTCAGCATTTTCTGCTCGTTTGATCAAATTGGCCTTCTCAGTGGCCCAATCAGCCTGTTCTTTCTTGAAGCCTTCTTTCAATTGTTCAGTGGCGTTCAAGGTACTGGTTAATTCTTTCTTGGCCTTCTCTGTTTCGGCTTGCTGGGTTTTCAACGCCTCTTGTAGATCGGCAATCCGGTCCTCCTTGATTTTCACCTCAGCCTGCATATTGATAGTATGTTCAGCAAGTAATTCAAGAAAGTAAAAGTCTCAACCACACAACAAGGTTATATGCTTGACACTTGGGGGCTAATGTACCTTCGATTTTTATATATCTGCTAGATGGCAAAGTCCCAAGCTCAATACAAGTATTCAACTTGGCACTTGGGGGCTAATGGCTATTTGATCTACGTATGTTTCCAAAGGCAATTTTTATTGAAGCCCCGGTTTAAGTATGCCAAGTTAAACCAGTCCTTGGGAGTTATATAGGTGGATTTCAAAGTTGTTAAGAAATATAGTCAAGTCCCGGTTTGATCAAGATTACACACCGGCCCTTGGGGGCTACAAGGAATGATATGTCAAAGAAGCAAAGGAGTGGGTTACCTCAAACTTGTCCCTCATTAGCTTGACCAGGCCAGCTTCATAGTCACGGCTGGTATAAAGCTGGTTTAAATACCCAGAATGAAGGTCTTGGGCGCTTAGAGCAGCATATGTCTCCAGTTCAACATCCCATTTTCCTTTATTCAAAGCGGAAATATCTTCTTTACAAAGGTGCTCGGTTAAAGTTGCAGATTCCCGGTTCGTAACGGCCCATACCAGTTATCACAACATCATCATCCTTGGACTCAACAGACTGTGTAGGCACGGCCGTTTTGTCAGCATAACTGTGGGATTTATCAAACCGGACGGTGCTGGCAGGTGGATCGGCGGAGATTGAAGTGTTGACAGGCCTCTCTTCGGGAATAACATCATCTTGTACCGGAGGATCATTGGGAATGTCTTCAGAGGCAAAATTTTCAAGATCCGGCGCTCTCTCATGATCTGAGGCGGCAGCTTCTTCAGCCGTTTTATCCAAACGGGCTTTCTTGCTTGGTTTCGGTTTGGTTCTAAGAGACAAAGAGTCAGGGAAAAGCATAGCCATTACAAGATATATTAGAAGCATATGGCCGATTTGGCTTACCCGGCGGCTATCTTCAATGGTGGTAACTGAGTGGCCGAGGATTCACCAGAGGATGAATGGGAAGTGACCTGATAATCGGAGTCGGACGGATTAAGAGGTTGATGGAAGAAACCCGCTTTAGAATTTAAAGCAATAAAAAGGTCGGAGACCTCGGAGCGGCGCTTCGAACCGGGCTGTTTGGTAAACCGGCAGAGGTAACTACCGACCATCGTGTTGGTTGTGCGGCGAGCTTCAAGTTGCAGCGTTTTCATAAGAAATTTGGGATCCAAATAAGCAAGAGGGTGAGAAAAGTTAACTTTCCGGTTTGCTCGGCGAAATTTTGGCAAAGGCAAATTTGTTGAATCGAAGAGAGAATAGTTACCTCAATAATCCTGCATTGTTGGCCTCGGCCATCCCGACAAGCATCATCATCAATAAGGCGGTAAAAAGCAAGCCAAGAGAATCAAGTTCTACCTCAAGATCCGGATTACCCACATCATCGCCAATTGCCGGGTCGATGAAGCAAAGGGTCTTTCTTATGGGCTGGTTTCTTGACAACTTTGGTTTTGGGCGGGTTGGCACGCCTGTTTTCTCCGCTTTATCTTGGGAAAGTTTCTTGCTCCAAAACGGATTATCACCCTGGATCAGAAATAATTAAATATTAAATACATGAAGCAGTAACAGGTTTAATGATGGAACAACTAGAAACTTACCGCGGGCGGTTTGTTGGTGGTGCAGTAAGGAGCTAGACCGGTTTGAGCACAGAGGTGCTCCGGTTCATTCAGCATCTTTTTATCGAGTCTCAGAATTTCATCATCGAGAGTTGGAGTTTGGTGTGTCGAGTGGGTTGTCGACATTATCGCAGTATCGCACATCAAACCGAGCGCCGCTCGAGGCAGATGCCCCATGATAACCAGCAGCGCAAGGGCTATTCTCACAAACCGTTAGCCATAAAGGCTCGGAGCTTGGACAGTTGCGGGCATATTTGCTTCTATCTTTGGCGCCAATCTTTGTGGAAACGGATGGGTGTTGCTTAGCCGCCCGACGAAAGCCGTAAGGGATTTTCACCTTCGGAGAAGTATCTTTGCAATAAAACCAAGTCGCATTCCACTCCTTGGGGTGAGTATGGAGTTTGACGGGGATAGGTGATCTCCTTCCTCTTTGAATAGCCATGCCACCCAATTCGGTATTGGGGCCGTCGGTGAATTTTGTGCGACGGTTTAGATGGAAGAGGTCTCTAAACAGTTCAACAGAAGGTTCCTCTTGAAGATATACTTCAGATAGTACTTGAAAGTGGCATAAGTTGGTGACAGAGTTGGGGCCAATGTCCTGGGGACGGAGCTGAAAATTGGCTAACACGTCCCGGTAAAATTTTGAACCGGGCGGCTTGAAGCCCCGGGCCAGGTGATCTGCGAAGACCACAACTTCTCCTTCCTGGGGTGTGGAGGACATTCCTCTCCGTGGACCCTCCAAAGGATCAGATCTTTGTCATCTAAAGCGCCAATCGAGACTAGATCATTCAGCTGCAACTCGGTGACGCGAGAAGGAACCCAGTTGCATTCATACACTTGTTTGGCCATGATAAGATCTACAAGAAATAATTGATCCGGTTCAAGAGCATGCTTGATACAAGGTGTTGATCTAAGGTTATGATAAATCGGAGGCAGTATCTATAAACCGGTTTCTGTGATAGGATATCAGGTGGATTCTGGCGGTTCAACAAGGGGACTAATGATATATCTGTGCCGGTTTAGCAGTCTTTTCCTATGGTGAGTTAAACCGCCTAATCTAGGCTTTGGAAGCAATTGAAGCTATGGATAGTTGGTTGGCAGAAACAAGTTTCACAAGATTCTATTATAGCTACGGATCAAACGCAGGCTAAGAGAAAACAGAAAATATTTCACGGAAGTAAGGCAGAAACGGAAGTGGACTATGGAGCAGATACATATATGCAGAAGATCAATGGATCTAAGATGAAAAAATACAGCGGATCCGCAGGGATCGCTATTAATACAGTACAGGTTCACGGTGTTGTTCAAAGTTAAAAGAACAGGCAGGAATGCGTGAAGAACACAGTATGAAGCTGGAACCCTAAAAACAGATCTAAGACAAGGAGAAGAAGCTTACCGGGAACGGAGAAGACGCGGAAAGAGACCGCAATGTTCTGGTACGTTCAGGTTGATGCAGCGGCCCAGGACAAGGCGGAAGTCGACGACGGTGGCGGAGCTCCAAGAACAAGCGGCGCGAGGAAGACGAAGAAGAGGAGACGAAGGGAAGAAAGAAATGACCCTTCGGTCCTATTTATAAGGCAGCCAAGCTAGGTCAAGCGCGTGGATCCATGAACTGCTATTAAAAGAGGGCGTTATAAATGATAAAATTTCAGGATGACGTCATGCCGGTTTACAGTAACCAGAAGTGATGACGACATGGCGGTTTACTAGTCATTGGAAGATGTCCAAGATACAAGCTTTGTGAAGGATTGACATGAACCAGTTCAAATCAATCTGGGGCCTAATGTTGGGGATATTACCACTAGGTGTAAACCGGCCAGCTTGGGCCGAGTTAACTCCGTTAGTGGTATAAGCAGAGAAAGGCCCAAGGCCTGTAGTCGGTTTAGAACTTGTAGCCGTAAACCGGCCTGATGTATACTTGTACTGTAAGTTAGGAATAGAGAGATACCAACCGGGATACAAGTATGAACTGGTTGGGACTCTATGAACCGACGGGCGTCACTCGTGTATATAAGGGGACGACCCGGCGACGGTTCAAGGACAGACAACCACAACTCGAGCCTAGGCGAAGCTTGTTTGCTCCCTAGCCATCGAGATCACATCAATTCCATCACAACTAGACGTAGGCTTTTACCTTCATCGAAGGGGCCGAACTAGTATAAACCCTTGTGTCTTTGTGTCCGCTTTAACCCCTTCAAGTAAACCCGTAGCGATGGCTCCACGACTAAGTCCTTACTCTAGGACATCTGCCGTGACAAATCCACGACAGTGGGTGAACAAATTACTGTCGAGCAATTGATAGAAAAGCAAATAGTTATGAGATTATCTAGGCATGATCATGTATATAGGCATCACGTCCGTGACAAGTAGACCGACTCTTGCCTGCATCTACTACTATTACTCCACACATCGACCGACTCCTGCCTGCATCTAGAGTATTAAGTTCATGAAGAATAGAGTAACGCATTAAGAAAGATGACATGATGTAGAGGGATAAACTCATGCAATATGATATAAACCCCATCTTTTTATCCTCGATGGCAACAATACAATACATGCCTTGTTGCCCCTACTGTCAATGGGAAAGGACACCGCAAGATTAAACCCAAAGCTAAGCACTTCTCCCATTGCAAGAAAGATCAATCTAGTAGGCCAAACCAAACTGATAATTCGAAGAGACTTGCAAAGATAACTTAATCGCACATAAAAGAATTCAGAGGAGATTCAAATATTTCTCATAGATAAACTTGATCATAAACCCACAATTCATCGGATCTTGACAAACACACCGCAAAAAGAATTACATCGAATAGATCTCCAAGAAGATCGAGAGAACTTTGTATTGAGATTCAAACAGAGAGAAGAAGCCATCTAGCAAATAACTATGGACCCGAAGGTCTGTGGTAACATACTCACAACTCATCGGAAGGGCCTTGGAGATGATGTAGAGGCCCTCCATGGTCGATTCCCCCTCCGACGGAGCGCCGACGAAGGCTCCAAGATGGGATCTCGTGGATACAGAAGGTTGCGGCGGTGGAATTAGGTTTTTGTGGTCTATTCTAATGGTTTCAGGGTACGGGTGTATATATAGGAGGAAGAAGTAGGTTGGTGGACGCTCGAGGGACCCACGAGGGTGGGGGGCATGCCGGGCACCCTCATGGCCGCCTCGGTTGTTGCTTGACGTCCATTCCAAGTCTCGAGGTTAGCATTTGTTCCAAAAATATCGCTCCCGAAGGTTTCATCCCGTTTGGACTTCGTTTGATATTCCTTTTCTTTGAAACACCAAAATAGGCAAAAAAAACAACAATTCGGGCTGGGCCTCCGGTTAGTAGGTTAGTCCCAAAAATAATATAAAAGTGTAAAGTAAAGCACATAAACATCCAAAACGGGTAATATAATAGCATGGAACAATCAAAAATTATAGATACGTTGGAGACGTATCAAGCATCCCCAAGCTTAATTCCTGCTCGTCCTCGAGTAGGTAAATGATAAAAACAGAATTTTTGAAGTGGAATGCTATCTAGCATAACCCTTAATGTAATTTTATTTATTGTGGCATGAATTTTCAGATCCAAATGATTCAAAATAAAAGTTCATATTGACATAAGAAATAGTAATACTTCAAGCATACTAATAAAGCAATCATGTCTTCTCAAAATAGCATGGCTAAAGAAAGTTATCCCTACAAAATCGTATAGTCTGGCTATTGCTCTATCTTCATCACACAAAGTATTTAATCATGCACAACCCCGATGACAAGCCAAGCAATTGTTTCGTACTTTAGTAATCTCAAACTTTTCAACTTTCACGCAATACATGAGCTTGAGCCATGGACATAGCACTATATGTGGAATAGAAGGGTGGTTGTAGAGAAGACAAAAAAGGAGAAGATAATCTCACATCAAATAGGCGTATCAACGGGCTATGGAGATGCACATTAACAGATATCAATGTGAGTGAGTAGGGATTGCCATGCAATGGATGCACTAGAGCTATAAATGTATGAAAGCTAAACAAAAGAAACTAAGTGGGCGTGCATCCAACTTGCTTGCTCACAAAGACCTAGGGCATTTTGAGGAAGCCCATCATTGGAATATACAAGCCAAGTTATATAATGAAAAATTCCCACTAGTATATGAAAGTGACAACATAAAAGACTCTCTATCATGAAGATCATGGTGCTACTTTGAAGCACAAGTGTGGTAAAAGGATAGTAGCATTGTCCCTTCTCTCTTTTTCTCTCATTTTTTAGATTTATTTGGCCTTTCTTTTTTTATTTGGCCTTTCTCTTTTTTTATAAAGTCCGAAGTCTCATCCCGACTTGTGGGGGAATCATAGTCTCCATCATCCTTTCCTCACTTCGGACAATGCTCTAATAATGAAGATCGTCACACTTTTATTTACTTACAACTCAAGATTACAACTCGATACTTAGAACAATATATGAGTCTATATGAATGCCTCCGGCGGTGTACCGGGATATGCAATGAATCAAGAGTGACATGTATGAAAAATTATGAAGGTGGCCTTGCCACAAATACGATGTCAACTGCATGATCATGCAAAGAGCAATATGACAATGATGATGCGTGTCATAATAAATGGAATAGTGGAAAGTTGCATGGCAATATATCTCGGAATGGCTATGGAAATGCCATATAGGGAGGTATGGTGGCTGTTTTGAGGAAGGTATATGGTGGGTGTATGGTACCAGCAAAAGTTGCGCGACACAAGAGAGGCTAGCAATTGTGGAATGATAACCCACAAGTGTAGGGGATCGCAACAGCTTTCGAGGGTAAAGTATTCAACCCAAATTTATTGATTCGACACAAGGGGAGCCAAAGAATATTCTTGAGTATTAGCAATTGAGTTGTAAATTCAACCACACCTGGATAACTTAGTATCTGCAGCAAAGTATTTAGTAGCAAATGTGGTATGGTAATAAAAGTAACGGTAGCAAAAGTAATGTTTTTGGGTTTTGTAGTGATTGCCACAGTAGCAACAGAAAAGTAAATAAGCGAAGAACAATATGTGAAAAGCTCGTAGGCAATGGATCAGTGATGGATAATTATGCCGGATGCGATTCCTCATGTAATAGCTATAACATAGGGTGATATAGAACTAGCTCCAGTTCATCAATGTAATGTAGGCATGTATTCCGTAAATAGTCATACGTGCTTATGGAAAAGAACTTGCATGACATATTTTGTCTTACCCTCCCGTGGCAGCGGCGTCCTAGCGGAAACTAAGGGATATTAAGGCCTCTTTTTAATAGAGAACCGGAACAAAGCATTAGCACATAGTGAATACATGAACTCCTCAAACTACGGTCATCACCGAGAAGTATCCCGATTATTGTCACTTCGGGGTTGTCGGATCATAACACATAACAGGTGACATAGACTTGCAAGATAGGATCAAGAACACACAAATATTTATGAAAACATAATAGGTTCAGATCTGAAATCATGGCACTCGGGACCTAGTGACAAGCATTAAGCATAGCAAGGTCATAGCAACATCAATCTCAGAACATAGTGGATACTAGGGATCAAACCCTAACAAAACTAACTTGATTACATGGTAAATCTCATCCAACCCATCACCGTCCAGCAAGCCTACGATGGAATTACTCACGCACGGCGGTGAGCATCATGAAATTGGTGATGGAGGATGGTTGATGATGACAACGGCGACGAACCCCCCTCTCCGGAGCCCCGAACGGACTCCAGATCAACCCTCCCGAGAGAGATTAGGGCTTGGCGGCGGCTCCGTGTCGTAAAACGCAATAAAACTTTCTCTCTGATTTTTTTCTCCCCGAACGTGAATATATGGAGTTGGAGTTGAGGTCGGTGGAGGTCCAGGGGGCCCATGAGATAGGGGCGCGCCAGGGGCGCCTGCCTCGTGGGATGTGGTGTGGGCCCCCTGGTCTTGATTCTTTCGCTAGTATTTTTTATATTTTCCAAAAATTCGCTTCGTGGATTTTCAGGACATTCTGAGAACTTTTCTGTTCTACACATAAAACAACATCATGGCAGTTCTGCTAAAAACAACATCAGTCCGGGTTAGTTTCATTCAAATCATGCAAGTTAGAGTCCAAAACAAGGCCAAAAGTGTTTGGAAAAGTAGATACGTTGGAGACGTATCAACTCCCCCAAGCTTAAACCTTTGCTTGTCCTCAAGCAATTCAGTTGATAAACTGAAAGTGATAAAGAAAAACTTTTACAAACTCTGTTTGCTCTTGTTGTTGTAAACATGCAAAGCCATCATTCAGGTTTCAACAAATATCATGAACTAAGCATACTCACAATAATACTTAGGTCTCACAATTACTCATATCAATAGCATAATCAGCTAGCGAGCCATAATAATAAAACTCAGATGACAATACTTTCTTAAAACAATCATAACATGATATAACAAAATCGTATCTCGATAGCCCTTTCTGAGACCGCAAAACATAAATGCAGAGCACCTTTAAAGATCAAGGACTGACTAAACATTGTAATTCATGGTAAAAGAGATCTAGTCAAGTCATACCCAATATAAACCAATAATAATGAATGCAAATGACAAGGTGTGCTCTCAATGGGTGCTTTTAATAAGAAGGGTGATGACTCAACATAAAAGTAAATAGATAGGCCCTTCGCAGAGGGAAGCAGGGATTTGTAGAGGTGCCAGAGCTCGATTTTAAAATAGAGATTGAATAACATTTTGAGTGGCATACTTTTGATGTCAACGCAACAACTATGAGATGGTTGTATCTTTCATACTACATGCATTATAGGCAGTTCCCAAACAGAATGGTAAAGGTTTATACTCCCCCAACCATGAACAAGCATCAATCCATGGCTTGCTCGAAACAACGAGTGCCTCCAACTAACAACAGCCCTGGGGGAGTTTTGTTTAATTATTTTGATTTACTTTGATCTTTTTGGATCATGGGACTGGGCATCCCGGTTACCGGCCCTTTCTCGTGAATGCGAAGCGGAGTCCACTCCTCTTGAAAATAACCCACCTAGCATGGAAGATATAGGCAACCCTAGTTGTAACATGAGCTGCTCGAGCATACAAAACAGAATTTCATTTGAAGGTTTGGAGTTTGGCACATACGAATTTACTTGGAACGGCAGGTAAATACCGCATATAGGAAGGTATAGTGGACTCATATGGAACAACTTTGGGGTTTAAGGAGTTTGGATGCACAAGCAGTATTCCCGCTTAGTACAGGTGAAGGCTAGCAAAAGACTGGGAAGCGACCAACTGAGAGAGCGACAACAGTCATAAACATGCATTAAAATTAATTCACACCGAACACAAGCATGAGTAGGATATAATCCACCATGAACATAAATATCATGAAGGCTATGTTGATTTGATTCAACTACATGTGTGAACATGTGCCAAGTCGAGTCACTCAATTCATTCAAAGGAGGATACCATCCCATCATACCACATCATAATCATTCTAATAGCATGTTGGCACGCAAGGTAAACCATTATAACTCATAGCTAATCAAGCATGGCACAAGCAACTATAATCTATAAATGTCATTGCAAATATGTTTACCTCATAATAGGCTGACTCAGAAGCGATGAACTCATCATATTTACAAAAACAAGAGAGGTCGAGTTCATACCAGTCTTTCTCATCTCAATAAGTCCATCATATATCGTCATTATTGCCTTTCACTTGCACGACCGAACGATGTGTATAATAATAAGAGTGCATGTGCATTGGACTAAGATGGAATCTGCAAGCATTCAACTCAAAAGAGAAGACAAGCAATATGGGCTCTAAGTTAAATAAACAATCATGCATATGAGAGCCATGAAGCATTTTCGATATGGTCTTCGCGACCCCCAAATAAAATAAAACTATTTACACGGGAAAGATCCCAACAAGTAAGAAGAAGAACAAGAAGTCTTTTTGGGTTTTCATTTTAATTCTACTACAAGCATGAAAATTAAACTAACTAATTCTTTTTGGTTTTTCTTAAGGTTTATCAAACACACAAGAAGAAAACTAGAAGAAGAAATTTAAACTAACATGGATAATACAATGAAAGAGTATGAGCACCGACGACTAGTGTCTGAACATGAATGTAAAGTCGGTTAGAAATACGTACTCCCCCAAGCTTAGGCTTTTGGCCTAAGTTGGTCTAGTACCAAGGACCACCACTACTCTCCCCGGTGTACTAGGAGGCGTAATCAGGATACCACTGGCTGGTCATCTCCGGATCCCACTGGACAGATGATGCACGATAAGGGTCAAGTTCAGGTTCCGGCTCAGGTTCAGGTTCTAGAGTAAAAGCTTGGGCTCAGTGATTGTACACCGCTTCCGACGTGACAAGAAAATTTTCTGCAAGCAAATCAAACAATAGAGGCGGAGGCAAAATAATAATCTCAATGTGTTTCTTATTAAATCTAAGTTTATACAAGAGCATCTTCTCTTCATTGTCAACAATAAATTTGTGTGCTACCATGCTCTTGTAATCTAAAATGTGAGGAGGCAATTTTGTCTCCTCTTTCTCATGATGCCTAATGGGTATCTAAAAATGTCTAGCAAGACATGCAGCGTAGATACCTCCAAATATAGGACCTTCTGTATGATTCAGGGCTAGCCGTTTAGCAACGACGGCACCCATACTAAAAGTATTGTCTCCAAGCAAGGCATGTTGAAGAATGATAATATCAAACACTAAAGCTTCCACTATTTCCACGACCAATCAAGCATCTACTAGCAAATATGGCAAAGTAGCGTAAAACAGGAAAGTGTATGCTAGAGATTTTTGCCTCGGAACCCTTCTTTGGTTCCTCTACCGCTATAGTGTTAACAAAGCCATCCACATCTTTACGATGGGGTTCATCTGATTCTCCCTCATAAGGTATCCTACACACCGTGCAAAAATTACGTAAAGACATTTCTCTGAATTCATGATATAAGTGAAATGATACTGAGGGCGGTGACTTCTTAGGATAATAATAAAAATTTTGCGCGAAAGTATTGGTGAGTAAGGGATACTGATCGATCCGGTCGTTCATGAAACCGGGGAGGCCTGCATTCTTGATCAAAGAATAAAAATCTTCATGAATTCTAGCTTCTTTCAAGAAATCATCGCATGGCCATTCACATGACTGTACTTCCGCTAAGCGAGGAAGATTATACTTGGCTTTTTCCTTCTCTTTAGCTTGTTTTCCCTGAGAGCCTTGGCTAGAAGAGCCCCTCAAAAAGTTTCCTTAACATTTTCTGAAATTTCTGAAATTTTAGTAACTTCAAAATAAAAGTAAATAAAACTAATCAAGATTGGTAGCAACCACTCCTACAAGTGCCTAGAGCCTATATCATGCATTAGAATTGCTTGGGACCTCATAAATTTAACATGCAAGCTCAAGAACATGGTCACCTATGCAGCAAAAATTTATAATGAATAAAGCACTAGAACAAAAACTAATTGGACCAATGGAGGAGTCACATACCAAACAACAATCTCCCAAAGCAGTTTTGTGAATGGAGCTTTGAGCAAGGAGATCGAAAATCGCAGCAAAATGAGCTAGAACTCGTGCTTGAGCTGGATGGGGATTTTTTTGGGTAGAAGATGAAGTGTGTGGGTGCTGGCATAAGTGGAGGGGGGACACCAGGGACCCATGAGACAGGGGGGCGCCCAGGTGGGGTGGGCGCACCCTCCACTCTCGTGGCCTGGTGCTTGCCCCTCCTGCAGTGTTTTCAGTGCCTAAAATCCTCAAATATTTCATAAAAAATCATACTAAATTTGCAGGGCATTTGGAGCACTTTTATTTTTGGGATATTTTTTTATGCACGGATAATTCAGAAAACAGACGGATAATACTACTTTTGCTTTATTTATTCTAAATAACAAAAAGTAAAAAGAGGGTACAGAAGGTTGTGCCTTCTAGTTTCATCCATCTCGTGATCATCAAAATGAATCCACTAACAAGGTTGATCAAGTCTTGTTAACAAATTCATTCCGAATAACACAGAACCGGGGAAATTTTGAATAACACTAAGTTACCTCAACGGGGATATGAAAATCCCCAACAATAATAATATCATACTTTTTCTTGACAGTAGGAAGAGGAAATTCAAAACCTCCAATAATAATAGTTGGAACTTTTCCAATAGAATTGATGCTATGAACTTGAGATTGTTTCCTCGGAAAGTGTACCATATGCTCATTACCATTAACATGAAAAGTGACATTGCCTTTGTTGCAATCAATAACAGCCCATGCAGTATTAAGAAAAGGTCTACCAAGGATAATAGACATACTATCATCCTCGGGAATATCAAGAATAACAAAGTCCGTTAAGATCGTGACATTTGCAACCACAACAGGCACATCCTCACAAATACCGACAGGTATAGCAGTTGATTTATCAGCCATTTGCAAAGATATTTCAGTAGGTGTCAACTTATTCAATTCAAGTCTACAATATAAAGAGAGAGGCATAACACTAACACCGGCTCCAAGATCACATAAAGCAGTTCTAACATAATTTCTTTTAATGGAGCATGGTATAGTTGGCACACCCGGATCTCCAAGTTTCTTTGGTATTCCACCCTTAAAAGTGTAATTAGCAAGCATGGTGGAAATTTCAGCTTCCGGTATCTTTCTTTTATTTGTGATGATATCCTTCATATACTTAGCATAAGGATTTACTTTGAGCATATTAGTTAAGCGCATGCGTAAGAAGATAGGTCTAATCATTTCAGCAAAGCGCTCAAAATCATCATCATCCTTTGCCTTAGATGGTTTAGGAGGAAAGGGCATGGGTTTCTGAACCCATGGTTCTCTTTCTTTACCGTGCTTCCTAGCAACAAAATCTCTCTTATCATAACGTTGATTCTTTGATTGTGGGTTATCAAGATCAACAGCAGGTTCAATTTCTACATCATTGTTTTTGCTAGATTGAGCATCAACATGAACATTATCATTAACATTATCACTAGGTTCATGTTCATCACCTGATTGTGTTTCAGCATCAGAAATAGAAATATCATTTGGATTCTCAGGTGTGTCTACAGTAGGTTCACTAGAAGCATGCAAAATTCTATCATTTTTCTTTTTCTTCTTTTTAGAAGAACTAGGTGCCTCTAAATTATTTCTCTGAGAATCTTGCTCGATTCTCTTAGGGTGGCCTTCAGGATACAAATGTTCCCGAGTCATTCTACCAGTTCTAGTAGCCACTCTAACAGCAAAGTCATTTTTATTATTTAATTCCTCAAGGAAATCATTTTGAGCTTTAAGTACTTGCTCAGCTTGAGTAGCAACCATAGAAGCATATTTGCTAACGAGTTTAAGTTCACCTTTAACTCTAGCCATATTATCGCTCACGTGTCCTATCTCGAAAGCATTATTCTTTAACTCTCTAACGACATAAGCATTAAAACTTTCTTGTCTAGCCATAAAGTCATCAAATTCATCTAAGCATGGGCTATGAAATTTAGTAGAGGGGATTTCAACTTTATCATATCTATAGAGAGAATTTACCTTTACTACCCATGTCGGGTTATCAAGACAATATGGTTCTTCAACAGGCGGTATATTAATACCATGTATTTCTTCAATAGGAGGTAAATTCTTAACATCTTCAGCTTTAATACCTTTTTCTTTCATTAATTTCTTTGCCTCTTGCATATCTTCAGGCCTGAGAAATAAAACACCTCTCTTCTTGAGTGGGTTTAGGAATAGGCTCAGAGTTGGCTCAATTGGTTCAGAATTGCTTGAGAATTGGCTCAGAAGAGTCCAATTATTTTCATTAGTCAACATATTATTCAATAATATTTCAGCTTCACATTGTTCTTTCCTCGAAAACACAACCAGCACAACTATCCAAGTAGTCCTTGGAAGCATCGGTTAGTCCATTATAAAAGATATCAAGTATTTCATTTTTCTTGAGAGGATGATCAGCAAAGCATTATAATCGGAGAAGCCTCCCCAAGCTTGTGGGAGACTCTCTTCTTTGATTTGCACAAAATTATATATTTCCATAAGGTAGCTTGTTTCTTATGAGCAGGAAATATTTAGCGAGAAGTAATAAATCATATCCTGGGGACTACGCACACAACCAGGAGCAAGAGAATTATACCAAGTCTTAGCATCACCCTTTAATGAGAACGGAAATATCTTAAGGATATAAAAATAGCGAGACTTCTCATCATTAGTAAACAGGGTAGCTATATCATTCAACTTGGTAAGATGTGCCACAACAGTTTCAGATCCAAGGCCATAAAAAGGATCAGATTCAACTAAAGTAATAATCTCAGGATCAACAGAGAATTCATAATCCTTATCAATAACACAAATAGGTGAAGTAGCAAAAGCAGGGTCAGGTTTCATTCTAGCATTAAGAGACTGCTACTTCCATTTAGCTAATAATTTCTTAAGATCATATCCATCATTGCAAGCAAAGATAGCCCTAGCAGCTTCTTCATTCATAACATAACCCTCAGGAACAACAGGCAATACATAATCATTAGGAGAACCTTCATCATCACTATCATCAATAATAGCATCTTCAATAATTTCATTCCCCCTAACTCTAGCAAGTTGTTCATCAAGAAATTCACCTAATGGCAAAGTGGTATCACGCACAAAAGTAGTTTCATCATGCATAGCAGAAGTGGCATCATCAATAACATGCGACATATTAGAACTCATAGCAGTAGCAGGTTTAGGTGTCGCAAGCTTACTCATAACAGAAGGAGAATCTAGTGCAGAGCTAGATGGCAGTTCCTTACCTCCCCTCGTAGTTGAGGGATAGATCGTAGTTTTCGCGTCTTTCAAGTTCTTCATAGTGATCAACAGATATAAATCCCAAGTGACTCAGAGAATAGAGCTATGCTCCCCAGCAACGGCGCCAGAAATTAGTCTTGATAACCCACAAGTGTAGGGGATCGCAACAGCTTTCGAGGGTAAAGTATTCAACCCAAATTTATTGATTTGACACAAGGGGAGCCAAAGAATATTCTTGAGTATTAGCAGTTGAGTTGTCAATTCAACTACACCTGGATAACTTAGTATCTGCAGCAAAGTATTTAGTAGCAAATGTGGTATGGTAATAAAAGTAATGTTAGCAAAAGTAATGTTTTTGGGTTTTGTAGTGATTGTAACAGTAGCAACAGAAAAGTAAATAAGCAAAGAACAATATGTGAAAAGCTCGTAGGCAATGGATCAGTGATGGATAATTACGCCGGATGCGATTCCTCATGTAATAGCTATAACATAGGGTGATATAGAACTAGCTCCAGTTCATCAATGTAATGTAGGCATGTATTCCGTAAATAGTCATACGTGCTTATGGAAAAGAACTTGCATGACATCTTTTGTCCTACCCTCCCGTGGCAGCGGGGTCCTAGCGGAAACTAAGGGATATTAAGGCCTCCTTTTAATAGAGAACCGAAACAAAGCATTAACACATAGTGAATACATGAAATCCTCAAACTACGGTCATCACCGACAAGTATCCCGATTATTGTCACTTCGGGGTTGTCGGATCATAACACATAATAGGTGACTATAGACTTGCAAGATAGGATCAAGAACACACATATATTTATGAAAACATAACAGGTTCAGATCTGAAATCATGGCACTCGGGCCCTAGTGACAAGCATTAAGCATAGCAAAGTCATAGCAACATCAATATCAGAACATAGTGGATAATAGGGATCAAACCCTAACAAAACTAACTTGATTACATGGTAAATCTCATCCAACCCATCACCGTCCAGCAAGCCTACGATGGAATTACTCACGCACGGCGGTGAGCATCATGAAATTGGTGATGGAGGATGGTTGATGATGACGACGGCGATGAATCCCCCTCTCTGGAGCCCCGAACGCACTCCAGATCAGCCCTCCCGAGAGAGATTAGGGCTTGGCAGCGGCTCCGTGTCGTAAAACGCGATGAAACTTTCTCTCTGATTTTTTTCTCCCCGAACGTGAATATATGGAGTTGGAGTTGAGGTCGGTGGAGGTCCACGGGGCCCACGAGATAGGGGGTGCGCCCAGGGGGAGGGGGTGCCCCCTGTCTCGTGGACAGGGTGTGGGCCCCCTGGTCTTGATTCTTTTGCCAGTATTTTTTATATTTTCCAAAAGACGCTCCGTGGATTTTCAGGGCATTCCGAGAACTTTTCTTTTCTACACATAAAACAACATCATGGCAGTTCTGCTGAAAACAGCGTCAGTCCGGGTTAGTTTCATTCAAATCATGCAAGTTAGAGTCCAAAACAAGGGCAAAAGTGTTTGGAAAAGTAGATACGTTGGAGACATATCATGGAAGGGTGAGAGTGTGTATAATCCATGGACTCAACGTTAGTCATAAAGAACACATATACTTATTGCAAAAATCTACAAGCCATTGAAAAGAAAGTACTACGCGCATGCTCCTAGGGGGATAGATTGGTTGGAAAATACCATCGCTCGTCCCTGACCGCCACTCATAAGGAAGACAATCAATAAATAAAATTGTGCTCCAACTTCATCACAAAGCAGTTCACCATATGTGCATGCTGCGGGAATCACAAACTTCAACACAAGTATTCTTTAAATTCACAATTACCCAACTAGCATGACTCTAATATCACCATCCTCATATCTCAGAACAATTATCAGGTATCAAATTGATCATAGCATCCAATTCACTTCCTATGATAGTTTTTATTATACCCAACTTGGATGCCCATCATTCCAGGACCAATTTTATAACCATAGCAAATACCACGCTGTTCTAAAAGACTCTCAAAATAATATAAGTGAAGCATGAGAGATCAACAATTTCTTCAAAATTAAACCACCGCCGTGCTCTAAAAGATATAAGTGAAGCACATAGAGCAAAACTATCTAGCTCAAAAGATATAAGTGAAGCACATAGAGTATTCTAATAAATTCCAAATCATGTGGATTTCTCCCAAAAGGTGTGTACATCAAGGATTATTGTGGAAATCTAAATAGCAAAGACTAATATCATACAAGACGCTCCAAGCAAAACACATATCATGTGTCAAATAAAAATATAGCTCCAAGTAAAGTTACCGATAGACGAAGACGAAAGAGGGGATGCCTTCCGGGGCATCCCCAAGCTTAGGCTTTTGGTTATCCTTGAATATCTTGGGGTGCCATGGGCATACCCAATCTTAGGCTCTTTCCACTCCTTATTCCATAGTCCATCAAATCTTTACCCAAAACTTGAAAACTTCACAACACAAAACTCAACAGGAAATCTCATAAGCTCCGTTAGTGCAAGAAATAAAAATCACCACATAAGGTACTGTAATTAACTCATTCTTTATTCATATTGGTGTTAAACCTACTGTATTCCATCTTCTCTATGGTTCATACCCACCGATACTAGCCATAGATGCATCAAAATAAGCAAACGACACACGAAAAACAGAATCTAGCAAAAACAGAACAGTCTGTAGCAATATGTAACTCTCCAATACTTATAGAACTCTAAAAATCCTACCAAACTAGGAAGTCCTGGGCAATTTTTCTATTGATCTACAGCAAAAAGAATCAATGCAAAATCACGTTTCTGTGAAATACTAGAATTATTTTTGTGCGCGCAAAAGTTTCTGTTTTTCAGCAGAATCAAATTAACTATCACCGTAGGTTATCCTATAGGTTCTACTTGGCACAAACACTAATTAAAACATGAAAACACATCTAAACAAAAGCTAGATGAAATATTTATTACTAAGCATAATAAAAAATAAAAAACAAAAATAAAATTGGGTTGCCTCCCAACAAGCGCTATCGTTTAACGCCCCTAGCTAGGCATAAAAGTGAGGATATATCTAAGTAGTGCCATAATAATAAGATAGATCATGAAAACTCATCTCATATTCTCTGTGTTCAGCAGCAAGTGTTCTTTGAGGCAAGCAAAAGTAATCAAAAGGGCTAAATTTAATGGGACAAAAGTCCCCAAGATCAATCTCAGGAGGTATGGGTTCCTCCTTAGGCCCTTCATATTGCACAACCAATTCATCATTATAAACATTCTTTTGACAGAACCTCTTGAGTCTACACTCAATAGAATATCCTAGCTCATTATTTCGAATAGCAAAATCATTATTGAGTTCAGAAATTTTATCAACTAGAATAGTGGTAGGAACCTTTTTTCTAAGGTTTTCATTAAAAGCAATATAGTCCAAAGACTGGAAATGCATTATTTCCTCTTGATCGAAGAGGATCGCCTCTATGGGAGGACGGCCGGCGCCCACCCTATAGTGCGCAAAAATTTCTTTGGCTTCTTTTATTATAAACCTAAACTCATGTGCCAAAAATATAGTAGCTGCACACTTAAAAGAAGAATGCTCAACATTAGAAAATTCTAGGAAAATCCTTTATATGCAAGGATGCATGTATAAACTATCTTTCAAGTTCAACTATAAGCATGCGATAGCGTCCGCAAGACTACTAGTTCTATGCAAGATAGAACTACCCATAGAAGGTAAAGCATCGACACAAGTAAAGAAATCTTGAATAACCCCTTTTCCAATAATATTACCACTACTGATTCGAAACTTTTTAGTATGTAAGATAGGGGGTTCTTCAGCAGGAGCATCAGAATTTTCCATGTTATCATTATTGTCCATATCAACGATAATCTCCCCAATTTTAGACATAACGACAGAAGAAGCAAGGAGAAAGAGAAAGAGGGAGGCAAATGGAAAGAGAGGGCGAATAAAACAGCAAGGGTGAAGTGGGGGAGAGGAAAACAAGAGGCAAATGGCAAACAATGTAATGCGATGGAGATGAGTTTGTGATGGGTACTTGGTATGTCTTGACTTGAGCGAATATCTCCCCGGCAACGGCGCCAGAAATCCTTCTTGCTACGTCTTGAGCTTTCGTTGGTTTTCCTTGAAGAGGAAAGGGTGATGCAGCAAAGTAGCGTAAGTATTTCCCTCGGTTTTTGAGAACCAAGGTATCAATCCAGTAGGTGGCTCCTCAAAAGTCCCACTCACCTACACAAACAAACAAGAACCTCGCAACCAACGCAATAAAGGGGTTGTCAATCCCTTCACGACCACTTGCGAAAGTGAGATCTGATAGAGATAATATGATAAGATAAATTTTTTTGGTATTTTGATGATATAGATGGAAAAGTAAAGATGCAAATAAAAGTAGATGGAAAACTTATATAATAAAAGATAGACCTGGGGGCCATAGGTTTCACTAGTGGCTTCTCTCAAGATAGCATAAGTATTACGGTGGGTGAACAAATTACTGTCGAGCAATTGATAGAAAAGCAAATAGTTATGAGATTATCTAGGCATGATCATGTATATAGGCATCACGTCTGCGACAAGTAGACCAACTCCTGCCTGCATCTACTACTATTAGTCCACACATCGACCAACTCCTGCCTGCATCTACTACTATTAGTCCACACATCGACCAACTCCTGCCTGCATCTAGAGTATTAAGTTCATGAAGAACAGAGTAACGCATTAATAAAGATGACATGATGTAGAGGGATAAACTAATGCAATATAATATCAACCCCATCTTTTTATCCTCGATGGCAACAATACAATACATGCCTTGCTGTCACTGCTATCACTGGGAAAGGACACCGCAAGATTGAACCCAAAGCTAATCACTTCTCCCATTGCAAGAAAGATCAATCTAGTAGGCCAAACCAAAATGATAATTTGAAGAGACTTGCAAAGATAACTTAATCACCCATAAAAGAATTCAGAGGAGATTCAAATATTTCTCATAGATAAACTTGATCATAAACCCACAATTCATCGGATCTCGACAAACACACTGCAAAAGGAGTTACATCGAATAGATCTCCAAGAAGATCGAGGAGAACTTTGTATTGAGATTCAAAGAGAGAGAAGAAGCCATCTAGCTAATAACTATGGACCCAAAGGTCTGTGGTAAACTACTCACAACTCATCGGAAGGGCCTTGGAGATGATGTAGAGGCCCTCCATGGTCGATTCCCCCTTCGGCGGAGCGCTGACGAAGGCTCCCAGATGGGATCTCGCGGATACAGAAGGTTGCGGCGGTGGAATTAGGTTTTTGTGGTCTATTCTAATAGTTTCAGGGTACAGGTGTATATATAGGAGGAAGAAGTAGGTCGGTGGACGCTCGAGGGACCCACGAGGGTGGGGGCGCACGCCGGGCACCCTCATGGCCGCCTCGGTTGTTGCTTGACGTCCACTCCAAGTCTCCAGGTTGCATTTGTTCCAAAAAGATCGCTCCCAAAGGTTTCATCCCGTTTGGACTCCGTTTGATATTCCTTTTCTTCGAAACATTGAAATAGGCAAAAAAACAGCAATTTGGGCTGGGCCTCTGGTTAGTAGGTTAGTCCCAAAAATGATATAAAAGTGTAAAAGTAAAGCCCATAAACATCCAAAATGGGTAATATAATAGTATGGAACAATAAAAAATTATTGATATGTTGGAGACATATCAAGCAACAAAGTGCTTCTTGGATTAGTTTACTCATAGAAGACTCAAATTCATTTTCCTCCACACTGGACCCCTCATGTTCATCAATGCAATCCGTCAGACAAGGATTATTAATGATGGTAGTTTTGATGTTGGGAGTTACCTTGTTGGTGGCTTTAGCCATGAGACACTTGGTGGTGATGTTCTCATTGGGTGAGTCGAAGATAGACCACCGTGGAGTTGTCGCAATGGCAACGGAGGCCATGGCAACCGACTCACCGTCTTCATCATCATCATCCTCCTCATGGTACTCTTCTTGTGCCACCAACCCCTTGGGAGGAGTCTTCTAGCTGCTCTTGTTGGGGAAAGACTTGGCCTTGTCCTTTTGGATGAGCTTGCAACCATTGTCTTCCCTCTTCTCATAAGTACATTCCGCAACAAAGTGGCTCACATTGCCACAATTATAGCAAGTCCTCACTCGTTGCTTGACCTTTGCGCCACTTGAGTTGTTCTTGTTGAAGTTGGGCCTTGTGTTCTTCTTGCTCCAAAATTGCCTTGAATCAAGAGCCATGTGTTCATGATAAGCATACTTTGTATCTTCGGGATTTGCTCTCCTCTTCTTCCTCTTCTTCCACACTAACCTTGGCCTTTAAGGCAAGGTTGGGATTCTTCGCTCTTTAAGAGCGTAACACCGCATTGTCGGCGGTCTTGTCCAAGATGCTCATAGCCACAAACTCATCCAACACTTCACTTGAGGACAAGGTGTGGAAGTCCGGCCTTTGACGAATGGCGGAGGACATGGCCTTGTGGTAAGGCATCATGGCCTTGAGGAATTTGCGCTTGATCCAATTGTCATCCATATCCTTGCTCCCATGATCTCGGAGTGAGACCGTGAGAGTTGTTAATCTCCGATAGAGCTCACGAGGTTCTTCATCTTCTTTCATTGCAAACTCGTCGGCTTCATCTTGCACTACTTCATAGTTGGAGCGTTCCTTGCGCTTCCCCTGTAGAGGGAAACAACATGCCGCCATGCATCCTTGCCCACGGTGCAGGGTCGGAGATGAGCAAGATCTTCGGGTGGAATTGCATCTTGGATGATGAAGAGAGCATTCTCATTGAATTTATTATCCGCGGCTTCTCTAGGGGGGAAGTTGCTTCGGTCATGCGGATAAAAAACTTTATTCAATGATTCTCCAAAGGTTAGTATTAACATGGTTCAAATGATGCTTAAAGAGATAAACCCAAGAATCAAAGTCCTCATTTTCCACAATCTTAGGGGGAGGACCGGCATGATTCACATAAGTGGAAGGAATCGCTCCACCATAAGTAAGTGAAGGTTCCACATGGGCAAAGATGCCATTGCCATTTTTACCACTAGAAGAAGGAGCCTTTTCACTAGTAGCTTCCCCCTTGTCGAAGTTAGCATTCGTCACCTTGTTAGTGGGATCACCCACTTTCATCGGTGCGGTAGATAGTCTAAGCCCTTCTAAGAATTTACTAAACATGCTTTCAACCTCGGTCATCATGGAGGTTTTCAATGTGTCCAAAGCCACATTGAATTCCTCACGAGAGACCGTGGTTCCCCCATCAGCCGTAGATGAGACCGGATTCACACCTGAGTGCTCCTCCACACCGTCTACGGTGTCAACCATACTCTTCGAACGGCAAAGTCCTTAATAAAGAGATGAGGCTCTGATACCATATGAAAGGATCAATATAGTTGACTAGAGGGGGGGTGAATAGGCAACTAACAATTTTTAGCTTTTCTTTATCAATTTAAACTTTGCATCAAAGTAGGTTGTCTAGATATGCAACTAGGTGAGCAACCTATATAATGCAACAACAACAACAAGCACACAAGCAAGCAAGGGATATAATAGGAATAAGCTTGCACAAGCAAAGGCACGAAATAACCAAGAGTGGAGCCGGTGAAGACGAGGATGTGTTACCGAAGTTCCTTCCTTTTGAGGGGAAGTATGTCTCCGTTGGAGCGGTGTGGAGGTACAATGCTCCCCAAGAAGCCACTAGGGCCACCATATTCTCCTCACGCCCTCACACAATGCGAGATGCCGTGATTCCACTATTGGTGTCCTTTGAGGCGGCGACCGAACCTTTACAAACAAGGTTGGGGCAATCTCCACAACTTAATTGGAGGCTCCCAACGACACCACGAACCTTCACCACAATGGAATATGGATCCGCGGTGACCTCAACCGTCTAGGGTGCTCAAACACCCAAGTGTATCAAGATCCTCAAGGGATTAGTGGGGGGAATCAAATTTCTCTTGGTGGAAGTGTAGATCGGGGCCTTCTCAACCAATTCCTAGGAAATCAACAAGTTTGATTGGCTAGGGAGAGAGATCGGGCGAAAATGGAGCTTGGAGCAACAATGGAGCTTGGGAATGGAAGAGGTGGTCAACTCGAAGAAGAAGACACCCCTTATATAGTGGAAGAACAAATCCAACCATTATCCACCAACCCAGCCTACAACGCACGGTACTACCGCGCCGGGGATGCGGTACTACCGCAAGGGCGCACGGTACTACCGCAGAGGCACTGCGGTACTGCCGCCCGTGCAGCAGAGGGCGGTAGAACCGCTAGCGTGATACTACCGCTCCCCCTTGCGGTACTACCGCAAGGCAGAGATAGACCAGATGAGGGAGGGCATGGACATACAAAAATACATCTGTGGCAACTTCCACTGGGTTGGGATCTGTGCAAAAATCCAACATGGTAGTACCGTAAGCCAGGAGCGGTACTACTGCGCGGGGCGCGGATGTAAAAAATTACATCCACCCCTACTACCGCGCATGCTGCTGAGCCTGGCCAGAGCGCACGGTACTACCGCGCCCCTGGCGTGGTACTACCGCGTAGGGCGCGGATGTAAAAAATTACATCCGCCCCTACTACCGCAAAAGCAGCAGCGCCTGGCCTGAGGCCACAATACTACCGCTCCAAGGAAGCGGTACTACCATGGGCTCTTGTGGTACTACCGCACCAGAGGCCGGTACTACCGTAAGGGCCTGCGATACTACCGCTCCTAGGAGCAGTACTACCGCATGCCCCAGTTCAGCAACAATCACGACATTTTGCATAGACAAGAAAAGACGGAGGATGCTCCAAAGTGCCAAAGGAAAGGTGGTGCAAATGGAAAAAATGTGTACGTGATGATTCCACCCAAACCTTTCCAATGCGGACCCCCTCTTAATAGTACGACTTTCCTACGACTCAAATCCACCAAAAAGAATCGTAGATAAACGCCGTCTTCGATAGTCTTCGAGGGGCACCAAGCCGTCTTGTGCTTATACATGGTATACCTGAAATGCTCAATGCACAAAATTAGTCCGCAAAAGCATTGTCATCAATCACCAAAATAGCTAAGGGATAAATATGCCCTTACAACCTTCTATGGTCATACACTCAATATAAATGGCAAAGTTAATAATGATAGTGCAACTTATTTGTGGCGATGTCGTTTAGGTCATATTGCTGTAAAGCGCATGAAGAAACTCCATGCTGATGGGTTTTTGGAATCACTTGATTATGGATCACTTGATGCTTGCGAACCATGCCTCATGGGCAAGATGACTAAGACTCCGCTCTCCGGAACAATGGAGCAAGCAACTAACTTATTGGAAATAATACATACTGATGTATGCAGTCCGATGAGTGTTGAGGCTCATGGCAGGTATCGTTATTTTCTGACCTTCATAGATGATTTGAGAAGATATGGGTATATCTACTTGATGGAACATAAGTCTGAAACATTTGAAAAGTTCAAAGAATTCTCAGAGTGAAGTGGAAAATCATCGTAAAAAGAAAATAAAGTTTCTACGATCTAATCACGGAGACAAATATTTGAGTTACGAGTTTGGTCTTCATTTGAAACAATGTGGAATAGTTTCGCAACTCACGCCACCTGGAACACCACAACGTAGTGGTGTGTCCGAACGTCATAACCGCACTTTATTAGATATGATGCGATTTATGATGTCTCTTATCGATTTACCACTATCATTTTGGGGTTATGCATTAGAGACAGCTGCATTCACGTTAAATAGGGCACCATCTAAATCCGTTGAGATGACACCATATGAACTGTGGTTTGGCAAGAAACCTAAGTTGTCGTTTCTTAAACTTTGGGGCTGCGATGCTTATGTGAAAAAGCTTCAACCTGATAAGCTCGAACCCAAATCGGAGAAATGTGTCTTCATAGGATACCCAAAGGAGACTGTTCGGTACACCTTATATCACAGATCCGAAGGCAAGATATCCGTTGCTAAGAAAGGATCCTTTCTAGAGAAGGAGTTTCTCTCGAAAGAAGTGAGTGGGAGGAAAGTAGAACTTGATGAGGTAACTGTACCTGGTCCCTTATTGGAAAGTAGTACATCACAGAAATCAGTTCCTGTGACTACTACACCAATTAGTGAGGAAGCTAATGATGATGATCATGTAACTTCAGATCAAGTTACTACTAAGCCTCGTAGGTCAACCAGAGTAAGATCTGCACTATAGTGGTACGGTAATCCGGTTCTGGAAGTCATGTTACTAGACCATGACGAACCTACGAACTATGAGGAAGCAATGATGAGCCCAGATTTCGCAAAATGGTTTAAGGCCATGAAATCTGAGATAGGATCCATGTATGAAAACAAAGTATGGACTTTGGTGGAATTGCCCGATGATCAACATGCCATTGAGAATAAATGGAGCTTTAAGAGGAAGACGGACGCTGATGGTAGTGTTACTATCTACAAAGCTCGACTTGTCGCGAGAGGTTTTCGACAAGTTCAAGGTGTTGACTACGATGAGATTTTCTCACTCATAGCGATGCTTAAGTCTATACGAATCATGTTAGCAATTGCCGCATTTTATGAAATCTGGCAAATCGATTACAAAACTATATTCCTTAATGGATTTATTAAAGAAGAGTTGTATATGATGCAATAAGAAGGTTTTGTCAAATCCTAAAGGTGCTAACAAAATGTGCAAGCTCCAGTGATCCATCTATGGACTGGTGCAAGCATCTCGGAGTTGGAATATATGCTTTGATAAGTTGATCAAAGCATATAGTTTTATACACACTTGCGGTGAAGCTGTATTTACAAGAAAGTGAGTGGGAGCACTACAGCCTTTCTGATAAGTATATGTGAATGACATAGTGTTGATCGGAAAAGATGTAGAAATTTGTGGAAAGCATAAAGGGGTATTTGAAAGGAGTTTTTCAAAGAAAGACCTCGGTGAAGCTGCTTACATATTGAGCATTAAGATCTATAGAGATAGATCAAGACGCTTGATAGGTTTTTTCAATGAATACATACCTTGACAAGTTTTTGAAGTAGTTCAAAATGGAACAGTCAAAGAAAGAGTTCTTGCTTGTGTTGCAAGGTGTGAAGTTGAGTAAGACTCAAAACTCGACCACGGTAGAAGATAGAGAGAGAATGAAACTCATTCCCTATGCCTCAGCCATAGGTTCTATAAAGTATGCCATGTTGTGTACCAGACCTATTGTATACCCTGCCCTGAGTTTGGCAAGGGAGTACAATTTTGATCTAGGAGTAGATCACTAGACAGCGGTCAAAAATATCCTTAGAGGACTAAGGAAATATTTCTCGGTTATGGAGGTGATAAAGAGTTGTCATAAAGAGTAACGTCGATGCAAACTTTGACACCGATCTGGATGACTCTAAGTCACAATCCGGATACATATTGAAAGTGGAAGCAATTAGCTAAAGTAGCTCCGTGCAGAGCATTGTAGACATAGAAATTTGCAAAATGCATATGGTTCTGAATTTGGCAAACCCGTTGACTAAACTTCTCTCACAAGCAAAACATGATCACACCTTAGTACTCTTTGGGTGTTAATCGCATGGCAATGTGAACTAGATTACTGACTCTAGTAAACCCTTTGAGTGTTGGTCACATGGAGATATAAACTATGGGTGTTAATCACATGGTGATGTGAACTATTGGTGTTAAATCACATGGCGATGTGAACTAGATTATTGAGTCTAGTGCAAGTGGGAGACTGAAGGAAATATGCCCTAGAGGCAATAATAAAGTTGTTATTTATATTTCCTTATATCATGATAAATGTTTATTATTCATGCTAGAATTATATTAACCGGAAACTTAGTACATGTGTCAATACATAGACAAACAAAGTGTCACTAGTATGCCTCTACCTGACTAGCTCGTTAATCAAAGATAGTTAAGTTTCCTGGGCATAGACATGAGTTGTCATTTGATGAATGGGATCACATCATTAGAGAATGATGTGATTGACTTGACCCATTCTGTTAGCTTAGCACTTGATCGTTTAGTATGTTGCTATTACTTTCTTCATCACTTATACATGTTCCTATGACTATGAGATTATGCAACTTCCGAATACCGGAGGAACACTTTGTGTGCTACCAAACGTCACAACGTAATTGGGTGATTATAAAGGTGCTCTAAATGTGTCTCCGATGGTGTTTGTTGAGTTGGCATAGATCGAGATTAGGATTTGTCACTCCGATTGTCGGAGAGGTATCTCTGGGCCCTCTCGGTAATGCACATCACTATAAGCCTTGCAAGCAATGTGACTAATGAGTTAGTTGTGAGATGATGCATTACGGAACGAGTAAAGAGACTTGCCCGTAACGAGATTGAACTAGGTATTGAGATACCGACGATCAAATCTCGGGAAAGTAACATACCGATGACAAAGGGAACAATGTATGATGTTATGCGGTTTGACCGATAAAGTTCTTCGTAGAATATGTGGGAGCCAATATGAACATCCAGGTTCCGCTATTGGTTATTTACCGGAGACGTGTCTTGGTCATGTCTACATATTTCTCGAACCCGTAGGGTCCGCACGCTTAACGTTGGGTGACGATCGGTATTATGAGTTTATGTGTTTTGATGTACCGAAGGTAGTTCGGAGTCCCGGATATGATTACGGACATGACAAGGATTCTCTAAGTGGTCGAGACATACAGATTGATATATTGGACGACTATATTTGGACACCGAAAGTGTTCTGGGTGTTTTCGGGTAAAACCAGAGTGCCGAAGGGGTTACCGGAACCCCCCGGGGGAACTAATGGGCCACCATGGGCTTTAGTGGAGAGAGAGGAGAGATGCCAGGGCAGGCCGCGTGCCCCCCTGGAGTCTGAATAGGACAAGGGAAGGGGGGACAGGTGAGGGAGTCCTGGATTAGGGGGTCCTCAGACAGCCGGACTATATGCTTATGTCGGACTGTTGGACTATGAAAATACAAGATTGAAGACTTTGTCCCGTGTCCGGGTGGGACTCTCCTTTGCATGGAAGGCAACCTTGGCAATTGGGATATGAAGATTCCCTCCTTTGTAACCGACTCTGTGTAACCCTAGCCCCTTCCGGTGTCTATATAAACCGGAGGGTTTAGTCCGTAGGACAACAACAATCATAATCATAGGCTAGCTTCTAGGGTTTAGCCTCTATGATCTCGTGGTAGATCAACTATTAATACTCATATTATCAAGATCAATCAAGCAGGAAGTAGGGTATTACCTCCATAGAGAGGGCCCGAACCTGGGTAAACATCGTGTCCCCCGCCTCCTATTACCATTAGCCTTAGACGTACAGTTCGGGACCCCCTACCCGAGATCCGCCGGTTTTGACACCGACATTGGTGCTTTCATTGAGAGTTCCACTGTGTCATCACCATAAGGCTTGATGGCTCCTTCAATCATCTACAATGACGCGGTCCAAGGTGAGGTTTTCCTCCCTGGACAAATCTTCGTATTTGGCGGCTTCGCACTGCGGGCCAACTTGCTTGGCCATCTGGAGTAGATCGATAGCTACGCCCCTGGCCATCAGGTCAGGTTTGGAAGCCTAAACTACATAGCCGACATCCGCGGAGACTTGATCTTCGACGGATTCGAGCCCATGACAGGTGCACCCTACAGCCACGATGAGCATGACCTAGATCTGCCATCGGACAGTGTTCACGAGATCTCACCTGCAGCTGCCCCGGCTTTAGATCCACTTCAGATCGTGCCATCCAAGGACGGGAGGGTGAACCCCGCCACAGAAGCTGCACACTCAACGGCGATAGAGCCGAACACAGATTTCACTTCCAATGAGGTCTGTGTCATCGGACCCTCGGACTTGTCTCCGGTCATAGGCTCCAAACTGCATGTATCCGCGCCCATCAGATCTAACTGGGCACCGATCTTGGAGTTCAGCTCCGCGGACATCTTTCAGTACTCGCCCTTGGGCGACGTGCTAAACACATTAAAATCTCTGTCCTTGTCAGGAGACTCTTGGCCGAACTATGTCCGGCTTTAGTGGGAAGCGGACGACGAAGGAATCCGTTACCCACCCACCACCCACTTAATAGCCACTGTCGACGACTTAACCGACATGCTTGATTTTGACTCCGAGGACATCGACGGTATGGACGACGATGCCGGAGAAAAACAGGAACCACCGCCCACAGGGCACTGGACAGCTACATCATCATATGACATATATATGGTGGACACACCCAAAGAAAACAATGGCGAGGATCAAAAGGATGCAACGGAGGATAGTCCTCATGACAAACAGCCGAAGCGCCGACGTCAGCAGCGCCGCTCTAAACCACGCCAGGGTAGAAACAGTGATACCGGCACAAGAGACAATAGCGCACTCGGGATGATGCCGAAGACGAAAACAATCCCGCCCAGCCAAGCTTGAAACAGGCCGGACAGGAGGACGGGCAAGCTAGCCCCAATGAACAGGCAATGAATGAAGACTCGGAGGATGACAATTACATGCCCCTCTTCGAAGACGAGGTGAGCCTCGGCGATGAAGAATTTACCGTGCATGAGGATCCCGTCGAGCAGGAGCGCTTCAAGCGCCGGCTTATAGCCACTGCAAAGAGCCTGAAGAAAAAATAGCAGCAGCTTCAAGCTGATCAAGATTTGCTCACTGATAGAAGGACTGAGGTCCTGGCGGCCGAGGAATATGGACTCGAGCGCCCAACCAAAAGTTACCCGAGGCGCAGGTTGTTACCTCAATTCAAGGATGAGGCACTAGAGCCTATACTACCAGCGCAGGATGCGGCTGACCGACCACCTCGTGGTCGAGACAAAGCGGGGTATCAGTCCGAACACCAGCCCACACCCCATCGCTGGACAAATAAAAACACGAAGGCCCGAGGCTACACGCATGACCTGCGAGACGAATTGGAAAACAAAGCAAGACAAATCAAGATCGATCTACAGATCGTGGGGGCGCGCCCCAACGCGTGACGATGACCGCCACGCCGGATATACTAAATACAAATCCATCCGGGCCGAATACAGCAGACCAGACCCTACAAACATCAAACCATATGATGGGACATCAGACCCCGCGGTATGGATTAAAGATTTCCTTCTCCACATTCACATGGCCCGCGGCGATGATCTCCATGCCATCAAGTACCTCCCACTAAAACTCAAGGGACCAGCTCGGCACTGGCTGAATAGTCTACCGGGAAACTCCATTGGCAGTTGGGAGAACTTAGAAGACGCATTCCTTGACAACTTCGTGGCACTTATAAAGCGACCACGGACGCTGATGACTTAAGTCACATAACCCAACAGCCCGGAGAGTTAGCCAGGAAATTTTGGACTCGGTTCTTAACTAAAAAGAACCAAATCGTCGACTGTCCGGATGTCGAAGCCCTAGCGGCCTTTAAGAATAACATCCATGACGAGTGGCTCGCCCGACACCTCAGCCAAGAGAAGCTGAAGTCCATGGCAGCCCTTACGACACTCATGACATGCTTTTGTGCGGGCGAGGGTAGCTGGTTGGCTCGTAGCAACAGCACATCAAGGAATCCTGGCACTTCAGACACCAGAGATAGCAACGGCAAGCCCCGACGCAACAGACACAAGCGTCGTAATAATGGCGATAACGCCGAAGACACGGCCGTCAATGCCGGATTCAGTGGCTCCAAGTCCGATCAACGGAAAAAGCCATTTAAAAGAAACAATCCGGGCCTGTCCAGTCTGGACCGCATACTCGATCGTCCATGTCAAATCCACGGCACCCCCGATAAACCAGCCAACCAAACCAACAGAGAATGTTGGGTATTTAAACAGGTCGGCAAACTAAATGCCGAAAACAAGGAAAAGGGGTCGCATAGTGATGACGACGAGGAGCCCCGGCCACCGAACACAGGGGGACAGAAGATATCCCCCCTGAGGGAGTCCTGGACTAGGGGGTGTCCGGATAGACGAACTATCATCATTGGCCAGACTCCAAGACTATGAAGATACAAGATTGAAGACTTCGTCCCGTGTCCGGATGGGACTTTCCTTGGCGTGGAAGGCAAGCTTGGCGATACGGATATGTAGATCTCCTACCATTGTAACCGACTCTGTGTAACCCTAGCTCTCTCCAGTGTCTATATTTACCGGAGGGTTTTAGTCCGGAGGACGAACAACAATCATACCATAGGCTAGCTTCTAGGGTTTAGCCTCCTTGATCTCGTGGTAGATCTACTCTTGTACTACCCATATCATCAATACTAATCAAGCAGGAGTAGGGTTTTACCTCCACCGAGAGGGCCCGAACACAGGTAAAACATCGTGTCCCTTGTCTCCTGTTACCATCCGCCAAGACGCACAGCTCAGGACCCCCTACCGAGATCCGCTGGTTTGACACCGACATTGGTGCTTTCATTGAGAGTTCCTCGTAGTCGTCACCTATAGGCCCGATGGCTCCTTCGATCATCAACAACAACGCGGTCCAGGTGAGACTTTTCTCCTGGACAGATCTTCAGTGTTTGGCGGCCGCCTGCTGGGTCAATTCGCTGGCCATCCGGAGCAGATCGAAGCTACGCCCCAGCCATCAGTCGATTTGGGAGTTTGAACTATATGGCCGACATCCGCGGAGACTTGATCTTCGACGGATTCGAGCCACAGCCAAGCGCGCTGCACTATCATGATGGGCATGATCTAGCTCTGCTGCCGGACAGTACCCTGGAGGCCACACAAGAGTCCGCTCCGACCCTTAGCTCGGAGCCGACGCTGCCAATCGAGGATGGCTGGCTGGACACCACCTCAGGTGCTGCTACCTCTACGGCGATAGAGCCGAATACCGACCCTGTCCCTTGTGAAGCTCGTGACTACAAGGTGCCGGACTCCTCTCCGGACCTCGAACCTTCCGCGCCCCTGCCAATCGAATCCGATTGGGCGCCAATCATGGAGTTCACCGTTGCGGACATCTTTCAGCTTGGCGACATCCTGAATTCGCTAAAGTGTCTCTCTTTATCAGGAGAGCCCTAGCCGGATTATGGTCAGAACGGTTGGGATGCGGACGACGAAGAAATTCAAAGCCCACCCACCACCCACTTCGTAGCCACTGTCGATGACTTAACCGACATGCTAGACTTCGACTCCGAAGACATCGACGGTATGGACGACGATGCCGGAGACGACCAAGAACCAGCACCTACAGGGCACTGGAAAGCCACCTCGTCATATGACATATACATGGTGGACACCCCAAAGGATGGGAATGGCGATGGACCAGCGGAGGATGACCCCTCCAAAAAGCAGCCTAAGCGCCGGCGTCAGCGGCGCCGCTCCAAATCCCGCCACAGCAAGAATGGAGATTCCGGCACCGGAGATAATAACACCCCGGACAATGCCAAAGACAACCCCCTCCAGAAAGATTCTGCACAGGAGGACGGAGAAGCCAGCCCTCGTGAGAGAGTGGCAGACGAAGAGGTAGAGGACGATAATTACATGCCTCCCTCCGGAGACGAGGCAAGCCTCGACGACGACGAATTTGTCGTGCCTGAGGATCCCGTCGAACAAGAGCGTTTTAAACGCAGGCTTATGGCCACGGCAAGCAGCCTCAAGAAAAAGCAGCAACAGCTTAGAGCTGACCAAGACTTGCTAGCCGACAGATGGACTGAAGTCCTTGCGGCCGAAGAGTATGAACTCGAACGCCCCTCCAAAAGTTACCCCAAATGCAAGCTGCTGCCCCGATTAGAGGAGGAAGCACATAAACCTACATCACCGATTACTGTCGGCCGACCGCCACCTCGTAACCACAGAGAGGCCTCCAGGCCCTCCACTAAAGCCGCACCCGGGCGTCGCTCGAAAAGTACAAGGCCACAGGGAAACGTGCCGGACTTGCAAGACATATTGGAGGATAAGGAAGGCAAACAAGATTAATCTACGGATCGCATGGGCGCCCTACGATACGCGACGACAACCGTCACGCCGGATACAGCAACCCCGGCCGGGCCGAACACAGTAGACAAAGCTTGTTTGAGTTGCGTCGTGATATAGCCCAATATAGAGGCGCCGCACACCCACTATGCTTCACAGATGAAGTAATGGATCATCAAATCCCCGAAGGGTTCAAACCTGTGAACATTGAATCCTACGATGGCACAACAGATCCAGTGGTTTGGATCGAAGACTATCTCCTTCATATCCACATGGCCCGCGGTGATGATCTTCACGCCATCAAATACCTCCCACTCAAGCTTAAAGGACCAGCTAGGCATTGGCTCAACAGCCTGCCAAAGCCAGAATCAATTGGTGTTGGGAGGACTCGGAAGCCGGATTCTCGATAACTTCCGGGCACATATGTGCGACCACCGCGCCCGATGACCTAAGCCACATAATTCAGCAGCCAGACGAATCGGCGAGACAATTCTGGACACGGTTCTTAACCAAGAAAAATCAAATCGTCGACTATCCGGATGCAGAGGCCCTTGCAGCCTTCAAACACAACATCCGCGACGAATGGCTTACCCGGCACCTAGGACAGGAAAAGCCGAAATCAATGGCAGCCCTCACATCACTCATGACCCGCTTCTGTGTGGGAGATGACAGCTGGCTAGCCAGCAGTAACAACCTAACCAAAAACTCTGGTAGTTCGGATACCAAAGACAGCAGTGGTAGGTCGCGTCGCAATAAGCACAAGCGCCGCATTAACGGCGATAATACTGAATATACGGCAGTCAACGCCGGATTCAGAGGCTCTAAACCCGAACAGCAAAAAAAGCCATTCAAAAGAACTACTCCGGGCCCGTCCAATTTGGACCGGATACTCGATCGCTCATGCCAGATACACGACACCCCCAAAAAGCCAGCTAATCACACCAACAGAGACTGTTGGGTGTTCAAGCAGGCAGACAAGTTAATCGCCGAAGGCAACGACAAGGGGCTGCATAGCAATGACGAGGAGGAGACACGGCCGCCGAACAATAAAGCACAGAAGGGTTTCCCCCCACAAGTGCGTACGGTGAACATGATATACGCAACCCACATACCCAAAAGGGAGCGGAAGCGTGCGCTTCGAGGGCGTATCTGCTGATGGAGCCAGTCGCCCCAAAGTTCAATCCGTGGTCCTCCTGCCCAATCACTTTTGATCGAAGGGACCACCCCACCAGTATCCACCACGGCGGATTCACCGCATTGGTTTTAGACCCAATCGTCGATGGATTTCACCTCACTAGAGTCCTGATGGACGGCGGCAGCAGCCTGAACCTGCTTTATCAGGATACAGTGCGCAAGATGGGCATAGACCCCTCAAGGATTAAACCCACAAAGATGACCTTCAAAGGCGTCATACCAGGTGTAGAGGCCAATTGTACAGGCTCAGTTACACTTGAAGTGGTCTTCGAATCCTCGGATAAATTCCAAAGCGAGGAGTTAATCTTCGACATAGTCCCGTTCCGCAGCGGCTATCATGCACTGCTCGGACGAACCGCATTTGCAAAGTTCAATGCGGTGCCGCACTACGCATACCTCAAGCTCAGGATGCCAGGCCCTCAAGGAGTCATCACGGTCAATGAAACACCGAACGCTCTCTCCGAACGGAGGAGCACACAGCGGCTCTCGCGGCGGAAGTACAGAGTAGCCTCCTAAGGCAATTCTCGAGTCCGGTACATTAGCGACCGACACCGTCAAGCGCCGGAGCAACCTAAAACAAGACCACTGGCATGTTGAACGCAGCGTAGCAATGTGGCCCCAACCCCATCCCTCGCGAAATCGCGAGACCAGTACCACGCGTACATCACTACGCTCTGGAGATACCATGGGCATAAGGGGAGGGGCACGACCACGACATGCCCAGAGTGCGGATCAACCACACCAGGGGCTCCCAAATTTTTCATTCTTCTTTTTTTCTTTTCTTCTCAGGACTCCGTTTTCCAGAAGCCCTGTCCGGCAGTAGGTCTGCCGAACTCACGATGCAACAACCAGGGAAGCAGAAAAGCTACGACGAGTATCCAGGTGGTCTCCATTACGAGCATTATACCTGTTTTACATACCATTCCGCAGCCTACCCCTGGAGGGGGACATGTTAAATAGTCCCACCCCTTGCTTATTGCACTAATTGTATCGTTCTGCCTCCATTGCAGTATTTTCTGAATAAACAATGCGTCACTTTTCGCCTATCATTGCATTCCCTTTTATATATGTTCACTTATGACATGTCGCACCCGTACGCCTTAGTACGGCCAAACACACCAGGGGCTTAAGTTCCCCAAAGTATGGTGTGATAAGTCCGAACACTTTCACAAGTGCGGCACCCCGAACTTATAGCATTATATGCATCGGCTCCGAATCATGTCTTGGGTCAATAGTTGGGTTTGCCCGGCTCCCATGTTTTGGTACCTTACGTTCCGTTATATCGGCTAAGGTAGCGCTAGGAGAACCACTGCGATTGTGCCCCAGTTGAGCTGGGTCGAGCACCTCAGTGGAGAAAGCTAAAACTGACCGTCATGATAAGGCGAGAGCTGGTCGCTATTCGAGAGGTCTTTTCGAGTCCCTAAAGACTTATGCCGCTTAGAGCGAGGAGCCGGCTTTGTCCGCCCCAGGCGTGGATAGCGCCCCGAATTCGGTCTTCCGAACACTAGGGGCTTCGCCGAAATTTAAAATTATAGAATTCTATGGCTAAGTGAGAGTGTTCAAGCATTATAAGTCTGGTTGCCTCATTCGTTGTGTTGAGCGCCTCCCTAGAAGGACCCAAAAATGGGACCAAGAGCGCTCAAGTTTATCCCAACACCCCAAAGACTCGTGGCATGGGGCGAAGCCAATGACTTGCCATCTCTCGATTTGATACACGGCCGCACAGAAGGTAATATTTTAAATTAACAAGCGTTGCTTAGCGCATATGAACAAAGTTTTCAGCGCACAGGATAACAAAATGCGAGTCTACTCAAAAATTACATCTTTGGAGCATTCACCCACAATAATGCGGGCACCCTTCAGGACACCCTTATAATACATCTCGGGCATGCGATACTCCTTGCCCGGCGGTGGCGCGTCCGTCACAAGCTTCTCGGCGTCCATCCTGCCCCAGTGCACTTTAGCACGGGCAAGGGCCCGACGGGCACCTTCAATGCAGGCGGAGTGCTTGATGACTTCAACCCATGGACAAACGTCCACCAGCCGCCGCACCAGGCCGAAGTAGCTCCCAGGCATGGCTTCTTTGGGCCACAGCCGAACTATGAGGCCCTTCATGGCCTGTTCGGCCACCTTGTGGAGCTCGACCAGCTTCTTCAGCTGGTCGCTTAGGGGCACCGGATGTCCGGCCTCAGCATACTGAGACCAGAACACCTTCTCCATCGAGCTCCCCTCCTCGGCTCTGTAGAACGCAGCAGCATCGGACACGCTACGGGCAGATCTGCGAACAGCTCCTGGAGAGCTCCGACTTCGGGTAAGTAACAAGTAATTCACTTTCACATGCTTGCTTTGCATGAAGAATGCCTTACCCGCCGCTATCTTCTTTACCGCCTCGATTTCCTGGAGGGCCTTTTGGGCTTCAGCCTTAGTGGCTTTGGCACTCTCAAGAGCCGATGCAAGCTCAGACTCTCGAGTCTTCGAGTCACGCTCCAGACTCTCGTGTTTTTCCACGAGAGCCTGGAGCTCTTGCCGCACCTCCGCCACCCACGCCTCCTGCTTCTCTCGCTCGGTGCGTTCCGCGGCCGCATTGCGTTCGGCCGCAGACACCGCCTCCTTAAGGGTCGCCACCTCGTTCGTGGCCCCTGCAATACCCACGTTATTCCTGTCATTTTTCGCAACCAAATCCTTTTCTATAAGGCACAACTTTAATAAGGTGTTACTTACCTTCCTTGTCCTCGAGCTGCTTCTTGGCACGGCCGAGCTCGTTCTCGGACCGCTCGAGGCTCTGCTTCAAGGCAGTGACCTCCGTAGTCAGTGCGGCAGAGATCAGCAGCGCAGCCTGCATTCCCATATTGACATATTTATGTTAGACTCCTGCGTATATCTTTTTAGATCCTCGCCTCGGCTTTTCTTTCCGAACACCAAACTGAAACATCGAGGGCTACCGTCTATGCGGTACTATTTTACATATCTTAAAATCCTTACCTCAAAGCACATTAGAAGGCTCTGCGAAGCTTTAGGTCAGCCCGCTCTTGGCGGATGAACTTCTGAATCACCGCACTCATAATAAGGCGGTGTTCCTCTTTGATGGAAGCGCCGTTGGCGCCTCCAAAGAATTATCTGTGCCTCGGTTGGACGGAGGTCACCGGCGTCGCCGTCCCGCCCTTCTTACGAAGGGGCCGCCTGCCGGACTCCGGAACCACCAAAGGTTTCGGCGCGGAGTCCGGCCCGAAGTCCGAGAGGTTGCCCTGCGGGACCTCCGGGGCCTCCTCCTCCTGGCCGGTCCCCTACTGGGACCCCGCCTCGTTGTCTTCTGCGTCGCGAGGGGAGGAGGCGGTCGGAAGTGAAGCGCTATTCACATCCGACGAACCCAAGGACCCTCTCGGCGAAGCGGGGAGATCATCCTTGGGCGGACTACATGGTTGTGTTCGGCATTAGAGGACACAATGCGGCGAAAGGAAAATCATCAGTTATACTGGGATCCGGACACTTACGATCTCGCCAGGGGCTTGGCCCTCGAGAGCCACTCCTCCTCGCCATCGTCGGCATTGGTGGAACAGTCCGGAGGAAGGGTCCTTCCCTTCTTGGACCCTTCAGCCTCCGCCGTTGGGGAAGCCTTCCTCTTCTTCTCTCCCCCCGCTGGGGGAGAGGCCTCTTTCTTCTCCTCCTTGTCCTCGTGGGAGGAGTCCGCCTCGGAGTCATCGGACGATGAGTCCGATAACACCTGGCGTCGGGAACTCCTCCGAGTTCCCGTGGCCTTCTTCTTGGCCTTCTTCTCCGGCACCACGTAAGGCGCCGGAGCCAGCAGTCCCATCAAACGGGCATCCGCTGGGTCTTCAGGCAGGGGAGCCGGGCAGTTAACCTGCCCGGACGTCTTCTGCCAAGCCTGTCAAAGGTAATGGGAGTTTTAGATCCCGCATAGAGTCAAACTATGGAAAGCAAGTGTCCCGGAAAGGATAATATAGCTTACCTCGCCGGCTTGACGCTGCGAGCTGAACCCGTGATCTTCGGTAGCGGATGGGGGAGCCTCGGTGCCCTTGAACAGCACCCTCCAGGCATCTTCGTACGTAGTGTCGAAGAGCTTGCTCAAGGTTGGGTGATGTGCCGGATCAAACTCCCACAAATTGAAAGCCCGATGTTGGCACGGGAGAATCCAGCGGATGAGCATGACCTGGATTACGTTGACAAGCTTGAGCTTCTTGTTCACCAGGGTTTGGGCACAGGATTGAAGTCTGGTCAGCTGCTCCGAATCACCCCACGTCAGGCCCTTCTCTTTCCAGGAGGTGAGCTGTGTGGGGATCCCAGATCTGAATTCGGGGGGCCACTGCCCATATAGGGTCACGCGGCTCGGTGATGTAGAACCACCCCGATTGCCACCCTTTGATGGTTTCCACGAAGGCGCCCTCGAGCCATGTAATGTTGGGCATCTTGCCCACCATGGCGCCTCCGCACTCCGCTTGGCAGCCGCCCACCACCTTCGGCTTGACATTAGTCTTCAGCCATAAGCCGAAGTGGGGCTGGACGCAGAGGAAGGCCTCGCACACGACGATGAGCGCCGAGATGTTGAGGATCAAATTCAGGGCCAGATCATGGAAATCCAGGCCGTAGTAGAACATGAGTCCCCGGACAAATGGGTGGAGTGGGAAGCCCAGTCTGCGGAGGAAATGGGGAAGGAACACCACCCTCTCATGGGGCCTGGGGGTGGGGATGAGCTGCCCCTCGTCGGAGAGTTGGTGCGCGATATCGCTGGACAAGTATCTGGCCTTGCGCAGCCTCTTGATGTGCCCCTCCGTGATGGAGGAGGCCATCCACTTGCCTCCCGCTCCAGACATGGTTGGAGAGGGTTGAGGTGAGATGTGCGGACTTGGGCGTTGGAGCTCGAGTGCGCGGAGATGGATAAGCAAAGGAGGAAGAAGGCGTAGGTGAAAAGGTGGATCCTTATCCCTTTATATATGAGCAGACGAAACTATGCGTCCCCACTAGCCCAGTAAAACTCGCTTATCTCCCAAGCGCCACAATCAATGGCGCGGTTGGGTTACCCACGCCCGTATTGATGAGAATCCCAGAATAAGGGGACACGATCTCTGCTTTGACAAGACGTGCCAGGGAAACCGCTTTGCTAAACGCACTGAGGTGGAACTATAAAAACAAATCGAATAAAGACTTGGCCGTGGTGTGACGTCATGCCGCGAAATACGTCAGCAGATTGAACTTGTGTAAATATTATTCTCTCTACGGTGGTATGTGGAATTTATTTTGCAGAGCCGGACACTATCCTGGTGTTCAAAATCTTATATGAATTATTCGGAGGAGGAACCCGCCTTGCAATGCCGAAGACAATATCGCGCTAGACTCATCGTCATTGAAGCCTGGTTAGGGGCTCTTGAGGAGTCTGGACTAGGGGTGTCCGGATAGCGAACTATCATCATTGGCGGACTCCAAGACTATGAAGATACAAGATTGAAGACTTCGTCCCGTGTCCGGATGGGACTTTCCTTGGCGTGGAAGGCAAGCTTGGCGATCTGGATATGTAGATCTCCTACCATTGTAACCGACTACTGTGTAACCCTAGCCCTCTCCGGTGTCTATATAAACCGGAGGGTTTTAGTCCATAGGACGAACAACAATCATACCATAGGCTAGCTTCTAGGGTTTAGCCTCCTTGATCTCGTGGTAGATCTACTCTTGTACTACCCATATCATCAATATTAATCAAGCAGGAGTAGGGTTTTACCTCCACCGAGAGGGCCCGAACCTAGCTAAAAACATCTTGTCCCTTGTCTCCTATTACCATCCGCCTAGACGCACAGTTCGGGACCCCCTACCCGAGATCTGCCGGTTTTGACACCGACACCCCCCCCCCAAGTCAAAACGGGAAATATGATATACACCACCCATATTCCCAAGTGGGAGCGGAAGCGCGCACTAAGGGACATCAATGCGATGGAGCCAGTTGCCCCAAAGTTCAACCCATGGTCTTCCTGTCCGATCACCTTTGATCGCAGGGACCATCCGACCAGTATTCGTCATGGTGGCTCAGCCACACTGGTCCTTGACCCTATTATTGATGGATTCCACCTTACACGAGTCCTCATGGACGGTGGCAGCAGCCTGAACCTGCTTTATCAGGATACAGTGCGCAAAATGGGCATCGATCCCTCAAGGATCAAACCCACCAAAACCACCTTCAAAGGTGTCATACCAGGTGTAGAGGCACATTATGCGAGGCTCAAGCACACTAGAAGTGGTCTTCGGATCCCCGGACAACTTCCGAAGCGAGGAGTTAATCTTCGATATCGTCCCCTTCCATAGTGGTTATCATGCACTGCTTGGACGAACCGCATTCGCTCGATTCAACGTGGTGCCACACTATGCCTACCTCAAGCTCAAGATGCCTGAACCCCGCGGTGTTATAACAGTGAAAGGAAATTCAGAGCGCTCCCTCCGTAAACAGGAGCACACTTCGGCCCTTGTAGCAGAAGTATAGAGCAGCCTCCTTAGGCAGACCCTCAATTCGGCAATAAAGCCCCAGGACACCGTCAAGCGAGTCCGAACTACTCTACAATAGGATCATTCGGCCCGTCCAGAGCTCGCCTAGCAATTCGGCCTCCGTCCTAGTCCCAATCAAGCGGCAAAATTCGTGCCGCGCGTACATAGTTATGCACTTAAAATACCATGGGCATAGACAGAGGCACAGCCAGACCGTGGTCCACAATGCGGTTCAACCGCCCCGGGATCCGCATACCTTCACTTTTTTTCTTTTTTTCTCTCTTTCAGGTTCCTCTCTTCTTGAGGCTCTTCCGATAACCTGATCATTGGACTCATCACGGGACGGATTACACCAAGGAAGCAAGGCGCTTTGACATACAAGGGAATCCCCAGGTGCTCTCTGCTAACGATCGCTATACCTGTTTTACAAACCCACACGCAACTCACCCTTGGTTAGGGCATGTCAAATAGCCCTATTTGCTTATCGCACTACTTGTATACATATGCCTTGACGTATCACTCAAATAATAATGGAAAATAATTTGCAGCGTCAGCTTATTACTTCTTTTTTTCCCTTGACTGTTTATTTATTACAAACCGCACTCGTACATTCTGGTACGTTCAGTTCGCCAGGGGCTTCAGTGTACCCCATAACACGGCAAAGAAAGTCCGAACACTTTTAACAGTGCGGCACCCCGAACTTATAGCATTATATGCATCAGCTCCGAATCATGTCTTGGGTCAATAGTTGGGTTGCCGGGCTCCTGTGCTTGCTACCCTACGTTCCGCTATATCGGCTAGGGTAGTAAAGGGAGAACTACTACGATTGTGTCCCGGTTCTTCCGGATGAGCACCTCGGTAGAGAAAGCCGAAAACTGACTGTCATGATGCGGCGAGAGTTGGTCGCTATTCGACATGTTTCAAATCCTTAAAGATTTTTTCTGCTTTATGCGAGGAATCGGTCTTTGTCCGATTTAGGCGTGTATAGCGCCCCAAGTTCGGCCTTCCAAATACCAGGGGCTACGCCAAAATTTAAAATTATAGAACTTCTATGGCTAAGTGAGGGTGATAAAGCGGTATAGTCTGGTTGCCTTGTTCGTTGCGCTAGACACCTCCTTAAAGGACCAAAAACTTGGATAAAGAGTGTTTAGATTTATCCCTAACACTCATGTACTAGTTACATGGGGGCAGAAGCCGACGACTGGCCAACTCTCAGATTTTATGAACGGCCGCATAGGAGGTAAAATTTTAAATCAACAAGCATTATATTGCACAAATGAACTTGTTTCATATTATAGGATAAAAATGAATGTATTCATTCAAAGATTACATTCTTGGTACATTGCTCTGCCACAAGGTGGCAGCCCTTCAGGACACTGTCATAATAAATTTCGGGTCGGCGGTGCTCCTTGCCCTTCAATGGACCCTCGGTCATCAGCGTCGTGGCGTCCATCTTCAGCCAATGCATCTTTGCATGGGCAAAGGCCATCCGCGCACCTTCAATGCAAACCGACCGCTTTATGACTTCAAGTCGTGGGCAGGCACTCAAAAGCCGCTTCACGAGACCGAAGTAGCTGCTGGGCATAGGCTCGGCAGGCCATAGCTGGACTATGAGGTCCTTCATGGCCAGTTCGGCTGCCTTGTGCAGCTCGACCAGTTGCTTCAGCTGGTCACCCAAGGGCATCGGATGTTCTGTCCCAAGATATTGAGACCAGAACAACTTCTCCGTTGAGCTCCCTTCTTCGGCTCGGTAGAACTCTGCGGCATCTGATATGCTGTGCAGCAGATCTGCAAACGCTCCTGGAGAACTCCAAATTCGGGTAAGTAAAAAGAAAGTCTCCTTCACATGCTTGCTTTGCATAACAAATGCCTTACCCGCCGCAATCTTCTTGGCCCCCTAGATCTCCTGGAGGGCCTACTAGGCTTCGGCTCTAGCGTCTTGTGCACTCTGGAGGGCCTTGGCAAACTCGGCCTCTTGAGTCTTAGGGTCACGCTCCAAGGATTCGTACTTCTGGATGAAATCCTGGAGCTCTTACTGGACCTCGCTGACCCGGGCCTCTTGCTTCTCGCACGCGGCGCGTTCCTTGGCCGCTTTTTCTTCGGCCTTAGCCAGTGCCTTCTTAAGGGCCGCCACTTCGGTCGTGGCCCCTATAAAAGTTCATGACTCTTTTATCAGCAGAAACCATTTATCCTTCATAAGTATACAGGCAGGGTATTACGTACCTTGACTTTCCTCCAGCTGCCTCTTCACGAGGACGAACTCTCCCTCGGTCCGCTCCAGGTCCTACTTTAGTCCAGAGACCTCCGCAATACGAGCGGCAGCGGCCAGCAGCGATGCCTGGTTATTCACATAGACATCTTATGTTAGACTCCTTCGAATATTATTTGATCCTCTATTCGGCTTTTCATTTCGAACACCAAACAGAGCATCAGGGGCTACTGTCTGCACTGTGATATTCTCTCACAGTTTTATTACTTACCTCAAAGCCTGTTAGAAGGCTAGCGTAGGCTTCGGTCAATCCACTTTTGGCGGACCGGACCCTCTCAATCATCGTACTCATAAGAGTACGGTGTTCTTCATCAATGGAAGCGCTGCGAAGCGTTTCCAGGAAGCTGTCCGGTGCCTCTAGATGGACCGAGGTCATCGGTACAGGCGGCTCGCCCTCCTTAGGGAGAGGCTACCTGCGTGAATCTGGAACCACTTGGGTTTCCGGAGTCGTATTCGGCTGGGGGCCAAACTGGCTACGGCCCCCATCATTGTAGTTCGTTGGGGTCTTTTCCCCCATGTGTCCAGCGACCGGGGTTTCGCCTGGAGGCGTCTCCGAAACTATCTCCCCCTGGCCTGGTATCCTTCGTGACAACACCTCGGTATCATCCATGGCCTTGGGGGAGGAGGCTGTCGGAAGAGACTCGTTGTTCATCGCCAACGAGTCCAGCGATCCCTCCGAAGAGGAGGATATCTCAATGTTGGATTTGGCCGGATTGCAGGTGCACGTCTGGCACATTAAGAAGCGATAAAGCAAAAATACCGGAAATACTATTGTGTCTGGATACTTACGACTTAGCCAGGGGCTTGACCCTGGGTTCCCACCATTCGCCACTGTTGGTGGCTGCGGTGGAATGGTTCGGAAGGAAGGTTTTTCCCTTCTTGGACACCTCGGCCTCCCCATGCGTGGCGGCCTTCCTCTTCTTTTCCCCCCAGTAGGGGGGAATGGATTTCCTCCTCCTCCTCCTCCTCCTCCTCCTTGTCTTTGGTGGAGGAGTGCGTCTCAGTGGCTTCAGACGTCATGTCCGATGCAACCTTGCACCGGAGTCCATCTCTGGTCCCCGCGGCCGTCTTCTTGGCCTTCTTCTCTGGCACCTCATAGGGCGCTGGAAACAGCATCTTCGTTAGAAGAGGTGATTCTTGATCTTCGGGTAGCGGAGCCGGATAGTTAATCTGCTCCGCTATCGCTACCCAGGCCTGTAAGATTGGCATGGAGGCTTAGATTCCTCCCGCGGATGTGCTAGTAAAAGGCATATCTTGCAAATATGAAAACTTACCAGATTGGCTCGGCATTTTGCGATGATCCCGCAATCTTCGGTTGTGGGCGGTGGTACCTCGTTGGCCTTGAAGAGCACCTTCCAGGCATCTTTGTATGTTGTGTCAAAGAGCTCTTGCAACGTTTGGTGTTCGGCCGGGTTGAACTCCCACAGATTGCAAATCCGTCTCTAACACGGAAGAATCCGGCAGAGGAGCATAACTTGGACCACATTGACGAGCTTGATTTTCTTGCTTATCATATTTTGGATGCATGTCTGAAGTCCGGTCATTTCTTCCGTTGAGCCCCAGGCTACGCCCTTCTCTTGCCAGGAGGTGAGCCGCATGGGACACCTGATCGAAATTCGGGGGTCGCCGCCCAGTTGGTGTCACGCGGCTCGGTGATGTAGAACCACCCCGATTGCCACCCCTTCACAGTCTCCACAAAGGAGCCTTCGGGCCAGGTGACATTAGGCATCTTGCCCACCATGGCGCCTCCGCACTCCGCTTGCTGGCCGCTCACCACCTTTGGCTTCACGTTGAAGGTCTTCAGCCATAGGCCAAAGTGGGGTGTGATGCGGAGGAAGGCCTCGCACACGACGATAAACACCGAGATGTTGAGGATGGAGTTGGGGGCCAAATCATGGAAGTCCAGCCCATAGTAGAACATTAGTCTGCGGACGAACGGGTGGAGGGGGAATCCCAGCGCGCGGACGAACAGGTGGAGGGGGAATCCCAGCCCACGGACGAAGTGGAAGAGGAATACTACCATTTCCTGGGGTTTCGGGGTAGGGATGATCTGCCCTTCGGCCGGAAGCCGATGCGCGATGTCTGTGGACAAGTATCCGGCCTCCCGAAGCTTCTTGATGTCCTCCTTCTTAATGGAGGAGGCCATCCACTTGCCTCCAGCTCTGGACATGTTCGGAATGTTTTTGCGGAGAAGGTGAAAGCTTGGGCATTGGAGCTTGAGAATGGATGAGCAGAGGAAGAAGAAGGCGTGGGTGAAAAAAGAGGAATCCTTGTCTCCTTATAAAGGCAGCAGGGATCATGCGCCTCCCCACTTGCCCTAGAAACTCGCTTATTCCCCAAGCATCGTGCTAATGGCGCGGTTGGGTTACCCACGCCCGTATTGATGAGAATCCCGTGATAAGGGGACACGATCTCTGCTTCGACAAGACGTGCCAATAAAACCGCCTCACAAAATGTGTAGCAGCAGGTTGAGAAAACGGTTCGAATAATGACCGGGCCATAGCGTGATGTCACGCTATGGAAAAGCTGTCAGCAGATTAGACTCGTGGAATATTGTACTTGTTGGAGAACGTTGCATAAAATAAAAAAATTCCTACATTCACCAAGATCAATCTATGGAGTCATCTAGCAACGAGAGAGGGGAGTGCATCTGCATACCCTTGTAGATCGCGTGCGGAAGCGTTCAAGAGAACGGGGTTGAGGGAGTCGTGCTCGTCGTGATCCAAATCACCGGAGATCCTAGCGCCGAACGGACGACACCTCCACGTTCAATACAAGTACGGTTGAGGAAGACGTCTCCTCCTTCTTGATCCAGCAAGGGAGAAGGAGAGGTTGACGGAGATCCAGCAGCACGACGGCGTGGTGGTGGATGCAGCAGAGATCTCAGCAGAGCTTGGTCGAGCTTCTACGAGAGGGAGAGGTGTAGCAAGGGGAGAGGGCGGCGCCAAGAGCATGGGTATGGCTGCCCCCCCCCCCTTTATATAGGCCCCCTAGGGGGCGCCGGCCCTAGGAGATGCAATCTCCAAGGGGGGCGGCGGCCAGGGGGGAAACTTGCCCCCCAAGCCAGGTGGAGGCGCCCCCATCCCTAGGGTTTCCAACCCTAGGTGCAGGGGGGCCCAAGGGGGGGCGGACCAGCCTACCAGGGGCTGGTTCCCCTCCCACTTCAGCCCATGGCGCCCTCTGGGATAGGTAGCCCCACCCGATGGACCCCCGGGACCCTTCCGGTGCTCCCGATACAATACTGGTGACCCCCGAAACTTTCCCGATGGCCGAAACCTGACTTCCTATATATAATTCTTCACCTCCGGACCATGTTGGCTCCCACATGCTCCTCGATGATCTCATCGGATGAACCACGATGTCGAGGATTCAATCAATCCCGTATACAACTCCCTTTGTCAATCGGTACGTTACTTGCCCGAGACTCGATCTTCGGTATCCCAATACCTCGTTCAATCTCGTTACCGGCAAGTCACTTTACTCGTACCGTAATGCATGATCCTGTGACCAGACACTTGGTCACAATGAGCTCATTATGATGATGCATTACCGAGTGGGCCCAGAGATACCTCTCCGTCATACGGAGTGACAAATCCCAGTCTCGATTCGTGCCAACCCAACAGACACTTTCGGAGATACCCGTAGTGCACCTTTATAGTCACCCAGTTACGTTGTGACGTTTGGCACACCCAAAGCACTCCTACGGTATCCGGGAGTTCCACAATCTCATGGTCTAAGGAAATGATACTTGACATTTGGAAAAGCTCTAGCGAAACGAACTACACGATCTTTGTTTTATGCTTATGATTGGGTCTTGTCCATCACATCATTCTCCTAATGATGTGATCACGTTATCAATGACATCCAATGTCCATAGTCAGGAAACCATGACTATATGTTGATCAACGAGCTAGTCAACTAGAGGCTCGCTAGGGACTTGTTGTGGTTTATGTATTCACACATGTATTACGATTTCCGAATAATACAATTATAGCATGAACAATAGACAATTATCATGAACAAAGAAATATAATAATAACCATTTTATTATTGCCTCTAGGGCATATTTCCAACAGTCTCCCACTTGCACTAGAGTCAATAATCTAGTTACATTGTGATGTATCGAACACCCATTGCATTCTGGTGTTGATCATGTTTTGCGAGAGGTTTAGTCAACGGATCTGCTACATTCAGTCTCCATCTTGAACATTTTCACGAATGGAGTTGAAGCGACACTTGATGTGCCTGGTCTTCTTGTGAAACCTGGGCTCCTTGGCAAGTGCAATAGCTCAAGTGTTGTCACAGAAGAGTGCGATCGGCCCCGATGCATTGGGTATGACTCCTAGGTCGGTGATGAACTCCTTCACCCAGATTGCTTCATGCGCTGCCTCCGAGGCTGCCACGTACTCCGCTTCACATGTAGATCCCGCCACGACGCTCGCTTGCAATCGCACCAGCTTCGCCCCACCATTCAAAATATACACGATCCGGTTTGTGACTTAGAGTCATCCAGATCGTGTCGAAGCTTAGCGTCGATGTAACCCTTCTGACGAGCTCTTCATCACCTCCATATACGAGAAACATATCCTTAGTCCTTTTCGTGTACTTAAGGATGTTCTTGGCCGCTGTCCAGTTTTCCATGCCGGGATTACTTTGGTACCTTCTACCAAACTTATGGCAAGGTTTATATCAGGGCTGGTACAGGTCATGGCATACATGATAGACCCTATGGCTGAGGCATAGGGGACGACACTCATCTTTTCTCTATCTTCTGCCGTGGTCGGGCATTGAGCCGAGCTCAATTTCACACATTGCAACACAGGCAAGAACCCCTTCTTGGACTGATCCATATTGAACTTCTTCAATATCTTATCAAGGTATGTGCTTTGTGAAAGACCTATGAGGCGTCTTGATCTATCTCTATAGATCTTGATGCCTAATATGTAAGCAGCTTCTCCAAGGTCCTTCATTGAAAAACACCTATTAAAGTAGGCCTTAATGTTGTCCAAAAGTTCTATATCATTTCCCATCAAGAGTATGTCATCCACATATAATATGAGAAATGCTACAGAGCTCCCACTCACTTTCTTGTAAACGCAGGCTTCTCCATAAGTCTGCATAAACCCAAGCGCTTTGATCATCTCATTAAAGCGAATGTTCCAACTCCGAGATGCTTGCACCAGCCCATAGATGGAGCGCTGGAGCTTGCATACCTTGTTAGCATTCTTAGGGTCGACAAAACCTTCCGGCTACATCATATACAGTTCTTCTTTAAGGTGACCGTTAAGGAATGCCGTTTTGACGTCCATTTGCCATATCTCATAATCATAGTATGCGGCAATTGCTAACATGATTCGGACAGACTTTAGCTTCGCTACGGGAGAGAATGTCTCATCGTAGTCAATCCCTTGAACTTGTCGATAACCCTTAGCGACAAGTCAAGCTTTATATATGGTAACATTACCATCCGCGTTTGTCTTCTTCTTAAAGATCCATTTGTTTTCTATTGCTCGACGATCATTGGGCAAATCTGTCAAAGTCCACACTTGTTTTCATACATGGATCCTATCTCAGATTGCATGGCTTCAAGCCATTTGTTGGAGTCTGGGCCCGCCATCGCTTCTTCATAGTTCGAAGGTTCACCGTTGTCTAACAACATGATTTCCAAGACAGGGTTGCCGTACCACTCTGGTGCGGAACGTGTCCTTGTGGACCTTCAAAGTTCAGTAGGAGCTTGATCCGAAGTATCTAGATCATCATCATTAACCTCCTCTCTTGTCGGTGCAGGCACCACAGGAACATCTTCCTGAGCTGCGCTACTCACCGTTTCATGAGGTAGTACTTCATCAAGCTCTACTTTCCTCCCACTTAATTCTTTCGAGAGAAACTCTTTCTCCAGAAAGGACCCATTCTTGGCAACAAAGATCTTGCCCTCGGATCTTAAGTAGAAGGTATACCCAATGGTTTCCTTAGGGTATCCTATGAAGACGCATTTTTCCGACTTGGGTTCGAGCTTCTCAGGTTGAAGTTTCTTGACATAAGCATCGCATCCCCAAACTTTTAGAAACGACAGCTTAGGTTTCTTCCCAAACCATAATTCATACGGTGTCATCTCAACGTATTTAGACGGTGCCCTATTTAAAGTGAATGTAGCTATCTCTAGAGCGTATCCCCAAAATGATAGTGGTAAATCGGTAAGTGACATCATAGATCGCACCATATCCAATAGAGTGCGATTACGACGTTCGGACACACCATTTCGCTGAGGTGTTCCAGGCGGTGTGAGTTGTGAAACGATTCCACATTTCCTTAAGTGTGTACCAAATTCGTGACTTAAATATTCACCCCCACGATCTGATCGTAAGAACTTTATCTTTTGGTCACGTTGATTCTCTACCTCATTCTGAAATTCCTTGAACTTTTCAAAGGTCTCAGACTTGTGTTTCATCAAGTAGACATACCCATATCAACTCAAGTCATCAGTGAGAGTGAGAACATAACGATATCCTCCGCAAGCCTCAACGCTCATTGGACCGCACACATCAGTATGTATGATTTCTAATAAGTTGGTTGCTCGCTCCATTGTTCCGGAGAACGGAGTCTTGGTCATTTTGCCCATGAGGCATGGCTCGCATGTGTCAAACGATTCATAATCTAGAGACTCTAAAAGTCCATCAGCATGGAGCTTCTTCATGTGCTTGACACCAATGTGACCAAGGCGGCAGTGCCACAAGTATGTGGGACTATCGTTATCAACTTTACATCTTTTGGTATTCACCCTATGAATATGTGTAACATTATGCTCGAGATTCATTAAGAATAAACCATTCACCAGCAGGGCTCGACCATAAAACATATCACTCATATAAATAGAACAACCATTATTATCGGATTTAAATGAGTAGCCATCTCGAATTAAACGAGATCCTGATACAATGTTCATGCTCAAAGCTGGTACTAAATAACAATTATTGAGGTTTAAAACTAATCTCGTAGGTAAATGTAGAGGTAGCGTGCCGACGGAGATCACATCAACCTTGGAACCATTCCCGATGCGCATCGTCACCTCTTCCTTCGCTAGTCTCCGCTTATTCCGCAACTCCTGCTTTGAGTTACAAATATGAGCAACCGCACCGGTATCAAATACCCAGGAGCTACTACGAGCACTGGTAAGGTACACATCAATTACATGTATATCACATATACCTTTGGTTTTGCCGGCTTTCTTGTCCGCTAAGTACTTGGGCAGTTCCGCTTCCAAAGGACTACTTCCTTGCAATAAAAGCACTCGGTCTCGTGCTTAGGTCCATTGTTTGACTTCTTCCCAAGAATCGGCTTACCGGGCGCGGAAACTCCCTTGCCGTCCTTCTTGAAGTTCTTCTTACCCTTGCCTTTCTTGAACTTAGTGGTTTTATTCACCATCAACACTTGGTGTTCCATTTTGATCTCTACCTCTGCTGATTTCAGCATTGCATATACCTCAGAATGGTCTTTTCCATCCCCTCGATATTGAAGTTCATCACAAAGCTCTTGTAGCTTGGTGGGAGCGATCGAGGATTCTCAATGACCCGCGTCATTCGGGAGATTAACTCCCACCTGAGTCAAGCGGTTGTGCAACCTGCACATCTTGAGTATGTGCTCACTAATGAACTATTTTCCTCCATCTTACAGCTGAAGAACTTGTCGAAGACTTCATATCTCTCGACCCGGCATGAGCTTGAAAACCATTTTCAGCTCTTGAACATCTTGTATGCTCCGTGTTGCTCAAAACGCTTTTGGAGCCCCGGTTCTAAGTCAGTAAAGCATGCCGCACCGAACGAGGGAGTAATCATCAAGATGAGACTGCCAAGCGCTCATAACGCCTTGGTTCTCTCGGATTGGTGCTTCACCTAGCGGTGCTTCTAGGACATAATCTTTCTTGGCAGCTATGAGGATGATCCTCGTGTTCGGACCCATCCGTATAGTTGCTGCCATCATCTTTCAGCTTGGTTTTCTCTAGGAACGCGTTGAAGTTGAGGTCGACATGAGCGTTGGCCATTTGATCTACAAGACATTTTGCAAAGGTTTTAGACTAAGTTCATGATAATTAAGTTCATCTAATCAAATTATTCAATAACTCCCACTTAGACAGACATCCCTCTAGTCATCTAAGTGAAACATGATCCGAGTCAACTAGGCCGTGTCCGATTATCACGTGAGACAGACTAGTTAACATCGGTGAACATCTTCATGTTGATCGTATCTACTATATGACTCATGCTCGACCTTTCGGTCTTCCGTGTTCCGAGGCCATGTCTGTACATGCTAGGCTTGTCAAGTCAACCTAAGTGTGTTGCGTGTGTAAATCTGGCTTACACCCGTTGTATTCGAATGTTAGGATCTATCACACCCGATCATCACGTGATGCTTCGAAACAACAAACCTTCGCAATGGTGCACAGTTAGGGGGAACACTTTTCTTGAAATTATTTTGAGGGATCATCTTATTTAAGCTACCGTCGTTCCAAGAAAATAAGATGTAAAACATGATAAACATCACATGCAATCAAATAGTGACATGATATGGCCAATATAATATTGCTCCTTTGATCTCCATCTTCGGGGCACCATGATCATCTTCGTCACCGGCATGACACCATGATCTCCATCATCGTGTCTTCATGAAGTTGTCACGCCAACGACTACTTCTACTTCTATGTTTAACACGTTTAGCAATAAAGTAAAGTAATTTACATGGCGTTCTTCAATGACACGCAGGTCATACAAAAAATAAAGATAACTCCTATGGCTCCTGCCGGTTGTCATACTCATCGACATGCAAGTCATGATTCCTATTACAAGAACATGATCATCTCATACATCACATATATCATTCATCACATCCTTTGGCCATATCACATCACAAAACACTTGCTGCAAAAACAAGTTAGACGTCCTCTAATTGTTGTTGCAAGTTAGTTTTTACGTGGCTTCTATAGGTGTTCTAGCAAGAACGTTTCTTACGTACGTAAAACCACAATGTGATATGCCAATTTCTATTTACCCTTCATAAGGACCCTTTTCATCGAATCCGCTCCAACTAAAGTGGGAGAGACAGACACCCGCTAGCCACCTTATGCAACTAGTGCATGTCAGTCGGTGGAACCTGTCTCACGTAAGCATATGTGTAAGGTCGGTCTGGGCCGCTTCATCCCACAATGTCGCCGAAGCAAGATAAGACTAGTAGTGGCAAGAAAATTAGCAACATCTACGCCCACAACTGCTTTGTGTTCTACTCGTGCATAGTAACTACACATAGACCTAGCTCATGATGCCACTGTTGGAGAACGTTGCATAAAATAAAAAAATTCCTACGTTCACCAAGATCAATCTATGGAGTCATCTAGCAACGAGAGAGGGGAGTGCATCTACATACCCTTGTAGATCGCGTGCGGAAGCGTTCAAGAGAACGGGGTTGAGGGAGTCGTACTCGTCGTGATCCAAATCACCGGAGATCCTAGCGCCGAACGGACGGCACCTCCGCGTTCAACACACGTATGGTTGAGGAAGACGTCTCCTCCTTCTTGATCCAGCAAGGGGGATGGAGAGGTTGACGGAGATCCAGCAGCACGACGGCATGGTGGTGGATGCAGCAGAGATCTCAGCAGAGCTTCGTCGAGCTTCTACGAGAGGGAGAGGTGTAGCAAGGGGAGAGGGAGGCGCCAAGAGCATGGGTACGGCTGCCCTCCCCCCCTCTTTATATAGGACCCCTAGGGGGCATCGGCCCTAGGAGATGCAATCTCCAAGGGGGGCGGCGGCCAGGGGGGAAACTTGCCCCCAAGCCAGGTGGAGGCGCCTCCATCCCTAGGGTTTCCAACCCTAGGTGCAGGGGGGCCCAAGGGGGGGCGCACCAGCCTACCAGGGGCTGGTTCCCCTCCCACTTCAGCCCATGGCGCCCTCTAGGATAGGTGGCCCCACCCGATGGACCCGCGGGACCCTTCCGGTGCTCCCGATACAATACTGGTGACCCCCGAAACTTTCCCGATGGCCGAAACCTGACTTCCTATATATAATTCTTCACTTCCGGACCATTCCGGAACTCCTCGTGACGTCCGGGATCTCATCCGGGACTCCGAACAACTTTCGGTTTACTGCATACTCATATCTCTACAACCCTAGCGCCACCAACCTTATGTGTAGACCCTACGGGTTCGGAGACATGCGAACATGACCGAGATGCCTCTCCGGTCAATAACCAACAGCGGGATTTGGATACCCATGTTGGCTCCCACATGCTCCTCGATGATCTCATCGGATGAACCACGATGTTGAGGATTCTATCAATCCTGTATACAATTCCCTTTGTCAATCGGTACGTTACTTGCCCGAGACTCAACCGTCGGTATCCCAATACCTCGTTCAATCTCGTTACCGGCAAGTAACTTTACTCGTACCGTAATGCATGATCCCGTGACCAGACACTTGGTCACATTGAGCTCATTATGATGATGCATTACCAAGTGGGCCCAGAGATACCTCTCCGTCATACGGAGTGGCAAATCCCAGTCTCGATTCATGCCAACCCAACAGACACTTTCGGAGATACCCGTAGTGCACCTTTATAGTCACCCAGTTACGTTGTGACGTTTGGCACACCCAAAGCACTCCTACGGTATCCGGGAGTTCCACAATCTCATGGTCTAAGGAAATGATACTTGACATTTGGAAAAGCTCTAGCGAAACGAACTACACGATCTTTGTGCTACGCTTATGATTGGGTCTTGTCCATCACATCATTCTCCTAATGATGTGATCACGTTATCAAGGACATCCAATGTCCATAGTCAGGAAACCATGACTATCTGTTGATCAACGAGCTAGTCAACTAGAGGCTCACTAGGGACTTTTTGTGGTCTATGTATTCACACATGTATTACGATTTCCGGATAATACAATTATAGCATGAACAATAGACAATTATGATGAACAAAGAAATATAATAATAACCATTTTATTATTGCCTCTAGGGCATATTTCCAACAGTACTCTCTACGGTGGTAGGTGGAATTTGTTTTGTAGAGCCGACACGATTCTTGTGTTCAAGATCTACTTTGGAGTATTCGGAGAAGGAACCCGCCTTGCAATGCCAAAGACAATCTGTGCGCCGGACTCATCGTCATTGAAGCCTGGTTCTGGGGCTACTGAGGGAGTCCTGGATTAGGGGGTCCTCGGACAGCCGGACTATATGCTTATACCGGACTGTTAAACTATGAAGATACAAGATTGAAGACTTCGTCCTGTGTCCAGGTGGGACTCTCCTTTGCATGGAAGGCAAGCTTGGCAATTCGGATATGAAGATTCCCTCCTCTGTAACCGACTTTGTGTAACCCTAGCCCCCTCCAGTGTCTATATAAACCAGAGGCTTTAGTCCGTAGGACAACAACAATCATAATCATAGGCTAGCTTCTAGGGTTTAGCCTCTACGATCTCGTGGTAGATCAACTCTTGTAATACTCATATCATCAAGATCAATCAAGCAGGAAGTAGGGTATTACCTCCATAGAGAGGGCATGAACCTGGGTACACATCGTGTCCCCCGCCTCTTGTTACCATTAGCCTTAGACGTACAGTTCGGGACCCCCTACCCGAGATCCGCCGGTTTTGACACCAACAGCGGCGCCCCCCTTTCCTTCTCCCTCTCCTTCCTTCCCCCTCTTTCCCCCTTGTTGGAAACCTACTAGGAATAGGATTCCTAGTAGGAATCCTACTTGGGGGCGCGCCGCAGGGGCTGACTAGCCTCCCCCTTGCTCCTTTATATACGGGGGCAGGGGGCACCCCATAGACACACAAGTTGATTGTTTCCAGCCGGCGGTGCCCCCCTCCACCATAATCCACCTCGTTCATATCATCGTAGTGCTTAGGCGAAGCCCTGTGCCGGTAACTTCATCATCACCATCATCACGGTGTCGTGCTGACGAAGCTCTCCCTCGAAGCTCTACTGGATCGTGAGTTCGTGGGACGTCACCGAGCTGAACATGCGCAGATCACGGAGGTGTCGTACGTTTGGTACTAGGATTGGTCGATCGTGAAGACGTAAGACTACATCAACCATGTTGTCATAATGCTTCCGCCTACGGTCTACGAGGGTACGAGGACAACACTCTCCCCTCTCGTTGCTATGCATCACCATGATCTTGCATGTGCGTAGGAATTTTTTTCAAATTACTACGTTCCCCAACAACAAGTTCATTTGATTAAACCTTCATGACTCGTCAATTCATAGTGTGGAACTGGGCCTTTTTCATACAACCACATCTGCCTGAGTGGAAGGGCCTTGCTTCACTACTACTTATGTCTCTTACGCGTGTCGCCAAAGAGGGATGGTTGGACGGTCAGTACTTCCTTGGTTAGGAGATTGTCGTCTAGGCACTAGGGCCTGTGTTGTGAGATGTGCGTAGGAAAGTTCATGGATTATTGGATGGGAAGAGTTGTGCCATGGGGTGGTAGTGACCGAGTATTCTCTCTTCCAAGGGTAGCCTGCGAGAGGTCGGAGGCACGGTAAGACGTCCATGTTGTAAGCGTGATTTGTTGGACTATTAGTCCATGGTGTGGGTAAAGTGTACAAGCTGTGCAAAGTGTTTAAAAATTTATTCAAATAGTCGAGTCCCCGGCAATGGGACACCATTTGCGTTAAATTACATATTTGATCAACCTCATGAACAAACTGAATTTAAAGTAATGAAAGGATGATATGGTTTTGATCGATCATGATGTGGTCAATTGAGAGGAACCGGATGACCGAGGATCATGCCGGAGTGGTACATGAGACGTTAAACGGGCAGGCTAAATTTACACAGTTGTACTATTCAAGTCTTGAGTGATAATTTGTTTCGTTGTCATGTTCTTGCTTGTTTGTTTGCTTCTGGATTGTTTGTGAGCTTGGGAGTAAATTCAAAGTACTCACCTGGCTTAACATGCCAGATGTAGGAGAAGCCAAGTATAAGGACGTCACTACTAGAAAAACCCCTACTAATGGCGCACCTAATATGGCCATTAATGGCGCATCTGTGGTGCGCCATTACTAACACGCCATTAGTAATTTTTACTAATGGCGCACCACCTGGTGCGCCATTAGTATCTGAGTATACTAATGGCGCACCGCAGTCGCCCATTAGTATAGGCCAGTGCGCCATTAGTATGCCTCCCAGGCCATGTATACCAGTGCTTTGGCATACTAATGGCGCACTAGCACCGGATGCACCATTAGTAATCATGCATACTAATGGCGCACTATCCAAAGGATGCAATTAGTATGCTTTGTCATACTAATGGCGCACTGTCATGTGATGCGCCATTAGTATGAATATTAGGTTTTTTTATTTTTTATTTTCTGTTTTTTGCACAGGTTACAAAATGTATAATTTGAAAAAATATAGACAGCACACATCAACAACAGATTCATCGAATACAATAGAAGATTAGTCTTTGAATACAATTCATCATATTAGTCTCCAAATACAATTCATCATATTAGTCTCCGAATTGAAAAGACCGAACAAAGATAGAACATTATATTACAAGTCTCGAGACCGCGAGTAGCGAGTTTGTCTTCACATTACAAGTCGATATCGATCATCTAAACTACCATCACATAGAAGAGAGCTGCGGTCATCACGATGAGCATCATCACGATGAAACTCGCCTTCATCCGGTTCCTCCAACGCTCCTCCCTCTCCGCTAGATAGCGGGCGATCTAGATTCGCCTCGCCCTAGTGGTGTACCCTTTGTAACTCATTACCGCTGAATCGGTGAACCTGTCTTCGACACTCCTCCCAGTCATCGTAGACTCCGGGAACCTTACCCTTGTACACGACATACGTCAGCATCGCTATGCACTAGCCAAACGAAACATTAGCACCAATTCACAAACAATACATAAGCAATATATAAGTATGCAACAGAATGATCGGAAGAGAAAAGCAAGACATTAATAGCATCGATTACATCTAAGTTGAACGACTCTCGAAACCAAAGAGACATACTACAAGTTCATTAAAGTTTAATTACAACATGAGCCAATCGATGTTTGAAACTAGACACAAGATCACCGCTTTTGACTCGACTCAAGGGACCGGAGCGGATGAAGCCGCCGTCTATCGTGGGAGTCATGAAATAACGGTCGTTGTCACCGCATTTGTAGCATTGTGTCGATGTCACTGCTTGGACGTTGATTGTTGAGGTAGAACTGCCCCGAGGTACGAAGGACATCTTGATGGATGATTTCCGCAAACTCCGACTGGATGCGAAAGAATTCTTGTCGGAGGTCCGCGTCCTGGATTACCGACACGCTCTTTGCCCAATCTTTGAGTTTACTTGGTAGCAGAAGTTGATGATGGTCTTGTATGATCGCTCGCATGTGATGGATGGCGTAGTAGGCACCCTTCTGACCGCCAGGCGGCTGCTTGACGCAGCAGAATGCCGTATTGTGGGAGAACACATGCTTGCTGTACTTACGAATAGGCTTGGTGAAGCTGCCTCCAGATTTGGCATAGCCGGGGAGAACATCATCAAGAACCTTCTTGACATTTGTGTAGTCTACGTTCGACTGACGGTCCGGGTCGAAATACGTGGCCATGGAATATTTGGGGCTTAGGAGGATGAGCGTGCAACGTGTGTCACTGCAGAAAACACGGAATGTTAAATCAAAAACGATCGAAATGTAAGAATTCATATGTTACGGGCCGGTTGAGGGGAGGACTTACTCGGGAAAGTAAGGCACGAGGAAGTTATCCTTATCTTGGTTTGCGAATGACGCCTTGAGGTAAGAACTCGCGACTTGCGGTCCCCCGCCACGCCCAAGATCTTGGCACACATGTAGAAGGGGTCGACTATCACGATGTCCGGGGTCTTGTTGCGAATGATCCGCATCTCCATACTCAGCGAAAATAGCCAAATGAAGGTGTAGTGCAGCAGATGAAGGTTCAACATAGCGTGGATGTCATCAAAACGCAGGACGATCGTACGCCCGATGGAGTTATCCACAAAGCCCTTGCCCTCTAGCACCTTGGCCGCAAAAACCCGGTATGCCACATCCTTATCTCTGAGACGCCGCTTCTCCAAAGAAAGAACACTGTCATGCAGACTCCGCATAGCACCGGTTGCAGCATTGAGCATATTTGTCGGTAGCATCGCCCTACCCGCCACATGCACCCTCATCGAGATATCCTGCGGTGAAGGTGGCCCGTCCTGAGCACGGATCGTACTCGGTGCCGGCTGGCTCGCACCCTTCTTAGTCTTTCTTTTGCGTACCTTCTTATTCTCCTGTAATGGGACCGTTACGCTCACCACGACCGCCTTCTTGAGTGTGTTGGGGCTGATAATATTTACGCACCTCGCCTATCTCGAGGCTCGGTGAAGTCGGCAATGGGGCGTCTCTGAGCTGAGCGTCGACGGCGCTGTTGCAACTTGGCTTCTCCGTGGTACCAGCAAGATCGCACACGTCTTTTGTTGGGTTTGGTTCTTGAGAAGGAGGCCCCATGAAGTCGCCATCGTACCCATGATCAGCAAAGTACTGATCGACATTGCCAAATGTATCATCGTCATCGTCGTCGTCGTTCTGATCCTGTGCCATATGCATGTTTGGATCCAGTGGCATAGGGATGTCCGGCACCGTTGCGGCGGTCTTGCCATGGGGCCGACTTGGCGCCGGCATGACTGGCGGTGTTGTCTTTGGGGTGGTGTCCCCCGCCCCCAAACAAATCTGGCTCTTCGGCCAAAGCAGGGGCCAGCTCAGGCAGGCGCTGAGGGTCATCACGTCATCATCGTCGGCCCCGACGGGTCGAATCGGAGGTAACAAGTCGTCGCAGCCTGGCAGCACCCGAACCAGTAGAACCCTAAACAAGTTGGGTGGCATCTGGGTACCGTGGAACAAGGGGTTGCCCGGTTGAACGATTTTGCCCTTGGCGACATCGACCAACTCGTTGCTCCGAGTCGTTGTTACACTTGCTCTTGGACAATCTCCGGAATCCGCGCCACCTGTGCCTTGAGTTCTTGAACCTCTCGCGCCTGGCTTTCCGAGCTGGTCTTTTCTCCTTCCGCACACCAGCGTATAGTATGACCCCATTTTGTCGACAAGCCTTTGCGGCCACACGACCACCGACGTTGGCTTCTCGAGCTTATCCTTGTTCTTCATTACATTCAACGCCCTATTTAGAGTGGTGTCCCAAGGGTTGCTCTTAGTCGACCCTGCGCCATCGCTTTCGATCGCTGCGGAAGGAATGTGAACCATTTAGAAATTTGGCTTCATTAATTAGAATGCAACCATATGGAGCTAATTACGCGGGGTGTATTCCTTACGAGAACAAGCTCAAGCTGCACGGTCTTGGATCCGTGGTAAGCTCCTTTGTTTTCAGGTCCTTCTTGTACCGGCCCCGACAAAGTTCCCGGTCTGCTTGTTACATTTGTATTTCTCGAAGAGGCGGTAGGCCACCCCGCTCGCACGGTCCGCCTCCTCCTTGTCCCATATAGGCTCCGCCACTCAGTAACCCCCGACCGAGTGTGTGTTCCCCTATGTTCAGCTCCGCATTTGTTTCCCCACTCACTTGATTGGGAGTTTGCGGTGCTCGAGCAATTGATCTTGAAGTCGTTGTAGTCATCTTCGGTGATCGAAGGATTTTCTCCTTGATCTTCCGATAACTCTCACCTTTCTCGATCATTTTCTTCACATTGCTTTTCCAAGTAGACAGGGCCTTGCTCATCTTCGTGAGGGCAGCATTGTTCACTTTATTCCCTTTGAGGCTTGTGTTTGCAAATTCAGCGGGAACTTGTATCGTTAAATGCGGCTTCGTGAAGAGGAGGTGGCGCAAATTCCCTCGGTCGGGATGCCTCGGGTTCTCGGTGTTGATCGAGGCGGTGCTCGGACAATGCACCCGAGCTGAAGCGAGTACCCTTGACTATTCGTTCGGGCGCCGTTGGATTCCCATTGAGTCCACTTGATAACTTCCTCCTTGAGGGTGAGGAGCACGATCGGCGCCGGTCCTTCCGTTGCCTCTTGGTTGGCTGCCATCTGTGCGGGCGCCGCCATCATCGATGGTGGCATCCTCGGCGGCACCATCGGTGGTGGCATCGGTGTGGTCATCCTCGGCGGCACCATCAGTGGTCTCAGGATCGGTGGGGAAAGCGGCGGCCTCATACAAGTGAGGTTGTTCCTCCATCTCTGGGACAGCTCCCGAATGCCTTGCCGCCCGAACCCCCGGCCTCATCGTTGTGGGCCATGTTTCTCTCTAAATAGAAACAAAGTTTGGTCAAAAGTTGGTTATTGTCAAGGAACAACATCTCTAAGTTGACCAAATAACCTAATTCTCGAGGAATGTCGCCAAAAGTTGGTTATTGTCAAGGAACAATTGAGAGATGTTTGTGATATTGCCTAGGTGTTTTGGGATAGAACACATTAGTGTGTTGTTGCTAAGGTCCAAGTCCACGTTCTCAGGGTAACCTAGTTCTTGAGGGGTGTGTCTAGAAAGTTCACTCTTCTTTTTAGAAGACAAGCGTCTGAAATGGTATTGCATTTCCTTAATTTGTACTATTTTTTCATTGTGTTGAATACTTATGTGGGTGAGTGTATCTGTAATTACTTTTTACTACACCGCAGGGTGTTCAAACACGCGGAGAGGATAAACGCTAGCAGGCTGATCGTGGTTGGGAAATCCGAGTGGGAGCGAGGCATGGTTCGTGTGAAGATACTATCAACCAGAGAAGAGTTCAAGGTCAAGGCGGGCGAATTGCAGTAGCTGTTAGTTGATCTGATCGATTTGAAGGTTTGACTTGTCCTCTTCTTTCTGATCATCTTCAACACTGTAAGTTTTGCAATTCATGTTGTGTATACAAACAATTGGGTGGCTTTAAAGGCTATTGATATCTTCTTTCGAATCATTCATTTTGCAACAAACAAAAGCTATCTACAGGTAATTGTCCTGCCTTGGAAATTAAGCTGGTGCCTACAGGTATATGTATGTATTGTTCGGTTGGTCCTGAAAAACAAAAGCTATCTAGCTAGTATGCAATGCAAATTAAGCTGCAGATAGCTTATTGTCTCCTCTCACTATCTCTCTATCACACATGGCAAGCAAGGGTGTCTGAGTGTGTGAATAAAATACTAAACTAATCCAACCACTAAAGCAAATTAATTTTTCTTTTGGTTGAGAATCGGGCACCTTCTAGGTCAAGAAAATTGGGCATGACCTTTGCTAATTTTCTTGACCTAGAAATGCCCTATTCTCAACCAAACGAAATTAATCAACGTTCAGAGAAAGGGGTTATTTTAGAAGATCACAAGTAGCAGTAGAATCACTTGACAAAATCACAACTAGCAGCAACAACTCATGAGATAGCAGCAGCGACATCACTTGACAAGTAGTACAGCAGCGCATGGGCTGGATTAGCAAGAAAGGCGATGTACAAAACCTCAAAACAATGCAAAGTGCTATGGGCTAAAAACAATTACAAGAGACTAAAAACAGGAATCATTATCTTCTATATGAAGCTGCTAATGATGCAACTTTAGTCTTCACTAGATAGAAATCTTGTTGGTACATTAGTACGACAAAGGCAAGATTAATTCAATAATTCAGTTCGGATGTGCTTTAGGATACAAGTTTAGACCTTTGTGCTCTGTGGCATGTTGGCTGTGGGAAAACTGCAATTGCTTTACCATCTCGACTAATTAACAATTTGAGGGAGGGACATTAGTGGAATATATTCTTGTGAAATGCTTGATTTATTTTCGAGTCGATTATAATGTTGACTATTGCAGCTTTGAAAGTTCATAGAAACCATATTTGACTAACTAACTGCTGTATTTTGGTGATATGTTACTCCAAACACTTGTTTTTTTAGTCAGTATGGCTTAACATACTAAATTAGAAGTACTTTTAATGATTCCTGGTTTTGGATCAATTACGATTCTTTGCTGCTGTGAATCAACTATACAAAGGCGAAAATTACACTAATAATTACAGTGTAAAAACCATGGAAATACACAGTAATTCCACTAAAAATGCCACTTGCAAATCTGAGCAAAAATCTACTAGAAGTACACTGTAAACCCACTAACATTTACAGTGTAAATTCCACTAACAATTACAGTGTAAATTTCACTGAAAATGCACAGTAATTACACTAAAAGTACACTGTAGAGGGGGAGAGGGGGAGAGGAGGAGGGGGAGCTCACGGGGGCCGGGGAGTGGGGCGCGGGGAGGATGCCGGGGAGTGGGGCGCGGGGAGGATGTCGGGGACGACGTCCGGGTGGTGGTGGTGCTCCGGCGACGGTGGTGTGGACGGGGCGGCGGGGTCGCGTCGAGGCGGTGGGGCAGCGTCGAGGTGGCGGGCAGCAGCGTCAGGGTGGGGTCGAGGCGTCTGGGCGGCGGGCAGCGTCGAGGCGGCGTCGGGCGGCGTCCGGGCGAAATCGCGTCAGGCGGTGGGGCAGCGTCGAGGTTGCAGGCAGCGGCGGCAAGGGCGGGTCGAGGCGGCGCTGGGCGGCTGGGCGGGGGGGCAGCCGAGGCGGCGGCGGGCGGCGGGCAGCGCCGAGGCGGCGGGCAGCGCGCTGGGAGAGGAGAGGGAACGAGATCGAGGGCGAGGGCGAGGGAGAGAGGGGCCGGGGAGGGAATATGGGTGGGGCCGGGCACAATACTAATGGCGCACCCCACCGTGGTGCGCCATTAGTATTTTTTTTATTTCTTCTCGGTCCAACAGGTTATCTACCACGGTAACTGATCCACATCAAGTCCCTCTACTAGCTCGACCGTTAGCAGCCAATTCTCACACCAGAGGTCTGGGTTCGACTCCTGTGCTCCACAAATTTTTTAAGCATTTAAAAGCTGTTTGATACTTATTTGTGTTTAAATATGTTCAAACTTGTTTAAATCATAACATAATATTTTTTATAAGACAGTAATAGTTTTTTAAAAATATCATCAAACAGTAATGCCGGTGGAGCGGGAGGGTCTTGTGAGTGCGGGGTCGTGGCGATTGAGTAGGGAATCGAGGTGCGGGGGGTCGTGGCGGCGCCGATGTCTTGGGGTGCTTTCGCCAGGGGGGCCGGATCTGACGAGGTGGGATAGCGATCGAGATGGAGGGGGATCGAGATCGAGTGTCCATGAAATTTAAAAATATTTATGATAGTTCAAAAAGTACCCATGAAATACAATCGAGAAATGAAGGCTACGATTTAAATACAATCGATCTTAGCTAGCTATCTGTTCACAATCTTCTTGCCCTTCTTTTTTGCAAATGGAGTTCTTCTGTGGAACAGACGTCCTTTAGGTAGGGTGGTCCTGCTTCTTCTTGTGGTGTATGCTGCTACTTCATCATCGTCGTCATGTTCGATCCTCGGGTCGCCGTACTTGTCAAAGTCTTGCTCATTGGCTACTCCATCCATTCCGATGATCTTCCTTTTGCCTCTCCTCACGACAACATGACTGGGCTTTGGCGGGTCGGTAATGAAGAAGCATTGGTCCACTTGGGAAGCCAGTACCCATGGCTCATTTTTCGCGGTGACGTTTATACCATGTCTTGGATTTGGCGGGTATAACCTTGGTGGTGAAATACCGGTCTTCTTTATGACATTCTTGGCCCATCGACACGGAACATCGGGACCTTCTCTCCAACAGTAGCTCAGCTCCCAGATCTCCTCGATCCTTCCGTAGTATCTGTCCTTATCGTTACGGTGTAGGATTCCATCGTTACCCGGAGTTCGATAACCATCGCTCTTCATGTCCTTGGCCTCGGTGTAGAATGTGTAGCCGTTGATATCGTGCGCCTCATAGGTCATCGAGGTTGTGCTCGGCGCCTGTGACAAAGCGAATATGAGTTGTTCTTCAGCGGAAGAATCCTCATGTAAAGGGCAACGAAGCTTACGCTTGAACCAACGCGTGAAACATGAGTTGTGCTCTTTGAGTATATCTCCGTCCATCCTCTGTTGGCCTCGGTCATTGTCGTCTTCTTAATAAAGGTTTTGTGCTCTACCACCCAAGGATCGACCACGTCTATGTGTTGTAGCGCGAAATGACTACCCTCCCGCGTGCTTCACTCTAAGTCAGGAGGAGATCGAGCAGTTTTTCACCTGCCTCCTAGGAGTAAAACTTCCTTCTGATTCTGTGAGGGAAGATAAGCGAGATACCTAGACCAGTGAAGCATAAGTTCAGCGGGATGAAGTCTCACGGTATCACGTCTTGATAGCCGCAATACTTCGATTGCAATCCGTGGGATCATGGACACGCCGCGTCCAAGTGAAACACTATTTGGCCTATGCAACTTCTTGACGTCATCTCTCGGAAGTCGATTGGCATGAGGCAACTTCGAGAAGGCTACGAGGAAGAGATCGTGGTGATACTATGCGAGCTTGAGATGTACTTCCGCCCGCATTCTTTGGCGTTATGGTGCATCTGCTGGTCCATATAGTGGAGGATATCATCCAACTCGGGCGGCGTTCTGCCGGCATGATGTCGTTCGAAAGGATGAATGGTGTCATCAAAGGATACGTTAGCAACATGTCACGTCCAAAAGGAAGCATAGCGGGGCTTTACGACGAAGAGTGCATCTCCTCTTTGCACGAATTATCTAGGCATCGAGAACCCCATTGAGTACGCCGTCAGCGAGCACCTCGGCGGGCTCATTGGATGGGGTCACGTGAGGTCGCCGCGAAATGCATGTCAACCGAGGTTGACTCGCCGACTTTGAAAGAGCAAACCTAGTCGCGCTACAACACATAGACGTGGTCGATCCTTGGGTGGTAGAGCACAAAACCTTTATTAAGAAGACGTACAATGACCGAGGTCAACAGAGGATGGACGGAGATATACTCAAAGAGCACAACTCATGTTTCACGCGTTGGTTCAGCGAAGCTTCGTCAGCACTTTTACATGAGGATTCTTCCGCGGAAGAACAACTCATATTCGCCTTGTCACAGGGCGCCGAGCACAACCTGATGACCTATGAGGCGTACGATATCAACGGCTACACATTCTACACCGAGGCCAAGGACATGAAGAGCGGAAATGACTACATGACTGGGCTTTGGCGGGTCGGTAATGAAGAAGCATTGGTCCACTTGGGAAGCCAGTACCCATGGCTCATTTTTCGCGGTGATGTTTGCGCCCGCGGTCTTGGATTTGGCTTCGGGTATAACCTTGGTGGTGAAATACCGGTCTTCTTTTATGACATTCTTGGCCCATCTGACACGGAACATCGGGACCTTCTCTCCAGCGTAGCTCAGCTCCCAGATCTCCTCGATCCTTTCGTAGTATCCGTCCTTGTCGTTACGGTGTAGGATTCCATCGTTACCCGGAGTTCGATAACCATCGCTCTTCATGTCCTTGGCCTCGGTGTAGAATGTGTAGTCGTTGATATCGTGCGCCTCATAGGTCATCGAGGTTGTGCTCGGCGCTGTGACAAGGCGAATATGAGTTGTTCTTCCGCGGAAGAATCCTCATGTAAAGGGCAACGAAGCTTCGCTTGAACCAACGCGTGAAACATGAGTTGTGCTCTTTGAGTATATCTCCGCCCATCCTCTGTTGGCCTCGGTCATTGTCGTCTTCTTAATAAAGGTTTTGTGCTCTACCACCCAAGGATCGACCACGCCTATGTGTTGTAGCGCGACTAGGTTTGCTCTTTCAAAGTCGGCGAGTCAACCTCGAAGTTGACATGCATTTCAAGGCGACCCTCACGGTGACCCCATCCAAATGAGCCCGCCGAGGTGCTGCTGACGGGCGGACCAATGGGGTTCTCGATGCCTAGATAATTCGCGCGATGAGGAGATGCACTCTTGATCGAAAAGCCCGGCTATGCTTCCTTTTGGACGTGACATGTTGCGAACGTATCCTTTGATGACACCATTCATCCTTTCGAACGACATCATGCTGTGCAGGAACGTCGGCCCGAGTTGGATGATATCCTCCACTATATGGACCAGCAGATGCACCATAACGTCAAAGAATGCGGGCGGGAAGTACATCTCAAGCTCGCATAGTATCACCACGATCTCTTCCTGTAGCCTTCTGAGTTGCCTCATGTCAATCGACTTCCGAGAGATGACGTCGAAGAAGTTGCATAGGCCAAATAGTGTTTCACGGACGTGCGTGTCCATGATCCCACGGATTGCAACTGGAAGTATCTGCGTCATCAGCACGTGACAGTCGTGAGACTTCATCCCGCTGAACTTATGCTTCGCTGGGTCTAGGTATCTGCTTATCTTCCCTCACAGAATCAGTAAGGAAGTTTTACTCCTAGGAGGCGGTGAAAACTGCTCGATCTCCTCCCGACTTAGAGTGAAGCACGCGGAGGGTAGTCATTTCGGTCTTCTTGGCCTTTTTGCCTTTGGCGACGACTTTACGTGTCCCGCTTCGCCTCATCATCATCATCATCATCATCATCATCATCATCATCATCATCATCATCATCATCATCATATACAGCGTGAAGCTCCGCCTGATGCCCATTGATTTCAAGTCCGCCTTTGCTTTCGGCCCATCTTTGGTCCTCTCGGCATATTGAGCAGGTACCAGCAGACTCTCACACACGCTCTTCGTGATATGCATGACATCAAGGCTGTGAGGCACACGGTGGATCTTCGATCTGGCAAGTCCCGAAAACACACCTCGTTTTCCATACCTTCAGCAGCTGCTCTGGCGCCTTCGCTTCTTTCCGGCTCTGGCGCCTTTTGCTTCTTTCCGGCGGTGGGGCGGTCTTTCCAATTTTTCAACAGCTTGTCTATTTCCTCGCCGCTCCTCGTACACGGCGTTTTGGGTTCGGTTTCACCATCGAACAGATCCTTGCGTTTCCTCCACGGGTCATCGTCGCGAAGCCACCTTCGATGTCCCATGAACGCGATTTTCAATACCGGGATCTCTATCTAGCTAGCGATCGTTGTGTCATCCATGCACCTTACGCATCCGGAAAATCCGTGGACTACCCCCCCACAAGATATCCGTAATCGAGATAGTCGTGCACCGTTGTGGCGGTCGGCTCTCATAGGGAAATATTCTTTCTCCGCAGCGTCCCACGATGGCTGGCATTTTCCACAGCGTGTCAAGCTCCTCTTTCAGCAGCCCCAGTCTGATTGATGTCGCTTCCTGGTTGTTTCGGCCCTTCAATTAGCATACTCATGTGAATGTACTTCCTCTTCACGCACAACCGGGGGAAGGTTGTACATCCACACAAACACGAGCCATGTGCTATGTGTGCTTCTCTGGCTGCCAAACGGATTGACTCCATCGGTGCTCACGCCCAAAGACGATGTTCCTTGGATCGTTCCCAAATTCGGGTATTCGAAGTTCAACGCTTGCCATCGCTCGCATCCTTAGGGTGACTCAGCATCTTGTCTTTTTATCTATCTCCGGATCATTTGCGTCATCTTCGCTTCTTCTCCTCCCTATCCGCGTGCCAGCGTAGGAGCTTTGCTACCTTAGGGTCCGCGAAATACCGCTAGACGAGGAGTGATCGGAAAGTACCACACCACTTTTCGAGGAGCTTTCCTCCTCTTCTTGTATCGAGTGACACCGCACACCAGACATATGGTAGACTCCGCGTGCTTGTCCCGATAAATGATGCAATTGTTCATGCACACATGGTATTTCACGTGCGGTAAATCCAGAGGACACACGATTTTCTTCGCCTCCTCCAAACTGGTCGGGCACTTGTTCCCCTTGGGAAGACGTTCGTGCGAATGACATGTTCTCGTCGAAGCATCGTCGGTCATTTTGTGTTTACCTTCATCTCGAGCCATGGCGTTACTTTCAAAGGGTATCCTCGGGCCGCATCCTTCATACAATGGAGTAACCGCGTCTAACTCAAGTTGATCCATCTTGGCTTTCTCTCGGCGGCAGCTCTTGCGTTATCCGTGCGCTTGAGAAGCAGCTCTTGAATGTGAGGTCCTGCACCCAGCCCATCGATGGTCCAGCGTCGTCGCTCCGCCGCATCATCATCATGTCCTGCATCTTCTACATGATGACGTATACGATATCACCGTCGTGATCATCTCCGAGGATTCTTCATCTTCTCGCCCTTGAGCCGCGGTGGTTGTCTTGCTGCCCTTCCTCGTTTCTTGCCCGCCCCCATGGGCGACTTCGTAGTCATCTTCATCACCTTGCCACCGATAGCCATCCATGAAACCACGCAAGAGCAGTGGTCCCGCACCTGCCGGAATCCGGGTCCGCAATAAGGCTATTTAGCTTGCATCTTCGACACGGACATCTTATCTCCGTCTCATTCTTTTGAAGTATCTCGCCTTTGCGGACCTCAAAAACCTATTCACGATGCCTTCGGTCATCGTGCGGACCATATGGTCGCTCAGGGTAGAGCAAAATGATATTTTAGAACCAAGAAAAAATTTGGCATGACTTTCCCTAAAAATAGGACCAAAAAGAATGCTTAATGTCAAAATTCTCGCCGAAACGGAAATGAATCAACATTCCGCAAAATATTGGCAACTATCGCATTTCAAATACCGTACACCTCCAAACACAAACACATATGCAACACCACAAACATATGCAACACCACGAACATACATAGATCTAGCTAGGCCATAAAAAGTGCATGTGCACATTGTTGTAGGGAGAACAACATAAATATAGCTTCCCCCCTTATTTACCTAGCAAAACAAGGTAACTTAACCACTTAATTTGAATGAATCTATGGTGGAAATGAGGTGAAAAAGAGGAGGCACCCGAGACAAGGAGGAGGCGGTGGAGAGAATGAAGTGGGGAGAAAGTGAGTGTGCGAGGAGAGGCTGTCCAAAATATCTTGTTGTTGCCCACTTACTAATGGCGCACCAGCAACAAATGCGCCATTAGTAATCCAGGTTACAAATGGCGCACCCCCTGGTGGTGCGCCATTAGTAGTTTTGCAAAAAAAACATACTAATGGCGCACTCTGCCACGGTGCGCCATTACTAGTTTAAACTAGTAATGACGCACCGCGTGTGAGTGCGCCATTAGTACTTTTGCAAAAAAAGGAATAAAAAATAATAATAAAAAATAACATTAGTGGCGCACTTTCTGGCTGGTGCGCCATTACTAGTTACAACTAGTAATGGCGCACTACCTGTGGATGCGCCATTAGTATGTTTGGACGGGCGCACTAGTTCAAAAAAAATTGGTACTAATGGCGCACCGTGGCCCGGGTGCGCCATTAGTAGTTTCAACACTAATGGCGCATCAGAAGGTGGTGCGCCATTAGTATATACTAATGGCGCACCACTTGTCTGGTGCGCCATTAGTGTCAATACCATCTATAGCCCTTTTTCTAGTAGTGCGTCGAGAGTGCAAACTAGGACGTGCGCAAGTAGTGTCCCTTTGGAGGAGTCCCACCATCATCACGCTTTTTGTTGTGTTATATCACTTCTGCCACCAGAACTTTTGCGATGAGTAGTTTAGAGAATAATGAGATGAGCTTAGTTGCTCCTATTGTACTACATTTCACTCTAGAGTATTGTACCCTAACACTATTAAGGGCACATACAATAGTTCTATCTTAGAAGTGCCATGTAGGATAAATGCTGGGGTGGAGAAAAGAGAAGCCAGAAAAAGGCTTTGTCTTCTCTTATTTAAGAGATGATCTCTTAGCAACAAATCTCTCACCATATTTTTAGGAATAACTAGTTACTATAGATAAGAGTAAGAAAAAATCCATTGTACAACATATTTTTCTATCATCTCTAAATTATGTGGCTGGATTAAGATAAGACTAGCTTATCATCCACTATACATGTCCTAAGTAGTCTATTGTGTCGTGGTTTTATCTGTATCAAGCTATACCGTGTTCCAGAAGGCACAGATCTCTGGGGTAGAACACGAGGCCTCCGGTTCTCTGAATCGGGGTCCCGCAATTTTTTTGAAATTCCTACCGCTGCTACTCCACACTCACTTTCTTGCTTTCTCTAGAACTTGTGAACTATCTATACTAGAAAGTCTAGGCAAAAGAATGTTCGGTGTGCGCGGGGTTTTATTATGAGGGAATACATATCCTACCTTTAGCTCCTTTTGGTTTCGAGATTCCATACTTACCACATCCATTTTAGAATGTGTTATAATACTTACTGCACCTAGGGATTATCAAGCTCTTTTCTAGCATCGTTGTCGGGGCATCTCCACCATCGCCATCACTATCACCACCAACTATTTCTCTCTTCCCATGGTGATGTGTGAGTAGTCCTCCCTGGGGGCTTAGGGTATGTACTAGTAGCTATGTGATATTTTTCTCCCTTGATTATGAAAGTTTCTGATGATGATTGTGGTCATGGGCTTAGTTAATGGAGTTGAATCTTGTTATGCATGCCCACATATTATCTATGTGGTGAATCGAATCTTGCTCTTGTTATGAGTTTTTTCATGTTGGATTGAATCTTTTGAGAATCATTGAGATCATGATCTATGCTTAGTATAATTCACGGAGTAAAGACGAAACTAAAAGATGCAACTGTGAGACCTAAAGAAGATACTTCCAAGCACTCTGTTGGGGAACGTTGCAATTAAAAAAATTTCCTACGGTTTCACCAAGATCCATCTATGAGTTCATCTAAGCAACGAGTCATGGGAGAGAGTTTGCATCTACATACCACTTGTAGATCGCGTGCGGAATCTTGCAAGGTGATGATGGAGTCGTACTCGACGTGATTCGAATCACCGATGACCAAGTGCTGAACGGACAGCACCTCCGCGTTCAACACACGTACGGTACGGGTGAAGTCTCCTCCGTCTTGATCCAGCAAGGAGGAAGGGGAGGTTGAGGAAGACAGCTCCACCGGCAGCACGACGGTGTGGTGATGGTGGAGAAGCGGTACTCCAACAGGGCTTCGCCGAGCACACAACAGAGGAGGAGAGGTGTTGGGGAGGGGAGGGCTGCGCCTTGGCTTGTGGTGCGGCTGCCCTCCCCTCACCCCTCTATTTATAGGGGGAAGGGAGAAGGGGGCCGGCCCCTCTAGATGCATCTAGAGGGGGGGCGGCAGCCAAGGGGAGGGGGGACTTGCCCCCCAAGCAAAGGGGGGCGCCCCCTCTAGGGTTCCCCCCTCAACCCTAGGCGCAAGGGCCCAAGGGAGGGGGTGCGCCCAGCCCACCAGGGATTGGCTAATTCCCCACACAGTTCAAGTGGCCCCCCGGGAAGGGTGGCCCCTCCCGGTGGACCTCCGGAACCCTTCCGATGGCCCCGGTACAATACCGGTACGCCCCCGAAACTTTCCGGTGTCCTTTTAACAACTTCCCATATATAAATCTTTACCTCCGGACCCTTCCGGAACTCCTCGTGACGTCCGGGATCTCATTCGGGACTCCGAACAACATTCGGTAGTCACATACTAGTCTTCCTAATAACCCTAGCGTCACCGAACCTTAAGTGTGTAGACCCTACGGGTTCGGGAGACACGCAGACATGACCGAGACGACTCTCGGGCAATAACCAACAGCGGGTCTGGATACCCATGTTGGCTCCCACATGCTCCTCGATGATTTCATCGGTTGAACCACGATGTCGAGGATTCGATCAAACCTCATATGTAATTCCTTTGTCAATCGATGCGTTACTTGCCCGAGACTCGATCGTCGGTATCCCAATACCTTGTTCAGTCCGTTACCGCAAGTCACTTTACTCGCATCCGTAATGCATGATCCCGTGGCCAACACCTTGGTCACCTTGAGCTCATTATGATGATGCATTACCGAGTGGGCCCAGAGATACCTCTCCGTCATACGGAGTGACAAATCCCATCTCGATCCGTGTCAACCCAACAGATACTTTCGAGATACCGTAATGCACCTTTATAGTCACCCGATTCGTTGTGACGTTTGATACACCCAAGGCACTCCTACGGTATCCGGGAGTTACACGATCTCATGGTCGAAGGAAGAGATACTTGACATTGGCGAGCTCTAGAAAACGAACTACACGATCTTTATGCTATGCTTAGGATTGGGTCTTGTCCATCACATCATTCTCCTAATGATGTGATCCGTTATCAACGACATCCAATGTCCATAGTCGAAACCATGACTATCTGTTGACCACAATGAGCTAGTCAACTAGAGGCTCACTAGGGACATATTGTGGTCTATGTGCTCACACGTGTATTACGATTTCCGGATAATACGCTTATAGCATGAACAAAAGACAATTATCATGAACAATGAAATATAATAATACTTTTATTATTGCCTCTAGGGCATATTTCCAACAGTCTCCCACTTGCACTAGAGTCACCAATCTAGTTACATTGTGATGAATCGAACACCCATAGAGTTCGGTGTTGATCATGTTTTGCCCGAGAGAGGTTTAGTCAGCGGATCTGCGACATTCGGATCCGTGTGCACTTTGCAAATCTCTATGTCTCCATCTTGAACATTTTCACGGATGGAGTTGAAGCGATGCTTGATGTGCTCGGTCTTCTTGTGAAACACGGGCTCCTTGGCAAGGACAATAGCTCCAGTGTTGTCACGAAGAGTTTGATCAGCCCCGACGCATTGGGTATGACTCCTAGGTCGGTGATGAACTCCTTCACCCAAATCGCTTCATGCGCTGCCTCCGAGGCTGCCATGTACTCCGCTTCACACGTAGATCCCGCCACGGCGCTTTCTGCTTGCAAATGCACCAGCTTCTCGCTCCACCATTCAACATATACACGATCCGGTTTATGACTTAGAGTCATCCAAATCTGAGTCGAAGCTAAGCGTCGACGTAACCCTTCTGACGAGCTCTTCGTCTCCTCCATAAACGAAACATGTCCTTTGTCCTTTTCGGTACTTCAGGATATTCTTGACCGCTGTCCGGTGTTCCTTGCGGGATTACTTTGGTATCTTGCAACCAAACTTACGGCAAGGTTTACATCGGTCCAGTACACAACATGGCATACATAATAGATCCTATGGCTGAAGCATAGGGATGACACTCATCTCTTCTTTATCTTTTGCCGTGGTCGGTGACTGAGCTGAGCTCAATCTCACACCTTGTAACATAGGCAAGAACCCTTTCTTGTATTGATCCATTTTGAACCTCTTCAAAATCTTATCAAGGTATGTGCTTTGTGAAAGACCTATGAGGCGTCTCGATCTATCTCTATAGATCTTGATGCCTAATATATAAGCAGTTTCTCCAAGGTCCTTCATTGAAAAACACTTATTCAAGTAGGCCTTAATGTTGTCCGAAGTTTTGTATCATTTCCCATCAAGAGTATGTCATCTACATATAATAGGAGAAATGCTACAGAGCTCCCACTCACTTTCTTGTAAACGCAGCTTCTCCATAAGTCGCATAAACCCAAACGCTTTGATCATCTCATCAAAGCGAATGTTCCAACTCGAGATGCTTGCACCAGTCCATAAATGGATCGTTGGAGCTTGCATACTTTGTTAGCGTTCTTAGGATCGACAAAACCTTCCGCTGCATCATATACAGCTCTTCCTTAAGATGTCCGTTAAGGAATGCCGTTTTGACGTCCATCTGCCATATCTCATAATCATAGTATGCGGCAATTGCTAACATGATTCGGACGGACTTCAGCTTCGCTACGGGAGAGAATGTCTCATCGTAGTCAATCCCTTGAACTTGTCGATAACCCTTAGCGACAAGTCGAGCCTTATAAATGGTAACATTTCCATCCACGTCCGTCTTCTTCTTAAAAATCCATTTGTTTTCTATCGCTCGCCGATCATCGGGCAAGTTTGTCAAAGTCCATACTTTGTTTTCATACATGGATTCTATCTCGGATTTCATGGCCTCAAGCCATTTGTTGGAATCCGGGCCCGCCATCGCTTCTTCATAGTTCGAAGGTTCATTGTTGTCTAACAACATGATTTCCAGGACAGGGTTACCGTACCACTCTGGTGCGGAACGTGTCCTTGTGGACCAACGAAGTTCAGTAGCAACTTGATCCGAAGTACCTTGATCATCATCATTGTTTTCCTCTTCAGTCGGTGTGGGCATCATAGGAACGGTTTCCTGCGCTGCACCACTTTCCCGTTCGAGAGGTAGTACTTCATCGAGTTCTACTTTCCTCCCACTTACTTCTTTCGAGAGAAACTCTTTTCCGAAAGCATCCGTTCTTGGCAACAAAGATCTTGCCTTGGTCTTAAGTAGAAGGTATACCCGACAGTTTCCTTAGGGTATCCTATGAATCGCATTTTCCGACTTGAGTTCGAGCTTTTCAGTTGAAGTTTCTTGACATAAGCATCGCATCCCCAAACTTTTAGAAACGACAGCTTAGATTTCTTTCCAAACCATAATTCATACGGTGTCGTCTCAACGGATTTAGACGGTGCCCTATTTAAAGTGAATGTAGCTATCTCTAGAGCGTATCCCCAAAATGATAGCGTAAATCGGTAAGAGACATCATAGACCGCACCATATCCAATAGAGTGCGATTCGACGCTCGGACACACCGTTTATTTGAGGTGTTCCAGTAGCGTGAGTTGTGAAACGATTCCACATTTCCTTAAGTGTGTACCAAATTCGTGACTTAGGTATTCTCCTCCACGATCTGATCGTAGGAACTTTATCTTTCGGTCACGTTGATTCTCTACCTCACTCTGAAATTCCTTGAACTTTTCAAAGGTCTCAGACTTGTGTTTCATTAAGTAGACATACCCATATCTACTTAAGTCATCAGTGAGAGTGAGAACATAACGATATCCTCCGCGAGCCTCAACGCTCATTGGACCGCACACATCGGTATGTATGATTTCCAACAAGTTGGATGCTCGCTCCATTGTTCCAGAGAATGGAGTCTTGGTCATTTTGCCCATGAGGCATGGTTCGCATGTGTCAAACGATTCATAATCAAGAGACTCTAAAAGTCCATCAGCATGGAGCTTCTTCATGCGCTTGACACCAATGTGACCAAGGCGGCAGTGCCACAAGTATGTGGGACTATCGTTATCAATTTTACATCTTTTGGCATCCACACTATGAACATGTGTAATATTACGCTCGAGATTCATTAAGAATAAACCATTGACCATCGGAGCATGACCATAAAACATATCTCTCATATAAATCGAACAACCATTATTCTCATACTTAAATGAGTAGCCATCTCGTATTAAACGAGATCCAGATACAATGTTCATGCTCAAACTTGGCACTAAATAACAATTATTTAGGTTCAAAACTAATCCCATGGGTAAATGTAGAGGCAGCGTGCCGACGGCGATCACATCGACTCTGGAACCATTCCCGACGCGCGCCGTCACCTCATCCTTCGCCGATCTCCGTTTATTCCGCAGCTCTGCATGAGTTACAAATATGAGCAACGGCACGGTATCAAATACCTAAGAGTTACTACGAGTCTTGGTAAGGTACACATCAATTACATGTATATCAAATATACCTTTGGTGTTGCCGGCCTTCTTATTCGCTAAGTATTTGGGCAGTTCCGCTTCGGTGACCCTTCCCTTGCAATAAAAGCACTCGGTCTCGTGCTTGGGTCCATTCTTTGACTTCTTCCCGCAAGCGGCTTACGGGTGCGGCAACATCTTTGTCGTCCTTCTTGAAGTTCTTCTTACCCTTGCCCTTCTTGAACTTAGTGGTCTTATTGACCATCAACACTTGATGTTCTTTCTTGATTTCAGCCTCTGCTCACTTCAAAGATCGAGAACACTTCAGAATGGTCTTTACCATCCCTGCATGTTGTAGTTCATCACAAAGCTCTTGTAGCTTCGTGGGAGCGATCGAGGATTCTGTCAATGACCGCCTCATCTGGGAGGTTAATGTTCACCGGGTCATACGGTTGTGCAACCTGCACATCTTCGAGATGTGCTCACCGACGTAACTGTTTTCCTCCATCTTACAATCTGAGAACTTGTCGGAGACATCATATCTCTCGACCACGGCATGAGCTTGGAAAACTAGTTTCAGCTCTTGAACATCTCATATGCTCCGTGATGCTCAAAACGCTTTTGGAGCCCTGTTCTAAGTGTAAAGCATGCCGCCTTGACGAGGGAGTAATCATCGGACGAGCTTGCCAAGCGTTCATAACGTCTTGGTTCTCTGGGACGGGAGCATCACCTAGCGGTCCTTCTAGGACATATTGCTTCCTGGCAGCTATGAGGATGATCCTGAGGTTCCGGACCCAGTCCGTATAGTTGTTGCCATCATCTTTCAGCTTGATTTTCTCTAGGAACGCGTTGAAGTTCATGTTGACATTAGCGTTGGCCATTTGATCTACAAGACATATTTGCAAAGGTTTTAGACTAAGTTCATGATAATAAAGTTCTAATCAAATTATGAACTCCCACTTAGATTAGACATCCCTCTAGTCATCTAAGTGTTACACGATCCGAGTCGACTAGCCCGTGTCCGATCATCACGTGAGACGGACTAGTCATCGTCGGTGAACATCTTCATGTTGATCGTATCTTCCATACGACTCGTGTTCGACCTTTCGGTCTCCGTGTTTCGAGGCCATGTCTGTACATGCTAGGCTCGTCAAGTTAACCCTAAGTGTTTTCGCTGTGTAAAACTGTCTTACACCCGTTGTATGTGAACGTAAGAATCCATCACACCCGATCATCACGTGGTGCTTAGAAGCGACGAACTGTAGCAACGGTGCACAGTTAGGGGAGAACACTTCTTGAAATTTTGTAAGGGATCATCTTATTTACTACCGTCGTCCTAAGTAAACAAGATGCATAAACATAATAAATATCACATGCAATTATATAGTTGTGACATGATATGGCCAATATCATATAGCTCCATTGACCTCCATCTTCGGGGCTCCATGATCATCTTGTCACCGGCTTGACACCATGATCTCCATCATCATGATCTCCATCATCGTGTCTTTGAAGTTGTCACGCCAACGACTACTTCTACTTCTATGGCTAACGCGTTTAGCAATAAAGTAAAGTAGTTTACATGGCGCTCTTCAATGACACGCAGGTCATACAAAAAATAAAGACAACTCCTATGGCTCCTGCCGGTTGTCATACTCATCGACATGCAAGTCGTGAATCCTATTACAAGAACATGATCTCATACATCAGAATTCATCATTCATCACAACTTCTGGCCATATCACATCACATGATCAATCGCTGCAAAAACAAGTTAGACGTCCTCTAATTGTTGTTGCATCTTTTACGTGGATGCGATTGGGTTCTAGCAAGAACGTTTTCTTACCTACGAATAACCACAACGTGATTTTGTCAACTTCTATTTACCCTTCATAAGGGCCCTGTTCATCGAATCCGCTCCAACTAAAGTGGGAGAGACAGACACCCTTGACCACCTTATGCAACTAGTGCATGTCAATCAGTGGAACCGGTCTCATGTAAGCGTACATGTAAGGTTGGTCCGGGCCGCTTCATCCCACAATACCGTTGAAGCAAGAAAAGACTAGTAGAGGCAAGTAAGTTGACAAGATCCACGCCCACAACAAATTGTGTTCTACTCGTGCATTAGAGAACTACACATAGACCTAGCTCATGATGCCACTGTTGGGGAACGTTGCAGAAAATTAAAAATTTTCCTATGGTTTCACCAAGATCCATCTATGAGTTCATCTAAGCAACGAGTCATGGGAGAGAGTTTGCATCTACATACCACTTGTAGATCGCGTGCGGAAGCTTGCAAGGTGATGATGGAGTCGTACTCGACGTGATTCGAATCACCGATGACCAAGTGCTGAACGGACAGCACCTCCGCGTTCAACACACGTACGGTACGGGTGACGTCTCCTCCATCTTGATCCAGCAAGGAGGAAGGAGAGGTTGAGGAAGACAGCTCCACCGGCAGCACGACGGCGTGGTGATGGTGGAGAAGCGGATCTCGGCTGTGGCTTCGCGAGCACACAACAGAGGAGGAGAGGTGTTGGGAGGGAGGGCTGCGCCTTGGCTTATGGTGCGGCTGCCTCCCTCACCCCTCTATTTATAGGGGAGGGAGAGGGGCGGCCCTCTAGATGCATCTAGAGGGGGGCGGCCAAGGGAGGGGGACTTGCCCCCAAGCAAGGCGCCCCTCTAGGGTTCCCCTCAACCCTAGGCGCAAGGGCCCAAGGAGGTGCGCCCAGCCACCAGGCTGGCTAATTCCCCACGCAGCCCAAGTGGCCCCCGGAAGGTGGCCCCTCCCGATGGACTTCGGAACCCTTTCGGTGGCCCCAGTACAATACCGTGCGCCCAAACTTTCCGTGTCCTTTAACAACTTCCCATATATAAATCTTTACCTCCGGACCCTTCCGGAACTCCTCGTGACGTCCGGGATCTCATCCGGACTCCGAACAACATTCGGTAGTCACATACTAGTCTTCCTAATAACCCTAGCATCACCGAACCTTAAGTGTGTAGACCCTACGGGTTCGGGAGACACGCAGACATGACCGAGGCGACTCTCGGGCAATAACCAACAGCGGGTCTGATACCCATGTTGGCTCCCACATGCTCCTCGATGATTTCATCGGTTGAACCACGATGTCGAGGATTGATCAAACCACGTATGCAATTCCTTTGTCAATCGGTGCGTTACTTGCCCGAGACTCGATCGTCGGTATCCCAATACCTTGTTCAGTCTCGCTATCGCAAGTCACTTTACTCAGATCAGTAATGCATGATCCCATGGCCAACACCTTGGTCACCTTGAGCTCATTATGATGATGCATTACCGAGTGGGCCCAGAGATACCTCTCCGTCATACGGAGTGACAAATCCCGCCTCGATCCGTGTCAACCCAATGATACTTTCGAGCTACCTGTAATGCACCTTTATAGTCACCTAGTTACGTTGTGACGTTTGATACACCCAAGGCACTCCTACGGTATCCGGGAGTTACACGATCTCATGGTCGAAGGAAGAGATACTTGACATTGGCAAAGCTCTAGCAAACGAACTACACGATCTTTATGCTATGCTTAGGATTGGGTCTTGTCCATCACATCATTCTCCTAATGATGTGATCCCGTTATCAACGACATCCAATGTCCATGTAACGCCCTCGATGCGGCTATATCTCCCACGTGTCGAAGCACGACTTAGAGGCATAACCGCATTGAAAGCAATGTTGCAAGTGAGGTAATCTTCACACAACCCATGTAATACATAAGGGAAAGAGATACATAGTTGGCTTACAATCGCCACTTCACACAAATACATGAATAAAGCATTACATCATCCAGATACAATCAAGGTCCGACTACGGAACCAAAATAAAAGAAGAACCCCAAATGCGACATAGGTCCCGATCGACCCCAACCGGGCTCCACTCTTGATCAACTAGAACGAAACAACAAAAGGGCAAGATCTTCAACGAGCTCCTCCATGAGCTTGGTTGCGTCACCGCCGGTAACATAGGCACCTGCAAACTGGTTTTGAAGTATCCGTGAGCCACGAGGACTCAGCAATCCCATTACCATGGGTATCAAGACTAGCAAAGCTTAAAGGGAAAGGAAGGGGTAAAGTGGTGAGGTTGCAGCAGCGACTAAGCATGATATGGTGGCTAACATACGCAAATGAGAGCGAGAAGAGAAACAAAGCGGAACGGTCGTGAAGCTAGCAATGATCAAGAGGTGATCCTGAACACCTACTTACGCCAAACATAACACGAAACAATGTTCACTTCCGGACTCCGCGAGAAGAGACCATCATGGCTACACACGCGGTTGATGCATTTTAATTCGGATCTGGTGTCAAGTTATCTACAACCGACATTAACAAATTCCCATCTGCCACATAACATGCGGCACGGCTCTCGAAAGTTTAAACCCTGCAAGGGTGTCCCAACAAGCCCATGACAAGCTCTCGCGATCATCGAAGAATAGACCTTCACCCGAGACACTCCGATCAGACTCGGTATCCCGGTACATCAAGACATTTCGACAATGTTAAAACAAGACCAGCAAAGCCGCCCGATGCGCCGACAATCTCGATAGGAGCTGCACATATCTCGTTCTCAGGGCAACACCGGATGAGTCAAGCTACGAGTAAAACCAGCCCTCGAGTTGCCACGAGGTGGCCCATGAGTTGCTTTCGGTTCGGACCAACACTTAGACAAGCACGGCCGGGGGCTAAAATAAAGATGACCCTCGAGAGAGCGACTCCCAAGGGAAAAAGTAGGTGGTGGTGAGGCAAATGGTAAAAGTCAATGTTGGGCCTTCTTGGACAAGTTTTATTCAAAGCGAATCGTCGGGGGTCCCATAAATCACCCGACCGCATTAGGGACGCAAAATCCGGGAACATAACACCGTATAACGGAAACTAGGGCGGAAAGAGTGGAACAAAACACTGGGCATAAGGCCGAGCCTTCCACCCTTTACCAAATATATAGATGCATTAATAATATAAGAGATATTGTGATATCCCAACAAAATCCTGTCCACCATGGAGAAATCTTCAACTTCACCGCAACTAGCAACGCTATAAGAGGGCTGAGCAAAAGCGGTAACATAGCCAAACAACGGTTTGCATAGGAAAGGTGTCAAAGGTTAGGGGTTCATGGCAATATGGGATGGCTGGACAAACAGTAATAGGTAGCGCAGATAGCGAAAGAACGAGGCAACTAGCATAGCAATGATAGTAGTGAGATCGAGTAGCGGTCATCTTGCACGAGATCCCGCAAGGAAGAAGAACGAGTCCATGAAGAAGATGAAGCCACGAAGACAAACCACACGTAGACGAACGAATCCTCACAACTCCGGAACGAAACCGAAGCTAACGAGAGAAGCAACCCGGAAAGAAACAAACAACATGGTAAACACACAAGCATAAACATGTCATGATGCACAAACAAGTATGATGCATGTCCGGTTTAATGAGGCATGACATGGCAAAGTGCAACAAACAATACTACAAGTTAAGTGGAGCTCAATATGCAACGAGTTGCATATTGACAAAACACCACATGCAATTATTTAGTTTGATCTCGTTTAAGCTAGCAAACAATATTAAATGTTGTTAAACATGGCAAGAGGTGAAGCATAATAAAACTACCTAACTAGGCAAGTTTAAATGAGGCCGGAAGAACAAACAACAATTCCGGAAAATCCTCATGTCCATATTTTGAATTAGCTACTGTTCTGCCCTAAACCATATTTTAACGTTGTTAAACAATAAAACAAAGTGCACCATGTTAAACTAGGCATTTTTCCACCCCATTTACTTATAAAGTTTATTTAAAACCGAGCTACGGTTATTTAGTTATGAAATAAATCATTTTAACATGGCATTTTAGCAAATTAACACAAACAGCATTTGAAACATTTTAAACATGGATGAAAATGGCAGATTATGAAACTAGATGAAATTCTAAGCACTTTACATGTTTAAATCATTTTAAACCGATGCACCATTCATGAGTCATTATATGCATGAAGTTTAGGGTCTAATCTGCAAAGCTGCAGACTCTCGATAATTGGGCAAATTCACGAGCAGGAAAAAAATGACATGGGCAAACTGTTGGCCCAATCAATGTAAAAAAATAGAGAGGTTGCTCACTTTGGGCTGAGGCCCAGATTGGAAGGAGGAGGCGGTTGAAGGGAGGCGGAGGCTTGGCTTGGGCTCGCCTTGGAGGCCGAAGGGGAAGCAGAGGAGGCCTGGCGGACTGGGCCACGCGGGGACTTGGCTGGCGACGCGGAACGAGCGGAAGCAGAGGAGGCCTGGTGCGGTGCGGAAGTGGCTGGAGCTGGGCCACGAGGTGCGACCGGTCAACGAGGAGGCTGGACGAGGCGGGCGCTCGCTCGTTCTGCTTGTCTCGCCAGGAAGCAAAGCCGCGGCGGCGTTGCAGGAACCAGCAGCAGGGCACCGGCGCTGGAAGATCTGGCGGCCGGAGACGGCGAGATCCGAGCGAGGGGCGTCGAGACGCGCAGGACTCCGGGCGGAGCGGGGATGGAGCTCCAGCGGCGCGGACGGGAAGCTTCGGGCGGCCATGGCGTGAACGGGGCGAACGCGACCCGATCCGGCGGGGTCAAACGAGGCAGCGGTTGCGTCAGTTCCCTGTGAAGAAGAGCAGGGAGGGAGCATCCGGTGAGAGAGGGAGATCAGAGAAGGATAAGAAAAAGGGAGGGGAAGGAAGAGGGAGGAGGAGCACGGGCCTGGGCGCTCGCGAGAGGAGGCGGAGCTCCTGCAGGTGCTGCTGCGGGATTGGGGCTCCCCTGCTCGAGCTCCTCGGGCGCGTGCTCGCGCACGAGAGCGAGAGGAGGCTGGGCCTCGGGAACCGAGGAGGTGGCGGCTGGAGGATCTGGATCTCGGTGGGGGTTGGCCGGCTAGGGAAAACGAGGAAGGAGGGAGGCGCAGGTGGATGGCTGGATTTTTGGATCGGGGAGGATCCCGATGAGGAAGGGACAAGAAGAGTGGCGGCGCTCGGGAGAGGGTGGATGGGACAAGATCCCTAAAATTTAGGGTTGGTCTTTATATAGCACAAGTGAAATTTGGATAGGGGTATTTGGTCCCTCCGATTAAATCGGACGGTTCCGGATAAATATGCTAGGGAGACCAAACAAGGAAAACGGAGATATTTTATAGATGTTAGGGGATGATCCGGACCCAACGGTAATGACTCCCCGGGTCGGGTTCGGGACAATTTCGGACACGCACGTGAGGGGTTCGATGCCTTGTCGAGGGGGGTTTGGATCGGCGGTCGCATCGGACAACTCCGGAAGCGAAGAGGGGTAGGAGGATGGACTAGGTGGGCTGTGGCGAGACTGCGAGGGGGAGAAGAGAGAGAGAGAGAGAGAGAGAGAGAGAGAGAGAGAGAGAGAGCCCGGCATGGTTTCCGGATACCGAAAACGTCCGACGTTAGACCGGCTATATTGCCGCTATAGTTATCCGTTGGGCTATCAAACGAACTCCGAATGCGATGAAACTTGACAGGCGGTCTATCTACACTATAAAAAGACCACACATCAACTCTCAACCCATTCCGAGAACATTTTTCCGCCACTTATAAAATAATATTTCGGACATGCCGCGGGCGCGTGCAAGTGTGTAAGGGCTCAGAACGGACAACGGAGAGAACGAGGAGGCCGGGACGGATGCAAGTTTTGAAAACATGATGATGCTATGCACATGATGACATGATGAAATGCAACACGCAAGAAAATGACAAGGCAACAACAACGAATAAATGGACGACACCTGGCACATCGGTCTCGGGGCGTTACAACACTCCACCACTACAAGAGGATCTCGTCCCGAGATCTAGGATGGCACCGGAAGGAAACGGAAGAGGAAGAGAAGAGGTAAAACTAAGTTGCTTCTTTGACCAATGAGTGAAACCAAAGAACCTTGAGAGGTTGAGCAATTTGAAAGAAACAAAATAACGGAGATGACCAAGATTGCAAACAATTCATTGGCCAAGAGGAACAAGGAATATTACGAGAATTTGAAGGTTGCAAGGACATGAAAATAAGAGCTTCACGAACGAAAAGAATATGACCACCTCGGTATAATGAGATAGCCAAGGAACAAGAATGACAGAATTTGGACAGCACTCCGGTAGAAAAGAGAAGAAAACTTGATGAGATGAAAAGATATTGAAGAGATGATACAACATTCCGGCTAAATGGATAAGCATGAAGAACATGATCCTCACCAAACGAGGTGATGGGTGAAGAGCAGAACATCACAATGCCTCCGTAACGAAAGAAATAGAAGTTAGACCGTTGGGATAAAGGGACGGAGAAGAAAATGACAACTTTTGCCACTAGTGAACTTGGAAAGCATCCTTGCAAAGAAGAATCGAATGGAGTTGTTGGAAAATCAACAACGAAAGGATAAGCTTGTAGTGGGCTTATGAAAACATCTCAAAATTATGAGGTGAGCTTCTGCCACCAACGAAAACAAATGATTGGATTGATATCAACAAGGAGACGAGAAACCTATTTCACCGGGAGGACAAATGAAGAACTTGGGTCATTTATAAGCACCATAAATAGCAACAATCCTTAGGGAAAGCTTTAGGTGAAATATAACCCAAGATAACTCCAATGAAGAGATTGATGGATTTAAAATACCTCATTCTTGACAACAATATGAATCATGAAACATAAAGGAAATTGTCAAGAGTGACATAACACCATCTCAAAAGATAAGATAGAAGGAATTGCACTTTGGAATGCAAGACGGAGAATACTTGAGCTTCTCAAAACAAAACATGTGTTGGGCACCCTGTTTAATTTTGAGTATAGCTTGGCGGATCATAACTTCAAGAGAAATCTTGAGAAACAATTGAAGAATGAAAGAATCCTTGACGAACCACCATGTAGAACCTCCATGAAGAACTCCGGTAAACAAAAGGAATGAAAAGAAAGAGAAATTGAAAACACAAGGTGAATCCTTGCAATGATTTAGATGGATCTCCGTGATAATTAGAGCTTGGAACTCCGGGAAAAAGAGAAGATGAAACAAATGCAACCGAGAATTTTAAGGGCCTCCGAAATAAAGAATTAATCACTTGGATGAACAAGAATAAGAATTATGTTATGCTTATCCTTCACCAATTAAATTGATGACAATCAACGGATTTGGCATACTACTTATTCTCGTAGAAAGGATTAAAAGAGATATATCAAAACTTGAGAAGGTCTTCAACGAACCACCGGTAGGATTGGAACAACAAATGAATTGATATGATGAACAAGGAAGAGAGATCTTGAAAGAACAACCGTAGGAATTGAAAATGAAAGTAGCAAAAGCACAAATCATCGGGAAGAATGGGAAAACGAATGAAGATACTTGAGGGGATTTAGATACCTGAGAACAAAGAGATCATGAACTGATTAGAGGATATTTGAACGATGCACCGGTAAGTTTTAGAGAACGATAGCTACACGCTGAGAATAAAGAATTATGACATGATGGCCTTCAGAGGAAAGAAATGGAAACAACTCAAGAAATACTTCGGATGGTAGGAAGAGAACTCTCACAATCGAAAACAATTATGAGAGGATGGCATCAAGCTAGAACCATGAATCTTGAAGAGAATGAAGCAAGATTAAGGAGAAACTCTTCTTCGGTCTTCAAATGATGAGAATGACAACGAGAAACACCACCAAGAATTATTGAGGCACACCGGAAGAATTAAAAGCGAAGAGGTTGAGCCAACTATGAAAAGAATTTGAAAGATCTTGGAGAAAAACATTTGACTGATGATAACTCATTCTTACGTCAAACTTGGAAATGAATTTAGGATAGTTCTGGGAAAATAGAAGAGTCAGGTAAGATCCTGGGAAAAGACCTGTGGGTTAGGGCCCACTCAAAAGAACACCGTTGGAAATGATTTAAAAGAGATGTTGCACCGGTTGAATTAAATGACTTGAATGAGATAACAATCTCGAGATATCTTGAAAGGATTAAGAATGGACACACAAGTCTTCTGAGATATCTTCAACACTCTGGAACAAATGAATAGGAAGAGGTGAATGATTGAGAGGTGCACCGGCATGAGAAAGCATTTGACACGAGGAAAGGAATATGATGAATATCGAAAGCTTGAATAGGATCCACCGGAGAAGAGACAACAATGAAGGATGATGAACTTGAAGCTGTTGAGCATCTTCATGGGAAATCCCCGGATAAGAACATTGATTGAAAAGAATGAAGAGACTTCACATGAATAAATGGATACTTGATTAAGAAATCTGTGTCCTAGAAGAAAAAGGGTGGGTGGGCGGGAAAAACAAAGGCAACTTGGAGACGGATGAAACAAACACCGTTGAGAAGAAATGATAATTGGTCTTGCTGATGTTGAAATGATCGGATCCATTTGAAGAGAAGCACACCGGTTGGAAAGAATTGACATGACAATCTCGATGATCAAAAGGATTAGTACTCCCATAGAAATATGAGAACACCGTTTAGGAAAGGTATGGATTCAACATTTGACTTCGAAGCAACTCGAATACCACAAATAAAACAAAACAAAGGATTTGGCTTGCAGAATAAGCCGGAACAAATACATATGATAGAGATTTACCCAATCCCATATCATGCATTTGTCGAAAAGATATTCTAGGAGCTACTTGAATTCCCACCTATAAACTCCCGAAACTTTCTGGTTATGCAATCTGGTGTTGGGGATACAGGGGAAGCAATATGTCTCACCCAAACTAACAATACCTACATCCAAGCTGTATCCATCCTTCAACACATAACCAAGAAACCTTCGGAAATCGTGTACCTCAACCTTCGAAAAGCATTAGTTATCTGAGTCATGGCAATACTCCGTACTCACCTCGATCTTTGGGTTAGCGGGGTTATCTCACCAACAAGCTGCATAAAAGAGATTTTCGATGTCGGCGTACTAAACTCGGGTATACCGAACTGCAACGATAAAATTATGACGACAACACCTCGAGCTCAACTCCCGGGACACCTCCACTAAAAAACCCCTGGCGACGGAGGCACCAAGACAATGTTGTCATCATAAAACCATCAGAACGATTCTAAGATACCCGCGTGATCCTAAAAAAAAAATTAGTGAAATTTGAGGAGAGAAAAGTCAAAACTCTACGTTAGGAGACCTCACCAGAGCGACGAAGGGACTGAGGAGTAAAAGAATTCCTAACTCTCCGATATATATAATCCTAAATGACTCGAAACATTTTTCTAGACACAACTCGGCCGCTAAAAACGATCAAGCAGTGGGGCTCCTAAGGTCGGGGAAGGCTCGATTACCAACTTAGCGCCCTCGATGCGGCTATATCTCCCACGTCGAAGCACGACTTAGAGGCATAACCGCATTGAAAGCAATGTCACAAGTGAGGTAATCTTCACACAACCCATGTAATACATAAGGGAAAGAGATACATAGTTGGCTTACAATCGCCACTTCACACAAATACATGAATAAAGCATTACATCATCCAGATACAATCAAGGTCCGAATACGGAACCAAAATAAAAGAAGAACCCCAAATGCGACATAGGTCCCCGATCGACCCCAACTGGGCTCCACTACTGATCAACTAGAACGAAACAACAAAAGGGCAAGATCTTCAACGAGCTCTTCCTTGAGCTTGGTTGCGTCACCGCCGTAACATAGGCACCGCAAACTGGTTTTGGAAGTATCCGTGAGCCACGAGGACTCAACAATCCCATTACCATGGGTATCAAGACTAGCAAAGCTTAAAGGGAAAGGAAGGGGTAAAGTGGTGAGGTTGCAGCAGCGACTAAGCATGATATGGTGGCTAACATACGCAAATGAGAGCGAGAAGAGAAACAAGCGGAACGGTCGTGAAGCTAGCAATGATCAAGAGGTGATCCTGAACACCTACTTACGTCAAACATAACACAAAAACCGTGTTCACTTCCTGGACTCCGCCGAGAAGAGACCATCACGGCTACACACGCGGTTGATGCATTTTAATTCAGATCTGGTGTCAAGTTATCTACAACCGGACATTAACAAATTCCCATCTGCCACATAACCGCGGGCACGGCTCTCGAGAGTTTAAACCCTGCAGGGGTGTCCCGACTTAGCCCATGACAAGCTCTCGCGATCATCGAAGGAATAGACCTTCACCCGAGACACTCCGATCAGACTTGGTATCCCGGTACATCAAGACATTTCGACAATGGTAAAACAAGACCAGCAAAGCCGCCCGATGCGCCGACAATCCCGATAGGAGCTGCACATATCTCGTTCTCAGGGCAACACCGGATGAGTCAAGCTACGAGTAAAACTAGCCCTCGAGTTGCCACGAGGTGGCCCCGCAGGCTGCTCGGTTCGGACCAACACTTAGACAAGCACTGACCCGGGGGGGCTAAAATAAAGATGACCCTCGAGAGAGCGACTCCCAAGGGAAAAAGTAGGTGGTGGTGAGGCAAATGGTAAAAGTCAATGTTGGGCCTTGCTGGACAAGTTTTATTCAAAGCGAACTGTCAGGGGGGTCCCATAAATCACCCGACCGCGTTAGGGACGCAAAATCCGGGAACATAACACCGGTATAACGGAAACTAGGGCGGCAAGAATGGAACAAAACACCAGGCATAAGGCCGAGCCTTCCACCCTTTACCAAATATATAGATGCATTAATAATATAAGAGATATTGTGATATCCCAACAAAAATCCTGTCCACCATGGAGAAATCTTCAACTTCACCTGCAACTAGCAACGCTATAAGAGGGGCTGAGCAAAAAGCGGTAACATAGCCAAACAACGGTTTGCATAGGAAAGGTGTCAAAGGTTAGGGGTTCATGGCAATATGGGATGGCTGGACAAACAGGTAATAGGTAGCGCAGCATAGCGAAAGAACGAGGCAACTAGCATAGCAATGATATTAGTGAGATCCAGGGTAGCGGTCATCTTGCCTGAGATCCCGCAAGGAAGAAGAACGAGTCCATGAAGAAGATGAAGCCACGAAGACAAACCACACGTAGACGAACGAATCCTCACAACTCCGGAACGAAACCGAAGCTAACGAGAGAAGCAACCCGGAAAGAAACAAACAACATGGTAAACACACAAGCATAAAAATGTCATGATGCACAAACAAGTATGATGCATGTCCGGTTTAATGAGGCATGACATGGCAAAGTGCAACAAACAATACTACAAGTTAAGTGGAGCTCAATATGCAACGAGTTGCATATTGACAAAACACCACATGCAATTATTTAGTTTGATCTCGTTTAAGCTAGCAAACAATATTAAATGTTGTTAAACATGGCAAGAGGTGAAGCATAATAAAACTACCTAACTAGGCAAGTTTAAATGAGGCCGGAAGAACAAACAACAATTCCGGAAAATCCTCATGTCCATATTTTGAATTAGCTACTGTTCTGCCCTAAACCATATTTTAACGTTGTTAAACAATAAAACAAAGTGCACCATGTTAAACTAGGCATTTTTCCACCCCATTTACATATAAAGTTTATTTAAAACCGAGCTACGGTTATTTAGTTATGAAATAAATCATTTTAACATGGCATTTTAGCAAATTAACACAAACAGCATTTGAAACATTTTAAACATGGATGAAAATGGCAGATTATGAAACTAGATGAAATTCTAAGCACTTTACATGTTTAAATCATTTTAAACCGATGCACCATTCATGAGTCATTATATGCATGAAGTTTAGGGTCTAATCTGCAAAACTGCAGACTCTCGATAATTGGGCAAATTCACAGAACGGGAAAAAAATGACATGGGCCAAAACTGTTGGCCCAATCAACAGAAAAAAAATAGAGAGGCTGCTCACTTTGGGCTGAGGCCCAGTTGGAGAGGAGGAGGCCGGTTGAAGGGGAGGCAGAGGCTTGGCTTGGGCTCGCCTTGGAGGCCGAAGGGGAAGCAGAGGAGGCCTGGCGGACTGGGCCACGCGGGGACTTGGCTGGCGACACGGAACGAGCGGAAGCAGAGGAGGCCTGGTGCGGTGCGGAAGTGGCTGGAGCTGGGCCACGAGGTGCGACCGGTCAACGGGGAGGCTGGACGAGGCGGGCGCTCGCTCGTTCTGCTTGTCTCGCCAGGAAGCAGAGCCGCGGCGGCGTTGCAGGAACCAGCAGCAGGGCACCGGCGCTGGAAGATCTGGCGGCCGGAGACGGCGAGATCCGAGCGAGGGGCGTCGAGACGCGCAGGACTCCGGGCGGAGCGGGGATGGAGCTCCAGCGGCGCGGACGGGAAGCTTCGGGCGGCCCTGGCGTGAACGGGGCGAACGCGACCCGATCCGGCGGGGTCAAACGAGGCAGCGGTTGCGTCAGTTCCCTGTGAAGAAGAGCCGGTGAGAGAGGGAGATCAGAGAAGGATAAGAAAAAGGGAGGGGAAGGAAGAGGGAGGAGGAGCACGGGCCTAGGCGCTCGCGAGAGGAGGCGGAGCTCCTGCAGTCTTCTTCTTGGGATTGGGGCTCCGCCGAGCTCCTCGGCGTGTGCTTTCAGCGCCACGAGAGCGAGAGGAGGCTGGGCCTCGGGAACCGAGGAGGTGGCGGCTGGAGGATCTGGATCTCGGTGGGGGTTGGCCGGCTAGGGAAAACGAGGAAGGAGGGAGGCGCAGGTGGATGGCTGGATTTTTGGATCGGGGAGGATCCCGATGAGGAAGGGACAAGAAGAGTGGCGGCGCTCGGGAGAGGGTGGATGGGACAAGATCCCTAAAATTTAGGGTTGGTCTTTATATAGCACAAGTGAAATTTGGATAGGGGTATTTGGTCCCTCCGATTAAATCGGACGGTTCCGGATAAATATGCTAGGGAGACCAAACAAGGAAAACGGAGATATTTTATAGGCGTTAGGGGATGATCCGGACCCAACGATAATGACTCCCCGGGTCGGGTTCGGGACAATTTCGAACACGCACGTGAGGGGTTCGATGCACTGTGCAGAGAGGGGTTTCGGACTGTGCGGTCGCATCGGACAACTCCGGAAGCAAAGAGGGGTAGGAGGATGGACTAGGTGGGCTGTGGCGAGACTGCGAGGGGGAGAAGAGAGAGAGAGAGAGAGCCCGGCATGGTTTCCGGATACCGAAAACGTCCGACGTTAGACCGGCTATATTGCCGCTATAGTTATCCATTGGGCTATCAAACGAACTCCGAATGCGATGAAACTTGACAGGCGGTCTATCTACACTATAAAAAGACCACACGTCAACTCTCAACCCATTCCGAGAACATTTTTCCGCCACTTATAAAATAATATTTCGGACATGCCGCGGGCGCGTGCAAGTGTGTAAGGGCTCAGAACGGACAACGGAGAGAACGAGGAGGCCGGGACGGATGCAAGTTTTGAAAACATGATGATGCTATCCACATGATGACATGATGAAATGCAACACGCAAGAAAATGACAAGGCAACAACAACGAATAACTGGACGACACCTGGCACATCAGTCTCGGGGCGTTACAGTCCATAGTCAGGAAACCATGACTATCTGTTGATCACAACGAGCTAGTCAACTAGAGGCTCACTAGGGACATATTGTGGTCTATGTGCTCACACGTGTATTACAATTTCCGGATAATACAGTTATAGCATGAACAAAAGACAATTATCATGAACAATGAAATATAATAATACTTTTATTATTGCCTCTAGGGCATATTTCCAACACACTCAGCTTCACGTCAACTTTTATTCTTTAGACTTTGTTCGGCCTCCAAGTGCAGATTTTTGTAGGCCGACAATAAATTTCTCTCAAGTGGATGACCTACGCTTTATCAATCCACGGGAGGTGTATGTTGAAAGTAGTCCCTCTCACACGACCATGCAATCAAATACAAGTAGTCTCTTGTGTAACCAACACACCCAATATGATGGTTAATTGTATAAGTGCACTAGTTCGATGAAGAGATGATGATATATGTGTAATATGGATGGTAAAAGTAACTTTGTGTACTATATAAATACGGAGAACAAGGTAACAAGTAACAAAAGTGAGTTAAATGGTGTGTCAAATGCTTGAAAACAAGGCCTAAGGTTCATACTTTTACTACAGCCAACTCTCAACATTATTAACATAGTTAAACAACATGATATAACCTAAAAAAGTGCAGTAAAGAATCACTCCAAAGTTCCCTCTTTTGTCGGATCAAAGTAGGATGAGATAGTGTATGTATACCTAAACACACCCTTAAGTTTGTCTTTCTAATTATGTCCATTTAGCAACCCCAATGTCACCTTAGGCAACCCTGAAAATTATACTAAACAATCACCTCATGATCACGATCTTCTAATCTATTATGCATGGAATTACCCCAATGTCACCACAGGTCTCTGCAAATTATACTACACATGCATCATGATCTCAATGATTCCCAAAAGATTCAATCCAATATAAAGAAACTCATAGCAAAAGCAAGATTCAATTCACCACAAAGATAATATGAGGGGGATAGATCACAAGATTCAACTCCATTAACAAAGCCCATGATCACAGTCATCATCAAGAACTTTGATAATCGAAGGTAGATAGATAGATCACATAGGTACTAGTGCATACCCTCAACCCCGATGGAGGACTGCGCACACATCACCATAAGAAGAAAGAAAGAGTTGGTAGTGATTCCTTTGACCACAACAAAGGTTCGGTTGCATAGCGGCTACCTCCTAGGTGAAGGTAACAGCTGGGACCCCCCCCCCCCCGATGGATTGAGAATTTACCAAGTTTTTCGAGTGATTCTTATTTGGTTTTCACCAAATCTTTGTCACTTCTCGGATATTTCTAACATTAATCCCTCGAAATAGAAGAAAATCTTTTTTCCATTTTTTGGTAGGAAATATCATATTTGGAAGGAAACCAAAGAGGATTACTGCAAATTAAACCAATTAGAGCAACTTCCATGAAGAGACTCAAGTCACCAGCCGCACCTGATCAAACGATGTCGTTCCATACGATTGCAAGCGCTAGTACCAGCAGCCCTATGGAGTGCCAACGGCTCCATCTCGTCTATACAAGACACTTTCATGAAGGGACCCAGAGGAGAAGACAACCCTGACCGCCGCCACCACATCCAGAACAGGAGAAGAGGGGATCCGAAGCACCATTGGAGAACTTCTTAGTTTTGGTCCTTTCATCTCCATCATCATCACCCGCTTCGCTATTGTAAGAGGAATTCCAAGTTGTGAGAACAATTGTAACCCTATTCAATCTCATCTGGAGGTCAAGACTATTTAATTTTCTTGTTAATTAGGCAGGCTTTAGCACTAGTTAAGTTGCATCCAATATTTCTTACTCATGCATATATAGATATAGTGCAGCAGAGTAGTAACAACATGCACATGCAAGAAAGAAAAGGAAGTAGAGGTGGGAAGATTAAGAGCAATGAAGACACGTAGATTTTTGGCGTGGTTCCAAGAGGTGGTGCTATCGTACATCCACGTTGATGGATACTTCAACCCACGAAGGATAATGGCCGCACGAGTCCACTGAGGACTCCACCCATGAAGGATCCACGAAGAAGTGACCTTGTCTATTCCACCATGGCTTACACCCATGAAGGACTAGCCTCACTCGGGGTAGATATTCACGAAGTAGGCGATCTCCTTGCCCCTTACAAACTCCTTGGTTTAACTCCACCTGATCTTGGAGGCTCCCAAGTGGCACCTAACCAATCTAGGAGACACCACTCTCCAAAAGGTAATAGATGTTATGGATAATGAACTCCTTCCTCTTGTGCTTCAAAAGATAGTCTCCTCAACACTCAATCACTCTCTCACAGGTTTGGCTTGGGGTAGGAGAAGTATTGGAGTGGAAAGCAAATTGGGGAGGCTAGAAATCAAGGTTCAAATGGTTTGATTGGAATGCCTTGATCTCAACACAAGTGTAGGTGGTTCTCTCTCAGAAAATGGATGTAGGAAGTGTAGTTTCGTCCTGATTACTCTCTCTGAGAGTGAGTGGTGGTGGAGGGGTAAATATAGCCATCACCAAAGATCTAGCCGTTACAAACTTTATACACAACTAGGGGACACCGAAAGTAAATTTCAATGGGAATGAACAGTGCAAATGATTCAAACGTCAGATGTGTCAGTGAGACCAGATGAATCCACTCGGTGAGACCGATATGTGATGACCTAAGTAGATTCATCATCTCAGTAATTCGGATCGGTTTATCTCGGTGATTCTGAAATGAAGTCGATGGGTTACAGAAACTTGGTTGTTGCACTTTGGTGGGACCGAGTGTCGTCTCGGTTGTACTGAGTTTCTAGGGTTTAGCTTTTGGCACTGTCTTTAGTATCTCTGTGGGTCCGGATAGGAGCAATTCGATGGGACGGAGTTTGGACTTAGGGTTTTGGACAGCTGGGAATGTGTGAAAGTGGTTGAGGGTTTGGGAGCAATATCTTCAAGCACTTGAGCAAAGGATGATCAAAACATCATTCCCTTTTAATAGTATTAGCTTTCCTGTGGTCTCAATGTGATCTTTGATCACATAACCAAAAAATTAGAGTCTTAAAGCTTTTGCCAATGTGTTTTCTTAGCATTTTGAGGGATCCACAATCACATGTCCTTGCCATGCCATCATTGAACTTTCTTGAAATATACTAGATGAAAGTGTTAGTCCAACAACATGTATGTTGACATGAATTGACAAAACCATCAAGGGAGAAAATGTGCTTTCGCATTCCCAAAAGATTCAATCCAACATACAGAAACTCATAGCAAGAGAAAGATTAAATTCACCACAAAGATAATTTGAGGGGGATACATTACAATATTCAACTCCATTAACAAAGCCCATGATTGCAATCATAACTAAAAAAATAATCAAGGTGGATGGATAGATCACATAGGTACTAGTGCATACCTTTAGCCCTGAGGGAGGGCTATGCACACATCACCAAAAGAAGAGAGAAAGAGTTGTTGGTGATCACTTTGACCACAACAAAGTTTGGTTGCATAGCGGCTACCTCCTAGGTGAAGGTAAGAGTTGGACCCCCCCCCCCCACATCGATGACTGATGATGACGAGGTTAATGTTGCGACGGCCGATAATGGTGAGGCTAGGCGACCACAAAGGGTTGATTGACAGGGGTGCTGGCGCACGGGGGTAGGGGGTAGGGGGTGGCGTGTGGGTCATGGGCTAGCTGGGCTTGAGGGGGTTCCGAGCCGAGGTGGGCGGAGGAGGTGGCCTAGAAGCAGCGGCTCACCGGGTCTAGTTGCAACGAGGTGGCCGAGTGTACGTTACAAGGGCTGACGGCGCTGCGCACAGGTGGCAACGCAGCCGAGGCAACAGAGGGCAGTGTCATCATCGGAGAAGATGACCTGACGATGGACAAGGACCAGGGCATGTTGCAATTGTAACCAGACTCAAATGGGTTCTGTTACAGCCTCACAAAAAAAATCATGTTTGCAGTTGCAACAAGGATCCTATTGCAATTACAACAAAGCTCTTATTGCAAAAGGATTCGGTCACAACCTCGCAAAAAGGCTTCATAGAGAAAATAGTCGTATATGCGTTCCTATTGCAATTGGGAAATAAAGAAAAGGTATTGTATGCATTATAGATCGGACAGCTCACAATTCGGCCGAACTCCCGTAGCACGTCTTTTTTTTAACTCCTCAAAATTGAAGGGTTAATTTTTCGGAAAAACTAACGCTCACACGTGTGAGCGTTTGCACATCGTCAACACGCCTCCATCACCACTCATTTCGCCACGTATGAACAGATGACATCAGCAGAAATATTTTTGGTTTTTTGGCTTAAAAATTGTTTTATCTCCTAATTAAAAAAGCAAATTAAAAATTGGTTTTCACCATTAAATCCGTCTCGACGAGATCTTCAAAACTAGACCCTCTGTTGATATGTTTCGATGAAATTTTTTTTTGCCCAAAAGTTGCCATGATGTTTACACTGTAGTTGCCATCGTGCTTAAACTAAAGTTGCTGTGGCAATTTTAGTTTGTAGATCATGGCAATTTTAGTTTTTGATGATGGCAATTCCAGTAATTTGACCATGAAAATATTTTTTTGCATGAACTATGGCAATTTTAAGTGCATGTATCATAGCAATTTTAGTTTATGGTGCATGGCAAGTCTAGTTTCTTAATTCTCCATTTTATAATATGTCAAAATTTACTTTTTAATATAGAAGAAAATAGCTGTAACATAACATGGCAATTTTAGTGTAAACATCATGGCAATTCATGTGCAATAGACATGACAATTTTTAACAAAAAAAAAAAAATCGTCGAAATATATTGATATGAGATCTAGTTTTGAAGATCTCGTCACAAGGGATTTAATGGTGAAAGCGGATCTTCAATCGAATTTTTCATTTAAGAGATAAAACATTTTAAAAACTGAAAAATCCAAAAAGATTTCCACATGCATACGGTGACATGACGTACTCTGTATGTTATAGGGCGTGTGGGCGGATTTGGCTCCCACCATATGTGTGGGCGTTAGTGTTGTCCAATTTTTTAGAAGGCGTATGAAAGGCTAAAATTTAGGGTTTCGTTAGATATGCTCAACGAGTGGCCGCCGGGAAGGCTCTGTATTTTAATATATTTTTTAGTTTTGTTAGGGTCCTACTGAGAGATGCGAGGCAGCGGCGGCTCTATGAAGATGGAATAAAGTTATCCCTCCCCGTTCCGGTGGTGTTTCTAGCCTCGTCGGAGGGCGTGTGGAGGTTTGTCTCCGGCGGATCTTGCGGGATTCAGTCGTCCCTTGTCTTCGGTGGATCCATGTGGATCTTGTCTTTGTTCGTCTTTGTTCATGTGTCTACACGTTGGATCCTTCCGATCTAAGCTTCTCTTCATCGGCGGCGGTTGTTGTCTGGTGCGTCGGTTCTATGAAGACTTAACACGACGACTTTCCTATTGTTTACTACAATAAGATTTGCCCGGCTCCGATGAGGCAGGGGCGAAGACAGCGGCGCGCCTTTGGCTAGATCCAGTGTTTATATTCATCGATATGTGGTCTACGAATCTGGATGTATTTTTTAGTTATGATATTAGTATTAAATAAAAAAAACTCTACTAGCAAGGCATGAGAATAGGAAGATTTGGCATCCAGCAATACTCGACTCGGCAGAGCCAAACACAACCTACAAGCCGAAACCGTCATACCGCACCATATCAAACGCCAACAATCTCCTCGTATCGTAGCATCTCAAATTAAAAAACAATCTGCTCCTAGGACCTGCTATGGCGTCCGTCGCATTAAAGCTCTCACGGACCGCTTGGACAACCACCAATTCCGGCCGCTTCGCTCTTCGCTTATCCGGCCGCGATCTCAACATTACCGCCCGGACGCGGCCCTTACTTAGATCCCCAAACTCCGCCGCCGCCTCCACCAGCCCCTGGGATCTCTTCCTCCGGCGCGGCATCGCTACGCTCCCCTCCGGTGACGACCCCCGTCTGCCTGTGGGCGCCGCAGCAGATGACCTCGAGGATGAGCTCCGCCCTGGTAATCAATCAATCTCTGTATTCTTTACACATCTTGGTTGGCAGCACACATTACAGTTTTCGTTTATGACGCTAGAACCGGACACCGTTCCGTCCTTCGACGAGAAGGACCTCGTCTCGGATGAAACCCTGTGGGCTCTGTACGAGCGGTGGTGCCGCTTCCACGGAGTGGCGCCCGACCACGACGAGATGACTCGGCGATTTGGTCGTTTCAAGGATACGGCGTGGCATGTCCACGAGTTCAACAAGTCGGGTAGGAGCTACACCAAGGGGCTCACCCAGTTCTCCGATTTGGAGCCAGAGGAGTTCTTCGGCCCACAGAACTGGTAGTCGTTTCTTCACCAACGACAGAGATGAGGTCACGGCGATCTGTACCGACGGGTGTCTTGAAAAATATGAGGGCCCCGTTTGGATAATCCGTAATGTTAAGGATCCATAAAGAAACTGTTATTAGTCTGGTCTATCATAGGTACTACTCCCTCCGTTCCTAAATATTTGTCTTTTTAGAGATTTCAACAAGTGACTACATACAGAGCAAAATAAATGAATCTAAACTATAAAATATGTCTATATACATATATATGTGGTAGTCTATTTCAAATCTCTAAAAAGACAAATATTTAGGAACAGAGGGAGTATCATGCATGCCAACTAGGCAAATTTGATGAGATGTCATAGAATTGAATGAAGAAAGAGAGGGTTAAGTATCATATTATGATACCGTATCATATTAAATGATGTGCTACTATGTGTCATGCATGACAATAAATGAAGTTAGCTATGATACTTTGCACTACGGATGTAGTATCATATACTAGTATCCTATGCATCATACTAGTATATGATACTCGCCATTACGACCAGCCTTATACGACTAGCAATAAATACGACTGCTATTGTAGTCTGCCTGCCATTTGGATGCAAAGGAAAGGTGTTGAACCCCGAGCTGAACACAAAATGTGAAATAAATCTGCCAAGAACCGTAATAAATTATTGACAAATTTCAAAATTACCAGTGAAGGGGGAGTGATTGCTGGAAGCTAGGAGATGCGACGGCGGCGCCCGATGCCTTCTGCACCTACGGCGGCCGGAGGCACCTCCCTTTGGCAAGGTAGCCATCAGCTATGGCGACGTCAAGGAAGGCACCCCTTCCAAACTCCAGGCCGCCCTTATAGCCCTAGCTATTGTCGGCCTTCCCCCATCGTTTCCCCAACATTGGTGGAGGTTGCCGCTGACAAAGGCAAAGCCCTCGTGGCCATTGAGGATGGTGGTGATGAGGCATTCTCGTCATGCTTCATTTTGGGTCGTGGTGCTCTAGATCTAGTTTTCTTTTTACCAATATAAAACGGTAGGAGAGGCTCCTACTGTGAATTGAATAAAAGAATAGAAAATTTACATAGAGTCTTTTTTTACGAATCCATCTCCCCTTTGGGGAGTGGATAGAGAGAGGGGGGAGAAGCTACTTAATGTAAGGTATCTAAGAAAGAAAGTAGAAAGGTGGAAATTCACCGGCGCGGACGAGCTCGCGCGCTATCGGTATCTAGAGGCGTTCGTTTCCATCGAGATGCGTAATTTCCGATGTGGGACCGATGGGTGGTTGGGGGAGTTAATGTGTGTGCGTGACGGGCACTGACGCCGTGGGAGACGGTGTTTGTGGCCGACGGCAGATGGGTTTGACGGCGATCTAGCGACGGGTCGTTACTTTCTGTCCACGGGTACGTTGTTCTGTTCCCCATTCGATCCCCAAATCGAGAGAAGAAACCCTAGCGGCGCAGCAGTGTTTTCTTTAGCTTGTCACAAAATCGGAGCGGAGAGATCAGTTAGGTCGAAGAGATGGCAGATCCAGGTGCTGATCCAGATCCAGGAGCAGGTGGGAGGAGAAGGTGCAGGTGCTGGTTTCGATCCATGGTCCGCCTTGCAGGAGGCGGCGGCGTGATCCGGTGGAGCCCCAACTCTGGTGCGCGACGCCCAAACCCTAGCGCCGGCGCCTCCACCTCTCTCCTCCTCATCATCTCCTTGCGCGCAGGTATCTTCCTCCCTCCCCCGCCACTGCCACTCCATGTGCCTGCTCGTTGCTGATCCGTGCGTGCTCTGCGAATCCTTTCGTCTGCAGAAGGGTGGTTGGGGTTTCTGTAGGGGCAAGGAGAGATCTGTGATGCGCGCATCGCCGGCCAGCGATGGCTTCGTGGACTGGCTGCCGGAGATTGCCGAGGCCACCTGTGGGAAGGAAAGCCTCATCTTCCAGTACAGCCTCAGCCAGGTGAGGTCTCATCCTTACTTCCTCCTTCAAAAGTCATCTCATGTACTACCTTCTTGATTCCTCCAGCGTCATTTGCTAAGCCAAATAACATAGTAGTATACTAGAAGAAAGGTACTTTTCGTGGATCTAGAATTTTTTCACCGGATTATGACTTGAGACTAGACCTCTGAATTTATCTCTGTAAGTACGCTTCAGTATAAAAGAAAAGGGTACACAAACATTTCCATGTACCAAAATAATAATATGTAGTAGATAGTTTATCAAAAAGGCTGCTATGATGTGTAAAATATATACCAGGTCTTAGTCAACCGGCTAGCAACTGCAGCAACAGGGGTCGCTCATCTAAAAATAAATTAAATCATTAGTTTTTATGCGTAATGATTTTTTGTACGACCAGATTATCTTTACTGACGATTACCTTAGGTTGTAACAATCATATGCAATTTTTAATCTTAATCCACACTTTCAACTTCCAAATATGATGTCTGCCAAACACTTGCCCAATATTGAGATATCGCAGCCGCGTTTAGCTGTAGAGATATCACGGTTGCATGTCTGTAGCTTCTATGGTCTCCATCAGGATTTTCAGAACTTTTTGGGGAAAGTGGCAGTTCCATCCAAATCGATTAGGTCAGAATTGTGGGTGAATTGATATTTTTATTCAATTCGATGGGAATAGCTATGCACATGTAAAGTTCTAAATCTCCAACTTACTATGTCTTTGTTTTCTGAGATTTTTATACTTCCACCTTTAGTTGGTTCTCGCTACTCGGGTTTGCCCTTAGTTTTTCGACCTACACAATCTCAATCTTCAGAGAGATTCGGAAATCTTCATCAGCAAGTGACCCTTGTTGAAACAATGATATAGGAGTTAGTGAACATAAGGAGGTAACTCATGTTTCTCTGAAACTTCCAAGAAACCGCAAAACAAAATGTTACCTTTAGCTACCAAGAAACCGAGCCTAATCGAGTCACATCACCGCAGTCCGAGAGATTAGTATCTTCTTTCCCCAAATATACAGTTTATATCCACTGAATTTTGCATGCTATTGCAGCTAGTCAGTCACACTAGCCCTGTTTTAGCTCGATTTGGTTCACAAGACATACACCAATCTTGCTGCCACTGCCAGGAATTCGACTTAATTTCTGAAGTACTAAGTATTCAGTTAATGTATACGTCACTCTTCGCTAATTATACTTGGATTGTTGCTAGGTCGAAGAAGAAACTGGTATAAAGTTAAATCTAGAGGGCATGGTTGATCTTACTGCTTCGCCGGACCCTGCTACTGGGTGCAGAATGCTACCATCACCGGTAAGTGGCCTGCATTCCCTTCAGTTCACAATTAAGGCATAACTTCTGTTTCAAAAAAGAATAACATAACTTGACTCAGATTGGCTTCCGTGCACTGGGCAGACCTGATGATAACATTTGATATACGTAGTTTGGGTTCCTTGCCTCATTATACCCATATGTTTTTGTTGAGAATCACACGCAACACAAAAAAGCAGAAGACAGACGGATGAATTCAGTTTGCAATAACTTTGCAGATCTGTAATAATCCTGCTTGGAAACATAGCAAAGAGTACTGCATAGCAATTTTGTCATGTGATTCAGCAAAACTTCTATAAATGGGATGTTCATTTGGCATCATATACCTGGAATGGAAAAGTTCTCTTGATCCATGCTGACGCAATTTCAACACCTGTTCTAAGAACTTACACTTGCTCCTGGTTGTGCAATACCTCGACTAAACATCTTCCTCTTTTTACCAGGGTGGCTGTGACGAAGAGATTGGCATGTTCCTTTATAGGGGGCACGTGGACGAGGAGTCTATTAGGCTCTCCAAGGGAAGGAAACGGGCCTGCGGGACCATGGCGAGCTGATCAAGCTGCGTGTGGTCCCCTATGACCAGCTCTAGCGCACGACGTCAGATTCAAAGGTGCTCTCGGCAATAGCTCTGTACGAGATGGGCGCCAATAGACTGCATAAAGCTTCATCAGTTATACTCATCCTTCGTCTAGGGAACTTGCATGTTCAGCAAGCATGTCCTAAAGACAAAGGATATTCTCCTCTCACTTGGATGACACGGATGCTCTAGAACACCCTAAGTCCCAGATTTCCAGCTCTATATCCCAAGGAGATTTTCTGCATCCATGCACATCCAGGGACATGTTCTAGCAGGCTTCTCCAAGAGAATCAAATTTTGTCCCCATAGTAGGAACTACGACAGTGTCAGTTTTTTTTTCTCTGCATAGCTTCTTAGTGTTGCTTCCAAAGCACTCATCCTGTCAGCGCATGGGTGGCGCTCGCTAGATGAACTTCCGACTCGCATTCTGCATCAACTGGATTGAATTTCTCAGGCCTCATCGTTGAATGCAGTGTTTAATTACATGTGATACACGGCTGAATTTGAATATCTGACAGTTCGTCTTAAGATAACGCAAGAACAGGTCATCTGCACATATAATGCTAATTGAAGATTTGGCAAACTGTTGTACCTCTTCCTCCCGCCTGGGGCTTCAGGGGTGTCTTTGGCCGTAGAATGCCCAGATGCTGCTGCGGACAAGGCAATCGCATCGCAATTACTGTTGACCGGAGCGTCTCCCACATCACCAATGCTGGACTCAGCAGGCTCACACTCCATGGATTTGTACGTCTCGTAAGCAACCAAGGGCTGTGCGGCAGCGAGATCTGGCAGTGGAAATCTTTTTCGAGAAGGATACAAAAGATCAGCTGCTAAACGTGTACCTGTCGACGGGAAGAGAAACTGGTAGTGGAAAAGTGTACCTGTCGAGGGGATATGACAAAAACTCGACTTCAACACCTCCAGCGGCCGACATCTGCATCGCCAAGAGCTCCTGCTCTGTAGGCGGCTATGGGAGAAGGAAGATATATTTCTTTTACTGGTCAGCGACGCCGAGACGACCATGGGCCCAAACATGGGTACCCATTTACTTTTCAGAGTTGGGCACCCAAGTACCCTTTCGGAGGACGCCGTCAGTAGCGGAAGTTGACGGCGGCATTCGGTTATGGGCCGCTCCGACATTCATGTTCCAACGGAACAACACGAAGCTGAGCCGCTACTTTCGGGTTAGTTTGGACGGTGGAGCACCTGTACTCGACGTCAATGCACACCATAGCAGTAAATACGCTGTGCTACGCGTCATGGAGTCGTTCGTCCAGCTAGCGGGAGCGCACGAGCTCGTCCACACCGTCGCCGTTCTCAGTAGAAAGGGTTTATTCTTTTCTCCCACCCTATAACTTAGGAGGGATAGGTCTTCCTTTAGCCTAGACAGTGATGGTGCAGTGGATTCTGGTGTCGGCGACAGAGATGGGATGTGTGGTCATGTTTCTAGTCGTTTCCCGTTGTGCTCCCATCCCCCCATCCTTCTCTAGTCATCCCACCATATCCCTTCCCATCTCAGCCTTCTCTACCAGATCCAACGTGGTTCCCTAAGATCTAGTGATCTTGCCTCCTGTCAGCTCATCTATGTCCATCAGTTGGCCTTTGTCGTTGGTTGTGGTCGGCTTGTTGGTCGTTGGAGTCTAGATGCCTTTTGCTTGTGGCGGTGTGGTCGTGTATGGGGGTTCTGCCTCTTCTTCGTCCCCGATGGTTCTGCCCATTGTCGTTAGGTCTTTGCTACTTGTGTGCACCTCCTACTTCCCATGGTTCATGATTTCCCGTCCCATGAACCTCCTCCTATTGTGTGGGTGGTGGCTGGTATGGAGACGTTGGGCTTGTGGTCTTGTGGCTCATTGACGTCGCACCTGATTATGCAAGTGGTGTTTACTCAATACTAGTGGTGGACTCGTTCCTATGTTGCTTCTATTTCAGTCATTGTTGTCGTAGTAGTCAGGTTTGGGTCATGTGCTTGCCGGTTGTTGTACGTACTCTTACAATGGATGTTTTCCTGCTTTCTTGCCATGTGTCCCGATCTTGGTCTAGTCTAGGTTGGATTATGTGGTCTTCTAGTCGCGAATCTTCGATTTTTGGGTTGGCGATCCATATAGCCAGTTTGTTCTGTAGTTTGGGTCATGCCTATGTGGGGGTGCATGGTTCTTTCTTTGTTTGGCGTTGTATCATTTTTTTGCGGGTATCTTCTTTCATAATTAATCATATGTAGCTCTTTACATGGTTCGAAAAATAATTAGGACCCCATGCGACTATTTTAATTTTTCAATCATAATCGGGATCCTTCCAAACCGTATGATTTTCATTTGGTGATGTATTTTACACTCGTTTGAGGTATCACGTGAATGAGTGTGGATTCACGGAATTGTAAACCACATACATTAGTTATGCGGTGTTCGTCTCAATATCACTAAACATGTTGCCCCCCCACACACACACACACCAAGAAGTATCCTCATAAATTACACCAAGTGGATAGATAAACATCTTGCAAATTTAATCACATGATAATCCTATATATTTATTTAATAAGTCCTTATCAACTTCAACATTTCGTAAGTACATTCATGGTATTGATATGCGATTTGTAAGGATTAGAAGAGTCACTTGTGATTATTAACCCGTTCATACATTGCATTGCACTCCTTTTCTCTTTATGTGTTTCCTCTCGAAATTTCTTATAAAAGGTTTTAATGAGGCAATATCAACACAAAATCATGTGCCACATCTCTTATTTTCCCTACAAGCGTCTTAAATGAGATATACACGACATGAATATTGTTCTTTAAACACAATTATGACTTAATTTTTTCTTTTGTGACTTCTTGTATGAGTTAACACAGAGAAATAAACACTGTATGTTCTACTAGTCTCTCCTCATTGTTGCATTGGGCCTAAATAATTTTAACAAGATATTAAACTATACTCATCATACTTTTCCCACGTAGGTTTTTGATAATATAATTTCAAGATGAAACATCTGTACAAGGACTGATGATGTTTATGATTTGGAGCGACATGCAAAATCATCACAAGATCACGGACAAGCCCAGAATCACCACTTGGACTCATGAAGCGGGAATGCGCAAAAGGTGATACAAGACGAGGCGACTCTTCTCCTTGATGAGTACCCATTTGATATGCATGATAATTGGTTGTACCTAATGTATGGACACTATGTATGGTTAGGGTAGAGGGCTTGGACCATGTAGCTAGGTGATAACCCACAAGTATAAGGGATCGCAACAGCTTTCGAGGGTAGAGTATTCAACCCAAATTTATTGATTCGACACAAGGGGAGCCAAATAATATTCTTGAGTATTAGCAGTTGAGTTGTCAATTCAACCACACCTGGATAACTTAGTATCTGCAGCAAAGTGTTTAGTAGCAAAAGTGGTATGATAATAAAGGTAACGATAGCAAAAGTAAAGATAAATGTTTTTGGGTTTTTGTAGTAGTTGTAATAGTAGCAACGGAAAAGTAAATAAGCGAAGAACAATATATGAAAAGCTCGTAGGCAATGGATCAGTGATGGATAATTATGCCAGATGCGATTCCTCATGCAATAGTTATAACATAGGGTGATATAGAACTAGCTCCAATTCATCAATGTAATGTAGGCATGTATTCCGTAAATAGTCATACGTGCTTATGGAAAAGAACTTGCATGACATCTTTTGTCCTACCCTCCCGTTGCAGCGGGGTCCTTACGGAAACTAAGGGATATTAAGGCCTCCTTTTCATAGAGAACCGGAACAAAGCATTAGCACATAGTGAATACATAAACTCCTCAAACTACGGTCATCACCGAGAAGTATCCCGATTATTGTCACTTCGGGGTTGTCGGATAATAACACATAATAGGTGACTATAGACTTGCAAGATAGGATCAAGAACACACATATATTCATGAAAACATAATAGGTTCAGATCTGAAATCATGGCACTCGGGCCCTAGTGACAAGCATTAAGCATAGCAAAGTCATAGCAACATCAATCTCAGAACATAGTGGATATTAGGGATCAATCCCTAACAAAACTAACTTGATTACATGGTAAATCTTATCCAACCCATCACCGTCCAACAAGCCTACGATGGAATTACTCACGCACGGCGGTGAGCATCATGAAACTGGTGATGGAGGATGGTTGATGATGATGACGGCGACAAATCCCCCTCTCCGGAGCCCCGAACGGACTCCAGATCAGCCCTCCCGAGAGAGATTAGGGCTTGGCGGCGGCTCCGTGTCGTGAAACGCGATGAAACTTTCTCTCTGGTTTTTTCTTCCCGAGACGGAATATATGGAGTTGGAGTTGAGGTCGGTGGGGGTCCAGGGGGCCCATGAGATAGGAGGCCGCGCCCTAGGGGGGCGCGCCCCCTGTCTCGTGGACAGGCTGTGGGCCCCCTAGCATTAATTCTTTCGCCAAAAATTCTTATTAATTCCAAAAAGTGCCTCCGTGGATTTCCAGGACATTCCGAGAACTTTTCTTTTCTACACATAAAACAGCATCATGGTAGTTCTGCTGAAAACAGCGTCAGTCCGGGTTAGTTTCATTCAAATCATGCAAGTTAGAGTCCAAAACAAGGGCAAAAGTGTTTGGAAAAGTAGATACGTTGGGGACGTATCAACTCCCCCAAGCTTAAACCTTTGCTTGTCCTCAAGCAATTCAGTTAATAAACTGAAAGTGAAAAAGAAAAACTTTTACAAACTCTATTTGCTCTTGTTGTTGTAACATGAAAAACCAGCATTCAAGTTTCAGCAAATATTATGAACTAACCATACTCACAATAACACATAGGTCTCACAATTACTCATATCAATAGCATAATCAGCTAGTGAGCCATAATAATAAAACTCGGATGACAACACTTTCTCAAAATAATTATAACATGATATAACAAAATGGTATCTCGCTAGCCCTTTCTGAGACCACAAACCATAAATGCAGAGCACCTTTAAAGATCAAGGACTGACTAAATAGTGTAATTCATGGTAAAAGATATCCAGTCAAGTCATACCCAATATAAACCAATAATAATGAATGCAAATGACAGTGTGCTCTCCAGCGGGTGCTTTTAATAAGAAGGGTGATGACTCAACATAAAAGTAAATAGATAGGCCCTTCGCAGAGGGAAGCAGGGATTTGTAGAGGTGCCAGAGCTCGATTTTAAAATAGAGATTGAATAAACATTTTGAGCGGCATACTTTTGCTGTCAACACAACAACTATGAGATGGTTGTATCTTCCATACTAAATGCATTATAGGCAGTTCCCAAATAGAATGGTAAAGATTTATACTCCCCCAATCCACCAACAAGCATCAATCCATGGCTTGCTCGAAACAACGAGTGCCTCCAGCATACAACAGCCCTGGGGGAGTTTTGTTTAATTATTTTGATTTGCTTTGGTCTTTTTGGATCATGGGACTGAGCATCCCGGTTACCGGCCCTTTCTCGTGAATGAGGAGCGGAGTCCACTCCTCGTGAGAATAACCCACCTAGCATGGAAGATATAGGCAGCCCTAGTTGTAACATGAGCTGCTCGAGCATACAAAACAGAATTTCATTTGAAGGTTTGGAGTTTGGCACATACAAATTTACTTGGAACGGCAGGTAAATACCGCATATAGGAAGGTATAGTGGACTCATATGGAACAACTTTGGGGTTTAAGGAGTTTGGATGCACAAGCAGTATTCCCGCTTAGTACAGGTGAAGGCTAGCAAAAGACTGGGAAGCGACCAACCGAGAGAGCGACAACAGTCGTAAACATGCATTAAAATTAATTCACACCGAGTACAAGCATGAGTAGGATGTAATCCACCATGAACATAAATATCGTGAAGGCTATGTTGATTTGATTCAACTACATGCGTGAACATGTGCCAAGTCGAGTCACTTAATACATTCAAAGGTGGATACCATCCCATCATACCACATCATAATCATTCTAATAGCATGTTGGCACGCAAGGTAAACCATTATAACTCATAGCTAATCAAGCATGGCACAAGTAACTATAATATCTAAATGTCATTGCAAATATATTTACTTCATAATAGATGACATAGGAACGATGAACTCATCATATTTACAAAAACAAGAGAGGTCGAGTTCATACCAGCTTTTCTCATCCCAATAAGTCCATCATATATCGTCATTATTGCCTTTCACTTGCACGACCGAACGATGTGTATAATAATAAGAGTGTACGTGCATTGGACTAAGCTAGAATCTGCAAACATTCAACTCAAGAGAGACAAGTAATATGGGCTCTAAATTAAATAAACAATCATGCATATAAGAGCCACTAAGCATTTTCAATATGGTCTTCTCGACCCCCAAAGGAAAGAAAAGAAAATAAAACTATTTACACGGGAAAGCTCCCAACAAAAAAAGAAGAACTAGAAATCTTTTTGGGTTTTCATTTTAATTTCTACTACAAGCAAGGAAATTAAACTAACTATTTTTTTTGGTTTTTCTTAAGATTTATCAAAGCAACAAGAAGAAAACTAGAAAAAGAAATTTAAACTAGCATGGATAATACAATGAAAGAGTATGAGCACCGACGACTAGTGTGTGAACATGAATGTAAAGTCGGTGAGAAAAACATACTCCCCCAAGCTTAGGCTTTTGGCCTAAGTTGGTCTAGTACCAAGGACCGCCGCTACTCTCCCCGGTGTAGTGGGAGGTGTGAACAGGATACCACTGGCTGGTTATCTCCCGATCCCACTGGACAGATGATGCACGATAAGGGTCCAGCTCAGGTTCCGACTCAGGTTCTGGTTCTAGAGTAAAAGCTTGAGCTCGATTGTTGACCGCTTCCGGCGTGACAAGACGATTTTCTGCAAGCAAATCAAACAACAGAGGCGCAGGCAAAATAATAAACTCAAAGTGTTTCTTAGAATCTAAGTCTATACAAGAGCATCTCCTCTTCGTTGTCAACAATAAACTTGTGTGCTATCATGCTCTTGTAATCTAAAATGTGAGGAGGTAATTTTGTCTCCTCCTCCTCATAGTGCCTAATGGGTATCTGAAAATGTTCAGCAAGACGTGCAGCATAGATACCTCCAAATATGGGGCCTTTTGTACGATTCAGGGCTAGCCGTTTAGCAACTACAGCAGCCATACTAAAAGTATTGTCCCCAAGCAAAGCATGTTGAAGAATGATAATATGAGGGACGCTCAAGTTTCCACTATTTCCTCGACCAATTAAGCATCTACTGGCAAATATGGCAAAGTAGCGTAAAACAGGAAAGTGTATGCTAGAGACCTTCGCCTCGGAGCCCTTCTTTAGCTCCTCTACAGCAATAGTATTAACAAAGCCACCCACATCTTCACGATGGGGTTCATCTAATTCTCCCTCATAAGGTATCCTACATACCGCGCAAAAATGACGTAAAGACATTTCTTTGAATTCATCATATAAATGAAATGATACTGCAGGTGGTGACTTCTTAGGATAATAATAAAAGTTTTGCACGAAAGTATTGGTAAGTAAGTGATACTGATTGATTCGGTCATTGATGAAACCGGTGAGGCCTGCAGTCTCGATTAAAGCATAAAAGTCTTCATAAATTCCGGCTTCTTTCAAGAAATCCTCGCACGGCCATTCACACGACCGTACTTCCGCTAAGCGAGGAAGAATATACTTGGGTTTTTCCTTCTCTTTGTCTTGTTTTTCCTTAGAGCTTTGGCTAGAAGAGCCTTTAAAGAGCCTCCTTAACATTTTCTGAAAATTTAGTAACTTCAAAATAAAAGTGGATAAAACTAAACAAGATTGATAGCAACTACTCCTACAAGTGCCTAGAGCTTATATCATGCATTGGAATTGCTTGGGACCTCAAAAATTTAACATGCAAGCTCAAGAACATGGTCACCTATGCAACAAAAATTTGCAATGAATAAAGCACTAGAACAAAAACTAATTGGACCAGTGGAGGAGTCATATACCAAGCAACAATCTCCCAAAGCAGTTTTGTGAATGGAGCTTTGAGCTAAGAGATCAAAAATCGCAGCAAAACAAGCTAGAACTCGTGCTTGAGCTGGATGGGCATTTTTTTGGGTAGAAGATGAAGTGTGTGGGTGTTGGCATAAGTGGAGGGGAGCCACCAGGGGCCCACGAGATAGGGGGCGCATCCTACAGGGGGGGCGCCCTACTCTCTCGTGGCCTGGTGCTTGCCCCTCCTGCAGTGTTTTTAGTGCCTAAAATCCTCAAATATTCCAGAAAAAATCATACTAAATTTGCAGGGCATTTGGAGCACTTTTATTTTCAGACTATTTTTTAATGCTCGGATAATTCAGAAAACAGACAAATAATACTAGTTTTGCTATATTTATTCTAAATAACAGAAAGTAAAAAGAGAGTACAGAAGGTTGTGCCTTCTAGTTTCATCTACCTCGTCATCATCAAAATGAATCCACTAACAAGGTTGATAAAGTCTTGTTAACAAACTCATTCCGAATAACACGAAACCGGAGAAATATCGAATAACACTAAGTTACCTCAACGGGGATATGAAAATCCCCAACAATAAGAATATCATGCTTTTTCTTGACAGTAGGGAGAGGAAATTCAAAACCTCCAAAAATGATAGTTGGAACTTTTTCAATAGAATTTATGCTATGAACTTAAGATTGTTTCCTCGGAAAGTGTACCGTATTCTCATTACTATTAACATGAAAATTGACATTGCCTTTGTTGCAATCAATAACAGCCCCTGCAGTATTAAGAAAAGGTCTACCAAGGATAATAGACATACTATCGTCCTCGGGAATATCAAGAATAACAAAGTCCGTTAAGATAGTGACATTTGCAACCACAACAGGCACATCCTCACAAATACCGACAGGTATAGCAGTTGATTTATCAGCCATTTGCTGTTAACTTATTCAATTCAAGTCGACGATATAAAGAGAGAGGCATAACACTAACACCGGCTCCAAGATCACATAAAGTAGTTTTAACATAGTTTCTTTTAATGGAACATGGTATAGTTGGTACACCCGGATCTCCAAGTTTCTTTGGTATTCCACCCTTAAAAGTTTAATTAGCAAGCATGGTGGAAATTTCAGCTTCCGGTATCTTTCTTTTATTTGTGATGACATCCTTCATATACTTAGCATAAGGATTTACTTTAAGCATATCAGTTAAGCGCGTACGTAAGAAAATAGGTCTAATCATTTCAGCAAAGCGCTCAAAATTCTCATCATCCTTTGACTTGGATGGTTTAGGAGGAAAGGGCATGGGTTTCTGAACCCATGGTTCTTTTTCTTTACCGTGCTTCCTAGCAACAAAATCTCTCTTATCATAATGTTGATTCTTTGGTTGTGGGTTATCAAGATCAACAGCAGGTTCAATCTCTACATCATTGTCTTTGCTAGGTGGAGCATCAACATGAACATTATCATTAACATTATTATTAGGTTCATGTTCATCACCTGATTGTGTTTCAGCATCAGAAATAGAAATATCATTGGGATTCTCCGGTGTGTCTACAGTAGGTTCACTAGAAGCATGCAAAGTCCTATCGTTTTTCTTTTTGTTCTTTTTATAAGAACTAGGTGCCTCTAAATTATTTCTCTGAGAATCTTGCTCGATTCTCTTAGGGTGGCCTTCAGGATACAAAGGTTCCTGAGTCATTTTTGTTATTTAATTCATCAAGCAAATCATTTTGAGCTTTAAGTACTTGCTCAGCTTGAGTAGCAACCATAGAAGCATATTTGCTAACGCGGTGAAGTTCATCTTTAACTCTAGCCAGATTATCGCCTACGCGTTCTATCTCGAAAGCATTATTCTTTAACTCTCTACCAACATAAGCATTAAAACTTTCTTGTCTAGCCATAAAGTCATCAAATTCATCTAAGCATGGGCTATGAAATTTAGTAGAGGGTATTTCAACTTTATCATATCTATAGAGAGAATTTACCTTTACTACCTGTGCCGGGTTATCAAGACAATGTGGTTCTTCAGGAGGTAAATTAGGACCACGTATTTCTTCAATAGGAGGTAAATTCTTAACATCTTCAGCTTTAATACCTTTTTCTTTCATTGATTTCTTTGCCTCTTGCATATCTTCAGGACTCAGAAATAAAACACCTCTCTTCTTTGGAGTGGGTTTAGGAATAGGCTCAGGAGTTGACTCAATTGGTTCAGGAATTGGCTCAGGAAGAGTCCAATTATTTTCATTAGTCAACATATTATTTAATAGTATTTCAGCTTCGTCGACTGTTCTTTCCCTGAAAACACAACCAGCACAACTATCCAAGTAGTCCTTGGAAGCATCGATTAGTCCATTATAAAAGATATCAAGTATTTCATTTTTCTTAAGAGGATGATCAGGCAAAGCATTAAGTAACCGAAGAAGCCTCCCCCAAGCTTGTGGGAGACTATCTTCTTTGATTTGCACAAAATTATATATTTCCCGCAACGCAGCTTATTTCTTATGAGCAGGGAAATATTTAGCAGAAAAGTAATAAATCATATCCTGGGGACTACGCACACAACCAGGAGCAAGAAAATTATACCAAGTTTTAGCATCACCCTTTAATGAGAACGGAAATATCTTAAGGATATATAAATAGCGAGACTTCTCATCATTAGTAAACAGGGTGGCTATATCATTCAACTTGGTAAGATGTGCCACAACAGTTTCAGATTCAAGGCCATAAAAAGGATCATATTCAACTAAAGTAATAATTTCAGGATCAACAGAGAATTCATAATCCTTATCAGTAACATAGATAGGTGAAGTAGCAAAAGCAGGATCGGGTTTCATTCTAGCATTAAGAGACTGTTGCTTCCATTTAGCTAATAATTTCTTAAGATCATTTCTATCATTGCAAGCAAGAATTTCCATAGCAGTTGGTTCATTCATAACATAACCCTTAGGAACAATGGGTAATACATAATCATTGGGGGAACCTTCATCATCACTATCATCAATAATAGGTTCTTCAATATTTTCATTCCCCCTAACTCTAGCAAGTTGTTCATCAAGAAATTCACCTAATGGCAAAGTAGTATCACGTACAAAAGTAGTTTCATCATGCATAGCAGAAGTAGCGTCATCAATAACATGTGACATATCAGAATTCATAGCAGTAGTAGGTTTAGGTGTCGCAAGCCTACTAATAATGGAAGAAGAATCTAGTGCAGAGCTAGATGGCAGTTCCTTACCTCCCCTCGTAGTTGAGGAAAAAATAGTAGCTCGATCTTCTTTCAAGTTCTTCATAGTGATCAACAGATATAAATCCCAAGTGACTCAGAGAATAGAGCTATGCTCCCCGGCAATGGCGCCAGAAATTAGTCTTGATAAGCCACAAGTATAGGGGATCGCAACAGCTTTCGAGGGTAGAGTATTCAACCAAAATTTATTGATTCGACACAAGCGGAGCCAAAGAATATTCTTGAGTATTAGCAGTTGAGTTGTCAATTCAACCACACCTGGATAACTTAGTATCTGCAGCAAAGTGTTTAGTACCAAAAGTGGTGTGATAATAAAGGTAACGGTAGCAAAAGTAAAGGTAAATGTTTTTGGGTTTTTGTAGTAGTTGTAACAGTAGCAACGGAAAAGTAAATAAGCGAAGGACAATATATGAAAAGCCCGTAGGCAATGGATCGGTGATGGATAATTATGCCGCGATTCCTCATGCAATAGTTATAACATAGGGTGATATAGAACTAGCTCCAATTCATCAATGTAATGTAGGCATGTATTCCGTAAATAGTCATACGTGCTTATGGAAAAGAACTTGCATGACATCTTTTGTCCTACCCTCCCGTTGCAGCGGGGTCCTTACGGAAACTAAGGGATATTAAGGCCTCCTTTTAATAGAGAACCGGAACAAAGCATTAGCACATAGTGAATACATAAACTCCTCAAACTACGGTCATCACCGAGAAGTATCCCGATTATTGTCACTTCGGGGTTGTCGGATAATAACACATAATAGGTGACTATAGACTTGCAAGATAGGATCAAGAACACACATATATCATGAAAACATAATAGGTTCAGATCTGAAATCATGGCACTCGGGCCCTAGTGACAAGCATTAAGCATAGCAAAGTCATAGCAACATCAATCTCAGAACATAGTGGATATTAGGGATCAAACCCTAACAAAACTAACTTGATTACATGGTAAATCTTATCCAACCCATCACCGTCCAACAAGCCTACGAGGGAATTACTCACGCACGGCGGTGAGCATCATGAAACTGGTGATGGAGGATGGTTGATGATGATGACGGCGACAAATCCCCCTCTCCGGAGCCCCGAACGGACTCCAGATCAGCCCTCCCGAGAGAGATTAGGGCTTGGCGGCGGCTCCGTGTTGTGAAACGCGATGAAACTTTCTCTCTGGTTTTTTCTTCCCGAGACGGAATATATGGAGTTGGAGTTGAGGTCGGTGGGGGTCCAGGGGGCCCATGAGATAGGAGGCCACGCCCTAGGGGGGCGCGCCCCCTGTCTCGTGGACAGGCTGTGGGCCCCCTGGCATTAATTCTTTCGCCAAAAATTCTTATTAATTCCAAAAAGTGCCTCCGTGGATTTCCAGGACATTCCGAGAACTTTTCTTTTCTACACATAAAACAACATCATGGTAGTTCTGCTGAAAACAGCGTCAGTCCGGGTTAGTTTCATTCAAATCATGCAAGTTAGAGTCCAAAACAAGGGCAAAAGTGTTTGGAAAAGTAGATACGTTGGGGACGTATCAACTCCCCCAAGCTTAAATTTGGGCTGGGTCCATGCACCTTTATATTTCCTCATACCTCTTCATGAGGAACCTATATAGTTGTACCTCTAGGATATAGGGCCAGGCAAGTTAGGAAACAAATAAAGGAATTAGAGAGTTCTTTTCCTATATGTCTCCGTGTTGGGATCCAAGGCCACCTCGTGATGAGGTACAAGACCTCCACATCTTAGGATGGGAGTTGGATCCCTTACCTAGTCACAATCGTGTTGAGCACAAAACAACCTGCATCGGTTTAATGGGCACTATTAAGATTACAATCACATGTCAGTGTGCCAACCTCCATGAGATGAGCAACCCATACTTTATAACGGCTCCGCCGTGTGGCGAAGCACCATCCACCGTTGAGTGTTTCTTTAAGATTCAGGTATACTGCTAGCATTATTTAAATACACTACTGATCGCTTCTTGATATTCCTGGCTAATAACATAGTGTTGAAAAGGAATATTTTGTTGGAATCTGAACACCAAGTGTCGTGGAATTGTCACGGCAGATGTCCTTAGTGTGAGGACTTAGTCGCGAGGCCAACGCATCTATGCAATAGCTTGAGAGGGGTTGGGCGGAATCGAGAGACGCAACACAAGACAAGGATTTAGACAGCTTCGAGTCCCGGGAAACATCATCCGGTAATAACCCTACATGTTGTTTGTGGCTAGGTCTCATTATGATCATGAGGGAGATGCCGGTAAGCCGGCTCATTGTGTCTAGCCCTAGAGATTGTTTCTTCTTGCTTGTCCCTCTTTTGGGAGCCCGGCCCCTCCTTATATATGTTGAAGGGACGGTTTACATGACTAGTCCTAGTTGGATTAGGATTACTCTATTACAAGTGGAGTCCTAGTATTGCTTCCTTTGTAGGAGAATATTCCTTGTGCTTTCCTCATAAACCGGCCCACCATAACATGAACCGGCCTTCCATAAACCGCCTTATGGGCCACCGGGTCTTGTTGTTCCTCTGACCCACTCGCCGGATCACCCATGAGTCGCCAAGCTTGGGCGGGTTACTTAGTGAGTCATCCAGTCCGGCCGGGTTATACTTCCGGCCGGGTTACGCCGCTGGGTATATCCCCGACATTAGCCCCAGTTTAATTTCGATTTATCCTTGTTAAACTGATCTGCAACATCAACACGAGAACAAATTTGGCGGCTTGTGGTCCGGGTTAAATATTCTTATAAACTGACACTTAAATCCTTGTCATTTCTTCCTTCTAAAAAAATCTGAGTCAATAGACCAGCTTCATAATCAATTTGCTTGCAGAAGATATTTTGTAAATAAAGAATCCATTTGAATCAGCCTTCAATGCTCTAATTTGACAAAATATTGGTCTTCAAATATTCAACTGATATTCAGCCGGCTTGAAGATGTAGAACTTGCCGATCTATGATTTCCAAAATCGCCGGGTTATAAAAACTGATAATTCCGGGTCATGATTGTTTCCAACACCGGTTCATGATTGTTGCCAACGCCGGTTCATGATTGTTGTAGACACCGGGTCATAATGATTGGTGATGCCGGGTCAATCTGGTTTGCTCAAAACTGAAAATCGGAAGATATTTCTCCCTTATATCCATATTACCTGTAGCCCCCAAGTCTTGATCAGAACAAAGTGATGATTTGAGACTTGTTTCCATATAATTACTGCCACTTTGAAGAAATCCATCTTGTTCATCTCAGTCACTAGCAAAAAACTGAATACTCCATATATGTAGCCCCCAAGTGCCGAGTTGTCATGCTTGCAGCATCCTGGGACTTGAAATTGTCTTATGCTCATAAAAACTTCAACCAGTGTAGCCCCCAAGGGCCGGGTCATTATGCAATAATGAGCAAGGACTTTGTAAATATAATCATGTAGATTTGAGCAATGATGTATAGCCCCCAAGGGCCGGCTCAGTAAGATAATATTGAGCTGGGACTTGATATATACTTCAATAAAAATAACATCATATGATGTAACCCCCATCATGGGGCTTGAATCCACGTCCACAAGGTTAAGAGCCTTGTGCTTTACCAACTGAGCAGTGGACCCTTCAATATAATGAATAAAAAGCTTTGTACCTTGAATTGTTGACAGGAGCAATTGGTAGCCCCCAAGGGCCGGCTCATTACGATGTGATGAGTCGGGTCTTCAACAAGGTGAGCAAACAATAACTTTGCATTAGCCCCCAAGTGTCATGGTGCATGCTTGCAGCGACATGAGACTTGTGTATTTGATGTAATCTCAACTTAAATAATGTAGCCCCCAAGTGTCGGGTCGTAAGCCTGCAGCAACTCGGGACTATTCCCTCCATTGTAGAATAAATCATATTCATTGATAATATGATAGCCATTGCGCTAAAGCGACTTTGAAAACCTCAACCATAATATTGGTTATTGATAACCATAATAAAAATCCAGCCATGTTGGCTATTAAAGATTTGAATAATATACCCAATGATTTATAAGTGCATGATTCCAATGACGCAATCCAAATATATACTGGCGACTTATAGTCCAAAGCCAGGCCGGGTTAACAAACACCGGATAATTTCTCATCATATACTGGCGACTTATCGTCTTAAAGCCAGGCCGGGTTAATAAACACCGGTGATTTATAATTATGCTTTATTCAACCTGTTTCTGCATACAACAAGTTTAAAGTGTCCTGGCAGTTTACCGCCGGATGGGTCATAATGCCCAACATATAACCCGGGTTTATAACCAAGGCTGCACTTAAGAATAATCAAATATGAAATATATCATACCTGTGACATTGAATCACATCGTTGGTTTGCCAACTTTTTGTAGTAAGGGTGATAACCCAAATCTTGAGTACTGATAACCCCACCATGCCTTGCTGGTGTATAATGAAGCCATGCTGGGTTATAATAAACACCGGATGATCATCCTAGCGACTTATAGTCAAAGCCAGGTCGGGTTAACAAACACCGGTTTATAATTGGTTGTGTACTAACAACTTATAGCTGAAAGCCACACCGGGTTAACAAACACCGGGTTATATTGATGACTTATAGTCAGGCCGGGCCAATAGACGTCGGTTTACCTCAAAACCTTATCAAAGGAGAAAAACTTTAACAAATAAAAGCAAATGAAAACTTGTAGTCGAGGCTTTTCAAGGGCTGCCAGGCCAAAATTCGAGGCTTTTCATGGGCTGCCAGGCCACTGAGTTAAACCATTTTACAAAGCCTTTTAAGATGGGCCTCACATTAACCAATCGTCATTTTAACTTTGACAAGTTCAGGGTCTGTATAAGATTGAGTTGTCAAACGTTCGGCGGGTCATACCAGGATTACCTGGACGGAGTGGCTTACTTGATGAAGGTTAACCCGGGGTTTTAGGTGAATACACCTGGCTTCCAAGCCTGGCTTGATAGCCTATTACAAGGGTCCTTTAAAACTCTTTGTTGCTGTGCACAAAGAGCCCCCAGGTAACATTTTGAGTTGTGCTTAGTGGGTGTCTATGTTTGAGTTGGTGCTTTTTGCACACTCTCTTTGACCCCTAATTGATTTCCCTGGTGGCCTTACACCGATCAAGAGGTGTAGCTATGGTTCAAATATGACCAAGCCCCCAAGTGATTTTTCTTATATATGGCTCGACTAGCCGGATCAACGGGTAAATAGAGCTCCGCTTTATAGACAGAAGCCCCCATGTGATATATTTCTGAGTTGTGCTCGTCGGGTGTCTATGTTTGAGTTGTGCTATGCAACAAACTCTCTTTGGTCCCTTTTGACTTTTCTGAGAACTCGAACTTTGCGAGAGATATTTCTTCTTGAACCGGATGTTAAACCGGATATTGAGAGCTTCCAAGCTTTATGGGAGACATATTTCCCTTGAATCGGATCTTAAACCGGAATATTCATTTTTAGCCGGAAATTGCCTGGCGACCTTTTAACTCGAACTTGCGAGAAATTAATCCTTTTGAACCGGAAATTCTTAAACCGGATTTGAGAGCTTCAGAGCTTTGTGGGAGAACGGATTTCCCTTGAACCGGATTTTAAACGGGCATTCTTCGTTTTGAACCGGAAATTTACTGACGGCCTTTATACTTTCATCAATATGGTAGTAGCCTCCGGGACCGGGTTATCTTTCCCTCCAATGTCCTGGGTTTCTTGAATTCACCGAAAACTGACAACACTTGCTGAGTCATATCATTGTAGCCCCCAAGTCTCAAGGCGACTCGAGGAGTTGGCTTGAGATTTCTCCATATTGACCGTGATATAAACCGGCATATAGCTGAACAGCGGAACACTGTCATATGTTGAAGTTGTAAGCAAGGTGGCGAGTTAATGATCTTTGCCACACTCATTGTATACTCTTGGCGTTTGATAACACGATGTGAATCCACGGAAACTTTGAGGTCGACCGTGGCGGGTTATAAATGATCCCATATGATTTGTGCCAGTAATTCGGTCAGCGGTTCATCCCAGCTGGCTGTTGAAGTTTAATCAAACTGTAGTGACGGCGATTTGTGTGCCCGGCCACGGTGCGGTCAGTAAAAACGACTGCGGCATCAAAGACAACCACGAGCACAGATAGATGAATCGGCCGTGGCATTATAAGCCGGTGCGAACATGGAGTAATCCGCAGGCGCGGTCCCGGCAAGTTGATGTAAACCGGACCGCAAGGGCGGCGGCTTGCACATATATTCATTGATCATTGTGGCAGGTCAGACGCATGATATCCTTGATATGACCATCACTATTGTAATGAACATTTGTCCTGCATCCAAAAAATATCGCAAGCCAGAGTAATTACTTTTTTAAAGAGATTATTATGTAAAAAATACGCTGGATGGATTTCACCTGATATGTTAGGCTGGAAATTATCCGCCACAGTGTTGTAAGCCGGTGCGGATGGATGAATCAATGATAGGCGATGTAAGCCGCGTGGACGGGCGACTCGGCCGTAGGCGCGGACAGATGTAAACCGAACAGGAGGGCGACGACTTGCACGTGTATCCGTCGAGCAACATGACACGGACGAACGTCAGTGCAAAGTTATACTGGTGTGCGCTCCATATCCGCCGTACTGGACCTTTGTCCTGAATGATTATCCTGCGTAAAAATATTGCGGGACAAAGTAATTGTTCTCACAAATTAATATATGTTGTTAAAGCAGACTGGACGAATATCACCTGATACATTTGTCGGATGAATGAGAACCCTGATGATGCATAATGTTGGATCTGGTATCCGTCCTGATGTGCATATAGCAGTTTTGAGGGATTAAAAAATCTGAAGTGCCTTGTGAACTTGGCCTTTACGCAGACAGTACTCAACTTAGTACTAATCTGTAACTTAATTGGCTTTGCTCAATTAGCATCAGACGTCCACTCTTATGACTGATGTCTGCTGGTTTGCAGATTCTGACCCTGTGGAAATTCCTTGGAACTTGAAGTGAGTAGTAGAAGTACACGCAAGTGCGAGCAGCAGTAACCCGGTTGACCCCTTCTGTGACAATGTAGAGAGCAGTAGCACAAACGGACGCCTTGGCCATTTGAGCTTTCACTTATGGCCTCATGACCTGATCTTTGGCGACTTGCGACGCCGCATGGCGTCAGCAGTTCGGCGCGGTACGGACGCACGTTTTTTTTTCACCATGGCAGCCATGACTTGACCGTGACGAGTCACGGCGAACCAAACGGGGCAGGGGACGACTCACCCGCAGTGTAGATGGAGTGGCGGCGCAAGGCGAAGGTGAGCCCGGCCCGGCGCGGGCGGCTTATGACGGCGGCATGGCCGCAACAGCAGTAGAGGCGCGGAGGCAGAGGGCGGGGGAGACGCCTGCGTGGGAGGCTGCGCGGGTGGCGGCTAACAAGGTAGGGGGCCGGGCCAGTGGCGGCAGAGGCGCTCGCGAGCCATGGCCGAGTCCTCCTCCGAATTGTGGAGGTTTTTTTTCTCGAATACGCATGAATGTGCGTACTATATTATAAAGAAGGGATCGGGGTAAAGAGCCCGTCCACGTTAGCGTTACAGATTACATATATACACTATACACTAACTCCACCCTCAACCTCCCTCTCCTATGTCTACCTACGCTTCACTGCCCACTCCTCCACCTCTGCAAAGAAAGCGTCCATGTCTCCTCGTAGTATGCCCGCTTGCTTCCATATACGGCCCTCTCGGACGACTGCTTGGATGATCCTGTTCTTCGAAGGTGTGGCTCCGTAAAAAACGATAGAGTTGCGATGCTTCCATATCTGCCATAGCCCTAGAATGATGATTGCATTTGCATCTCTCTCGGCATGCCTCTTCCTCCCTTGCCTTGACACCATGCCCCGAGGCTTTCACTCACAGTAGGTATCCACTCCGGCTTGCGCAAGGGATGGCAGATCGTCGTCCACACTTCCCGTGCGACAACACACTGAAGTAGAACGTGGTTTATGCTCTCCTCTTCTTGGCTGCACATAGGGCAGCAGTCTTGATGATCCAGTCCACGTCTTGCTAGTCGATCGGACATCCAGCACATGTCCTGGATTGCGAGCCATGTGAAGAAGCGACATGGCGCCGGTGCCCTTGATTTCCATGTGAATTCGGCCGTGGGGACGACCTGTCGGCCCCAAGTATTCACACAACGATTCAGCAGTGACCTCCGGGCTCACTTGGGTGACCCAATTGTCGTTCAGAAGCGCCTGGGAGACAGTGCATGTTCTTCTTATTTTCTTCCTGACTCGCCCGTATGCCAAGGGTGCGATCTCTCCGATCTGGTGGCCTTCGAGCCATCTATCTTCCCAAAAGTGCAGTATTTCCATCCCCTAGGGTCCAGCGAGCAGCCGCGTTGAAGATTTGTGTTGAGGCTTTTGGCACCCTAATGTCAAACTCTGCCCATGCCTTGTTGCGTCCGATCGTTGTAACCAGGGCCATCTTGCTTGCACCGCCTTGTTCATCCATCCTAGGTTGGGGATGCCTAGTCCACCCGCCCACTTGGGGGTGCATACCGAATCACAAGCGACCGCGCAGCTGCCACCGGATGAATTCACCTTCGCGCACCAAAGGAAACTGCGGCATATTCTGTTCATTGCTGAGACTGTCTTCTGCGGGAGGTCGGGTGCCATCATCGCATGCAGCGGAATCGCACACAGCACAGATTGTACAAGGAGCATTCTTCCACTCTTTGGCATCTTCGTTGCTTTCCACTTTGGCAATGCCGTGGCAAGTTGATCCACAAGACCTGACAACTGAACATGGGACTGTTTTCTGGGTGAGTGGCAACCCAAGGTACTTGCACGGGAAGGCACCTCTCGGGCACCCAAGTGCCCGCTCCACTATTTCCACGGTCTCGGCAGAGCATCGTATAGGATAGACCGCACTTTTGGCAAGATTGACGCGGAGGCCTGATGCCTCTCCAAACAGAGTAAGAAGTGATGCTCAGGTGTTCAAGTCCTTCTCATTTGTCTTGAGGAAGATCATTACGTCGTCGGCAAACATCGAGAGGCGGTGACGCAGCCCAGTTCTTGCCAAGGGAGCCAGCAAGCCCCTAGTGGTCGCGAGCTCAAACATGCGGTGTAGGGGCTCCATGATAAGGATGAATAGCATTGAGGATAATGGTGCACCTTGCCGTAAGCCCACGGTGTTGTATATTGGCCGACCCGGCGTACCGTTGATCATGATTCTTGTTGATGTGCTTGCCAGCAATCCACAGATCCACGTGATCCATCGCTGACCAAAACCGGCCTTGCGCAGTACTTCTAGTAGGAATGGCCAATGCACCGAGTCGAACGCCTTTGATATATCAAGCTTGAGCATGATGGCCGGGTCCCGTAGGGCGTGTAGCCTCCTTGCCGTGCATTGGACGAGCATGAAGTTGTCGTGGATCGAACGTCCCCGCACGAAAGCGCTCTGGTGGTTCCCCACAATGGAAGGAAGATCCACGGCAAGCTGCGTGGCCAGAGTCTTGTCAAAGATCTTGATTGCACTATGAACCAAGCTCACCAGTCGAAAGTCGCGGATATCCACTGCTCCATCCTTCTTGGGAAGCAAGGATACAATCGCCTTGTTGATTGCATGCAAACCTCTCATGTCCCCTTGGTGAAAAGCGTGAAGTGCCCTCATTAAGTCCTCCTTGATTATAGACCAGCAAGTTGCAAAAAACCGTCCCGTGAAGCCGTCTGGACGCGGCGCCTTGTCCATGGGCATGTTCTTCACAATCTTCTCCACCTCCTCCGTGGTGAAAGGCTGCTCAAGATGTGTCAGATCCACGGTCGGCAGGTTTAGGAGGTCAAGATCAATGGTGTGTGCCCTTCCTAGAGTGCCAGCAAACACATTCGTGTAGTAGTCATCCACTTCCGTTGCAATCTCATCATGCGTGCTGGCTGAGGTGTCCCCGTTGCGGATTGTCGTGATCATGTTCCTTCTTTGTCGGTGGCAAGCGTGTTGGTGGAAGAAGCCTGTGTTTGCATCTCCCTCCCGTAGGGAGAGAATTCTGGATCTTTGCCGCACGATTGATCGCTCCAGAGAGCAAAGGCCGAGTAACTTCAGCTTCAGTGTGCGTCGCAGATCCCGCTCCTGTGGGGATAGTGCTCTTGTATCCATTGCTTTGTCCAGGTGTGTAATTATCTCCATGGCAATGCCAATCTTTAGTTTCATGTTGCCTATCCAGCGGTTGCTCCACTTCTTCAGCCCTTTTGCCGTGGCTCGCAGCTTGAGATTGAGCGTAACATTGGGGCTCTCTTCTCTAGGCACGGAGTTCCACAACTCCTCCACCTTTTGCATAAAACCCTCCGCTCTTGTCCAAAACGCCTCAAACTTAAAACGCTTACCCATGCGTAGATCTGCCTCCATGTCCAGCAAGAGAGGACAGTGGTCCGAAATTGAGGAGCCCAGGGCAGTGAGTTGACACGTCGGGTATAGTTCCTCCCAAGGTGACGTGGTGAAGACTCGGTCAATCTTCTCCATTGTCGATTGTGCCCATTCGTTGGACCAAGTATACGTCCGCCCATTCAAATAAACTTCCTTGAGCTCGAGGTTATTGAGCTTTGCACGGAAGCGTGCCATATCCACCTGTTCACTAAAGTGTTGTTTTTGTCCTCCGGGTTGACCAATAAGTTGAAATCTCCCATCACGGTCCATGGCCCATCAATCAGTTCACGGATGTCCACCAATTCCTGCATGAACTCCACTTTTTCATGGTCATGTTGTGGGCCATAGACCCCTGTCATCCACCATTGCGCCCCTCCCGCGTGCGTGACTAGCGCGGTGAGTGCGTTCGTCGTATAGTGCGGGTTGGATAATTTGACCACGGTTGCATCCCAAGCTAGAAGGATGCCTCCCCTCGTTCCTATCGCGGGCAAGTAGTAAAAGTTGTCCATTTTATTCCCAAGGCAGTGCGCGACCACCTCCGCCGATACATGCTCCATTTTCGTCTCTTGGAGACAGACAATGCTCGGTGTGACCGAGTAAACCACCTGAGATATTGCACTCTGACGTGCCGGGGTATTAAGGCCACTCACATTCCACACTAGGGTCTTTAGAGATGGCGTACACATTTTGCAAGCCTACCCAGTGAACCACCATGACCGACCCTACAGCCGGTCCTCCACGACCATCTCCGTGTCGCCAAGAAGCAAAGCAGAGGCCTCCCATCCAAACAAGGCTAGGATTGCCTTGATGTGGCCCTCCGAGAGTGGCTGGTCGAATAGCTACGCATATGCGTCAAGCGCCTCGTCTGTGATGATTTCCGCTTTGTTTGCTAGGCATAGTTTCCGGATCAGCACCCCTTGTTATTTCATTGCTGTCGAGCCCCGACCAATGCCCCTAGCGATTCTGGCGCTCCTCCGCGGGTTGGAAACTGGAATTCTCCTCTGCCTTGTACGCCTTTGTGACACGGCATGGGATTTGGCTGGTGGGGTCGACAAAACTGATGTCAGGGCCTTCCTCGGTTGGGCACAAAGCTCATCTACTTGGCTTGCCGGGCTCGCCCGGGGCAGCGACGTGCATGGGCTGCCCGATATGCATGGCGGTCCACCATCCCTGGGTGGACAAGTGGGAGCATCTCGTTCGCTGGAAAGGGAGACGCAGAACATGCTCCCCACCGGTCCGCAGCGTTTGGAATCCGCGCCTGAGCTAACTCCTGTGCATCCACTGCATGGGAGCGCGTCCTCGAAAACCGCGTCCACCCAATCCTCCTCTCGCGCCAGTTTGTCGTTGTCCGGATCCAGAACATGGTCACTGGCCCACTCTGAGCGCGCAGGCGCGTGCCCCGCCAAAATTTTGAACCCCGCGCCCTCGATGAACGCGCATTCGATGGACCCCAGCTGAATCTGCCTACTGCCGTGTCTTGTAGCCATATACGTCTCGGTCCGCATTGGATCCCCCACCGCAAGGCCGTTGGTCAAAAGTATGGCAGGACTGGCTTTGCCTGGCCCGTGCTGCTTCCACCTGCTTAGACAGACAGATGGTGGGGAGCCCAGGCTATCCTCTGAGACGCGGCGGACCGCCTCGGGCACCTCCCCGTTTGAACCGCAGGACGATGCCGCGCTGGGCTCTGGCACACGCGCGCCCACAGCACTACGGGTCAGGAGAACAAACTGCAAAGCAGGGCGGGGGGAAGGGGCCACCTGTGTGCCTTGGACGCAAGCGGCCACGTCAGAGGGCCCACCATCACTGCCGGCCCCACTGATGAGTGTCAGGCTCGCAACTCCACCTTCACGCCTAGGGGCAACCCTTCTCTGCGCCGGCGCCGGCTCTGGCGCCGCCGTGGAGCCGTGCGACTTGCCGGAAGCGTCCTGCCCTGGCTCCGCCGAGCCACCAAGTTGATCCTGCTCGTGGCCATCATCATTCGACGGCGGGGAGGGCGGCGGAGGAGGTGGCGGTGGGGGATGAGGCGTGCCCCCTCCCCTGGAGCCGTCACGCACCGGCGGCGCCAGCTTGATGATCTGAACAGGGTACCACAGCGCCTCCGGTGCCCCATCTACCAGCTCTGGTTCTGGCACGTAAAGCATGCAGCGTGCTGGAATTCTTGAAGGATCGGCCGTCTTGAGCCAAACGTGGAACCCGGACATGTCGAATCTCCGCGCCGTGCGCTCAGCCACCTGAAATAAGGATCTCCCCCCAGGGAGAGGGGGAGGCGCTTATTTGAGGTGTCTGAGAGGGAGAGGGGGTGGCCGCCGGAGTTGTCGTATCGAAAGCATCTCCCCCCAGTGTGAGAACGGTACCAATATGAGGATTTTCTCCTACTGGCTAGTGATAGCCCTCTACACTGAATTAAAATACTTTTTCTTGGTCCCCAACTTAGTTTAGTGCGGGTGTCAATCTCACTAGCAAAGCTAATTATAAGGATCGATATATTGTTTGTATGGTGTTGATTTTTGTATGCAATAGGATTAAAATTCATATTTTTTATTGAACAATAGAACAATAAAACATAGTTGTATTTATGGATAATAATGGACTAGGATCCATAATTTAACTAGTGGCATCTCTCCGAACAACACAGATCAGTTGTGTATCAATTAAACTGCAGTTTTTATGCTTAATCATAGATGATGATTGCATGTAAGCATTACGCCTTTATGTTTATAGACCGCTATCCAACATGCATCCATAGCTAATACTCCCTCTGTTCCTTTATATAAGATGTCTTTGTTTTTTTAAGTTAAACGAGTGCATGTTTGGCCGAGTTTTTAGAAAAATATGTTAATACCCACAATACGAAATTTATATCATTTGATTCATCATGAAAAGTAGTTTCATATCTTATCTATTAAGTATTGTAGATGTTATTATTTTATTCTATAATCTTGGTCAAACATTCAAATGGTAGACTTGCATGGAAATCAATACACCTTTTATTCTGGAACGGAGGGAGTATTCTACTTCAAGACCGAAATTCATGATGCATCTCAAAGTATTCAATAATAAAATAAAATATTGCATTAAGAAATGTGACATAATATTTTTATTGAATGTGACATAATTTTGATAGTATACTCTCTTTACCTACAGTTCATCACCAAGACAACTTGGCATCTATCTTTTTTAATCTTTTTATCATTAGTGGCAGTAACACGCTACAATTCTTTTCCTCTTCTTGTCATTGAGATAGATTACTTTAAAGGTTAAATCCCAACCAACATACACAACTCCCTCTTGGATATCGCTCATCTAAACGTGCCCAAGGCACACCTAATAGATTGAAGAACATGTGTACATATAAATCATGTAGCAAAGAAACAAAGCAAACTTGTAAATAATCCATATATAATCTGATCATAAAGTGACAATTCATCATACTGCAACAAGCACACCGGGAATTACATAAGATTTTATCACAGTCATGTTGGACAACTCATGTGATCTTTCTATTTAAGCAGGAGAGGGAGTAGATGCCACTATTATGGAGCCATAGTCCAAGGAGGACTACTCATACATAGTTATCAGAGCAATAGAGTTGATGATGATGACTCCAGCGGCAATTTCCCTCACTAGCAGGGTAACACCACTAGATTGGATCACCTCGGTTCTAGATGAAACGACGACACACAAATATTATTTCTATTTAAAGTTAAGTTTTTAGGGGGGAGGGGTATAAAGCCGTTGGGGCGAAGAGGCACCAAGGGGAGCCATGTGGTCCCCACACACCCATGTGCGCATCCCAAACCTAGGGCGCATGGGTGTGTGGCCCCTGGCTCCATCGCTGGCCCATTTGGGACCCCCACCCCGGGTCTCCCGGACATCCCTTCTGGCAAAATGTTTTTTCGGTGATTTCTGGTCCTCGAAAAATATTTATTTCTGTCGCACACAAATAGCAAAACAAACAACATGCCACTTGGCATTGGATTAATATGTGGAAATCATAATGAGTAAACGTTCCTGGAACATTTTTTGGCGTAACCCAATGAGAGCCATGCATTCACATGCAAAGTCTATGGGTAGCTGCATGCATGCATGTGATGATGTATGCAGAGTATAATTTCTTCTATAGCAAAGAAAATTATATAGACTAAATTATATAACCGATTCCCAATATGCTTTCACCCCTGGCTTTGTATCGTCGAGGACTTCGCAACTATGTTCTGACAAAACTTTTTCCATCCCTAAAGTACCCACGGTAAAATGAACGAAGTTGCCATTGTATTATTGTCAAAGTTGCCACTGTATTGGTATTGAAGTTACAACGTGAAAACTTTGATATTAATACTATGGCACCTTCATTCCTTTAATAGGTTAAAACTTTTAAGATGGTCCTGCTCCACAATAAAGAAAGTTGTCATTGTGTTAGTGTCAAATTTCCAATGTGTTTATTGTATCAAGTTACCAGGTGGCAACTTTGATATCAATACCAACTACTATTGGAAAACATAGCATGCAATTCAAAAAAAATCCTACGCTCACGCAAGATCTATCTAGGAGATGCATAGCAATGAGAGGGGGAGAGTGTGTCCTCGTACCCTCGTAGACCAAAAGCGGAAGTGTTAGCTTAACGTGGTTGATGTAGTCAAACGTCTTCTCGATTCAACCGATCAAGCACTGAACATACGGTACCTCTGAGTTTTGCACATGTTCATCTCGATGACATCCCTCGAACTCTTGATCCAGCAGAGGGTCGAAGGAGTACATGAGTTCCGTCAGCATGACGGCATGGTGACGGTGATGTGATCCACGCAGGACTTCGCCTAAGCACTACGACAAATATGACCGGAGGAGTAAACGGTGGAAGGGGGCACCGCACACGGCTAAGAACAATTGATGTTGTGCCTAGAGGTGCCCCCCTGCCCCCATATATAAAGGAGGGAGAGGGGAGGAGGCCGGCCCTAGGGCGCGCACAATGGGGGGAGTCCTACTAGGACTCCTAGTCCTAGTCGCCCCCTTCCTTTCTAATAGAGGGGGAAAGAGGGAAGTAGAGGGAGAGGAAGAGGGAGAGGGAAAGGGGGGAGGCACGCCCCCTCCCCTTGTCCAATTCGGACTCCCCATGGGGGGGGCGCCACCTCCTCGTGGCCTGCCTTGCCTCTCCCCTATGGCCCATAAGGCCCATTACTTCCCCCGGGGGGTTCCGGTAACCCCTCGGTACTCTGATAAATTTCCGAAACACTCCGGAACCATTCCGGTGTCTGAATACCACCTTCGAATATATCAATCTTTACCTCCCGACCATTTAGAGACCTCTCGTCATGTCCGTGATCTCATCCGGGACTCCGAACAACCTTCGGTCACCAAAACACATAACTCATATTATACATATCGTCATCAAACGTTAAGCGTGTGGACCTACGGGTTCGAGAACTATGTAGACATGACCGAGACACTTCTCCGGTCAATAAACAATAGTGAAACCTGGATGCTCATATTGGTTCCCACATATTCTACGAAGATCTTTATCGGCCGAACCGCAATATCAACATATGTTATTCCCTTTGTCATCAGTATGTTACTTGCCCGAGATTCGATCGTCGGTATCTTCATACCTAGTTCAATCTCGTTACCGGCAAGTCACTTTACTCATTCTGTAATACATCATCCCATAACTAACTCATTAGTCACATTGCTTGAAAGGCTTCATATGATGTGCATTACCGAGAGGGCCCAGAGATACCTCTCCGATACTCAGAGTGACAAATCCTAATCTCGATCTATGCCAACCCAACAAACACCTTTGGAGATACCTGTAGAGCATCTTTATAATCACCCAGTTATGTTGTGACATTTGATAGCACATAAGGCATTCCTCCGGTGTCCGGGAGTTGCATAATCTCATAGTTGGAGGAATATATATTTGACATGAAGAAAGCAATAGCAATAAAACTAAACGATCATTATGCTAAGCTAACAGATGGGTCTTGTCCATCACATCATTCCACTAATGATGTGATCACGTTCATCAAATGACAACTCATGTTCATGGCTAGGAAACTTAACCATCTTTGATCAATGGGCTAGTCTAGTAGAGAAATACTAGGGACACAATGTTTTGTCTATGTATTTACAAGTTTCCGGTTAATAAAATTCTAGCATGAATAATAAACATTTATCATGAATAAGGAAATATAAAATAACAACTTTATTATTGCCTCTAGGGCATATTTCCCTAAGTCTCCCACTTCACTAGAGTCAATAATCTAGATTACATTGTAATAAATCTAACACCCATGGAGTCTTGGTGTTGATCATGTTTTTCTCGTGGAAGAGGCTTAGTCAACAGGTCTACCACATTCAGATTCGTATGTATTTTGCAAATCTCCATGTTTCCCTCCTTGACTAAATCTCGGATGGAGTTGAAGCGTCTCTTGATGTGTTTGGTCTTTTTGTGAAATCTGGATTCCTTCGCCAAGGCAATTGCTCCAGTATTGTCACAAAAGATTTCATTGGATACGAGGCACTAGGTATCACACCTAGATCGGATATGAACTCCTTCATTTGCTGCTTCCGAAGCAGCTATGTACTCCGCTTCACACGTAGATCCCGCCATGACGCTCTCCTTGGAACTGCACCAACTGACAGCTCCATCATTCAATAAAAATATGTATCCGAATTGTGACTCAGAGTCATCTGGATCAGTGTCAAAGCTAGCATCGACGTAACCACTTACGACAAGCTCTTTGTCACCTCCATAAACAACAAACATATCCCTAGTCCTTTTTAGGTACTTTAGGATGTTCTTGACCGCTGTCCAGTGATCCACTCCTGGATTACTTTGGTACCTCCCTACTAAACTTATAGCAAGGCACACATCAGGTCTGGTACACGGCATAGCATACATGATAGAACCTATGGCTGAGGCATAAGGAATGAATTTCATTTTCTCTCTATCTTCTACAGTGGTCAGGCATTGAGTCTGACTCAACTTCACACCTTATAACACAGGAAAGAACCCTTTCTTTGACTGGTCCATTTTGAACTTCTTCAAAACTTTATCAAGGTATGTGCTTTGTGAAAGTCCTATCAAGCGTCTTGATCTATCTCTATAGATCTTGATGCCTAGTATATAAATAACCTCACTGAGGTCTTTCATTGAAAAACTTTTATTCAAGTATCATTTTATGCTATCCGGAAAATCTACATCCTTTCCAATCAACAATATGTCATCCACATATAATATTAGAAATGCTATAGAGCTCCCACTGACTTTCTTGTAAATACAGGCTTCTCCAAAAGTCTGTATAAAACCATGTGATTTGATCACCTCATCAAAGCGTATATTCCAACTCCGAGATGCTTGCACCAGTCCATATATGGATCGCTGGAGCTTGCACACTTTGTTAGCACCTTTAGGATCGACAAAACCTTCTGGTTGCATCATATACAACTCTTCTTTAAGAAATCCATTAACACTGCGTTTGGATGTCTGTAATGAGGCCCTGAATTGGATTTGGTATTTCCAAATTTCCAATTCAGCTGTTTGGCATGCACGTGGAAACAATGGTCTGAAATAAAATGAATTCAGCACCGAAATCGCTTGCACGCGCTGCACCCTCCCAAGTTTCCGAGCTCCGCACCTCCGATTTGGCTGGAAACGTCCATCCCGCAAAACATAACGATTCAACATGTCTTCTCTTCCCCGGCTCAACCAAGGACACAACAGGCCCCCGTGTGACGTGAGAGGAGTAGCGCCCAAGGAAGGCCCCCCGACGGCAGCGCCCAGGGAAGGCCCCCCGACGACGGCGCCCAGGGAAGCCCCCCGACAGCGGCCCCCAGTCAACGTGCGGCCCTCCGGCACCTGAATCCCTACCACCTCAGTTCATTCCCCTCCTCCAATGGATGCCTTATCTCCCCCTTCGATTTAGATCTAGGCGTGGAGTTGAAGTGGCCATCCGTCAGGCCTCGCAAGCCATGGCCGACCCCGGCGGCGGTGCTGCCGATCCCGCCATCGCTGCCTCCATCTCCACCTGTGCACACTGGTAACCTTCTGATCTCTCGCGGTCCCGTCCCTTGTTTGTTTCTACTTTGCTGCTAGTACGAGTTGCCAAAAGATTGCAGTATTGCTCACCTCCTTTCGATCCGGATGTTTCTGTTGTCATCACTAGTTCACTAGTTCATCAGTTGGCAGTCGAATGCACATTACGCAGCCATATTCTGTCAACTTCAGGAACATATTTCATGGTGCTTGCTCTCTTATGACACTGCAGGATATTTGTCTGTTTCATATAATCATCCAGTCAGACGTAATTTAGTTTCCCTTCGCATCTTGCTAAATGAGATTAGTAACCAGAGGATTGATTGTTAATTTTTGACGGGTGGATTCATTCTTAATTATGTGTGCAGTGCGGAACTTATGTCTCTGCTTTGGCTGATTGCTTTTCAGAAGAAGAGAGGGAGACCAGCAGGAGCATACTGCCAGCAAGAGACAGCGAGATAAGATGATCATCGACAATCAGTCTTACTTGATAGCGAGAGCAACAAGGACATTGAATATAGTCACATATTGTATAAATTTTGATTTGATGCATATAGAACAAGGAATTAAGCAATTCCATAGTTTGTCATCCAAACAAGATTTGGTATTGAAACCTCACTGGGATTCAATGGACCAATTCCATGACATCCAAACAAGTGAAATCGTATTCATGTCCATTACAGTTTCCCCACTGAATTGGTATTGAAACCAATTCAATACGGAGTCCTCCAATACAGACATCCAAACGCAACGTAAGGAATGCAGTTTTGACATCCATTTGCCAGATTTCATAATCATAAAATGCGGCAATTGCTAACATCATTCGGACAGACTTAAGCATCGCTACGGGTGAGAAAGTCTCATCGTAGTCAACTCCTTGAACTTGTCAAAAACCTTTTGCAACAAGTCGAGCTTTATAGATAGTGATGTTACCATCAGCTTGAGTCTTATTCTTGAAGATCCATTTATTCTCTATGGGTCGCCGATCATCGGGCAGATCCACTAAAGTCCACACTTTGTTCTCATACATGGATCCTATCTCAGATTTCATGGCCTCGAGCCATTTATCAGAATCTGGGCTCATCATAGCTTCTTCATAGTTCATAGGTTTGTCATGGTCAGGTAACATGACCTCTAGAACAGGATTACCATACCACTCCGGTGCGGATCGTGCTTTGTTTCACCTACGAGGTTCTATAGCAACTTGATCTGAAGTTTCATGATCTTTATCATTAGCTTCCTCTCCAGTTGGTGTAGGCATCACGAGAACAGATTTCTTGGATGAGCTACTTTCCAAATTGAGAGTAGGTATAACTACCTCATCAAGTTCTACTTTCCTCCCACTCACTTCTTTTGAGAGAAACTCCTACTCTAGAAAGGTTCCATTCTTAGAAACAAAGATCTTGCATTTGGAATTGTGGTAAAAGGTGTACCCAATTGTTTCTTTAGGGTATCCTATGAAGACGCACTTCTCTGATTTGGGTTTGAGCTTATCAGGCTGAAGCCTTTTGACATAAGCATCACATCTCCAAACTTTAAGAAACGACAACTTAGATTTGTTGCCAAACCACAGTTCATACGGTGTCATCTCAACGGATTTTGACGGCGCCCTGTTTAACGTGAATGCAGTTGTCTCTAATGCATAACCCCAAAACAATAGTGGTAAAACGGTAAGCGACATCATAGATTGCACCATATCTAATAAAGTGCGGTTACGACGTTCCGACACACCATTATGTTGTGGTGTTCCAGGTGGCGTGAGCTCTGGAACTATTCCACATTGTTTTAAATGAAGGCCAAACTCGTAACTCAAATATTCACCTCCATGATCAGATCGTAGAAACTTTATTTTCTTGTTACAATGATTCTCCACTTCACTCTGAAATTCTTTGAACTTTTCAAATGTTTCAGACTTGTGTTTTGTTAAGTAGATATACCCATATCTGCTCAAATCATCTGTGAAGGTCGAAAAATAACGATACCCGGTACGAGCCTCAACACTCATCGGACAACATACATCGGTATGTATTATTTCCAATAAGTCATTAGCTTGTTCCATTGTTCCGGAGAACGGAGTTTTAGTCATCTTGCCCATAAGGCACGGTTCGCAAGTATCAAATGATTCATAATCAAGTGATTCCAAAAGTCCATCTTTATGGAGTTTGTTCATGCGCTTTACACCAATATGACCCAAGCGGCAGTACCATAAATAAGTTGCACTATCATTATCAATTTTGCATCTTTTGGCATCAATATTATGAATATGTATATCATCATGATTGAGGTTTAACAGAAATAGACCCCTCTTCAAGGGTGCATGACCATAAAAGATACTACTCATATAAATAGAACAACCATTATTCTCCGATTTAAATGAATAACCTTCTCGCACTAAACAAGATCCATATATAATGTTCATGCTCAACACTGGCACCAAATAACAATTATTCAGGCCTAAAACTAATCTCGAAGGTAGATGTAGAGCTAGCGTGCCGACGGCGATCACATCCACCTTGGAACCATTCCCGACGCGCATCATCACCTCGTCCTTAGCCAATCTTCGTTTAATCCGTAGTCCCTATTTTGAGTTACAAATATGAGCAACCAAACCGTTGCGAATACCCAGGTACTACTGCGAGAATTAGTAAGGTACACATCAATAACATGTATATCAAATATACCTTTGTTCACTTCGCCATCCTTCTTATCCGCCAAATACTTGGGGCAGTTCCGCTTCTAGTGACCGGTCCCATTGCAGTAGAAGCACTTAGTTTCAAGCTTGGGTCCAGCTTTGGGTTTCTTCCTAGGAGTGACAACTTGCTTGTCATTCTTATTGAAGTTCCCCTTCTTTTTACCCTTGCCTTTCTTCTTGAAACTAGTGGTCTTGTTAACCATCAGCACTTGATGCTCCTTCTTGATTTCTACCTCCGCAACCTTTAGCATTGCGAAGAGCTTGGGAATAGTCTTTTCCATCCCTTGCATATTGTAGTTCATCATGAAGCCTTTGTAGCTTGGTGGAAGTGATTGAAGAACTCTATCAATGACACAATCATCTGGAAGATTAACTCCCAGCTGAGTCAAGTGATCATGGTACCTAGACATTCTGAGTATGTGCTCACTAACAGAATTGTTCTCCTCCATCTTGCAGCTATAGAACTTGTTGGATACTTCATATCTCTCAACTCGGGCATTTGCTTGAAATATTAACTTCAACTCCTGGTACATCTCATATGGTCCATGACATTCAAAACGTCTTTGAAGTCCCGATTCTAAGCTGTAAAGCATGGAACACTGAACTAACGTGTAGTCATCAACACGCCATTGCCAAGCATTCACAATGTCTACAGTTGCTGGGACAGGTGGTACACCTAGCAGTGCATCAAGGACATAATTCTTCTATGCAGCAATGAGGATAATCCTCAAGTTACGGACCCAGTCCATGTAGTTGCTACCATCATCTTTCAACTTAGCTTTCTCTAGGAACACATTAAAATTCAAGGGAACGGTGGTACGGGCCATTGATCTACAACATAGATATGCAAAAACTATCAGGACTAAGTTCATGATAAATTAAGTTTTAATCATATTGCTTAAGAACTCCCACTTAGATAGACATCCCTCAAGTCATCTAAATGATACGTGATCCTAATCAACTAAACCATGTTCGATCATCACGTGAGACAGAGTAGTCATCAATGGTGAACATCTCTTTGTTGATCATATCCACTATATGGTTCACATTCGACCTTGCGGTCTCCAGTGTTCCGAGGCCATATCTATATATGCTAGGCTTGTCAAGTTTAACCCGAGTATTTCGCATGTGCAAAACTAGCTTGCACCCGTTGTATTTGAACGTAGAGCTTAGCACACCCGATCATCACGTGGTGTCTCAGCACAAAGAACTTCCGCAATGGTGCATACTCGGGGAGAACACTTATACCTTGAAATTTTAGTAAGGGGTCATCTTATAATGCTACCGCCGTACTAAGCAAAATAAGATGCATAAAGATAAACATCACATGCAATCAAAATATGTGACATGATATGGCCATCATCATCTTGTGCCTTTGATCTCCATCACCAAAGCAACGTCATGATCTCCATCGTCACTGGCTTGACACCTTGATCTCCATCATAGCGTCGTGGTCATCTCGCCAACTATTGCTTCTACGACTATCGCTACCGCTTAGTGATAAAGTAAAGATATTACATGGCATTTGTATTTCATACAATAAAACGACAACCATATGGCTCCTGCCAGTTGCCGATAACTTTTACAAAACATGATCATCTCATACAACAACGTATATCACATCATTCTTGACCATATCACATCACAACATGCCCTGCAAAAACAAGTTAGACGTCCTCTACTTTGCGGTTGCAAGTTTTACGTGGCTGCTACGGGCTTCTAGCATGAACCGTACTTACCTACGGCACAAAAACCGCAACGGTGATTTATCAAGTTTGCTGTTTTAACCTTCACAAGGACCGGCCGCAGTCAAATTCGATTCAACTAAAAAGTTGGAGAAACAGACACCCGCCAGCCACCTTTATGCAAAACTAGTTGCATGTCTGTCGGTGGAACCGATCTCATGAATGTGGTCATGTAAGGTTGGATCGGGCCGCTTCATCCAACAATATCGCCGAATCAAAATAAGACATTGGTGGTAAGCAGTATGACGATCACCCCCACAAATTTTTGTGTTCTACTCATGCATATCATCTACGCATAGACCTGGCTCGGATGCCACTGTTGGGAAACGTAGCATGCAATTCAAAAAAATTCCTACGCTCAGGCAAGATCTATCTAGGAGATGCATAGCAATGAGAGGGGGAGAGTGTGTCCACGTACCCTCGTAGACCGAAAGTGGAAGCGTTAGCTTAACGCGGTTGATGTAGTGGAACGTCTTCTCGATTCAACAGATCAAGCATAGAATGTATGACACCTCTGAGTTCTGCACATGTTCAGCTCGACGTCCCTCAAACTCTTGATCCAGCAGAGGGTCAAAGGAGTAGATGAGTTCCGTCAGCACGACGACGTGGTGATGGTGATGGTGATGTGATCCGTGCAGGGCTTTGCCTAAGCACTACGACAATATGACCGGAGGAGTTAACGGTGGAGGGGGGCACCGCACACGGCTAAGAACAATTGATGTTGTTCCTAGAGGTGACCCACGCCCCCGTATATAAAGGAGGGAGAGGGGAGGAGGCTGGCCCTAGGGCGCGCGCCATGGGGGAGTCCTACTAGGACTCCTAGTCCTAGTCAGCCCCTTCCTTTCTAATAGAGGGGAAAGAGGGAAGTAGAGGGACAGGGACAAGGAAAGGGGGGCTCCCCTTGTCCGATTCGGACTCCCCATGGGGGGCGCCACCTCCTCGGGGCCTGCCTTGCCTCTCCCTTATGGCCCATAAGGCCCATTACTTCCTCCCCCGGGGGGGTCCAGTAACCCCTCAGTACTCAGATAAATTCCTGAAACACTCCGGAACCATTCCGATGTTCGAATACCACCTTCCAATATATCAATCTTTACGTCTGAACCATTTTGAGACTCCTCGTCATGTCTGTGATCTCATCCAGGACCCAGAACAACCTTTGGTCACCAAAACACATAACTTATATAATACATATCGTCATCGAACGTTAAGTGTGCGGACCCTACGGGTTCGAGAACTATGTAGACATGACCGAGACACTTCTCTGGTCAATAACCAATAGCGGAACCTGGATGCTCATATTGGTTCCCACATATTCTACGAAGATCTTCATCGGTCGAACCGCAATATCAACATATGTTATTCCCTTTGTCATTGGTATGTTACTTGCCCGAGATTGGATCGTCGATATCTTCATACCTAGTTCAATGTCGTTACCGGAAAGTCTCTTTACTCGTTCTGTAATACATCGTCCCGTAACTAACTCATTAGTCACATTGCTTGCAAGGCTTCATATGATGTGCATTATCGAGAGGGCCCAGAGATACCTCTCCGATACTCGGAGTGACAAATCCTAATGTCAATCTATGCAAACCCAACAAACACCTTCGGAGATACCTATAGAGCATCTTTATAATCACCCAGTTACGTTCTGATGTTTGATAGCACACAAGGCATTCCTCCGGTGTCCGGGAGTTGCATAATCTCATAGTCGGAGGAATATATATTTGACATGAAGAAAGCAGTAGCAATAAAACTGAATGATCATTATGCTAAACTAACAGATGGGTCTTGTCCATCACATCATTCCACTAGTGATGTGATCCCGTTCATCAAATGACAACTCATGTCCATGGCTAGGAAACTTAACCATCTTTGATCAACGAGCTAGTCTAGTAGAGGCATACTAGGGACACGGTGTTTTGTCTATGTATTCACACATATATCAAGTTTCCGATTAATACAATTCTAGCATAAATAATAAACATTTATCATGAATAAAGAAATATAAAATAACAACTTTATTATTGCCTCTAGGGAATATTTCCTTCAACTACTACCTCCATCCGGTTTTAAAGGGCCCCTCGACCAAAACTCGCAGACCAAGACGCTGCCGCACCGTATTCCACAAAAATGCTAACCAACGGGAGCACGCATGCTATTAATACTCTGCCTCATCCTCCTATTAAATCTCTGGGCGCTAGCCAAAAGAAACGCATGTATTGGCTGCCTCACTGCATGCTGTAACTAATTCCCATGGGTCCCATTGCATGGCTATGCTGGCATTAACCCCGAGAATACGACCCAATGGGATGGACTCTAGTTTTGCATGCGGTCTAACAATTGCGGACGCGCCTGCGTGGCCAATGGGCCTAAAAATCCCGGACAAAGGTGTTGGAAATATGCCCTAGATGCAATAATAAAATGGTTATTATTATATTTCCTTGTTCATGATAATTGTCTATTGTTCATGCTATAATTGAGTTATCCGGAAATCGTAATACATGTGTGAATACATAGACCACAACATGTCCCTAGTGAGCCTCTAGTTGACTAGATCGATGATCAATGGATGGTTACGGTTTCCTGACCATGGGCATTGGATGTCATTGATAACGGGATCACATCATTGGGAGAATGATGTGATGGACAAGACCCAATCCTAAGCATAGCACAAGATCGTGTAGTTCGTTTGCTAGAGCTTTTCTAATGTCAAGTATCATTTCCTTAGACCATGAGATCGTGTAACTCCCGGATACCGTAGGAGTGCTTTGGGTGTACCAAACGTCACAACATAACTGGGTGCTATAAAGGTATACTACAGGTATCTCCGAAAGTGTCTGTTGGGTCGACACGAATCAAGACTGGGATTTGTCACTCCGTATGACGGAGAGGTATCTCTGGGCCCACTCGGTAATGCATCATCATAATGAGCTCAATGTGACCAGGTGGTTGTTCATGGGATCATGCATTACGGTACGAGTAAAGTGACTTGCCAGTAACGAGATTGAATGAGGTATTGGGATTCTGACGATCGAATCTCAGGCAAGTAACGTACCGATTGACAAAGGGAATTGTATACGGGATTACTTGAATCCTCGACATCGTGGTTCATTCAATTAGATCATTGTGGAACATGTGGGTGCCAACATGGGTATCCAGATCCCGCTGTTGGCTATTGGCCGGAGAGCTGTCTCGGTCATGTCTGCGTGATTCCCGAACCCGTAGGGACTACACACTTAAGGTTCGATGACACTAGGGTTATTAGGAAGACTTGTATGTGATTAGCGAATGTTGTTCGGAGTCCCGGATGAGATCCTGGACGTCACGAAGAGTTCCGAAATGATCCGGAGGTGAAGATTTATATATGGGAAGTTATCATACGGTCACCGGAAAAGTTCGGGGGCATATCGGTATTGTACCGGGGCCACCGGAGGGGTTCCGGGGTCCACCGGGAGGGGCCACCTATCTCGGAGGGCCTCATGGGTCGTGGGGGAAAGGGAACCAGCCCTTGGAGGGCTGGGTGCATCCCCCCTTGGGCATATGCGCCTAGGGTTGGGGGGAACCCTAGAGGGGGCGGCCCCCTTGCTTGCGGGGCAAGCCCCCTCCCCTTGGCCGCCCCCCCTCTAGATCTCATCTAGAGGGGGTCGGACCCCTTCCCCCTTCCCCTATAAACAGAGGGGCGAGGGGAGGGCTGCACACAACATCCAAGGCGCAGCCCCTCTCCTCCACAACACCTCTCCTCCTCCGATTAAGTGCTTGGCGAAGCCCTGTCGGAGTACGACCACTCCATCACCACCACGCCGTCGTGCTGCTGTTGGAGCTCTCTTCCTCAACCTCTCCTTCCCCCTTGCTGGATCAAGAAGGAGGAGACGTCACTGCTCCATACGTGTGTTGAACGCGGAGGTGCCGTCCGTTTGGCGCTAGGATCATCGGTGATTTGGATCACGACGAGTACGACTCCATCAACCCCGTTCTCTTGAACGCTTCCGCTCGCGATCTACAAGGGTATGTAGATGCACTCCTCTCTCTCATTGCTAGATGACTCCATAGATTGATCTTGGTGATGCGTAGAATTTTTTTATTTTCTGCAACGATCCCCAACAGTGGCATCATGAGCTAGGTCTATGCGTAGTTTCTATGCACGAGTAGAAGACAAGATTGTTGTGGGCGTTGATTTTGTCAATTTACTTGCCACTACTAGTATTATCTTGTTTCGGCGGCATCATGGGATGAAGCGGCCCGGACCGACCTTACACGTATGCTTACGTGAGACAGGTTCCACCGACTGACATGCACTAATTGCATAAGGTGGCTAGCGGGTGTCTGTCTCTCCCACTTTAGTTGGATCGGATTCGATGAAAAGGGTCCTTATGAAGGGTAAATAGAAATTGGCATATCACATTGTGGTTTTGGCGTAGGTAAGAAATGTTCTTGCTAGAACCCTATTGCAGCCACGTAAAAGCATGCAACAACAATTAGAGGATGTCTAACTTGTTTTTGCAGCATATGCCTTGTGACGTGATATAGCCAAAAGGATGTGATGAATGAAATATATGTGATGTATGAGATTGATCATAGTTCTTTCACAAAGCACATACCTTGATAAGATTTTGAAGAGGTTCAAAATGGATCAGTCCAAGAAGGGGTTCTTGCCTATGTTACAAGGTGTGAGATTGAGTTCGGCTCAATCACCGACCACGGCAAAAGATAAAGAAGAGATGAGTGTCATCCCCTATGCTTCAGCCATAGGATCTATTATGTATGCCATGTTGTGTACCAGACCTGATGTAATCCTTGCCGTAAGTTTGGTAGCGAGGTACCAAAGTAATCCCAGCAAGGAACACCGGGCGATGGTCAAGAATATCTGAAGTACACGAAAGGACAAAGGACATGTTTCTCGTTTATGGAGGTGACGAAGAGCTTGTCGTAAAGGGTTACGTCGACGCTAGCTTCGACTCAGATCTGGATGACTCTAAGTCACAAACCGGATACGTGTATATGTTGAATGGTGGAGCAGTAAGCTGGTGCAGCTGCAAGTAGAGCGTCGTGGCGGGATCTACGTGTGAAGCGGAGTACATGGCAGCCTCGGAGGCAGCGCATGAAGCAATTTGGGTGAAGGAGTTCATCACCGACCTAGGAGTCATACCCAATGCGTCGGGGCCGATCAAACTCTTCTGTGACAACACTGGAGCTATTGCCCTAGCCAAGGAGCCCAGGTTTCACAAGAAGACCAGGCACATCAAGCGTCGTTTCAACTCCATCCGTGAAAATGTTCAAGATGGAGACATAGATATTTGCAAAGTACATACGGATCTGAATGTCGCAGATCTGTTGACTAAACCTCTCTCGCGAGCAAAACATGATCAACACCAGAACTCTATGGGTGTTCGATTCATCACAATGTAACTAGATTGGTGACTCTAGTGCAAGTGGGAGACTGTTGGAAATATGCCCTAGAGGCAATAATAAAAGTATTATTATATTTCATTGTTCATGATAATTGTCTTTTATTCATGCTATAACTGTATTATCCGAAAATCGTAATACACGTGTGAATACATAGACCACAATATGTCCCTAGTGAGCCTCTAGTTGACTAGCTCGTTGTGATCAGAGATAGTCATGGTTTCTGGCTATGGACATTGGATGTCGTTGATAACGGGATCACATCATTAGGAGAATGATGTGATGGACAAGACCCAATCCTAAGCATAGCATAAAGATCGTGTAGTTCGTTTGCTAGAGCTTTTCCAATGTCAAGTATCTCTTCCTTCGACCATGAGATCGTGTAACTCCCGGATACCGTAAGAGTTCTTTGGGTGTATCAAACGTCACAACGTAACTAGGTGACTATAAAGGTGCACTACAGGTATCTCCGAAAGTGTCCGTTGGGTTGACACGGATCGAGACTGGGATTTGTCACTCCGTATGATGGAGAGGTATCTCTGGGCCCACTCGGTAATGCATCATCATAATGAGCTCAAAGTGACCAAGTGGTTGGTCACGGGATCATGCATTCTGATGCGAGTAAAGTGACTTGCGATAACGAGACTGAACAAGGTATTGGGATACCGGCGATCGAGTCTCGGGCAAAACGATACCTATTGACAAAGGGAATTGTATCGGGGTTGTTTAATCCTCGACATCGTGGTTCATCGATGAAATCATCGAGGAGCATGTAGGAGCCAACATGGGTATCGAGATCCGCTGTTGGTTATTGCCCGAGAGTCGTCTCGGTCATGTCTCGTGTCTCCCGAACCCGTAGGGTCTACACATAAGGTTCGGTGACACTAGGGTTGTATGAATATGAGTATGCAGCATACCGAATGTTGTTGGTCTCGGATGGGATCCCGGACGTCACGAGGAGTTTCGAATGGTCCGGAGGTAAAGAGTTATATATAGGAAGTGGTATTTGACCATCGGGAAAGTTTCGGTCACCGGTAATGTCTGGGACCACCGGAAGGGTCCCGGGGGTCCACCGGGTGGGGCCACCCATCCCAGAGGGCCCCATGGGCTGAAGTGGGAGGGTAGACATCCCATATTGGGCTGGTGCGCCCCCCTAGGCCCACCCCCTGCGCCTAGGGTTGAAACCCTAGGGTGGGGGGCGCACCACATGCCTTGGGGGGCACTCCTCCCCCCTTGGCCGCTGCCCCTTGGGAGATTCAATCTCCCAGGCGGCGCCCCCTAGGGGCCTATATAAAGGAGGGCAGGGGGCAGGCAGCCGCACCTTGTGCTTGGCGCCTCCCCCCTGCTACACCTCGTCCTCCTCCGTAGTCGCTTGGCGAAGCCTGCTTGGAGTTCTGCTGCATCCACCACCACGCCGTCGTCTTTGGATCATCATCAACCTCTCCTTCCCCTTGCTGGATCAAGAAGGAGGAGACGTCTCCCGTCCCGTACGTGTGTTAAACGCGGAGGTGCTGTCCGTTCAGCACTTGGACATCGATGATCTGAATCACGGCGAGTACGACTCCATCATCACCATCCCCTTGAACGCTTCCGCACCCGATCTACAAGTGGTATGTAGATGCAAACTCTCTCTCATGACTCGTTGCTTAGATGAACTCATAGATGGATCTTGGTGAAACCGTAGGAAAAATTTTAATTTTCTGCAACGTTCCCCAACAGTTGTCCCGAAGCACCACGTGATGATTTGGTGTGATAGATTCTAACATTCACATACAACGGGTGTAAGCCAGATTTACACATGCAAAACACTTAGGTTGACTTGATGAGCCTAGCATGTACAGACATGGCCTCGGAACACAAGAGACCGAAAGGTCAAACATGAGTCGTATAGAAGATACGATCAACATGAAGATGTTCACCGATGATGACTAGTCCGTCTCACATGATGATCGGACACGACCTAGTTGACTCGAATCATGTAACACTTAGATGACTAGAGGGATGTCTATCTAAGTGGGAGTTCATTAAATAATTTGATTAGATGAACTTAATTGTCATGAACTTAGTCTAAAATCTTTGCAAATATGTCTTTGTAGATCAAATGGCCCACGCTAATGTTGCCCTCAACTTCAACGCGTTCCTAGAGAAAACCAAGCTGAAAGACGATGGTAGCAACTATATGGACTGGGTCCGGAACTTGAGGATCATCCTCATAGCTGCCAAGAAAGCATATGTCCTAGATGCACCGCTAGGTGAAGCACCCATTTTCCCAGCAACTCAAGATGTTATGAACGCCTAGCAGTCGCGTAGTGATGATTACTCCCTGGTTCAGTGCGGCATGCTTTACAGCTTAGAACCGGGGCTCCAAAAGTGTTTTGAGCAGCACGGAGCATATGAGATGTTCGAGAGATATGAAGTCTCCGACAAGTTCTACAGTTGTAAGATGGAGGAGAATGGTTCTGTAAGTGAGCACATACTCAAAATGTCTGGGTTGCACAACCGCTTGTCTCAGCTAGGAGTTAATCTCCCGGATGACGCGGTCATTGACAGAACCCTCCAGTTGCTCCCACCTAGCTACAAGAGCTTTGTGATGAACTACAATATGCAGGGGATGGTGAAAACCATTCCTGAGGTATTTTCAATGCTGAAATTAGTGGAGGTGGAGATCAAAAAGGAACATCAAGTGTTGATGGTCAATAAAACCACTAGTTTCAAGAAAGGCAAGGGTAAGAAGAACTTCAAGAAGGAAGGCAAGGGAGTTGCCGCGTCTGGTAAGCCAGTTGCTGGGAAGGAGCCAAAGCATGGACCCAAACCTGAGACTGAGTGCTTTTATTGCAAGGGAAGCAGACACTGGAAGCGGAACTGCCCCAAGTACTTAGCGGACAAGAAGGCCGGCAACACCAAAGGTATATGTGATATACATGTAATCGATGTGTGCCTTACCAGTACTTGTAGTAGCTCCTGGGTATTTGATACCGGTGCAATTGCTCATATTTGTAACTCAAACAGGAGCTGCGGAATAAGCGGAGACTGGCGAAGGACGAGGTGACGATGCGCATCGAGAATGGTTCCAAGGTCGATGTGATCGCCGTCGGCACGCTACCTCTACATTTACCTACGGGATTAGTTTTAAACCTCAATAATTGTTATTTAGTGCCAGCTTTGAGCATGAACATTGTATCTGGATCTCATTTAATACGAGATGGCTACTGATTTAAATTCGAGAATAATGGTTGTTCTATTTATATGAGAGATATGTTTTATGGTTGTCACGTCCAATATGCGACCCTATCCAAAAGGAACTCGAAGGTCCCACCAAGGATAGACCCGCATATTGAAACGCTTTTGCAAGGTGGATATCATTACATCAACATTACATAATAGGTAGGGATACATACATAAGGCATACAATGCCACATGAATACAATATCATCTTACATAAGAGCACCATCCGACTACGGATGAAACACAAACAGAAACTCAAACGACATCCACCCTGCTAGCCCAGGCTGCCGACCTGGAACCTATCCCCTGATCGAAGAAGAAGCAGAAGAACTCCAAAACAAGTAACATCGCTCTCGCGTCATGATCATCGCATAACCTGTACCTGCAACTGTTGTTGTAGTAATCTGTGAGCCACGAGGACTCAGCAATCCCATAACCATGGATATCAAGACTAGCAAAGCTTAATGGGAAAGGAAGGGGTAAAGTGGTGAGGTTGCAGCAGCGATTAAGCATATATGGTGGCTAACATACGCAAATGAGAGCGAGAAGAGAAGCAACGGAACGGTCGTGAAGCTAGCAATGATCAAGAAGTGATCCTGAACTCCTACTTATGTCAAACATAACACAGAAACCGTGTTCACTTCCCGGACTCCGCCGAGAAGAGACCATCACAGCTACACACTCGGTTGATGCGTTTTAATTCGGATCTGGTGTCAAGTTATCTACAACCGGACATTAACAAATTCCCATCTGCCACATAACCGTGGGCACGGCTTTCGAAAGATAATACCCTGCAGGTGTGTCCCAACTTAGCCCATGATAAGCTCTCGCGATCAACGAAGGATATACCTTCTCCCAGGAAGACCCGATCAGTCTCGGAATCCCGGTTTACAAGACATTTCGGCAGTGGTAAAACAAGACCAGCAAAGCCGCCCGATGTGCCGACAAATCCCGATAGGAGCTGCACATATCTCGTTCTCATGGCACACCGGATGAGCGGGCGTCGGGTTGGCATAGACCACGATTGCCCGGGCGCGGGACATCGCTCGGTTTGGACCAACACTCGGAGGAGCACTGGCCCGGGGGGGTAAAATTGTTGGGGAACGTAGTAATTTCAAAAAATTTCCTACGCACACGCAAGATCATGGTGATGCATAGCAACGAGAGGGGAGAGTGTTGTCTACGCCCTCGTGAGACCGAAGCGAAGCGATCTGGCGTAGAGGAAGTAGTCGTCGTTCTCCTCGCGATCCAACCGATCCTAGCGCCGTCACTCCGGCGTCTCCGAGTTCTTGACACACGTACAGCTCGATGACGCTCCTCGGGCTCCAATCCAGTAGAGCTTGGAGAGGAGAGTTCCGTCGGCCTGACGGAGTGGTGGCGATCTTGATGTTCTACCAGCGCAGGCTTCGCCTAAGCACCGCTATGATATGACCGAGGTGGATTATGGTGGAGGGGGGCACCGCACACGGCTAAGGAACAATCTCAAGGATCAACTTGTGTGTTCTAGGGTGCCCCCTGCCCCCGTATATAAAGGAGCAAGGGGGGGGTGCGGCCGGCCCTAGGAGGAGGCGGCGGAGGAGTCCTACTCCCACCGGAGTAGGACTCCCCCCTAGTTGGATTAGGACTTGGGGAGGGAAAGAGGGAAGGGCGCCGCCCCTCTCCTGTCCTATTCGGACTAGGGGAGGCGCGGCCTGCCCTGCCGGCCCTTCCTCTTCTCCCTCATGGCCCACTAAGGCCCATTAACCCCGGGAGGTTCCAGTAACCCCGTGTTACGGTAAAATCCGATTTCACCGGAACCATTCCGAACTCCAAACATAGGCTTCCAATATATCAATCTTTATGTCTCGACCATTTGAGACTCCTCGTCATGTCCGTGATCACATCCGGGACTCGAACTCCTTGGTACATCAAAATACATAAACTCATAATATAACCGTCATCAAAACCTTAAGCGTGCGGACCCTACGGTTCGAGAACAATGTAGACATGACCGAGACCGTCTCCGTCAATAACCAATAGCGGGACCTGGATGCCCATATTGGTTCCTACATATTCTCTGAAGATCTTTATCGGTCGGACCGCATAACAACATCGTTGTTCCCTTTGTCATCGGTATGTTACTTGCGAGATTCGATCGTCGGTATCAATACCTAGTTCAATCTCGTTACGGCAAGTCTCTTTACTCGTTCCGTAATACATCATCTCACAGCTAACTCATTAGTTGTAATGCTTGCAAGGCTTTAAGTGATGTGTATTACCGAGAGGGCCCAGAGGTACCTCTCCGACAATCGGAGTGACAAAACCTAATCTCGAAATCGCCAACCCAACATCTGCCTTTGGAGACACACTGTAGTACTCCTTTATAATCACCCGATTCGTTGTGACGTTTGGTAGCACCAAAGTGTTCCTCCGCTAAGCAGGAGTTGCATAATCTCATAGTTATAGGAACATGTATATGTCATGGATAAAAGCAGTAGCAACATACTAAACGATCGTGTGCTAAGCTAATGGAATGGGTCATGTCAATCAGATCATTCTTCTAATGATGTGACCTTGTTAATCAAATAACAACCTTTTGTTCATGGTTAGGAAACATAACCATGTTTGATTAACAAGCTAGTCTAGTAGAGGCATACTAGTGACACTCTGTTTGTTTATACACTCACACATGTATTATGTTTCCGGTTAATACAATTCTAGCATGAATGATAAACATTTATCATGAAATAAGGAAATAAATAATAACTTTATTATTGCCTCTAGGGCATATTTCCTTGATCTCCCACTTGCACTAGAGTCAATAATCTAGATTACATAGTAATGATTCTAACACCCATGGAGTCTTGGTGTTGATCATGTTTTGCCCGTGGAAGAGGCTTAGTCAACGGATGCTGCTACATTCAGATCCGTATGTATCTTGCAAATCTCTATGTCTCCCACGGACTAAATCCGGATGGAATTGAAGCGTCTCTTGATGTGCTTGGTCCTCTTGTGAAATCTGGATTCCTTCGCTAAGGCAATTGCTCGATATTGTCACGAAGATTTTCATTGGACCCAATGCACTAAGTATGACACCTAGATCGGATATGAACTCCTTCATCCGCACTCCTTCATTAGCTGCTTTGAAGCTGCTATGTACTCCGCTTCACATGTAGATCCGCTATGATGCTTTGTTTAGAACTGCACCAACCGACAGCTCCTCCGTTTAGTGTAAATCGTATCCGGTCTGCGATTTAGAATCGTCCGGATCGGTGTCAAAGCTTGCATCAACGTAACCGTTCGATGAGCTCTTTGTCACCTCCATATCGAGAAACATATCCTTAGTCCTTTTCGGATATTTCAGGATGTTCTTGACCGCTGTCCGATGATCCACTCTGGATTACTTTGGTACCTCCTGCTAAGCTTATAGCAAGGCACACATCGGTCTGGTACACAGCATTGCATACATGATAGAGCCTATGGCTGAAGCATAGGGAACATCTTTCATTTTCTCTCTATCTTCTGAAGTGGTCGGGCATTGAGTCTTACTCAACTTCACACCTTGTAACACAGGCAAGAACCCTTTCTTTGCTTGATCCATTTTGAACTTCTTCAAAATTTTGTCAAGGTATGTGCTTTGTGAAAGTCCAATTAAGCGTCTTGATCTATCTCTATAGATTTTGATGCCCAATATGTAAGCAGCTTCTCCGAGGTCTTTCATTGAAAAACTCTTATTCAAGTATCCCTTTATGCTATCCAGAAATTCTATATCATTTCCGATTAGCAATATGTCATCTACATATAATATCAGAAATGCTATAGAGCTCCCACTCACTTTCTTGTAAATACAGGCTTCTCCAAAAGTCTCAGATGAACCCAAATGCTTTGATCACACTATCAAAGCGCTTATTCCAACTCGAGATGCTTGCACCAGTCCATAAATAGATCATTGGAGCTTGCACACTTTGTTAGCTCTCTTTGGATCGATAAAACCTTCTGGTTGCATCATATACAACTCTTCTTCCGTAAATCCATTCAGAATGCAGTCTTTACATCCATTTGCCAAATTTCATAATCATAAAATGCGGCAATTGCTAACATGATTCGGACAGACTTAAGCATCGCTTCTGGTGAGAAGGTCTCATCGTAGTCAATCCCTTGAACTTGCGAAAACCCTTTGCGACAAGTCGAGCTTTGTAAACGATTACATTACCGTCAGCGTCAGTCTTCTTCTTGAAGATCCACTTGTTTTCTATTGCTTGCCTACCCTCGGGCAAGTCAACCAAAGTCCATACTTTGTTTTCATACATGGATCCCATCTCAGATTTCATGGCCTCAAGCCATTTTGCGGAATCTGGGCTCACCATCGCTTCTTCATAGTTCGTAGGTTCATCATGATCTAGTAGCATGATTTCCAGAACAGGATTACCGTACCACTCTGTGCGGATCTTACTCTGGTTGATCTACGAGGTTCTGTAGTAACTTGATCTGAAGTTTCATGATCAACATCATCAACTTCCTCACTATTTGGTGTAGATGTCTTAGAAACCGGTTTCTGCGACAAACTACTTTCAAATAAGGGAGAAGGTACAATTACCTCATCAAGTTCTACTTTCCTTCCACTCACTTCTTTCGAGAAAACTCCTTCTCTAGAAAGGATCCATTTTGGCAACAAATGTCTTGCCTTGGATCTGTGATAGAAGGTGTACCCAACTGTCTCCTTTGGGTATCCTATGAAGACACATTTCTCCGATTTGGGTTCGAGCTTATCAGGTTGAAGTTTTTCACATAAGCATCGCATCCCCAAACTTTAAGAAACGACAACTTTGGTTTCTTGCTAAACCATAGTTCATAAGGTGTCATCTCAGCGGATTTTGACGGTGTTCTATTCAGTGTGAATGCGGCCGTCTCAAGAGCATAACCCCAAAGCGATAGCGGTAAATCTGTAGAGACATCATAGATCGCAGCATATCTAGTAAAGTGCGATTCGACGTTCGGACACACCATTACGCTGTGGTGTTCGGGTGGCGTGAGTTCTTGAAACTATTCCGCATTGTTTCAAATGTAGACCAAACTCGTAACTCAAATATTCACCTCCACGATCAGATCGTAGAAACTTAATTTTCTTATTACGATGATTTTCAACTTCACTCTGAAATTCTTTGAACTTTTCAAATGTTTCAGACTTATGTTTCATTAAGTAGATATACCCATATCTGCTTAAATCATCTGTGAAGGTGAGAAAATAACGATATCCGCCACGAGCCTCAACATTCATCGGACCACATACATCTGTATGTATGATTTCCAACAAATCTGTTGCTCTCTCCATAGTGCCAGAGAACGGGGTTTTAGTCATCTTGCCCATGAGGCACGGTTACGCAAGTGCCAAGTGATTCATAATCAAGTGACTCCAAAAGTCCATCGAGATGGAGTTTCTTCATGCGCTTTATACCGATATGACCTAAGCGGCATTACCACAAATAAGTTACACTGTCATTATCAACTCTGCATCTTTTGGTTTCATCATTATGAATATGTGTATCACTACTATCGAGATTCATCAAAAGTAGACCACTCTTCAAGGGTGCATGACCATAAAAGATATTACTCATATAAATAGAACAACCATTATTCTCTGATTTAAATGAATAACCGTCTCGCATCAAACAAGATCCAGATATAATGTTCATGCTCAACGCAGGCACCAAATAACAATTATTTAGGTCTAAAACTAATCCCGAAGGTAGATGTAGAGGTAGCGTGCCGACCGCGATCACATCGACTTTGGAACCATTTCCACGCGCATCGTCACCTCGTCCTTTGCCGTGTTAAGCAATCCGTAGTCCCTGTTTGAGTTGCAAATATTAGCAATGAACCAGATATCAAATACCAGTGTACTACTGCGAGCTCTAGTAAGGTACACATCAATAACATGTATATCACATATACCTTTGTTCACCTTGCCATCCTTCTTATCCGCCAAATACTTGGGGCAGTTCCGCTTCGGTGACCAGTCGCTTGCGGTAGAAGCACTCAGTTTCAGGTTTAGGTCCAGACTTGGGTTTCTTCTCTGAGCAGCAACTTGCTTGCTGTTCTTCTTGAAGTTCCTTCTTCTTCCCTTTGCCTTTCTTCTTGAAACTAGTGGTCTTATTGACCATCAACACTTGATGCTCCTTCTTGATTTCTACCTCCGCAGCCTTTAGCATTGCGAAGAGCTCAGGTATAGTCTTTACTAACCCTTGCATATTATAGTTCATCACGAAGCCTTTGTAGCTTGGTGGCAGTGATTGAAGAATTCTGTCAATGACACAATCATCCGGAAGATTAACTCCCGGTTGAGTCAAGTGATTGTAATACCCAGACATTCTGAGTATGTGCTCACTAACAGAACTATTCTCCTCCATCTTGCAGCTATAGAACTTATTGGAGACTTCATATCTCTCAATCCGGGTATTCTGTTGGAATATCAACTTCAACTCCTGGAACATCTCATATGCTCCATGACGTTCAAAACGTCGTTGAAGTCCCGGTTCTAAGCCGTAAAGCATGGCACACTGAACTATAGAGTAGTCATCAGCTTTGCTCGCGGACGCTCTTAACGTCGTCGGTTGCATCAGCAGCGAGGCACGGCACCTAGCGGTGCATCCAGGCGTAACTCTTACATGCAGCAATGAGGATAATCCTCAAGTTACGGACCCAATCCGTGTAATTGCTACCATCATCTTTCAACTTTGCTTTCTCAAGGAACGCATTAAAATTCAACGGAACAACAGCACGAGCCATCTATCTACAATCAAACATAGACAAGCAAGATACTATCAGGTACTAAGTTCATGATAAATTTAAGTTCAATTAATCATATTACTTAAGAACTCCCACTTAGACAGACATCTCTCTAGTCATCTAAGTGATCACGTGATCCAAATCAACTAAACCATAACCGATCATCACGTGAGATGGAGTAGTTTTCAATGGTGAACATCTTATGTTGATCATATCTACTATATGATTCACGCTCGACCTTTCGGTCTCCGTGTTCCGAGGCCATATCTGCATATGCTAGGCTCGTCAAGTATAACCTGAGTATTCTGCGTGTGCAAAACTGGCTTGCACCCGTTGTAGATGGACGTGAGCTTATCACACCGATCATCACGTGGTGTCTCGACACGACGAACTTTGGCAACGGTGCATACTCGGGAGAACACTACTTGATAATTTTAGTGAGAGATCATCTTAAAATGCTACCGTCAATCAAAGCAAGATAAGATGCATAAAGGATAAACATCACATGCAATCAATATAAGTGATATGATATGGCCATCATCATCTTGTGCTTGTGATCTCCATCTCTGAAGCACCGTCGTGATCACCATCGTCACCGGTAGCGACACCTTGATCTCCATCGTATCATCGTTGTCGTCTCGCCATCTATTGCTTCTCGACTATCGCTACCGCTTAGTGATAAAGTAAAGCAATTACAGAAGCGTTGCATTTCATACAATAAGCGACAACCATATGGCTCCAGCCGATTGCCGATAACCGGTTACAAAACATGATCATCTCATACAATAAAATATAGCATCACGTTTTGACCATATCACATCACAACATGCCCTGCAAAAACAAGTTAGGCGTCCTCTACTTTGTTGTTGCAAATTTTACGTGGCTGCTACGGGCTTAAGCAAGAACCAATCTCACCTACGCATCAAAACCACAGCGATACTTCGTCAAATAGACTCCGTTTAACCTTCTCAAGGACCGGCGTAGCCACACTCAGTTCAACTAAAGTGAGAGAGACAGACACCCGCCATCACCTTTAAGCCAACGAGTGCTCGAGCGGTGAAACCAGTCTCGCGTAAGCGTACGCGTAATGTCGGTCCGGGCCGCTTCATCTCACAATACCGCTGAACCAAAGTATGACATGCTGGTAGGTAGTATGACTTGTATCGCCCACAACTCACTTGTGTTCTACTCGTGCAAAACATCAAACCATAAAAACCAGGCTCGGATGCCACTGTTGGGGAACGTAGTAATTTCAAAAAATTTCCTACGCACACGCAAGATCATGGTGATGCATAGCAAAGAGAGCGGAGAGTGTTGTCTACGTACCCTCGTAGACCGAAGCGGAAGCGATCACGACGTAGAGGAAGTAGTCGTACGTTCTCCTCGCGATCCAACCGATCCTAGCGCCGTCACTCCGGCGTCTCCGAGTTCTTGACACACGTACAGCTCGATGACGCTCCTCGGGCTCCAATCCAGTAGAGCTTCAGGGAGGGAGAGTTCCGTCAGCACGACGGTGTGGTGATGATCTTGATGTTCTACCGACGCAGGGCTTCGCCTAAGCACCGCTACGATATGACCGAGGTGGATTATGGTGGAGGGGCACCGCACAGCTAAGGCGATCTCAAGGATCAACTTGTGTGTTCTAGGGTGCCCCTGCCCCGTATATAAAGGAGCAAGGGGTGCGGCCGGCCCTAGGAGGAGGCGCCGGAGGAGTCCTACTCCCACCGGAGTAGGACTCCCCCTTCCTAGTTGGATTAGGACTTGGGGAGGGAAAGAGGGAAGGGGCGCCCCCCTCTCCTTGTCCTATTCGGACTAGGGGAGGCGCGCCTGCCCTGGCCGGCCCTTACTCTTCTCCCTCATGGCCCACTAAGGCCCATTAACCCCGGGAGGTTCCGTAACCCCGTTGTTCGGTAAAATCCGATTTCACCGGAACAATTCGAACTCAAACATAGGCTTCCAATATATCAATCTTTATGTCTCGACCATTTCGAGACTCCTCGTCATGTCCGTGATCACATCCGGGATCCTTCGGTACATCAAAATACATAAACTCATAATATAACCGTCATCGAAACCTTAAGCGTGCGGACCCTACGGTTCGAGAACAATGTAGACATGACCGAGACACGTCTCCGGTCAATAACCAATTTCGGGACCTGGATGCCCATATTGGTTCCTACATATTCTCTGAAGATCTTTATCGGTCGATCCGCATAACAACATCGTTGTTCCCTTTGTCATCGATATGTTACTTGCGAGATTCGATCGTCGGTATCAATACCTAGTTCAATCTCGTTACGGCAAGTCTCTTTACTCGTTCCGTAATTCATCATCTCACAGCTAACTCATTAGGTGTAATGCTTGCAAGGCTTTAAGTGATGTGTATTACCGAGAGGGCCGAGAGATACCTCTCCGACAATCGGAGTGACAAAACCTAATCTCGAAATCGCCAACCCAACATCGCCTTTGGAGACACCGTAGTACTCCTTTATAATCACCCAGTTACATTGTGACGTTTGGTAGCACCCAAAGTGTTCCTCCGGTAAAAGGGAGTTGCATAATCTCATAGTTATAGGAACATGTATATGTCATGGATAAAAGCAGTAGCAACATACTAAACGATCGTGTGCTAAGCTAATGGAATGGGTCATGTCAATCAGATCATTCTTCTAATGATGTGACCTTGTTAATCAAATAACAACCCTTTGTTCATGGTTAGGAAACATAACCATCTTTGATTAACAAGCTAGTCTAGTAGAGGCATACTAGTGACACTCTGTTTGTTTACACACTCACACATGTATTATGTTTCCGGTTAATACAATTCTAGCATGAATGATAAACATTTATCATGAAATAAGGAAATAAATAATAACTTTATTATTGCCTCTAGGGCATATTTCCTGCAAAAATAAAGATGACCCTCGGGCTCCGGAAACCCAAGGGAAAAAGAGCTAGGTGAGGCAAATGGTAAAACCAAGGTTGGGCCTTGCTGGAGGAGTTTTATTCAAGGCGAACTGTCAAGGGGGTCCCACAAATCACCCAACCGCGTAAGGAACGCAAAATCCGGGAACATAACACCGGTATGACGGAAACTAGGGCGGCAAGAGTGGAACTAAACACCAGGCATAAGGCCGAGCCTTCCACCCTTTACCAAGTATATAGATGCATTAATTAAATAAGAGATATTGTGATATCCCAACATAACCCTGTCCACCATGGAGCAATCTTCAACTTCACCTGCAAATAACCATGCTATAAGAGGGGCTGAGCAAAGCTGTAACATAGCCAAACAACGGTTTGCTAGGAAGGGTGACAAGGTTAGAGGTTGACATGGCAATTTGGGAGGCTTGAAGAGCAAAAGATAGGTAGCGCAGCAAAGCGATAGAAACGAAGCAACTAGCATAGCAATGATAGTAGTGAGATCCAAGGTGACGGACATCTTGCCTGAAATCCCACAAGGAAGAAGAACGAGTCCATGAAGAAGATGAAGCCACGAAGGCGAACCAAGCGTGAGCGAGCGAATCCTCACGATCGCATAGCAAGCAGGAACTATCGAGAAGAAGCACACAACATGGTAAACACACCACACATAGACAAGGCATGATGCACAACAAGCATGATGCATGGCAAAGCTACATGGAGCTACTCATGGTAAGAGATGATGCAAACAAGAACCACACATCAAGGCAAGTTTAAATGAGGCCGGAAACAACATATAACAATTCGGTAAGTCCTCATATGCAAATTTAGAAATTGGTCCAGAACTGAATAAACCTTATGTTCAAGTTGTTAAACAGCAAGTTAAGATGCACCAAGATGATCTACATGAAATTCTAGTCAAGTAACATATAAAGTTCATTAGATTTGGAGCTACGGTCTAGAAGATATGAGCAAAACAAGTTAAACATAGCATTGATGCAAAATGCATACCAACATCAAGCAAACACCTCAAAACATGGATGCAACATGATAATATGAAACAACATGCAAAATCAAGCAAGTTTCATATAGAGCACACTCAAAAGCGAGCAGCGGTTCAACACATACACTCTATACCAGTTTAAAGGACAAGCTGTCCAAAACAACAACTAGGCATCTAGCAAGCATCAAAACAATATGCTACGACACCTCAACATAAGAACAAAAGGCATGGGCATGAAGTACAGGTAAAGCATGACAAAACATCAACACTGAGCTATCTCCATAAATTACATTAACATGCTCAAAAGGACATGGCAAGATTGCAAATAATAACAGTTCCAGGCTTAGCAGAAATAACATCAGGTTGCAATGTTTAGAGCTATCAAACAACATGTTACAGGAACGTATCATGGCAAACAAAGGCATGGCATGAATCTACTAATTGCATATAACAAAAGTCCCTTACTGACCATGAGCCAAAAAGGCACAGAAAATATGATGGCACCCATATAAACATGGCAAATACTATGACAGATTCATACATGACAGGAACAACAATAAGTAGGCATGTTGGTGAGCTTGAACCACTCACCACAGAGCAATACACGGCATGGCAAGGCAACCAACTGTAAGAAGACATGTTTGAGAAGCTATGCATGGCAAGATCAAGTTCATAGGGTGCATGGATCACTAACAACAATCATGGCAACATTGAACTTAATGTGAATCAGGCTGACAGCAACATTATTTAGCAAGTTTGGAGCAAGATAACAACAAGCTACAGCAGGCTATAAATGCAACCAGGGGCATGGATGGATATATCATGACATTTATAACAAAACATCCTTAGTGAACATCTCCAGATTATGCATAGAATGACTTGTAGCAGCAGGTTTACACAACATCATAATATAACAGATTCAGCCTAGCCAAACAGCAACAGCAGGTACCCTATTTAACAAGCTTGATGCACTCACTACAGGGCTCACAAAAATACATGGATTGCACCACAGTAAAGATGGCATGACATAGTTCAAAACACATGTAGGGCTCAAGCTCATAAGATGCAGACATCAAATGCAACAAAAATGACAAATCATCAAGTTATAACAGTTTCAGCAGATTAACATCATATAGCACTCTTGCAACGATGATTAGGGGATCAATATGAACTCAAACAAACATGGCACAATGGAAAGAAATGAAGAGCATCTCATGATGAACATTTTGATATATTACACGCACAAAATGGAGCAGTATGCATGGAGATATGATGTGTTGAACAGGGCACAAAATGTTGAAAAACTGGGACTTAGCAGATTTTCACCACCTCGAGGAGAAAAGTCAACGGCGGCGCGGTTCACGAGGATGGCCGGCTCGCCAGAGAAGGACGCCGGAGAAGGCAGGGGCGGCGCTGACGAGGCAGATCCGGGGCGGATCCAACTGGATCTCGCCGGATCCGGCACGGGACGGCGAGGAGCGGCGGCGGGGCGAGCAAGCCGGGACGGCGCGGTCGGCGGCAATCTCGGGCGGAGCTGCACCGGCCGGCGAGTGCCACGGCAGAGGCGGCGCGCGCTGGTCCCGGCGCCGCGAGGGAGGCGGACGGCGGCAGGCGGCGCGGCGAAGCGACAGTGGCGGGCGGCGACAGAGGCGGGCGCGGCGGTTCCGGTCACCAGCCAGGAGGAGCAGGCGGCGCTTGGCGGCCTTCGCGGGGCCGGAGGCGGAGGCGCTGGCGGCGGCGGGCTGTGCTGCCCCTCACTGGCTCCATGAACAGCGGGCGGAGGAGAGAGAGGCGGGCTGGCGGGCGGTCGCAGGTTGGAGGAGACGGCGGAGGCGGCGTGGCGAAGCTATCATTGGTTGGGCGACATGGAGGCTGGCGGGTGGACATGTCCGTGGCGGCGCGGACGTGTCCGTGGCGCGAGGATGAAGAAGACTAGGGTTTCATCCGCGAATTTGAACGGGAAGGCATATTTATAGATTCAGGAGCTAGGAGAGTCCAAATGAGGCACGGTTTTGACCACGCGATCGTGATCGAACGACCGAGAGCATGAAGGGGTTTGGATGGGTTTTGGGCCACTTTGAAGGGTGTTGGGCTGCAACACAAAGAGGGCTTTACGGTTACCGGTTAACCGTTGGAGTATCAAACGAACTCCAAATGGCACGAAACTTGACAGACGGTCTACGGTACTATACCAAGGCCGCTTGCAAATCACGGTCCATTCCGAGAATGTTTAACACCCGCATACGAAAAAGAGGCAAAAGGGGAACGCGGGGACATAGGAGTGCCGGATTGCAAAACGGACAACAGGGAAAATGCTCGGATGCATGAGACGAACACGTATGCAAAATGAAATGCACATGATGACATGGCAAAATGCAACACGCAAGCAAACGAAATGGCAATGACGGCGAATAACTGGTAGACACCTGGCGCATCGGATCCGGAACGTTACAACACTCCTCCACTAACAAGAGATCTCGTCCCGAGATCTTAGGATAGAGACGGAAGGGGAAAAGGATGGGGTGAAATAAGAACAAAAGAGAGAGGATCAACAAAGTCGAGAACACTCGAGTAGGAAAAAGGAAACGACGAATATGACGAGAATGACAAGAATCGAAAGCTCACGGAATCAGATAGACTATGAAACCACTCCGGTTAGAACGACATAAGAAACGAATAAGACTGAAAAGGGTTTAGGCAGAACTCTGACTGAACATGGAAAGAATAGAACATGAACTTGAGAGGATGGAATGATACTTGATGTAGACATGACACAAAACCTCTGGAAAGAATTGAAAGAGTTGAATGAAAAGAACGGAGAAGAAAATGACAACTTGTGCCACGAATGAAATTGAAAGCATCTTTAGAAGGATGGTTTAAACGGAGTTGTTGAGAAAATCAACGGCGAAAAGAATAAGCTTATTGTGGTCTTATAGGTAAGATCTCAAGATCATAAGGTGATAACCGGCCACAAACGGAAATGATAGAATAGCTGAGAAGAACGAAGAAATGCAAAACTCCACTTCAAAAGAATACGGAGAATTAATTGCACTTCGATACGCGATAAGAAAAGATACTTGAATTTCTCCAACAAAGTCTTGATGAACTCTTGAAGAATGGATTACATCATGAAGAACCACCGTGAAGGACTCCGGTGACAAAAGGATGATGAGATAGAATGAAGGATGAAAGAATAAGATTAAAGCCTTGCGATGATTTAGATGGAGGTTCCGACGAGATGGCGAGGAAATTTGAACTCCGGAAAGAAAAGATGAAAACACTTGGAACTAGAATTTATTCATCATGAACAAACTCGAAGAAAGGGATTAATCACTTGGATGAAATAAGGATAAGATTTATTGTATGCTTATCCTTCATCAAATTAAATTGATGACAAGCAATGGATTTTTGCATACTACTTATTCTTCTTGAAAAGGATTGAGAAGAGATATAGCGCCAACTTGAAGAAGTTATTGATGGGACCACCGGTGGGATTGGAAACAACGAATGAAATGATACGGTAGCAAAGGAAGAGAAATCTTGAACGAACCACCATAAGAATTCGAAAATGATTGATGAAAGAGAAAGAATCACCAGGAAGAATTAGCAGAACAAATATGCTAGAGGGGATTTAAATGCAAAAGAACAAAAAGATCATGATTTGATTAAAGAACACTTGAACGAAGCACCAGGATAAATAGAGAACGATAACTGGAATGATGGCCTCTGGTGAAATAAATGGAAAAACAACTCCTCACATGCTCCGGATGGGTAAGCAAAGGAATATATGACAAATGGAATAATTCGAGACTGATAACATGAAGCTAGAACCGCGAATCTTCGGGAGAACGGGCAAGATTTAGAGGAAAAACTCTTATTCGATCTTCAAATGATGACGAGAACCACCATGAAAATTACTAAGATACTCTGGGAGAATGAAAAACCGAAAAGGTTGAGCCAACAATGAAAAGAGTTTGAACGAGATCTTGGAGAAGGCATCTGACTGATGAAATCCATTCTTACGTCACACTCCGAAAGGAATTTGAGAATAGCTCCGGGAAATTAGAAGAGTCAGGTAAGATCCTGGGAAAAGACCTGTGGGTTCGGGCCCACTGAAAGAAAATACCGTTGGAAAGGGTTGTTGACAAGATAGGTGATGCACCGGAACAATTGAAATATTTGAATGAGGTGACAACCTCGAATTAATTGGAACACAGACAAATCTCGTGAGATGTCTTGAGCACTCCCAAAGGATAAATTGATGAGAGGCGAACGAGCAGGGTAAACACTTGATCCAAGGAAAATAATATGATCAACCGAAAAACTTGAATTGGGTCCACCGGAAAAGAGATGAAGAATGACGAACGACACGAGAATTCACCGCTTGAAAATAATTGAGGGAAGACTGAAGAGGCTCGTACGAATGAAGTTGATGCTCGAAACAGACTTAGGCTCCGGGAAGAAGAGGGTGGGAGGGCGGGAAAACAAAGGCAACTTGGAAGGGGAAACCGACGAATATCTTCAAGAGAAAACACCGGTTGAAATCATTAAGGAAAGAAAGCAAATACTTCACACGAGTAGGATGGATACTCGATTTTGGACTCCGGCTCCAAGAAGAAAAAGGGTGGGTGGGTGGGAAAATAAAGCAACTGAGGGTAGAGAAACAACTTCGTTGAGAGCAAACTGAGGATTGAACTTGCAAAGATGAAGAGGGTCAAGTCAACTTGACGAGAAATGCACCGGATCAAAAGAGCTGAGAACCAACGATCGGAAAACAAACTGCGTGATCCTAAAGAAAGTTTGAAAGAGAAGAGGACTAATTCAAAACACCTACGTCAAGATTCCTCACCAGAGCGACGAAGGGGCTGAGGAGTAAAAAGAATTCCTACTCTCCGATATAACTAGACTCAGAAATCAGTTTTCTTCTAGACTCAACAACGGCCAAACTACTCGATCAATCGAGGGGGCTCCTAAGGTCGGTCGAGGCTCTGATACCAACTTGTCACGCCCAATATGCGACCCTATCCAAAAGGAACTCGAAGGTCCCACCAAGGATAGACCCGCATATTGAAACGCTTTTGCAAGGTGGATATCATTACATCAACATTACATAATAGGTAGGGATACATACATAAGGCATACAATGCCACATGAATACAACATCATCTTACATAAGAGCACCATCCGACTACGGATGAAACACAAACAGAAACTCAAACGACATCCACCCTGCTAGCCCAGGCTGCCGACCTGGAACCTATCCCCTGATCGAAGAAGAAGCAGAAGAAGAACTCCAAAACAAGTAACATCGCTCTCGCGTCATGATCATCGCATAACCTATACCTGCAACTGTTGTTGTAGTAATCTGTGAGCCACGAGGACTCAGCAATCCCATAACCATGGATATCAAGACTAGCAAAGCTTAATGGGAAAGGAAGGGGTAAAGTGGTGAGGTTGCAGCAACGATTAAGCATATATGGTGGCTAACATACGCAAATGAGAGCGAGAAGAGAAGCAAACGGAACGGTCGTGAAGCTAGCAATGATCAAGAAGTGATCTTGAACTCCTACTTATGTCAAACATAACACAGAAACCGTGTTCACTTCCCGGACCCCGCCGAGAAGAGACCATCACAGCTACACACTCGGTTGATGCGTTTTAATTAGGATCTGGTGTCAAGTTATCTACAACCGGACATTAACAAATTCCCATCTGCCACATAACCGTGGGCACGGCTTTCGAAAGATAATACCCTGCAGGGGTGTCCCAACTTAGCCCATGATAAGCTCTCGCGATCAACGAAGGATATACCTTCTCCCAGGAAGACCTGATCAGTCTCGGAATCCCGGTTTACAAGACATTTCGACAGTGGTAAAACAAGACCAGCAAAGCCGCCCGATGTGCCGACAAATCCCGATAGGAGCTGCACATATCTCGTTCTCATGGCACACCGGATGAGCCAGACGTCGGGTTGGCATAGACCCTGATTGCCCAGGGGGCGCCGGACATCGCTCGGTTCGGACCAACACTCGGAGGAGCACTGGCCCGGGGGGGGGGGTAAAATAAAGATGACCCTCGGGCTCCGGAAACCCAAGGGAAAAAGGGCTAGGTGAGGCAAATGGTAAAACCAAGGTTGGGCCTTGCTGGAAGAGTTTTATTCCAGGCGAACTGTCAAGGGGGTCCCACAAATCACCCAACCGCGTAAGGAACGCAAAATCCGGGAACATAACACCGGTATGACGGAAACTAGGGCGGCAAGAGTGGAACTAAACACCAGGCATAAGGCCGAGCCTTCCACCCTTTACCAAGTATATAGATGCATTAATTAAATAAGAGATATTGTGATATCCCAACATAACCCTGTCCACCATGGAGCAATCTTCAACTTCACCTGCAAATAACCATGCTATAAGAGGGGCTGAGCAAAGCTGTAACATAGCCAAACAACGGTTTGCTAGGAAGGGTGACAAGGTTAGAGGTTGACATGGCAATTTGGGAGGCTTGAAGAGCAAAAGATAGGTAGCGCAACAAAGCGATAGAACGAAGCAACTAGCATAGCAATGATAGTAGTGAGATCCAAGGTGACGGACATCTTGCCTGAAATCCCACAAGGAAGAAGAACGAGTCCATGAAGAAGATGAAGCCACGAAGACAGACCAAGCGTGAGCGAGCGAATCCTCATGATCGCATAGCAAACGGAACTATCGAGAAGAAGCACACAACATGGTAAACACACCACACATAGACAAGGCATGATGCACAACAAGCATGATGCATGGCAAAGCTACATGGAGCTACTCATGGTAAGAGATGATGCAAACAAGAACCACACATCAAGGCAAGTTTAAATGAGGCCGGAAACAACATATAACAATTCAGGTAAGTCCTCATATGCAAATTTAGAAATTGGTCCAGAACTGAATAAACCTTATGTTCAAGTTGTTAAACAGCAAGTTAAGATGCATCAAGATGATCTACATGAAATTCTAGTCAAGTTACATATAAAGTTCATTAGATTCGGAGCTACGGCCTAGAAGATATGAGCAAAACAAGTTAAACATGGCATTGATGCAAAATGCATACCAACATCAAGCAAACACCTCAAAACAAGGATGCAACATGATAATATGAAACTACATGCAAAATCAAGCAAGTTTCATATAGAGCACACTCAAAACGGAGCAACGGTTCAACACATACACTCTATACCAGTTTAAAGGACAAGATGTCCAAAACAACAACTAGGCATCTAGCAAGCATCAAAAACAATATTCTACGGCACCTCAACATAAGAACAAAAGGCATGGGCATGAAGTACAGGTAAAGCATGACAAAACATCAACACTGAGCTATCTCCATAAATTACATTAACATGCTCAAAAGGACATGGCAAGATTGCAAATAATAACAGTTCCAGGCTTAGCAGAAATAACATCAGGTTGCAATGTTTAGAGCTATCAAACAACATGTTACAGGAACTTATTGAAAGGACATGCGGTGCCCCCATGTGTGGTTTTGGTAATTGATGACATTCTCTATGGACTAATGGTTGCATCGAGTTATATTTGAAGGATGTTTCCATAGGCATTTCTTGAAGTCCATGTGTTGGTTTCAAGGAGTTTATGGGTTGACCAAGGTGCTATTAAGGAATTATCCAAAGATTGGTCATACATCATCCAAATGAAGAGAGTTGGAAAGATTCAAGGTTGATCAAGACTAAGTCAAGAGTGAATCAAGTTGATCAACTCACAAAGCATAGAAGATGTATCGAGTGGGACCAAGTGTTCCGATGGTATGGTAAGCATTGTCCATTACACTTTGTGTACTAACCCATGGTCTACGTGAGAGTTCTTTGTGGGGTTAGGTATGTTTCCATGGTCTTGCGTCAAGATAAAGATCCCATACAACCCATGGAGGATGACATCAAGTGGTGATCGTCATCAAGTTTGCAGTGTGCAAGTTCAAGTGGAGCAACACAAAGAGTGGCTCACCCATAATGGAGTATGGGGGAGCAATCAAGTTTGAATCTTGCCATCCATTGTGGTGTCAATGGAATTGTGAAGATGTGCCAAAGAGTCGCTCACCCATAGTGGACTATGGGGGAGCAATCATCTAGTCTTCATCGAGCCAATGCAATCAAGAAAGGTGGTCCAACTTGAGGGAGTCAAGATCGTCATCATCTAGCTCAAATGGACCATGTGCAAGGCAAAGGTTTGCCCTTGATAGGTTTTCTATTTTACCGGTCTCATGGTGGTAGTTGGGAGACCGGGTTATAGGATCGATAGCCGTACTATCAAGGGGGCTCTCAAGTGAGTAGCTTGATCGTATCGTTAAATCGAGAGCTCAAACCATTGCATCCTTGCATCATGTTTCTTGGTTCTTGTTTGATTCTCTTTGTGAGTCTTATAGCTTATGGTCATCTTTATGACAAGCTTGAGTTCATCAGCGGAGTTTGCATCGTCTTCTATGATGTTTTCGGTGTTGGAGGTTTTACGGTCTTCCCGAGGAAGGGTTCTCACCATTTTCTTTTGGGACTTTTCTCATTTGCTTATTATTGGTATTTCTTTCAAGATTGTGTTAGCCCTTGTCGCTAGCTTTCCAACAAACTTGGTTTCATCGAATTCGAGTCCGTTTGCAAAGTTGTGGCTGTTTTGGTGAAGGCTGCAGCGGTACTACCGCGACTAGAGCGGATGTAATTTTTACTACCGCTCTAGGGCGGTACTACCGCTGCTCCTGAGCGGTACTACCGCTCCAGAGCAGTACTACCGTGGCTCCTAAGCGGTAGTACCGCCCCGGACCAAAACTCGTGTTTTCTCTCTCGTTTGGGCTGTTTTGAGCGTGCTAAGCGGTAGTACCGCTCCTCCAAGCAGTAGTACCGCTCCTCCAAGCAGTAGTACCGCTTGTGCACGACCTGAGCACATAACGGTTGGATTCGGGAGTTCCTATAAAAGGGTCTTCTTCCCATTGAACCTTATCCTTTGAGCTCGTGTTCTTCCCCATTGTTGACCTTCTTGAGCTTGCTAACTCTCAATCCCTCCATGGATTCTTGCTAGTTTTGAGGAAAAGAGAGAGATCTAGATCCACATTTCCACCAATCACTTTCTCCTCTATGTGAGGAACCCTTGGATCTTGATCTTGGAGTTCTTGGTGTTCTCCTTCTTGTTCTTCCTCTCATTTTCCTCCCTAGCATTAGTTGCTTGGTGGGATTTGAGAGAGAAGGACTTGGCACTCCGTGTGCCCTTGCCATTGCATTTGGTGCATCGGTTTGAGTTCTCCACGGTGATACGTGGAAGTGAAGTTTGAAAGCTTATTACTCTTGGGTGCTTGGTGCCCTTGAGCTTGTTCCTCTTGGGTGCTTGGCGTCCTAGACGGTTGGTGGTGTTGGAGCTCAATCATTGTGGTGTAAAGCTCCGGGCAAGCGTCGGGTCTCAATTAGGTTGTGGAGATCGCCCGAGCATCTTGACGGTTCAGTGACCGCCCCAAGGGTTGCCAAAGTGTAAGGGTTCGGTGACCGCCCTAAGGGTTGCCATTTATGCAGGTTCGGTGACCGCCTCAAGGGTCCCTTAGTGGAATCACGGCATCTTGCATTGTCGAGGCGTGAGGAGATTACTGGTGGCCCTAGTGGCTTCTTGGGGAGCATTGTGCCTCCACACCGCTCCAAGCGGAGATTAGCATCCGCAAGGGTGTGAACTTCGGGATACATCGTCGTCTCCGCGTGCCTCGGTTATCTCTTACCCGAGCCCTTTACTTATGCACTTTACTTTGTGATAGCCATATTGTTCTTTGTCATATATCTTGCTATCACATAGTTGCTTATCTTGCTTAGCATAAGTTGTTGGTGCACATAGGTGAGCCTAGTTGTTTTAGGTTTTGTGCTTGACAAATTAACCGTTAGGTTTATTCCGCATTTGTTCAAGCCTAAACCATAATTATTTTAAAGCGCCTATTCACCCCCCCCTCTAGGCGACATCCTCGATCTTTCAATTGGTATCAGAGCCTCGTCTCTCTTTGTTGGGCTTAACCGCCTAGAGAGTAAAGATGTCGACTAGAGGATTAGGATTCTCTGACACTCCTAGTTTCGATGGCACAAATTTTGATGTTTGGGTAATTCGCATGCTTAATCTCTTTAGGGTCATGGACCCAAATTTAGAGCGAATTGTAGATATGGGTTTTTCTCCTCCAAAGGATCCCCAAAGATTATCTTTAGAGGATGAGAAAACTCTTATCTCAATGCTCAAGCCTCTAATGTGCTTTTCGATGCTTTGAGCAATGTAGTTATATTTCAACTCATGCCGTTCGGGATGCTCATGAGTTATGGACAAAGCTTCAAGATAAATATGGTGTGTCCAAGTTTTGTGGGGATGGTTGTTCTCCTCCACCTCCGGTCATATAGTCTTCTCAACTTCTTCTACTTCACCTACATGTGGTTTGCCACAAGGTAATGATATGGTGAGTAGTGTTGGCCATTGCAATGATGATAGTATGCTTATTGTAGATGATCCTTCATCACTATATTATTGCAATGCTCCCTCTTTGGGCTTTAACACTTCGAGCACTCCAAATGTTTCACATGCTTGTGTTGATAGTCCTTGCATATCATGTAGAAATTGCGTGACTAGACCTCATCATGATATGCTTGCTATGTCTTGTTGCCATGATAAAAATGCATCTATTTCCTCGAATTGTTGTGCTAACAATGTAGAGGAAACCGAACACTCCATGGAACAAGATGTGGTGTTTAATGGTGCCTCAAGGAATCCTACATCATCATCTATTGCTTTTTGCCTTATGGCTAAGGCGTCAAAGGTAACTCCTACTTTGTACCCCAATATGTCTCTTGATGATGGTGTTGATGCTAATGATGATGAGGATAATGATGAAGAGAATGATAATGTTGCCTCCTTAAAAACTAAGGGGGAAATGATTTTTAAAGCTCTTCATAAAAATAAAATTGCTCGTTCCAACTTCATGGAAATTATGTCCATTGCCATTGATGGCAAGAAATACATTGAGGAGTTGGAATCTCATCTCGAGGAGCATGAGGTCACCATTGAGAAAATGGAAGCTCATGGGCGTGATTACGCAAATGAGATCGTGGAGCTATCTCAAGCTCTTGAACATGAACAAACCACCTCCGAATCTCTTGAGGAGACTTTTGCTCTAGAATTATCTAGAGTGAGGGAATCTCATGATAGAGCTCTTGAGGTGGCCAATGATTTCAAAACTAAACATGCTAAGCTTGAAGTTTCTCATGCTAGACTCCTTGAGGATTTTGAGCACCTCGAAAATGGCTCAAGGGTCATCAAGGTGAGCTCATCAAACTCACGAGTCTCATGCCCAACTTGAAGCTTCTTATTTAAAAGAGCTTGCCAAGTTGTCCTCTCCTATTGTTGTAAATGATGATGCTTGTGCTACTAACTCTATTACTTGTGAAGCATCCATTTTGAAGGAGAATGTTGAGCTACGGGCTCAACTTGAGGTGCTATCTAGCAATTATGGGAAATTGGAAGAAAGTCATGAAAAGCTCTCAAGCTCTCATGATGATCTTCTAGTATCCCATAGTGTGCTAAAGATAGCTCATGAGGCCATGATTGCCAAGGTAACATCTAGTGAGCCTCATGTGGATACTAGCACTACTTCTAGTCAAAATAGTATATTGCCATGTGCTAGTCCTTGTAATTCATCTACTCACAATATTGGTACATCTTGCAATGAATTGCTTGCCTTGCCTTGTTGCTCTAATGATGAAGCTTATACTTCCTCTAGTACTTGTGTTGAGACTAACCATGTAGAGGAAATCAAAGAGCTCAAGGCCCAAGTCACTTCCTTGAAGAAAGATTTGGAAAAGAGTCATCAAGGGAAATCCACACTCAACAATATCTTGAGTGTGCAAAAATTCCCCAATGACAAAGGTGGACTTGGATTCAACTCCAACAAGAAGAATAAGTCCAAGATCAACAAGAAGAAGGGCCAAAAACAAGTCAAGGATTCGGCCAAGATTATTTGCTTCAAGTGCAAAATTGAAGGGCATCATGTTAGATCTTGCCCATTGAAGAAGAAGGCTATTAGTGACAAGCAACAAGGGAAGCGGCTACAAGTGCATTCTCATGCTCAACCTCAAGTTGAAGAAAGGCCTCTTCCCAAGAAGACTCAAGCTAATGCTTCTCAAGTTGAGAAATCAAATGAGAAGAAAGTGAAGAGTAGACGTTGCTACTTATGTCGTGAGAAAGGTCACGTCGCTTCTTCATGCACTAGTGGTAACTTATCTAACCCAATTATTATTGATGATATCTATTCTCTTGGGAAGGATAAGGTTGGCAATGCATTTGCCAAGTTTGTTGGTACTCAAAGTGGTGTCAAGAAAAGAACCATTTGGGTAGCCAAACCTATTGTGACTAACCTCTTAGGAACCAACTTGGTTGGGGACCAACAAGCTCAAACTTGATCAATAGGTGTTGTTGGAGGGCATTGGAGACTTGGCTAAATTATGAAGAATTAAGGGGACTTCATCATTCTCTTTGTCTCAAGCCAAGTCAATTGGATTATCAAGTTTCTATCTTATAACCAATGTGCCTCCTTGCAGTAACTTGTACTTAAATTGTTTACCTTGAAAGTTACTTGCCCCCTTGCATGTTTTGGTTTTGTTCCTTGCATGTGTTTGTATATGTTGTGATTCCAACGTGCTTACCTTGAGCAATCAAGTATGTGTGTGTTGGTTTGCACATCATGTACGTGTGTGTCGTGCGTTGAGCCTTTATGCTTCTTATTTGTATCCTAGTTGGCTCGTGTGAGAGATTAATGGAACATCCCATTTTGGGGGAGTGATGTACTTTGTGCACCCCACAATCCTATAAATGTGTGTACATGAGGAATACCATCTAGTATTGATATTACAATAATATCTAGTCGCTAGGTGGTATATCTCTCATGAGAAATTCAAATTCTAAATAGTCCATTAATTATCTCTTGTTTGTTCCTCTTATTGCCTCTTGTTAAGTTCTTATTGGTATCACATTATGGGGGAGTAATATGCTAAGTGCATATTACAAGCCTAGAAAATGTGTACATTTGAGATATTGTCACCTAGAATTGATATTGTAGATTATCTTGTTCCTAGGTGGCATGTTAGCTCTACAAGTTGCAATTTGCTTGTGGTTGGTGTGAAGATGGTGTCGGATATTCTTGTTATCTACCAACGGGAATTATTCCCAAATACTTCTTGTCTTTGACAATTGGTAGTCTTATGTGTGGTAGAATTTGTTGATCATCTTTACATTGGCTTTTGTTTTACTTGCCTTTTCTCTTGCCAAGGTTTGTGTCAACTCCCGTTGTCTTCCATACCACTTGTGGATCTTGCTTATTTCTTGTTCTTGTCTAGTGTTCTCTAGATATAGTGAAAGCGGTGATCCCACCTTGTGCTTTTTGTATTAAAATACAAATCCTATATAATGCACAACTCGTGGGGAGCTATTCTATTTTCTTTAGAACACTCTTTTGTGATCCTTATCAAGTGTGTTTTGGTGGAAGGCAAGCCTTTTTCTTTTGGTACTTTGTGCCATCATGAAACTTTGTCGAGAGCTTGGTTTGTTTGGAACCATCCTCTCTTTGGGAGTTTGACATCTTTAGTTTAGTGTGTATCAATGGATATCTCATTCCTTGATGTATCTTTATGATATCTTCAAGTGATGATTTCTCCATTTGGTATCCTTTTCACTTGGCATTTCTTAGTCTTTTGGTTTCGGTTTTGAAAGTCTTGAGCATGCATGTTTACTTCATGTATTTCATTTGGCATGCTTTCTTTCTTTGACTCAATATATAGCGGAAACTCCACCTAGTCTCAATTTGGATGAGATGTGCATGAAATTCATTATCATATCTATATGCACATATTTATGTGGACTTTGTCCTATGTATTGGTGTTTCTAACTATTTGGTCCTGATGAGTTTGGGTACCGTTTAGTTTGTGTTGTTCTTCTAGGAACATTTGGAGATGCATTGGATGCTCGGCTCACTCACAAGGAAGGTGTTGTCACCATGTCCATATTGGAGTCAAGCTAGGATGATCAATGAACTACTATCTACCTTCAATTGGTATCTACTACATCCTTCCGATGATATCTCGGTAACAAGTATCTATTCATGCTTTCCCTTCTGGCATTCAAACTTGTGTAGGTTGCATCTTGGCATGATATTCATTTCATATCTTGTGATACTTGTTTCCTTTCTCAAAGCATCCCAACGATGATCTCTTGTTGCTCGTTGTGATGTCTTTGATGGATGTGTGATTGGAATTCATTTATATACAATAAGACCATATCTAGCCAAGTGCTATGCTTCCAAGAAAATATCTTATTGGTATATTTATGACTTCCTTGTGGATATCTTGTTCCTTCGTGTTGTAACTATTTCGGGTGTACATCCTTCTTTGTAGATATATTCGTCTACATAGAACCTTATACACTTGAGAGAAATTACATCTCTAGTTGATATCCTTTCTTTCACGTCCACCTTGTCTTTCTTATGTTATTTCTTTGGTGGCTCCGTGAAAGCTTTTGCCTTGAGTGCGTGTCATCTATCGTTGCATCTTGATGCACTCTTGTGTGGTGAAGATTATTTTCCTCATGCTTATCTTTACAAGGCTTTTTGGCATCCCTCGTCTTGATGAGGCTTTCATCTTCTATCTTCACCACGGGTTGTCACAAGCATAAGTTCTTTATATGCTTATTAGTAAGCTTGTGAACCCATTTGCTAGTTGTGTGTGTGGGAATGATAGGCCTTGCACCGTGTGCCTCATTATTTCAAGACTATGTTGATGCTTAATGCTCATCCTAATTTTAGTCCTCTCAAGTGCTTCGCCATGACTCACACACATCATTTTGATTGAGCCTATTCTTAAGTTGCCTCTTTTACATGTTGCTCAACCATGTGCTTGTTGCAATCGCTAGGCTTTGTTTCCTATATGCTCACTTGCACTGGATGTGAGTTTCTATTGATTTTGGGGGAGCTATGATCCTATTTTGTGCACTTTGTATTCAAATACAAAAATTCTTATGTGTGCACAAATCATGGGAACTTCTCTAGTTTCTTTAGAACACTCCTTTGTGTTTATCATAATATCTTTATTCTTGTGGCATGTAGGATCATTGGTCTAGTTGGTTCAATTGATATCCGTTGATTGCTTGCTTCAATTGGTATCTTCTGATTGCTTGTGTCTCTCTTTGTTATGTCTTTGTGTCATATCTTTTTGTTGCAATCTTTGGGCCTCAATATAGTTTGTCTTCCTCCAAGTATTGGCAGTTGGATATGTGTATTGCATTCCACTCTCTTGTTGAGAAATACACAATTTATGGAGGAACACCTTTTATTTTGGCCTTCTCAGCTTTTCACCCATTTGTGCAATCGATGCCAATGGGGAGGAGTTTCAGAGAGTTTTGTGGAGAAGTTTTCTGAGTTTTCTCCTTGCTTTGGTTTTGGTCCTAAGCATTTGCATCTCATTCTCCTGCATCATTGGTTGTTGCATTGCATTGTGATGCATAATTCCTTATATAAACTCTCTTGAAAGTGATTGTCATCAATTACCAAAATGGGGGAGATTGAAAGGACATGCGGTGCCCCCATGTGTGGTTTTGGTAATTGATGACATTCTCTATGGACTAATGGTTGCATCGAGTTATATTTGAAGGATGTTTCCATAGGCATTTCTTGAAGTCCATGTGTTGGTTTCAAGGAGTTTATGGGTTGACCAAGGTGCTATTAAGGAATTATCCAAAGATTGGTCATACATCATCCAAATGAAGAGAGTTGGAAAGATTCAAGGTTGATCAAGACTAAGTCAAGAGTGAATCAAGTTGATCAACTCACAAAGCATAGAAGATGTATCGAGTGGGACCAAGTGTTCCGATGGTATGGTAAGCATTGTCCATTACACTTTGTGTACTAACCCATGGTCTACGTGAGAGTTCTTTGTGGGGTTAGGTATGTTTCCATGGTCTTGCGTCAAAATAAAGATCCCATGCAACCCATGGAGGATGACATCAAGTAGTGATCGTCATCAAGTTTGCAGTGTGCAAGTTCAAGTGGAGCAACACAAAGAGTGGCTCACCCATAATGGAGTATGGGGGAGCAATCAAGTTTGAATCTTGCCATCCATTGTGGTGTCAATGGACTTGTGAAGATGTGCCAAAGAGTCGCTCACCCATAGTGGACTATGGGGGAGCAATCATCTAGTCTTCATCGAGCCAATGCAATCAAGAAAGGTGGTCCAACTTGAGGGAGTCAAGATCGTCATCATCTAGCTCAAATGGACCATGTGTAAGGCAAAGGTTTGCCCTTGATAGGTTTTCTATTTTACCGGTCTCATGGTGGTAGTTGGGAGACCGGGTTATAGGATCGATAGCCGTACTATCAAGGGGGCTCTCAAGTGAGTAGCTTGATCGTATCGTTAATCGAGAGCTCAAACCATTGCATCCTTGCATCATGTTTCTTGGTTCTTGTTTGATTCTCTTTGTGAGTCTTATAGCTTATGGTCATCTTTATGACAAGCTTGAGTTCATCAGCGGAGTTTGCATCGTCTTCTATGATGTTTTCGGTGTTGGAGGTTTTACGGTCTTCCCGAGGAAGGGTTCTCACCATTTTCTTTTGGGACTTTTCTCATTTGCTTATTATTGGTATTTCTTTCAAGATTGTGTTAGCCCTTGTCGCTAGCTTTCCAACAAACTTGGTTTCATCGAATTCGGAGTCCGTTTGCAAAAGTTGTGGCTGTTTTGGTGAAGGCTGCAGCGGTACTACCGCGACTAGAGCGGATGTAATTTTTTACTACCGCTCTAGGGCGGTACTACCGCTGCTCCTGAGCGGTACTACCGCTCCAGAGCAGTACTACCGTGGCTCCTAAGCGGTAGTACCGCCCCGGACCAAAAACTCGTGTTTTCTCTCTCGTTTGGGCTGTTTTGAGCGTGCTAAGCGGTAGTACCGCTCCTCCAAGCGGTAGTACCGCTCCTCCAAGCGGTAGTACCGCTTGTGCACGACCTGAGCACATAACGGTTGGATTCGGGAGTTCCTATAAAAGGGGGTCTTCTTCCCCATTGAACCTTATCCTTTGAGCTCGTGTTCTTCCCCCATTGTTGACCTTCTTCGAGCTTGCTAACTCTCAATCCCTCCATGGATTCTTGCTAGTTTTGAGGGAAAGAGAGGAGATCTAGATCCACATTTCCACCAATCACTTTCTCCTCTATGTGAGGGGAACCCTTGGATCTTGATCTTGGAGTTCTTGGTGTTCTCCTTCTTGTTCTTCCTCTCATTTTCCTCCCTAGCATTAGTTGCTTCGGTGGGATTTGAGAGAGAAGGACTTGGCACTCCGTGTGCCCTTGCCATTGCATTTGGTGCATCGGTTTGAGTTCTCCACGGTGATCGTGGAAGTGAAGTTTGAGAAGCTTATTACTCTTGGGTGCTTGGTGCCCTTGAGCTTGTTCCTCTTGGGTGCTTGGGCGTCCTAGACGGTTGGTGGTGTTCGGAGCTCAATCATTGTGGTGTAAAGCTCCGGGCAAGCGTCGGGGTCTCCAATTAGGTTGTGGAGATCGCCCGAGCATCTGACGGGTTCCGTGACCGCCCCAAGGGTTGCCAAAGTGTAAGGGTTCGGTGACCGCCCCAAGGGTTGCCATTTATGCGGGTTCGGTGACCGCCCTCAAGGGTCCCTTAGTGGAATCACGGCATCTTGCATTGTCTTGGCGTGAGGAGATTCTGTGGCCCTAGTGGCTTCTTGGGAGCATTGTGCCTCCACCGCTCCAAACGGAGATTAGCATCCGCAAGGGTGTGAACTTCGGGATACATCGTCGTCTCCGCGTGCCTCGGTTATCTCCTACCCGAGCCCTTTACTTATGCACTTTTCTTTGTGATAGCCATATTGTTCTTTGTCATATATCTTGCTATCACATAGTTGTTTATCTTGCTTAGCATAAGTTGTTGGTGCACATAGGTGAGCCTAGTTGCTTTAGGTTTTGTGCTTGACAAATTAACCGTTAGGTTTATTCCGCATTTGTTAAGCCTAAACCGTAATTATTTTAAAACGCCTATTCACCCCCCCTCTAGGCGACATCCACGATCTTTCACTTATCATGGCAAACAAAGGCATGGCATGAATCTACTAATTGCATATAACAAAAGTCCCTTACTGGCCATGAGCCAAAAAGGCACAGAAAATATGATGGCACCCATATAAACATGGCAAATACTATGACAGATTCATACATGGCAGGAACAACAATAAGTAGGCATGTTGGTGAGCTTGAACCACTCACCACAGAGCAATACACGGCATGGCAAGGCAACCAACTGTAAGAAGACATGTTTGAGAAGCTAAGCATGGCAAGATCAAGTTCATAGGTTGCATGGATCACTAACAACAATCATGGCAACATTGAACTTAATGTTAATTAGGCTGACAGCAACATTATTTAGCAAGTTTGGAGCAAGATAACAACAAGCTACAGCAGGCTATAAATACAACCAGGGGATGGATGGATATATCATGACATGTATAACAAAACATCCTTAGTGAACATCTCCAGATTATGCATAGAATGACTTGTAGCAGCAGGTTTACATAGCATCATAATATAACAGATTCAGCCTAGCCAAACAGCAACAGCAAGTAACTTACTTAACAAGCTTGATGAACTCACTACAGGGCTCACAAAAATACATGGATTGCACCACAGTAAAGATGGCATGACATAGTTCAAAACACACGTAGGGCTCAAGCTCATAAGATGCACACATCAAATGCAACAAATGACAAATCATCAAGTTATAACAGTTTCAGCAGATTAACATCATATAGCACTCTTGCAATGATGATTAGGGCATCAATATGAACTCAAACAAATATGGCACAATGGAAAGAAATGAAGAGCATCTCATGATGAACATTTTGGTATATTACACGCACAAAACGGAGCAGTATGCACGGAGATATGATGTGTTGAACAGGGCACAAAATGTTGAAAAACTGGGACTTAGCAGATTTTCACCACCTCGAGGAGAAAAGTCAACGGCGGCGCGGTTCACGAGGATGGCCGGCTCGCCAGAGAAGGACCCCGGAGAAGGCAGGGGCGGCGCTGACGAGGCAGATCCGGGGCGGATCCAACTGGATCTCACCGGATCCGGCACGGGATGGCGAGGAGCGGCGGCGGGGCGAGCAAGCCGGGATGGCGCGGTCGGCGGCAAGCTCGGCCGGAGCTGCACTGCCCGGCGAGTGCCACGGCAGAGGCGGCGGCGCGCGCTGTCCTGGCGGCGCGGAGGGAGGCGGACGCGGCGGCGGCGGCGGCAAGCGATGAGCGGCGGGCGGCGACGAGGCGGGCGCGGCGGTTCCGGCCACCAGCGAGGAGCTGCAGCGGCGCGCAGCGGGGCGCCGGGCGGAGGCGAGCTGGCGGCGGCGGCGGCTCATGCTGAGCCCTCCTGGCTCCATGCGGCCGCGACGGCGGAGGAGAGAGAGGCGGGCTGACGTGGCGGTCGCAGGTTGGAGGAGACGGCGGCGGAGGCGACGTGGCGAGCTATCATTGGTCGGGCGACATGGAGGCTGGCAGGTGGACATGTCCGGTGGCGGCGCGGACGTGTCCGGCGGCGCGGGGATGAAGAAGACTAGGGTTTCATCCGCGAATTTGGACGGGGAAGGCATATTTATAGATTCTGGGAGCTAGGAGAGTCCAAATGAGGCACGGTTTTCGGCCACGCGATCGTGATCGAACGACCGAGAGCATGAAGGGGGTTTGGATGGGTTTTGGGCCACTTTGGAGGGGTATTGGGCTGCAACACAAAGAGGGCTTTTACGGTTACCCGGTTAACCGTTGGAGTATCAAACGAACTCCAAATGGCACGAAACTTGACAGACGGTCTACCGGTACTATACCAAGGCCGCTTGGCAAATCACGGTCCATTCCGAGAATGTTTAACACCCGCACACGAAAAGAGGCAAAAGGGGAACGCCGGGGACATAGGAGTGCCGGATTGCAAAACGGACAACAGGGAAAATGCTCGGATGCATGAGACGAACACGTATGCAAAATGAAATGCACATGATGACATGGCAAAATGCAACACGCAAGCAAACGAAACGGCAATGACGGCGAATAACTGGTAGACACCTGGCGCATCGGATCCGGAGCGTTACAACACTCCTCCACTAACAAGAGATCTCGTCCCGAGATCTTAGGATAGAGACGGAAGGGGAAAAGGATGGGGTGAAATAAGAACAAAAGAGAGAGGATCAACAAAGTCGAGAACACTCGAGTAGGAAAAAGGAAACGACGAATATGACGAGAATGACAAGAATCGAAAGGTCACGGAATCAGATAGACTATGAAACCACTCCGGTTAGAACGACATAAGAAACGGATAAGACTGAAAAGGGTTTAGGCAGAACTCTGACTGGACATGGAAAGAATAGAACATGAACTTGAGAGGATGGAATGATACTTGATGTAGACATGACACAAAACCTCTGGAAAGAATTGAAAGAGTTGAATGAAAAGAACGGAGAAGAAAATGACAACTTGTGCCACGAATGAAATTGAAAGCATCTTTAGAAGGATGGTTTAAACGGAGTTGTTGAGAAAATCAACGGCGAAAAGAATAAGCTTATTGTGGTCTTATAGGTAAGATCTCAAGATCATAAGGTGATAACCGGCCACAAACGGAAATGATAGAATAGCTGAGAAGAACGAAGAAATGCAAAACTCCACTTCAAAAGAATACGGAGAATTAATTGCACTTCGATACGCGATAAGAAAAGATACTTGAATTTCTCCAACAAAGTCTTGATGAACTCTTGAAGAATGGATTACATCATGAAGAACCACCGTGAAGGACTCCGGTGACAAAAGGATGATGAGATAGAATGAAGGATGAAAGAATAAGATTAAAGCCTTGCGATGATTTAGATGGAGGTTCCGACGAGATGGCCGAGGAAATTTGAACTCCGGAAAAGAAAAGATGAAAACACTTGGAACTAGAATTTATTCATCATGAACAAACTCCGAAGAAAGGGATTAATCACTTGGATGAAATAAGGATAAGATTTATTGTATGCTTATCCTTCATCAAATTAAATTGATGACAAGCAATGGATTTTTGCATACTACTTATTCTTCTTGAAAAAGGATTGAGAAGAGATATAGCGCCAACTTGAAGAAGTTATTGATGGGACCACCGGTGGGATTGGAAACAACGAATGAAATGATACGGTAGCAAAGGAAGAGAAATCTTGAACGAACCACCATAAGAATTCGAAAATGATTGATGAAAGAGAAAGAATCACCAGGAAGAATTAGCAGAACAAATATGCTAGAGGGGATTTAAATGCAAAAGAACAAAAAGATCATGATCTGATTAAAGAACACTTGAACGAAGCACCGGGATAAATAGAGAACGATAACTGGAATGATGGCCTCTGGTGAAATAAATGGAAAAACAACTCCTCACATGCTCCGGATGGGTAAGCAAAGGAATATATGACAAATGGAATAATTCGAGACTGATAACATGAAGCTAGAACCGCGAATCTTCGGGAGAACGGGCAAGATTTAGAGGAAAAACTCTTATTCGATCTTCAAATGATGACGAGAACCACCATGAAAATTACTGAGATACTCTGGGAGAATGAAAAACCGAAAAGGTTGAGCCAACAATGAAAAGAGTTTGAACGAGATCTTGGAGAAGGCATCGGTGATGAAATCCATTCTTCGTCACACTCCGAAAGGAATTTGAGAATAGCTCCGGAAATTAGAAGAGTCGGGTAAGATCACTCGAAAAGACACGTGGGTTCGGGCCCATTGAAAGAAAATACCGTTGGAAAGGGTTGTTGACCAGATAGGTGATGCACCGGAACAATTGAAATATTTGAATGAGGTGACAACCTCGAATTAATTGGAACACAGACGAATCTCGTGAGATGTCTTGAGCACTTCCAAAGGATAAATTGACGAGAGGCGAACGAGCAGGGTAAACACTTGATCCAAGGAAAATAATATGATCAACCGAAAAACTTGAATTGGGTCCACCGGAAAAGAGATGAAGAATGACGAACGACACGAGAATTCACCGCTTGAAAATAATTGAGGGAAGACTGAAGAGGCTCGTACGAATGAAATTGATGCTCGAAACAGACTTAGGCTCCGGGAAGAAGAGGGTGGGAGGCGGGAAAACAAAGGCAACTTGGAAGGGGAAACCGACGAATATCTTCAAGAGAAAACACCGGTTGAAATCATTAAGGAAAGAAAGCAAAGACTTCACACGAGTAGGATGGATACTCGATTTTGGACTCGGCTCCAAGAAGAAAAAGGGTGGGTGGGTGGGAAAATAAAGCAACGAGGGTAGAGAAACAACCGTTGAGAGCAAACGAGGATTGAACTTGCAAAGATGAAGAGGTCAAGTCAACTTGACGAGAAATGCACCGGATCAAAAGAGCTGAGAACCAACGATCGGAAAACAAACTGCGTGATCCTAAAGAAAGTTTGAAAGAGAAGAGGACTAATTCAAAACACCTCGTCAAGATTCCTCACCGAGCGACGAAGGGGCTGAGGAGTAAAAGAATTCCTACTCTCGATATAACTAGACTCAGAAATCAGTTTTCTTCTAGACTCAACAACGGCCAAACTACTCGATCAATCGAGGGGGCTCCTAAGGTCGGTCGAGGCTCTGATACCAACTTGTCACGCCCAATATGCGACCCTATCCAAAAGGAACTCGAAGGTCCCACCAAGGATAGACCCGCATATTGAAACGCTTTTGCAAGGTGGATATCATTACATCAACATTACATAATAGGTAGGGATACATACATAAGGCATACAATGCCACATGAATACAACATCATCTTACATAAGAGCACCATCCGACTACGGATGAAACACAAACAAAACTCAAACGACATCCACCACGCTAGCCCAGGGCTGCCGACCGGAACCTATCCCCGATCGAAGAAGAAGCGGAAGAACTCCAAAACAAGTAACATCGCTCTCGCGTCATGATCATCGCATAACCTATACCTGCAACTGTTGTTGTAGTAATCAGAGAGCCACGAGGACTCAGCAATCCCATAACCATGGATATCAAGACTAGCAAAGCTTAATGGGAAAGGAAGGGGTAAAGTGGTGAGGTTGCAGCAACGATTAAGCATATATGGTGGCTAACATACGCAAATGAGAGCGAGAAGAGAAGCAAACGGAACGATCGTGAAGCTAGCAATGATCAAGAAGTGATCTTGAACTCCTACTTATGTCAAACATAACACAGAAACTGTGTTCACTTCCCGGACCCCGCCGAGAAGAGACCATCACAGCTACACACTCGGTTGATGCGTTTTAATTCGGATCTGGTGTCAAGTTATCTACAACCGGACATTAACAAATTCCCATCTGCCACATAACCGTGGGCACGGCTTTCGAAAGATAATACCCTGCAGGGGTGTCCCAACTTAGCCCATGATAAGCTCTCGCGATCAACGAAGGATATACCTTCTCCGGGAAGACTGATCGATCTCGGAATCCGGTTTACAAGACATTTCGACGGTGGTAAAACAAGACCAGCAAAGCCGCCCGATGTGCCGACAAATCCCGATAGGAGCTGCACATATCTCGTTCTCATGGCACACGGATGAGCAGACGTCGGGTTGCCATAGACCCTGATTGCCAGGGGCGCGGACATCGCTTCGGTTCGGACCAACACTCGGAGGAGCACCGCCCGGGGGTAAAATAAAGATGACCCTCGGGCTCCGAAACCCAAGGGAAAAAGGGCTAGGTGAGGCAAATGGTAAAACCAAGGTTGGGCCTTCTGGAGGAGTTTTATTCAAGGCGAACTGTCAAGGGGTCCCACAAATCACCCAACCGCGTAAGGAGCATAAAATCCGGGAACATAACACCGGTATGACGGAAACTAGGGCGGCAAGAGTGGAACTAAACACCAGGCATAAGGCCGAGCCTTCCACCCTTTACCAAGTATATAGATGCATTAATTAAATAAGAGATATTGTGATATCCCAACATAACCCTGTCCACCATGGAGCAATCTTCAACTTCACCTGCAAATAACCATGCTATAAGAGGGGCTGAGCAAAGCGGTAACATAGCCAAACAACGGTTTGCTAGGAAGGGTGACAAGGTTAGAGGTTGACATGGCAATTTGGGAGGCTTGAAGAGCAAAAGATAGGTAGCGCAGCAAAGCGATAGAACGAAGCAACTAGCATAGCAATGATAGTAGTGAGATCCAAGGTGACGGACATCTTGCCTGAAATCCCACAAGGAAGAAGAACGAGTCCATGAAGAAGATAAAGCCACGAAGACGAACCAAGCGTAGACGAACGAATCCTCACGATCGCAACGAAACGGGAACTATCGAGAAGAAGCACACAACATGGTAAACACACCACACATAGACAAGGCATGATGCACAACAAGCATGATGCATGGCAAAGCTACATGGAGCTACTCATGGTAAGAGATGATGCAAACAAGAACCACACATCAAGGCAAGTTTAAATGAGGCCGGAAACAACATATAACAATTCCGGTAAGTCCTCATATGCAAATTTAGAAATTGGTCCAGAACTGAATAAACCTTATGTTCAAGTTGTTAAACAGCAAGTTAAGATGCATCAAGATGATCTACATGAAATTCTAGTCAAGTTACATATAAAGTTCATTAGATTCGGAGCTACGGCCTAGAAGATATGAGCAAAACAAGTTAAACATGGCATTGATGCAAAATGCATACCAACATCAAGCAAACACCTCAAAACAAGGATGCAACATGATAATATGAAACTACATGCAAAATCAAGCAAGTTTCATATAGAGCACACTCAAAACGGAGCAACGGTTCAACACATACACTCTATACCAGTTTAAAGGACAAGCTGTCCAAAACAACAACTAGGCATCTAGCAAGCATCAAAACAATATGCTACGACACCTCAACATAAGAACAAAAGGCATGGGCATGAAGTACAGGTAAAGCATGACAAAACATCAACACTGAGCTATCTCCATAAATTACATTAACATGCTCAAAAGGACATGGCAAGATTGCAAATAATAACAGTTCCAGGCTTAGCAGAAATAACATCAGGTTGCAATGTTTAGAGCTATCAAACAACATGTTACAGGAACTTACCATGGCAAACAAAGGCATGGCATGAATCTACTAATTGCATATAACAAAAGTCCCTTACTGACCATGAGCCAAAAAGGCACAGAAAATATGATGGCACCCATATAAACATGGCAAATACTATGACAGATTCATACATGGCAGGAACAACAATAAGTAGGCATGTTGGTGAGCTTGAACCACTCACCACAGAGCAATACACGGCATGGCAAGGCAACCAACTGTAAGAAGACATGTTTGAGAAGCTAAGCATGGCAAGATCAAGTTCATAGGTTGCATGGATCACTAACAACAATCATGGCAACATTGAACTTAATGTTAATTAGGTGACAACAACATTATTTAGCAAGTTTGGAGCAAGATAACAACAAGCTACAGCAGGCTATAAATACAACCAGGGGATGGATGGATATATCATGACATGTATAACAAAACATCCTTAGTGAACATCTCCAGATTATGCATAGAATGACTTGTAGCAGCAGGTTTACATAGCATCATAATATAACAGATTCAGCCTAGCCAAACAGCAACAGCAAGTAACTTACTTAACAAGCTTGATGAACTCACTACAGGGCTCACAAAAATACATGGATTGCACCACAGTAAAGATGGCATGACATAGTTCAAAACACACGTAGGGCTCAAGCTCATAAGATGCACACATCAAATGCAACAAATGACAAATCATCAAGTTATAACAGTTTCAGCAGATTAACATCATATAGCACTCTTGCAATGATGATTAGGGCATCAATATGAACTCAAACAAATATGGCACAATGGAAAGAAATGAAGAGCATCTCATGATGAACATTTTGGTATATTACACGCACAAAACGGAGCAGTATGCACGGAGATATGATGTGTTGAACAGGGCACAAAATGTTGAAAAACTGGGACTTAGCAGATTTTCACCACCTCGAGGGGAAAAGTCAACGGCAGCGCGGTTCACGAGGATGGCCGGCTCGCCGGAGAAGGACCCCGGAGAAGGCAGGGGCGGCGCTGGCGTGGCAGATCCGGGGCGGATCCGGCCGGATCTCGCCGGATCCGGCACGGGACGACGAGGAGTGGCGGCGGGGCGAGGAAGCCGGGACAGCGCGGTCGGCGGCGAGCTCGGCCGGAGATGCACCGGCCAGCGAGTGTGCCGCGCAGAGGCGGCGCGCGCCGGTCCTGGCGACGCGGAGGAGGCGGACACGGCGAGCGCCAGCGGCGGCGACAGCGGTGGGGCGGCGACCGAAGCGTGGCGCGACGGTTCGTCACCGGCGGGGAGCGGGCGACGCGGCAATGGCCTTCGGGGCGGGCGGAGCGCTGGCGGCGGCGGGCTCGCTGAGCCCTCCCTGGCCCCACGGGCGCGCGCGGTGGAGGAGAGAGAGGCGGGCTGACGTGGCGGCCACGGGTTGGAGGAGACGGCGGCGGAGGCGACGTGGCGAGCTGTCATTGGTCGGGCGACGTGGAGGCTGGCGGGTGGACATGTCCGGTGGCTGCGCGGATGTGTCGGCAGCGCGGGGATGAAGAAGACTAGGGTTTCATCCGCGAATTTGGATGGGGAAGGCATATTTATAGATTCTGGGAGCTAGGAGAGTCCAAATGAGGCACGGTTTTTGGCCACGCATTCGTGATCGAACGACCGAGAGCATGGAGGGTGTTTGGATGGGTTTTGGGCCACTTTGGAGGGGTGTTGGGCTGCAACACAAAGAGGGCTTTTACGGTTACCCGGTTAACTGTTGGAGTATCAAACGACCTCCAAATGGCACGAAACTTGATAGACGGTCTACCGGTGCTATACCAAGGCCGCTTGGCAAATCACGGTCCATTCCGAGAATGCTTAACACCCGCACACGAAAAGAGGCAAAAGGGGAATGCCGGGGACATAGGAGTCCCGGATTGCAAAACGGACAACGGGGAAAATGCTCGGATGCATGAGACGAACACGTATGCAAAATGAAATGCACATGATGACATGGCAAAATGCAACACGCAAGCAAACTACATGGCAACGACGGCGAATAACTGGCAGACACCTGGCTCATCGGATCCGGGGCGTTACAATGGTCATGCCCGCCTGGTCAATGGTTTATTCTTAATGAATCTCGAACGTGATGTTACACATATTCATAGTGTGAATACCAAAAGATGTAAGGTTGATAACGATAGTCCCACATACTTGTGGCACTGCCGCCTTGGTCACATTGGTGTCAAACGCATGAAGAAGCTCCATGCTGATGGACTTTTGGAGTCTCTTGATTACGAATCATTTGACACATGCGAACCATGCCTCATGGGCAAAATGACCAAGACTCCATTCTCCGGAACAATGGAGCGAGCAACCAACTTATTGGAAATCATACATACTGATGTGTGCAGTCCAATGAGCGTTGAGGCTCGCGGAGGCTATCATTATGTTCTCACTCTCACTGATGACTTAAGTTGATATGGGTATGTCTACTTGATGAAACACAAGTCTGAGACCTTTGAAAAGTTCAAAGAATTTCAGAATGAGGTAGAGAATCAGCGTGACCGAAAAATAAAGTTCTTACGATCAGATCATGGGGGAGAATATTTAAGTCATGAATTTGGTACACACTTAAGGAAATGTGGAATCGTTTCACAACTCACGCCGCCTGGAACACCTCAGCGTAACGGTGTGTCCGAATGTCGTAATCGCACTCTACTGGATATGGTGCGATCTATGATGTCACTCACCGATTTATCGCTATCATTTTGGGGATACGCTCTAGAGACAACTACATTCACTTTAAATAGGGCACCGTCTAAATCCGTTGAGACGACACCGTATGAATTATGGTTTGGGAAGAAACCTAAGCTGTCGTTTCTAAAAGTTTGGGGATGCGATGCTTATGTCAAGAAATTTCAACCTGAAAAGCTCGAACCCAAGTCGGAAAAATGTGTCTTCATAGGATACCCTAAGGAAACCATTGGGTATACCTTATACCTTAGATCCGAAGGCAAGATCTTTGTTGCCAAGATGGGTCCTTTCTGGAGAAAGAGTTTCTCTCAAAAGAAATAAGTGGGAGGAAAGTAGAACTCGATGAAGTACTGCCTCTTGAACCGGAAAGTAGCGCAGCTCAGGAAGATATTCCTGTGGTGCCTGCACCGACTAAAGAGGAAGTTAATGATGATGATCAAGGTACTTCGGATCAAGTTGCTACTGAACTTCGAAGGTCCACAAGGACACGTTCCACACCAGAATGGTATGGCAACCCTGCCCTGGAAATCATGTTGTTAGACAACGGTGAACCTTCAAACCATGAAGAAGCGATGGCGGGCCCAGATTCCAACAAATGGCTTGAAGCCATGCAGTCTGCGATAGGATCCATGTACGAAAACAAAGTATGGACTTTGACAGACTTGCCCGATGATCGGCGAGCAATAGAAAATAAATGGATCTTTAAGAAGAAGACGGACGCGAATGGTAATGTTACCATCTATAAAGCTTGACTTGTCGCTAAGGGTTATCGACAAGTTCAAGGGGTTTACTACGATGAGACCTTCTCACCCGTAGCGAAGCTGAAGTCCGTCCGAATCATGTTAGCAATTGCCGCATTCTACGATTATGAGATATGGCAAATGGACGTCAAAATGGCATTCCTCAACGGCTTCCTTAAGGAAGAATTGTATATGATGCAGCCGGAAGGTTTTGTCGATCCTAAGAATTCTAACAAGGTATGCAAGCTCCAGCGCTCCATTTATGGGCTGGTGCAAGCATCTTGGAGTTGGAACACCCGCTTTGATGAAATGATCAAAGTGTTTGGGTTTATGCAGACTTATGGAGAAGCCTGCGTTTACAAGAAAGTGAGTGGGAGCTCTGTAGCATTTCTCATATTATATGTAGATGACATACTTTTGATGGGAAATGATGTAGAACTTTTGGACAACATTAAGGCCTACTTGAATAAGTGTTTTTCAATGAAGGGCCAGCTGCTTACATATTCGGCATCAAGATCTATAGAGATAGATGGAGACGCCTCATAGGTCTTTCACAAAGCACATACCTTGATAAGATATTGAAGAAGTTCAATATGGATCAGTCCAAGAAGGGGTTCTTGCCTGTGTTGCAAGGTGTGAAATTGAGCTCGGCTCAATGCCCGACCATGGCAGAAGATAGAGAAAAGATGAGTGTCATCCCCTATGCCTCGGCCACAGGGTCTATTATGTATGCCATGCTGTGTACCAGACCTGATGTAAACCTTGCCGTAAGTTTGGTGGGAAGATACCAAAGTAATCCCGGCATGGAACACTGGACAACGGTCAAGAATACCCTGAAGTACCTGAAAAGGACTAAGGATATGTTTCTCGTTTATGGAGGTGACGAAGAGCTCGTCATAAAGGGTTACGTCGACGCTAGCTTCGACACAGATCTGGATGACTCTAAGTCACAAACCGGATACATGTATATTTTGAATGGTGGGGCAGTAAGATGGTGAAGTTGCAAGCAAAGCGTCATGGCGGGATCTACATGTGAAGCGGAATACATGGCAGCCTCGGAGGCAGCACATGAAGCAATCTGGATGAAGGAGTTCATTACCGACCCAAGAGTTATTCCCAATGCGTCGGGGCCGATGACTCTCTTCTGTGACAACACTTGGGCCATTGCCCTTGCCAAGGAGCCCAGGTTTCACAAGAAGACCAGGCACATCAAGCGTCGCTTCAACTCCATTTGTGAAAATGTTCAAGATGGAGACATAGATATTTGCAAAGTGCATACGGATCTGAATGTCGCAGATCCGTTGACTAAACCTCTTCCGCGAGCAAAACATGATCAACACCAGAACTCAATGGGTGTTCGATTCATCACAATGTAACTAGATTATTGACTCTAGTGCAAGTGGGAGACTGTTGGAAATATGCCCTAGAGGCAATAATAAAATGGTCATTATTATATTTCCTTGTTCATGATAATTGTCTATTGTTCATGCTATAATTGTGTTATCCGGAAATCGTAATACGTGTGTGAATACATAGACCACAACATGTCCCTAGTGAGCCTCTAGTTGACTAGCTTGTTGATCAATGGATGGTTACGGTTTCCTGACCATGGACGTTGGATGTCATTGATAACGGGATCACATCATTGGGAGAATGATGTGATGGACAAGACGCAATCCTAAGCATAGCACAAGATCGTGTAGTTCGTTTGCTAGAGCTTTTCTAATGTCAAGTATCATTTCCTTAGACCATGAGATCGTGTAAATCTCGGATACCGTAGGAGTGCTTTGGGTGTACCAAACGTCACAACGTAACTGGGTGGCTATAAAGGTATACTACAGGTATCTCCGAAAGTGTCTGTTGGGTTGACACGAATCGAGACTGGGATTTGTCACTCCGTATGACGGAAAGGTATCTCTGGGCCCACTCGGTAATGCATCATCATAATGAGCTCAATGTGACCAAGTGGTTGGTCACGGGATCATGCATTACGGTACGAGTAAAGTGACTTGCCGGTAACGAGATTGAACGAGGTATTGGGATTCCGACGATCGAATCTCGGGCAAGTAACGTACCGATTGACAAAGGGAATTGTATACGGGATTACTTGAATCCTTGACATCGTGGTTCATTCGATGAGATCATCGTGGAACATGTGGGAGCCAACATGGGTATCCAGATCCCGCTGTTGGTTATTGGCCGGAGAGCTGTCTCGGTCATGTCTGCGTGATTCCCGAACCCGTAGGGTCTACACACTTAAGGTTCGATGATGCTAGGGTTATTAGGAAGACTTGTATGTGATTACTGAATGTTGTTTGGAGTCCTGGATGAGATTACGGACGTCATGAGGAGTTCCGGAATGGTCCGGAGGTGAAGATTTATATATGGGAAGTTATCATACGGTCACCGGAAAAGTTCGGGGGCATATCGGCATTGTATCGGGGCCACCGGGGGGGGGGGTTCCGGGGGTCCACCGGGAGGGGCCACCTATCTCGGAGGGCCTCATGAGTCGTGGGGGAAAGGGAACCGGCCCTTGGAGGGCTGGGCGCATCCCCCCTTGGGCCTATGCGCCTAGGGTTGGGGGGAACCCTAGAGGGCGCCTGCTTGGGGGCAAGCCCTCCCTGGCGCCGCCCCTCTAGATCTCATCTAGAGGGGGCCGACCCCTTCCCCCTTCCCCTATAAATAGAGGGGCAAGGGGAGGGATGCACACCACATCCAAGGCGCAGCCCCTCTCCTCCCCAACACCTCTCCTCCCCCGATTAAGTGCTTGGCGAAGCCACAGCCGAGATCTGGCCACTCCATCACCACCACGCCGTCGTGCTGCTGTTGGAGCTCTCTTCCTCAACCTCTCCTCCCCCCTTGCTGGATCAAGAAGGAGGAGACGTCACAGCTCCGTACGTGTGTTGAACGCGGAGGTGCCGTCCGTTCGGCGCTAGGATCATCGGTGATTTGGATCACGACGAGTACGACTCCATCAACCCCGTCCTCTTGAACGCTTCCGCTCGCGATCTACAAGGGTATGTAGATGCACTCCTCTCTCTCGTTGCTAGATGACTCCACAGATTGATCTTGGTGATGCGTAGAAATTTTTTATTTTCTGCAGCGATAACCAACAAGAGGTAGTACATGGCAACTTTTAAATTTATTATTTTTATGAAAACCTGCACATATGGCATATAGTATCAAAGCTTTCGTCGAGACAAAGGTGACAGTGAAGAAAAATCATAAATCGAATACACAGTTTAAGAGTAAAAACACTTCAAAGTTTGTGAAGTACCATTGAAAGAACTAATGTCATCATCTACCTGCTGTGCATGCTTGCATGCGTTTTTTATGAGAGTTGCGTTAACACCTCAAGCGTGTGAATGTTCTTTCAGCATGTGCACGGTGCACCATGCCAAAACTATGTGAAAATGAACATAACTAAAATTATGGATATGTTCGATACATATGAACTACATATATCATATTTTAGGAATATTCACAAAATACTCAAAATAATACATTATATCAATGAATATAAAAATATTAAAAAAAGATTTTTTGAAGACTTCAAGAATTTTAAATAATTTTCAGGAACACATATGTTTTTTAAAAATGACAAAAATATGGAAATTTGTTGAAAATTTGAAATTCTTGTTAAAACGAGGGAGAAATATTATTTAAGTAAGATGATATAATGAAAAAATGTTTGAAGATTTGAAATTGTCATTAAATCATGAGTGAAATACTTTAGAAATTCATCATACAGTTGAAGCATGTTTGAAAAAATTGAAATAATTGTGGAAATGCGTGTGGAATGCTTTTTGAAATTGATTGATAAAATTGAAATTGGTTCATATATGTCTAGAATAACTAAAACATGTGCGAACATAAACTATTTTCAAACAATTGAAAATTGTGTGAAATGTCTATGAAATGTTTTTGATAACTAAAACAATGAAAATATCCATGAAAATGGCTTCAAAAAGGTTATGAAATGACTGAAATATGACTATTTTTATTTTTATGTGTGAATATCTATGAGTTGCATTGCAATCTTGTGTGGAACACTAAAGAGTCACTACAATAAATAAATATTTAATAAATATGAAAATATTGAACCCAAAAAGAAATACATTTCATTTTTAAGTTGCTATGAGAATTATTTTGATTTTTTGAAATCTTGGAATTGGTTTGGATTTTGTTTAAAATTAATGACTTCATTTAAGCATATACCAAAAAACCAAAATAGAAATAAAAAAGGAAATACAGCTAACAACTACCTGGGTGACTTACGCGTGGTGTGCGTGCATTGGTTCATAGTTGGATGGAGCATGCCATATGGCGGCTCCATTCGAAACTATTTTGCGCCCATATGCCTCTATGAATAGGCACATATTCATTGTCTTTTGCCGTTGTATAAATAGCAGGAATGAGGTTTAAACATTGTGTATTACTCTTTTTTTTCGCAAAAAAAAGTGTTACTCTTTTTTTGTTACACGTCAACCTTTATATTAATACAAACATATCTCATTTCCAAGTTCAAAAAACATCTCTCGTTCTTTGCGATAAAAGAAAAAACAAAAGAACGGAGGCCTAGACCTGTAACCTTGCCAGGACGGGCCGGAGCATGCACGCTTTCCGACAGGCCGGGCCGCGCGGGCCCTGTTGGTTATAAAGCCACAGTCGTCTCTCTCCAAGAAAAAAAAAACGCGAAACGATAATTCGGGGGAAATATAAAGGGAAAAGGAGAAAGCTCCGTGCACTCTGTTTTGCGTCTCGTCTCGGGCTCTCGGCTGAAGAAGAGAAGAACCAAAAATGGTACTCGGAACCCACTCCCCTAGCCCGTGAATTTCCGTCGCGTTCCTCGATTCCTTTCGCGCAGGCGCGGCCGGGTTCGACGCCGCGCGGCGCCGGCGGTCCGCCCGGTCGTCGCGGCGCCCGGTTCGGTGCAGGTTTTGCCGAGATGACCTCGTCTCTGATTTTGTTTTTGTTTTTTTCCTTGGGGATTTCAGGACAGGAGGGCGGCGGCGCAAGGGGATTACGACGAGCAAGGTGAGGCTGCTGGGCTTATTTGTATTTCGCGTAGTCTGCTGCGGAGAAGCCTAGCGAATTTGTTCTGGGATTTTGGGATCTGATTCTGGGTGTGGCTGTGCACTTGCGCTCTGCATTGAATGACGTGCTGGTATGTGTGCAGACCGGCGGGTGAAAGGCGCCGAGGTGTTCGTCGGCGGGCTGCCGCGGTCGGCGACGGAGGGGACACTCCGAGAGGTTGGTTTTGTCTACAGCCGTCAACACCCACTTGTGTATGAGGTGTTGCTTGTTGGTGTCATTCAGGAATGGTGTACTGCGCAAGGACAGACTATTACCTCAAGTGCTTGCATCTCCAATGTGATTTGTAGAAGCCATGTTTCCGAACAGCATATTGTTAGCTGAATAAGTGTCTGTTGGCATTATATATTCCACCGTTTCGTATTGTTTATCTCCACCTATTAGTTTTCTGCAATCCAACAGGGGGTGACCAGCTGGTTTGTAGGTTAATCTGAAACCCTGTTAATGGCACGGTTTACTCGCCCATTTTTGCTGTGGATGTTGTGTAAGTCATGCCAACCAAATCAAATGTATTGGCACACCTAAACCATGTTTTGTATCTACCAGAAGCTTAACTGGTTCTGTAATTTTTGGATGTGGCTTGGTAAATCTGCCTGCAGGCAATATTGCCGTGCTCTAGCTAGTAATAACAGAAATATGTAGTACTACAATGGCTAGAAATTTTGCTCAATTATTGGTTATTGGGCTGCTGAGCTTTAAGTATATTTTCTCCATTGTAAATTAATAATAGTCACATAGTTGATTCGTTAACTTTCATCTATTCGTGTAAAAAAGGGTGTTTTTTTTTTCATTTCTTCTGGTCGGCACATACTCGTTGGACTGACCATTTCATCAGCAGATATTTTCTACTTGTGGTGAGATTGTCGACTTGCGCATAATGAAGGATCAGAATGGTGTTTCCAAGGTCTGGTTTTATTGCAACTCTTGTGGCATTGCAATAAATGTTTCGATTCTTCAGATACTCCCTCTGTTCCATAATATAAGAGCGTGTGTAGTGTCAAAAATGCTCTTATATTATGGGACGGAGGGAGTAATATACTTCGAGTAACTTTTATCACGAAATTTATCAACATTAATTTTCCCGAACTTCCTCAGGGATTTGGATTTGTGAGATTTGCAGAAAGGGAGTGTGCTTATATTGCTAAAAGGCAAAAGAATGGGATTGAGGCAAGAACACCAAACTTCTTTTTAATTGCTGTAGAAATTTCCATATCACACATTGTATGTACATATGTTTTAAAACTTCCTAATCCCGCATTTCCTCAAATCTCAAGTAGAATCTAGGAAATAATCAACTGTTGTCTTTACTATAAGAGAACTTTTTCAATGATATACTATAAGGAATTAGACATTATTGCAAATAAATTGGTGACACCCACCAACCTGCTTTTTATTGTGGCTGAAATGGCTAAATTTAGAGGTTAGTGAGGTAAATTCCTTCAATTACATGACCAGAAAAGAAATTTCAAGTTAGTTATTATACACTCCACCTATCAGTATCATAAATTTGCATGCATTACTAGTTCTTAACAGCTCTGTTAGTCATTATACTTATTTAATGAGCTGTTTATATCCTTATCAATATCATAAAATGTTGTCACAAGTTCACCTTTTTTTTCCTTTGTAGTTTTGTGTTGAGTTGAGAGAGAAAGACGTGTGTTGAGTTGAGAGAGAAAGACGCTAGCTTACTTATTCAGTATCATGGAATTAAACATCTTTATTACATCACATATATTAATCTTGACATGAATAATATATTTGTTGTTTGTCCTCTACTAGCTTCAAGGAAAGCGACTAGCTGTTGATCTTTCTTTGGATCAAGATACACTCTTCTTTGGAAATCTTTGCAAAGGTAAGCTTCACTGAGAAAGAACCTTCATAATCAGAATGCAGAAATTTCCGAAAGCATTTGATCCATGAGATCAGTGCTTGATCTTCTACTTAATAGTTTGAGACCTAAATGAAGGAATGAAAACAGCTGCAAGATCCGCTTACTTCTTTCTCCTAGTCAGCTCTTATCTCATATTGCCCACGAGCTGTTCACAATTGCCCAACCGGAGATATTTATTAGAAGTATGAAAGAACAACAACAACAACAACAACAACAAAGCCTTTAGTCCCAAACAAGTTGGGGTAGGCTAGAGGTGAAACCCGTAAGATCTCGCAACCAACTCATGGCTCTGGCACATGGATAGCAAGCTTCCACGCACCCCTGTCCATAGCTCGCTCTTTGTCGATACTCCAATCCTTGAGTCTCTCTTAACGGACTCCTCCCATGTCAAATTCGGTCGACCCGCCCTCTCTTGACATTCTCCATGCGCTTTAGCCGTCCGCTATGCTGCTCGGAGCTTCGGAGGCTCATACTGAATATGCCCAAACCATCTCGATTTATGTTGGACAAGCTTCTCCTCAATTGGTGCTACCCCAACTCTATCTCGTATATCATCATTCGGACTCGATCCTTCCTCGTGTGGCCACACATCCATCTCAACATACGCATCTCCGCCACACCTAACTGTTGAACATGTCGCCTTTTAGTCGGCCAACACTCGCGCCATACAACATTGCGGGTCGAACCGCCGTCTGTAGAACTTGCTCGTTAGCTTTTGTGGCACTCTCTTGTCACAGAGAATGCCGAAGCTTGGCGCCACTTCATCCATCCGGCTTTGATTCGATGGTTCACATCTTCATCAATACCCCATCCTCCCGCAACATTGACCCCAAATACCGAAGGTGTCCTTCCGAGGTACCACCGCCATCAAGGCTAACCTCCTCCTCCTCACACCTAGTAGTCTTGAAACCGCACATCATGTACTCGGTTTTAGTTCTACTAAGCCTAAACCCTTCGATTCCAAGGCTTGTCTCCATAACTCTAACTTCCTATTTACCCCCGTCCGACTATCGTCAACTAGCACCACATCATCCGCAAAGAGCATACACCATGGGATATCTCCTTGTATATCCCTTGTGACCTCATCCATCACCAATGCAAAAAGATAAGGGCTCAAGGCTGACCCCTGATGCAGTCCTATCTTAATCGGGAAGTCACCGTGTCGACATCACTTGTTCGAACACTTGTCACAGCATTATCGTACATGTCCTTGATGAGGGTAATGTACTTTCTGGAACTTTGTGTTTCTCAAGGCCCACCACATGACATTCCGCGGTATCTTATCATAGGCCTTCTCCAAGTCAATGAACACCATATGCAAGTCCTTCCTTTGCTCCCTATATCTCTCCATAAGTTGTCGTACCAAGAAAATGGCTTCCATGGTCGACCTCCCAGGCATGAAACCAAACTGATTTTTGGTCACGCTTGTCATTCTTCTTAAGCGGTGCTCAATGACTCTCTCCCATAGCTTCATTGTATGGCTCATCAGCTTAATTCCATGGTGAAAGAACAAATACTAAAAATTATCATGGTGAAGTTCTACTGTTCTTTTTTACTGTAAGACCTGTTTTTTTTGGTGCAACAGCTTATCGCTCCACCCCCCCTCCCCTTCTTTTTAAAGATTGGCATTCTGTGTCCAATATCTTGATCGAAGTATGGAGATCAAAATAAATAGAATAATAATCAATACGGAAACAAAAATCACATGACTATACAGTTGATGAAATTGACACCAAGGTCAGATTCTCTACTATAAAAGGAGATGCAGTGTACTAGGAGACCAAGCTGTCAAGTCAACCTCTGTTTTCATTAAAAGTAGGGAAATATGTGTTTTTCGTCCTCAACTATTACATGAATGTAGCTTTCACCCCTGAACTCTAAAACCACTCAAAGCTGGTCGCTCTACTATCATTACAGGACAATTTTCATCCCTTGGAGCAGTTGGCCCTTTGAAAGCGGTTTTGAGTAATGTGGCACTGACGTGTAGCCACATCAACACCACGTGTCTACCATGTCACAGATACATGGTGGTGTTGTGGCTGATATGTAGGCGCACGTCATCCAAAACCACTTTGGAAGGGACAAAACCGCTTTGAGAGATGAAAATTGGACGGTATGGATAGTTGATAGACCAACTTTGGGTGGTTTTAGAGTATAAGGATGAAAGTTACTCTCAGACAATAGTTGAGGGATGGAAAACACACATTCTGAATTTTAGATATATATTCCGTCTGACAAACTTTTGACTTATACTGCGAACAGTTGTTCTTGACAAAATTTCTTGTTAAAATGTTGGTTTATGAGAACTTTCTTATGAAAAAAAACCGCATGTATATTATCATCTAAATTCTTATCATTGTGCTATCTAATTCTTTTGTCAGAATGGAGTGCTGAAGAATTTGAAGAATTGATTCATAAGGTACAACATGTTTCTTTTTATTTTATGCTTCAAGAAAGATCACTGGGATATACAGTTAGTGATACAATTATTTGACCTTCAGACATTCAAAGATGTCATATCAGTTGACCTTGCAACGGCTTCAAATCTTGATTCTTCAACGAGCAAAAGGCGTCTAAATCGAGGCTTTGCGTTTGTGCGATTTTCTTCTCATGGAGTAAGTATCTACTCTTTATTCTGTGCAAGGAAATCCGTTTATGGTTAACTGCATCATCCAGTGCATTCTATTGTGGAAGTCATGATCTGATAGTTTCTTTATCGAACATGACCTGATAAGGTGGGTTTGAGTTTTTTCTGCCGTATAGTATTTTCCAATTATAATTATAACTATTTAAAGGTGCATATAAATCAGCTCCTTTTCATACCTTGTTGACTTTGAGATTATGTGTATTTTTTTTAACATCTTTGCTAGCTCCTAGTTTACTATAGTTGACCATAGCCTTGTCGATTGATTTCTCTTGCAGGACTTGTCCAATATTATTGCCTCTCAATTTTATAAACAATCTTATTGGATGAAACCATCTTATGTCTATATCAGAAATTCAGAATATGTGACTAGATTCTATTGATTCTTCTGCTTATCTGTTGGTGCTGCCCAACGATTCTGCACTTTATTGCTTGCCATAAATCTGTCTACCTGGCAAAATAAGTTCATCAGACAGTCCATCATTACATGCTAAGTAATCGCATATCCTTAGTGCTGCTACCTCAGTTTAGGAAGCTAGACAATGAATTGACACCAAGTTACCAACGTACCTTATGTTCTGCTGACAAGCAGCCCATCTCTTGGAGTCATATACTCAGTGTTGGTTATGAACTTTTATGACATAACATATTTTCTCATCCTTTTCTCTTATATGACTGATTAACATTGCAAAGGACAATCTTCTGTGCTCAACTTTTTGCGTATGAAAATGTTCCCCATACATTCCGGATCTGCAGAAGATATGAAAACCAAAGCAAACAACTTTATACTTCTGAAGGAGTTGCCCGTATTTAATGTCTCCTACAAATCTTTGTTTGGCATACTTGTAAAGAAATATCAGAATTGCAGATATGCTGCTTTCGGTTCACACATACCTCCAATCTTTGATCAAATCTCCAATCTTCACAAGGATTTCTATCCACTACACTAGTTCCTTTACAGAGTGCAGGAGAAAGATATGGCGGCATATCTTTCCTATATATTATATTATATTTATAAAGTTTAGAGCTGGTAGTGGGTCCACTCCTCTTTCTCCAGTTCTACTCGCATGGAGGACCAACATCCTTGCAAAGAGCACAAATAAACAAATACATTCATACTCACATGTGGGACCAGCACTCTTGCAAAAAGTACAAACAACATGTACAGTCTTACTCAAAATGTTGTGCTCCCCCCCTCCCCCATTTCAAAATTTGAAACAACTTCTCGCTCGAATCTGGTGATGGCCCTCGCATAGCCATTTCAGTTGCTCTGTTTCATCACCTCCAACCCCTCCTCGACTTTTCATTCTCATTTTTTTCGTCAGAGCCACAAAATGGTTGTAAGAAACGACGCTCTTCCGATGATCTCCAGTGCTGGTGACCTAACTCGATATTTTTGGTGGTTTCGTTCCAACGCATGGGCACTGTGCTAATTTTTATGTTAATCCCTAATCGTCTCCGATTAAGTAGATGACCTATTGTGACAATTGCTACATCTGACGAGACATTGCATGGAAGGAGGGTATATTAGTGAGTTATACACCAAAAGAATAATTTATACCCTTGCTTACAATTTCTGGGTGCAGCATCTCTGTAATGGGTCTCACGGATCCCACCTGTATATATATTACCCAAAGTGACCAATGGTTAAGTAGTTACAAGGTCAGCTGCAAGCTGCAAGGAGAGGTAGTCAAGCCAAGACTTGGCTGACACCTTATCCACCGGGTTTTTAAACTGATGCAAGCAGAGGTCTAGATCACTACAGATGTTTGTGACGGTTACAGTGGCAGTATGGTTCTCGTTTCTGAAGATGGTGAGCAGCACTTCAGGCCAGACGCAAGGGTCTAGGCCAGCAGGAGTAGCAGTGAGCCAAAGGTCTTGAAATCTTCCTGAAGTTTGTAAACTAGCAGATCCCAGACTCTGGTGGCAGCCGGGCAAGAGACAAACAGGTGTAGAGTGTCTTTGGACAGCACGGAGCAACACGGGCAGTGAGCATCAGGTGCGATATGTTTGTGGAACAGGTTTGCTCGTGTATTTATTCTCCCTCTGAATAACAGCCAGGCCAATATCTTGATCTTGCTCGGGTTTCTAGAACGCCAAATTAAGTCAGCATGATCATCTTCCACTACTTCCTGCATTAATATGTCGTAGACAGCCTTGGAGGAGAAGCTGGGGCCATGCACAAGGAAGCGCTCATCTGGACTGTCCGACAGCTGGAAATCCTGTAACAACAAAGACAGAGCAACAAGCTCGCTCGAGGCAGCGTTGGTTAGCCGGTTCATGAGGTTCGTAAGTAGCTCGTAAAGCATGATGTGCACAACTAGGACGTGTGTGTTTTGAAGTTGGAGTAGAGGCTTGGGAAAGCTTTTGCTAGAGGTTTATTGGTGGGTCAAGTGTCATGCCAAAAGAACGTTTTCTGGCCATTGTTTGAGATCATGAAAGTTATGTCTAGAAGCTTTGGTAGCTGGGTTTGGATAGCTTTTGTTAGGAAGGAGGGTTTTGGGCAGGAAGCTATTTGTGGTAGGCTAGAGAGGTGTTGTTGCTTGATCCAGGAGATCCAGGGTAGCTAAGGTTCAGTGGTGTCTGTAGGCAAATTTCATTAGGAGACAGCTGTTTTGTGTAGCTAGATCTTTGATACCAAGACCACAAAACTTTTTGCCTTCTTTTCGGCTGCTGAAGAGACTTGCTCGGGGGCGCAATGTTTGATTGCGTGGAATTTATGGAGTTTCAATCACCTTGACAACAGGAATGACAATAAGTCCTTCAGTTCCCTCTTCCTCTTCTATCAGTAACTGATATCTGAAGTATCTACTTCGTATTATGTATATTCTGTTCCAACTTCTGTCGTATGTTACTCCTAGCCTTGTCTTTCCGTTCAAATTTTTCGGACGCACATACTTGGTTCCATCAAAAGACATTGAAGCTAGCGAGCCACTCGGCTCCGTGTTTGTTTTTGGTCTTCATTTTTCTTCAGAGATCAAGGTTTTGGTCCTTTGATAGCATATGCAATCCATGGCGCTTCCATTACCCGCTGAATGTGTACTATGCCGTTGTTGCTATTTATTTTGGTTCACTCTTTCTTTAGAAACTGGGAGAACATGTGGTGGAATCAGAAGTCATGTATAGGTAGTACAGCTCCAATGTTTAATCCGAGTTTTAGCATCAGAAAGATGAGAACAAGTATGTAGGAATAAGGAATTGGAATATGGAAATTCAGCATTTGATCTCATCTCTGCAAGTGATTGAATCATGCACTTCCTTGTTACTCATTTTATTCTGTAAACTGTTGTCCCCTCTCTCTCTCCATCTCCTTCGTAATTTAACCCATCAGATACTTGCCAGTGACCGAGCCTTTCTGTTTTGCAAAGTCTGACAAGCTGATCCTTCATTCATTTCACCATTTTCCTTAGCTTCATTTCTGCACAGATGTACTGCTCACAATCGTAAGCTGACATTGCATGCGGCTGAGTCCCACCTCTGACATTAATCATAGCTGCCAATTATGTGTATGTTTGTCAACATATTATGTTGGTTTGTCACTGATCTGAGATTACTGATATGTATGCAAAAGGGGAATATCTATATCATCACGGAGATGTTCTTTAGTCCATGTTATCTGAACAGATCATCTTCCTTTGATTCCTTTCCTCCTAAAACTATCGATCACACATCACAGGCTGCAGCACGTGTACTCCGTATTGGTTCCAGAACAGATTTTATGCTTGGTGGTATTTTGCATCCAGCAATAAATTGGGCTGAGAGGGAGTCTAATGTGGATGCTGATGAAATGGCCAAGGTAATTTCAATGGAAAACGTTTCTTCTTGATTTCAGTATAGCTATTTGATGTTTTGATTGTGTTCTCTATTCTGGTGATACACAGATTAAGACTGCTTTTGTTGGTAATCTACCAGCAAATGCCAATGAGGAATATTTGAAAAAGCTTTTTGGACATTTTGGAGAGGTTTGTCTATCAACATGGCTATCACATGTTTGCATTTACCAATCTTATCTGTGATGTTAATCCTAAAGTGACGTGTAATTGCTGATTAGGTAATTCGGGTTGCGGTCTCAAGAAAAGGACAATACCCAGTTGGATTCATTCACTTTGGCAGTCGTTCAGTAAGTAGTTGTGTACATTCTGATATCTTTTTAAGTTGTATAGCTCAAGTTATAACCAAGTAATTTACATTAATTTTAATTGATTGTAGGAGCTTGACAATGCAATAAAAGAAATGGATGGTAAAACTGTCAGCGGACCTAACCGAGGACCATCTTTCAAGATCCAGGCATGAATAGGAATACCATTTTTTTGGGGCTATTTCTTGCTTCTTAATTTGTTTTTTTTCTGCTTTTGATTAGTCAAATTTAGCCGTGGTATTGTTCATCGCAACAGGTTTCAGTTGCTCGACCTGCAGTAGAGAACGATAATAAGAGAAGTCGTGAAGAGGTGAAAACTAGAAGATCAAATGTATCAGGAGGCAAGCCAGATTATTCTCATGGCAGATACAGACATGATTCGGTTGAACGTCAAACGAAAGCTCCAAGACTATCAAACAGGGTATGGGTGATACACCATATAATCATTTTGTACTATAGCCAAGAAGTCAGATTTATTTGTACAACTGAGCTAGCTTTTGACTTGCTAAAGCTTTAGCTCACTTGTATATCCGTCTAGTTGTCACAAGATCCATCGTATTAAGACTTGATATTGTGCTAATAGGTCTAATCTTTGGCTGATGCACGCTGTAGTACAATTGCTTTAAAATTGAAATGGTCATTAACCTGGCAGCTCTTGATGCTCTGATATAGTCTTGTCTGTTATTGAATCAGGCGGTTGTTGTCTCTAAATGCCTATTATATTTCCATACAAAACAACATAAAGTATAAGATTTGACATCAATACTTGCAGCACGGTTCTTGTGTAGGAATAGAGGGAGTTGAATAAAATGTGTACTTCAGAAAGGAAAAAAGGTGGTATGTTTGTTGACATATTTGCGTTTTTATCCCCTAGGTGGCTGATGTCACTGATCCCTATGAAGCAGCTCTTAATTCACTACCTTCAGCCGTCAACGAACTCTTACTTCGTATTTTACGTCTTGGAATTGGCAGTTCATACGACGTAAGTAATTTGTTAGAGATGTTCCTATTTATCTTCTTTTTTTGAGGGTACAGAGCATCATCGTCCTGTATTTTTCTTCCCAGATTGACATCCATTGCATAAAGAGCCTCAATGAGCTCCCTGAGTCAGGTGCTGTTGCCGTCCTTAATCAGGTGTGTAATTGTTTCACGTAGATGATCTCTGAGCTCTTACCTGAACTTTTCTTTGCCAAAAGCCTCTTACCTGGGCATGGAATGGCACTATTAGTCTGATTAATTCTCGATGCAGTTTTTGATAACAGGTTCTGACAAACGCAATAAAGGAGAATATTTCCTTTCATTAATTGCTAAGGTTGTTACTTATCTTATTCAGCATCTCCCTTTTTCTTTCCTGGCTGTATTTTTAAGCAACTATGCATTCTTATGTATGGAGTTGTGACTTGCAGCGCAAGGTTGAGGCTTTTGGCGCAGCACAAATATTACAGGATACTACTTATTTGTCCAGAAATTCTGAAATACAAACCAAGCGATACCGACATCAAGATTACGATTACACAGCATCCGGGTAGGCATCCTCGAGGGCAATGAACAAAGGACATTGGCATGATCCTGTTTCTCTTTTACGAGCTTAGTAGCTTCTCTGCTTGCATCCTTTTACTGGGTTGCTATTGCAAATATTTCATGTGAATATGTGATCATCGTGATCCATTTTATTTTCAGGAGCAGTAGATACAGCTCCCTGGGCGGTTATCCTTCCTCCTCTTATGTTGACGAGCCAATAGTGTCTCAGTCAAGAAGATATGCCGAAGAAAGACCCGCTGTTGTAAGATACCCAGAGCCAAGATTGCGGCGAGAAGAAGTACTACTTGAACCAAGACCAAATATTGGAAGGCAACTAGATCGAATATACACACAAGAACAGAGTTATAACGAAAGATCCGCACATGAACCCAGGCAGGACACTGGAAGGCATCTAGATCGAAGAGACATACATGAGCATAGTTATAAGGAAAGGTCTGCACATGAAACCAGGCAGGACACTGGAAGGCATCTAGATCGAAGATACACACAAGAACCGAGTTATAATGAAAGATCAGCACATGAAACCAGGCAGGACACTGGAAGGCATCTAGATCATAGAAACATACATGAGCAGAGTTATATTGAGAGATCAGCACATGAACCCAGGCAGAACACCGGAAGGCATCTAGAGCGAAGATACACACAAGAACAGAGTTACATTGAAAGACCAGCCGAAGCTGTTCTCCCTAGGGAAAGAAGATTGGTATCTGCCGCAGGGTACGCCACAAACATAGAACCAGAATTCAAGTCCAGGTCCTCTGCTGAATATTCTGCTGAGCATCAGCAAATGAGGTTTGATCCCTACACGGGGGAGCCTTACAAGTTTGATCCCTTCACTGGGGAGCCCATCAGGCCAGAACCAAGCCTGCGTCGCTCAGGAAGCTTATACTGACTGGATTGATCGGAGCATGTTTCTGAATAAATCCCCGGCACCTCCCCGGGAAAAAAGCCAGAGTCTGCTTCACCTGGCTATGATTTGTGATACCACCTGACATTATGAAACACTCCTTCCGTTTCAAACATAAGGCGTATTAGGTTTCGTTAAGACAAGGCTGTGACCAAGAATTACTTTGTTAACATGTGGGTTACATGACATAAAATTGTTATCACTAGATTCTTATTCGGAAGTGTTTACTGATAAGTTGTGCTATTTTTTTATCAGATATATAAACCACATATTAATGGAGTAACTCTTGGTCAAGGCCTTGCCATAACGAAACCTAGTACGCCTTGTATATTATGAAAAGGTGTGAGAACACTGGAGTATGTTTTATGATTTTGTGACCCTTCTGACATTCGAACTATGCACCAGTGCAAATGCTACAATCTAAATTGTTAGTTCTCTATCAGCAATTGTCACAAACTTTCATTTTTCTACTCTGGCTTTGGACGTTGGCTACTCTTGCTTTCTCATGTTTACTCATCCAAAGCATGCCAAGCAAGATAACCGGTTGACCAGATGGCAAGAGAAGTGGAAACCTGAGGCCTGCTAATACCACTTTCTTTCGTTCTACTACTTGATGGCTACTTCACTTGATTGCTTAATGATGATACCCTTTGCTACTTTGCTTGACTTGAGTTAATGTACTTTGCTTGACTTGAGTTAATGTACTGAATACTCAGGCTAGCCAGGTGTATGAATGTGCGTGTAATTCGCTAAAAAGGAGCTCAACTATAACTTGTGAACGAAATTGCTTACAAGCTGCTTTTCTTCCCCCGTGTTAGTCAAGCTTTTAAAGTTTGAATCTGTTGGTGCTTGCGTGGAAAATGTGGTACTCCCTTTGATCCATATTACTTGTTGCAGCGTTGCACTAAAGCTGCGACAATCTGTTGGTGCTTGCGTGGAAAATGTGGTATTCCCTCTGATCCATATTACTTGTCGCAGCGTTGCACTAAAGCTGCGACAAGTAATATGAATGGGATGGAGTACCTGATTATTCACCTTGTACTAAAGCTGCGACAAGTAATATGAATCGCGGGGTACTTGATTATTCACCATCAAAGATGCCTTTATTTCATTATTATAACGAATGTACTTTTATCTCATTATATTTTTTGTGTATGGTCGTGGTGATTTTTGCAATGATACCAGGCTAATGAGATAAAAATTAAAGGATTATTAGTCAAATCAGATGCTCCATCAGTCGGTTGGATTAATGGGTACAAGCTGGATACCCATGGTAGGGCAAGAGGGAGAGAGCCCCCCTCCTTCCTTATCATTGACATATAGCGCCTAACTTGACACACTAGTGCCTTCATCACACAAGGACCAATCTTGTGGATCATTTGCCAATTATTTGCAAACCCATCTCTGTCCGTGTGCCACTGTTCACATTGTTCTTTCTACACATAATACATTATCTAGCAACAGTACTATTACTATTCTTGCCACTTCTCTTGTGGAAGGAAAATTCCATGAAGAGGAAAAAATTGCAGAAACCAGCGAAACAGACCTTTTTTGCTGCACGATAATGTAGATATAACATCGCCGCGACCCAAGCACTCGGCAACTAACCGCCACATTCATCTCAGAAAAGAAAAAAGGAAAAGGGAAAAGAGGGAGAAAGGGGGATAAATCAGCTGGATCATGGCGTCACATTGGGATCGGAGCACATGTAGCAAAGCTGACTGTGACCAGCCATACAAACATGCCCAACAAACCAATAAGCTGGAGGAACAGTGTCAGTGCTGGAAGAGGGCACGCCACACATGACCAGGGGAATGTATATTGCAAGCAGCTGTGCAGCGTGCAGCAGCAGCAACAGCTTAGCCGCTATGGGAGGGAGATAGGCATGCATGCCTATCCATTATTCAGGGTCCAAGCCCCTAGTTTAATGGTGGTTATGCTGTCATTAGGGGCAGTGGATCGGACAGGACCACCCAACATACACCAGTGCACACACACTGGCACCGGATGTTGCATCTAAACCCCCCATTATCTTTTGGCATTTCTTCGTCCACTTGAGAGTTTGTACATGTGCCACCACGCCTCAGACTCGTGTCTACGCGGGCGGTGCCTATGCGTAGTATTCGTCGCATTTCGATAAGATGCCACGCATTGAAACCGGTTTCCCAAAATTCAAAAGAAATGCAATTTGCGATCTACTATTATATTACACGGCTAAGATATTTGAAAAATGAAAACTCTTGGCTAACCGACTACAATTTAGACGTCGGAGTCGACGAAGTCCCCATCCCAAACAGTTTGTGAAGGCCAAACAAAATACTGGTACACGCACCCTGGTATTATGATGATGATGATTTGAACAAATCAACAAACAGTTCGGGGGTAGCCATCTTGGAAACAAACTAATCATTTGCTTACTGTCCACATTACTGTTCAACTGTTTGAAATTGGTGTGTATTCATGCAGGGAAGATACGGAGAGGCCACCAAACCTACTACAGGATTCGATCGGTGATGTACGAGTTCCATCAGGAGACACCACCGGTAGATGACCGACAGACCGATGATAATTAGGAGGAGATAATCCTGATTTTTCACCGTGGTTTATCTCATCTCATCTCATCGTATTGAATCACTCTGAATTATTTGGGGTGTGTATAACATACTCGCGTCACGTGAGCGGTGGTCCTTTGTTGATCTGGACGTTGTGGTTGCGTGTATTCCGGGCTCAAAAATTCCTCGGTGCGGAAACAGCCGATTAATGTAGGAATGGGGGGCGCTTTGCTGGCGCCTTATCTCCTATGATTCTTCATCCAAGGAGCTGTGGAATTACTTGATTGTCCTTCTATGTGGGTGCTGCCAAAGTGGATAGCGACTGGGGTGGAGGTTCTTTGGCAAGATTATCGCGGCACCGTCCGATCCAGAACCAATGGTTCAGATCACTCACAACTTGCTTAGAAACTAGCTGAGATTCAAGCATATTTTATCAGTTCTTATCATTATTGCAAATGCATATGCCTTTGAAAAATTGATATCATTTTTTTTGCAGTACCATAGAAACTACTGTTTTTTGGTGAGGGAATGCGAATTACTGATAGGCACTAGCAACCAACTCAAGGTCTCAAGCTGGCACTGCCCTTTTCAAAACATTACTCTAAAATGTAGGAGTATTATCCACCGCAGAATAATCTAGAATTGTGTAATACTAAAGATTTTCAGCTACAAACCATAGCTCGCCACACAATTCCAATTTTGTATTTCAGAAAACAGAAAAATAATTAAAAAAAATAGAACAAGAGGGGATGGGAACAGTGAGAGGTCGTATGGGGTGTTGTTTGTAATATGCTTTGCCACCAAACGAATTGACTTGCCACCAGTGGTCCATAACTCCAGCCTCTCTTTTCTACCCTTTTGGATTCTTTCCTACCAAACTCAGCGCCCGTCCTTTGTTAGTACTACAAACCAACCAGACACACAAACAATCCTCTCGCCGAACTACTTACATAAAGCAACCCTTAATTGCATTTTGTCACATAATAGCAAGAACCTCCACGAGATATAGATGGTTCATCCATAAGGCTAGCCATAGTGGGAGTAACGTAGCTAGTGAAATAACGCACTCTAACGCAAATTTGCTTATGTGGCAAGTAGCTAATGAGGAGAGAGATGTTTGTGGCAGCATAATATGTTACCGTAACATAGCGCTTCCCAAGAGAAGATGAGTCTACAAGCTAACAAATGAATCTATCTATAACACTAATACTATGATACTTTGCACTATGAAGGTATCAACTTAGACTAGTGTCATATGCCTGACATTAGTTTTCTTTTTTCCGAAACGGAGGCATAAGCTTTGCCTCATACATTAATTAAGAAGGAGAATAGAGTTTGTTACACCACACATATTACATATGCCTGACACTGGTATAAGTTACTCCCCACATGCTAAGCAGTTAGTTAAGGTCGACATAACAAAGCAAAAGTGCATGCCTCAACAACATATCTCGGCTAGAATGATGGGAGTGAGAGTGAAGCCACACAAAGTCAACTGCATTATCCATGCGTGCATGTGCATGAAAAGATTCATTGCTCTCTAAAGGTGGTAGCAGTACTACATGCACTTTGAGTAGAGAAGCTCAGCCCAAAAGTTAGCTGTTTGCATGTTCGCGGAATTTTGCCAATGTGTTATACTATTTCTTTGCAGCCCTGAATGCTGTCTGCTGGCTAGCTGGCTGGCTAATTCAGCTATCCTTTTTGGCTGAATAATTACTTGAGAAAACAACAAGGCAACAACAAACAATGAATGTTGGCAAGATCTGGGATCCATCGCCACTTTTCCAGCTCTCCGCCGTTAACAACAACCATAGAGCCCGTGAATGATAGTACTGCCTCCTAGGTGTATGACTATGACTGGGACGCAGTGTGTCAATGTCAGTTCAGAGGAAGACTGAGGTTTTTGTTTTCATTGACCAAACAAAGTGCACAGTCCTAACTCCTATTCCTACCGAAATTTAACATTTACAGTTTTGCCAGGTAATTTCCTACCTTCAAGTGCTATTTTTTATTTATTTTTTACGAAAATGATCCAGATCTATTATCAAATTAAGTTCAGCGAAAGTACAAAGCATCTCGAACATAATAAAAAATACATTGAGATTCCAAGACCCACAAACAACCACTACTGTCGCCAAAATGAGCCGCCCACGTGCCCCTATCACCGCTCTCCTACGGGAGCCGGCTTGACCTTGTCGATCACAGCCGGGAAGTCTTCGTGCACATGCTCATAAGCACCAGCGCCCTGGAGACGCAGTCGTCGCCGTTGAACCCTTGCATAGATCTGAAGCACCTGACACCAAATCTCGTCATAAGACGAGAAACCCTAACCTCACCATCGCAAAGAGACGGCAGAAATCTATGCCGGAGCTCTGTCGACTACATCCACACAGACATACTCGAGGAGGATCGGAACCCGGAAGACAAACTCGAAGAAGTAGCGCTGTCATCCGCCTGAGCACCGCACCTGCGAGGACTAAGAACCCTAACCTAAAGTACTAACCGGAGCGGAGCCATCGGGATTCCCCTCCCCGCCACTGGCCACCGGAGCGACAGGTAGAGAGAAGGCGAATCCACGGACTCGCCGGTGAAGTTTGGAGAGAAGAGTCTGCCCTAGCCGCCTAGGGTTAGGAAGGAAAACGAGAACCGCACTTTTGATTCTTCAAGCGCTATTTTGATTCGTAGAATCCAAAATTGGCATGTCCTCTTGATTAAAAAAACTTACGAACCATGTACATAAAAGATAATTTTCTTTAAAAAATTTGAGTTCATTTCCCTTTAAATGAAGGGAGTGCTTCTAGCGGTTCCTCGAAAAAAAGAAGAAAATGAGCCTAAGGTCATGTCCCAAAGGATTTCCCCCCAGAAGAGATCAAACTCAATAGATTATTTTTCCTTCACTATTGAGTTCAGGGTGGCTTACGAGACAATGTCCTGACCTTCAAATGGAACATTTATATAGGAAAAATTCCAAATAACTGAAATCATATGAAAATAATAATCAAAGATGCCAGATTGACAATGGAGTATTTGACATTCAAGTGGGGGTCGGATAATGGAAGGAACTACATTAAACAAAACATATTTTGAGATAGACAGCATGTTAGCATGGTGCCTCAACCCTTAATTTAATTTACACACGCATGTTGCCTTATCATTTGTCAACTACGTACATGCAAGTGCTCGTTCCTCAAATCAAAAATATAATAACAGGTGGCGAGAGTTGCGTATGACTCTGAAGAGTCTGAGGTGTAGCTTCCATTCGAAGTGAAGCGCATGCAAGCAAGCAACATAACTAACCTCCATCCAGATAAACTAATAATACTACTAATAGTCTAATGTTGGGTAAATAAAGCTGGAGAAGCGGCACCCGCACTAGGCCAACTGATGATGATATCAAAATGATCAACCGTGGTAACTGCCAATTGAGTGCATGGGCCGGTGGTGGAATTCGGTGCCGGACCTAATTCCACAGCGAGAGCGACAGTTGGACTCCCCCACTTTGACCATAGCAGGATCAGGTGTGGCTAGGGATGCAAAGAGCACGCAATGTTCACGGCCGTCCACGAAGTATTCCCTCCGTGTTAATTTACTCCGTGTATTAACTTTGATTAAAGTCAAACTTTATAATCTTTGATAAAGTTTATATACAAAATTTTTAACATATACAAATCAATACCATTAGATTCATTATTGAATGTACTTTCACATTGTATGGATTTGTTATGGTAAATGTTTATTGTTTTCTATAAATTTGATTAAACTTTATGGAGTTTGATTTTAGTCAAATCTAATATGCATATTAAATAAAAACGAAGGGAGTAAAAATTACACTAATCTTCATTGCTTTAATAACTGTGTTAGATTGTTTTTTCTGTTCACATGCGGCATCCCTAGGTGTGGCTGGACTTCTAGCAGTACCATGTGTGTGTTTGTGTCCTATTCTTATTCCGCACACGGCATGTCGATCATTTCTAGGCATCCGAAATTCTAATAAATTGCGGACAAGGAAAATTGTGCATGAATGTAGTGCATGCTATACAAGGGAACCCGTGAATTTCACTCCTTTTACACCCAAGATGAATGTAGTCCAGATTAGCCCTTTTGGGTGTAACCGTCGAAGTACCTCCTCTGAACGGGTCGTCGGGTTGGGCTGCCCATGATGAAGTTTACCTCCTCCCTCAACTTTCAAAATTGTTTGGATTTTGTCCCTTCGGGCACATCTGATAAAATTGTTTGGATTTAAACCATCTTCCAGCTTGTACCGCCATTGTGCGACGTGGCAGCTACATTATCTTCACTCTTCTTTTGTCCACATCAGAATCTGAGGTAGCGACTTGAAAAACGATTTCCTCCTAAAATGCCCCCGGGCAAAAATTTGAACAGCTGACTCAGTTAGTTATGTTTGATTTTTCATATTTTAAAAGTAGTCCGCATTTTCTCTCAAATTTTAAGTACCAACTATAAAAAGATTTTCTTCTAAGTTGTTAGTGCAAATGAGCTGAAATTTATACGACCGACGTACTGAATTATGGTTGATTTTTTGTAAAGATATTGGACTTACTGAATAGTTTCAAACTTGGGTAAACAAATTGAAGTACTAGAAAATTAAAATGTGATATTCTTTTCGTAAACCATTTTTACGAATGAGCTGAAATTTGGACAGTTTGCTAGTGAATTATCTTAACTTCCAATTAATATTTTAAATATAGAATATTTATAAGATTTTCAAAACTATTTGAGTTATTTTTTAGGAATAAAACTGTTAATGTAAAGTTTATTTTCGCTTGACTAACAAAAAGGAGAGAGAACATGACTTGGTGAGACGTGTCACATTTCATACAATAAAGCGACAACCATAAGGCTCCTGGCAGTTGCCGATAACTTTTACAAAACATGATCATTTCATACAACAACGTATATCACATCATGTCTTGACCATATCACATCGCAACATGCCCTGCAAAAATAAGTTAGACGTCCTCTACTTTGTTGTTGCAAATTTTACATGGCTGCTACGGGCTTCCAGCAAGAACCGTTCTTACTTACAGCACAAAACCGCAACGGTGATTTATCAAGTTTGTTATTTTAACCTTCAACGAGGACCGCCCGCAGTCAAATTCGATTCAAATAAAGTTGGAGAAACAGACATCCGCCAGCCACCTTTATGCAAAACTAGTTGCATGTCTGTCGGTGGAACCGGTCTCATGAAGGTGGTCATGTAAGGTTGGTCCGGGCCGCTTCATTCAATAATACCGCCGAATCAAAATAAGATATTGGTGGTAAGCAGTATGACGATCACTGCCCACAACACTTTGTGTTCTACTCGTGCATATTATCTACGCAAGACCTGGCTCAGATGCCACTGTTGAGGAACGTAGCATGCGATTTCAAAAAAATTCCTACGCTCACGCAAGATCTATCTAGGAGATGCATAGCAATAAGAGGGAGAAAGTGTGTCTACGTACCATCGTAGACCGAAAGCGGAAGCGTTTCACAATGCGGTTGGTGTAGTCAAACTTTCTTCACGATCCAACCGATCTAGTGTCAAACGGACGACACCTTCGAGTTTAGCACACATGCGGCTCGATGACATCTCCTTCTTCTTGATCCAACAAGTGGGAGAGGATAAGTAGATGGGATCACAACCAACACGAAGGTGTGATGGTGATGGTGGTGGTGGAGCATCGACAATGCTTCGCTAAGCGTCACCGGGACGAGGCGGTGGAACTACGGAGTAACGGGAGAGAGAGGGGCGCCAAGGGCTTGGTGTGTGCTCTTGGGGCGCCCCTCCCCTCTATATATAGGTGGAGGGGCGTGGCAAACAGCACCTCCAAGCCCTAGGACGCAGCTAAGGGGGAGAGGACTTGGATTCCAAATCCAATCCTCTTCCTACTAGGACTCCTTCCTTTTTTGCCTTCTCTAGCCACATGGACTTTTGAGGACTTGGTGCGCCTAGCCCAATAAGGCCAGGACACCACCCCGCAGCCTATGCTAACCCTTGGGTCGTGGTGAACCCACTTGTGGACTTCCGGACCCCTTCGGAATCCCCCGGAACCTTCTGGAAGCTTCCCGGCACAATACCGAAAAAACTGCACCTTTTTCCGGAACCCAAAATATGATTTCCTACATATAAATCTTTACCTCTCAACCATTCCAAGACTCCTCGTGACATCCGGGATCTCATCCGGGACTCTGAACAACATTTGGTTACCACTCATCAAATATCCCAACAGTACTCTAGCGTCAACGAACGTTAAGCGTGCCACCCTGCGGGTTCAAAAACTATGTAGACATGACCGAGACACTTCTTCGATCAATAACTAATAGCGGAACCTGGATGCCCATATTGGTTCCTACATATTCTAAGAAGATCTTTATCGGTCGAACCGTTATGACAACATATGTTATTCTTTTGTCATCAGTATGTTACTTGTCCGAGATTCGATCGTCGGTATCTTCATACCTCACTACTGGAATCAGCTACGTTGCCATCTGCCAGCTCTTTGCCGTCCGCTAGCGGACGGCAAAGAAGCTCTTTGCCATCAGCTACCGAAAAGCAGACGGCAATGAAAGGGCAGACGGCAACAGAGGCCTTTGCCATCTACCCGCTCTTTGCCGTCCGCTGGCTGACGGCAAAGAGGGAGGTGGCACCCACTAACGGAAACGCTTAACGTCCTCCCTCTTTGCCGTCCGCAGCGGACGGCAAAGATTCCAAAAAGCGGACGGCAAAAGCTGGACCTAACTAACCTAACTAGCCGAGCCCCCCGGCCCGTTACTCTCTCTGTTCTCCCTCTCTCCTCCTCGACGCCCACATCCACCACACACGCCCGCCTTGCCGCCCCTCGCCGCCTGCCGCCCCCGCCCCTGCCCCACGCCCTCCCCCCCCCTCCCCACCCGTGAAGCCCTCCATCCCGCCGCCCGCGCCCCTCTGCCCCTTCCTTCACCGCCACCCACCCGCCCGCCCCGCCGCCCCGCCACCCCCCCCCCACACGCCGGCCTAAGGATGGCAATGGGTCAGGTTTGGATCGGGTTGAACAATATCAAATCCATATCCATATCCATGAAGACAGTCTTTGCCCGCCCATGAAAAGATCCATGGGTGAAAAATTATGTCCATGTCCAAATCCGATGGATATCCATATCCACTGGATATCCATTGGGTCCTCTCGGGACATATAAATAACACTTAACACAATATTAACATAAACTCTTCCATTCTTCACCTCGTGGTAGGCTAGGCTTCACATATGGTAAATCAACATCCAATAACAACCTAAGATCATTTAGTATTTTTCTAATAGATGAGAATGACGAGTCATTTAAGAAGGAGATAAAAATAAGGGAAGGGGTGTTAGAGTATGTTTCGGAGGGGATTGACTGTCAACTTATAAAAGTTACGATGTAATTTCTTATGCATGGTTTAGATAAAAAAAGTGTAAAATTGCCGTGGGAGATGTGAACGTGGGGCAGGGGTAGCAGATTTTTCCCCATTAAGTCTATCGGGTCGGGTTTGGGTATATCCATGGGTACAAGATTATATCCATGCCCTACCCATGAACAATTGGGTCGGGTTGGGGCGCCGCCCATGGACACAAAAGCATATCCAAACCCTATCCATTCGGGTCGGATATCCATGGATATCCATGTCCATGGATAAAATTGCCATCCTTACCGACGCCCCACCATCCCCGCCTTGGCCGCCTCGCCTGCTCGCCACCGCCACCGCCACCGCCGCCCGGCCGTCCCACTACCACGAGCCCCGCCGCCCACCCGCCCACCACCCGGCGCCAGTGTCGCCTCTCGGTGAGTATATTTTTTTCTGCTTTTTTGTTGTTGTTTAATTGCTGTTTAATTGTTAGTGTTAATGTTAGATCTAGTGTTAGAAAAGAAGAAGATTTAGTGTTAGTGTTAGAAAAAAGAATATGTAGAAGAAAAGAAGAAGAAGAAGAAGAAAAGAAGTGGAAGTAGAAAAAGAAGAAAAGAAAAGAAGTAAAAGAAGTAGAAAAAAGATGAAAAAGAAGAAGAAGAAAAGAAGTAGAAGAAGTAGAAGAAGAAGAAAAGAAGAAAAGAAAAGAAGTGATATACATATTTTTTTTGCTGTTTAATTGTTAGTGTTAGTGTTAGTTTTAGATTTAGTGTTAGAAAAGAAGAAGATTTAGTGTTAGTGTTAGAAAAAAGAATATATATGTAGAAGAAAAGAAGAAGAAGAAGAAAAGAAGTAGTAGTAGAAGAAGAAGAAAAGAAGAAAAAGAAAAGAAGTAGAAAAAAGATGAAAAAGAAGAAGAAGAAAAGAAGTAGAAGAAGTAGTAGAAGAAGAAAAGAAGAAAAGAAAAGAAGTGATATACATATTTTTCTTTTTTTGCTGTTTAATTGCTGTTTAATTGTTAGTGTTAGTGTTAGTGTTAGATTTAGTGTTAGAAAAGAAGAAGATTTAGTGTTAGTGTTAGAAAAAGAATATATATGTAGAAGAAAAGAAGAAGAAGAAGAAGAAAAGAAGTAGAAGAAGAAGAAGAAAAGAAGAAAAGAAAAGAAGTAGAAAGAAGATGAAAAAGAAGAAGAAGAAAAAAAGTAGAAGAAGTAGAAGAAGAAGAAAAGAAGAAAAGAAAAGAAGTGATATACATATTATTATTCATGTCGGTATTTTTTTTATGTTTTACTAATTTCGTTTACTCCTTGTCATGGCAGGTGTTGAAAGATGGTGGGCGCTGGTTGGGAACGCTCTGAGGACCCTTCTTCATCGACGCGTGGTACGAGGTCTTCCATTCCACACGCACCTCTCCGCCGAGCGTTGCTGGACAGTATGGCGACACCGCTGGGCCCTTATTCGTCGACCGTGGTGCCGAGCAGGGGACGAGGTAAGAAGAAGAGAGGAGCTGGAGCACGTGGTCGCGGGAGAGGAGGTAGGGTGACTGCGAGGGCGCCTTCCTCGCCGCCACCCCCAGCTGTTTCACCCGAGCACGTGACTGCTAGGGTGGACTCGTCCGAGGAGGAGGCTACACGGACTCCGGTCCACGAGCCTCCGGTCCACGGGCCTTCGGCCCACGAGCCTCGGGTTGACGGGACTTCGGGCCACGAGAGTTCGGCCCATGAGACCCCGGTGGAACACATGTCTGGATGGGGTACCTAGCCGGATCAGCCTGAGGGGCCGAGTGGCCATGCTGATGATGGCGGGGAGCCGACTGATATTGAGGAGGAGGGGGGCACCGTCTACCAGCGTGGTTGTACACGGCTCCCGGACGTGCCGGCGACCCGCGAGCAGAGGTGGTTGATTTTCCCTGATGGGGAGAGGTAAGTGCATTTAATCTTTTTGTACCCTTCTGCATTCACGTTTCTTCAAATATCTAATGCGTTGGCCTTGTCATGCTGCAGGGGTTGGGACCACCATCATAGTGTCCGCCGGCTCAACTCCGTCCTTGGAGTTCTTTGTCGGCAAAACTTCCCGGGGTTTGTTACGTTGCCTGGTGAGGGTTGGCTTCCAGAGCTTGGATTGAGTTGGGAGCCCTACTTGGCTGCCTCGGCCCCGCCGGGTGAGATTATCGACGGTGTCTTGTGCAAGACGAGGGCAGACGTGGTGATTAGAAAGTTCTGGGTAATTTCTCCTTTACACAATTAAAATCTTCAACTAGCTAGTTATTAATTGTACTAATCAATATTGTCTCATTTGATTGCAGACATTCTATAGGTGTGAGGAGGGATACGAGGAGGAGGCGGCAAATGTTATCGATAACGTCTGCAAGCGCCTACTACAGAACTTACGGCACGATGCTCGGGTGCAGGCCGTTCGAGACTACTACGCCGCGCGTGGTATCAAGAAGACCAAGCCGGCGTGCCGCGAGAAGTTCTTGAGTAAGGAGGAGTACATGAAGGTAATTCTTAAGGCCTTGTACTTTACTTCCTTCATTTAGTAATTCATAGCCGTAGCGCTCAAGTTTCTATTTCCTAACTTAGGCCCCTCCGAGATGGTGTGCGGATTGGATGGATTTTTGGGAGGTGTTGGTCAATGAGTGGTGCTTAAAAGAATGGCGAGCCCTCCACAACGAGGCCAAGGACAAACGTGCCCAAATGGAAGGTGTGCCACACCATCAAGGCAGCTCCAACTTATATCAGTACGGGCGGAACTGGGTATGTGGTTTGCTTCATAATTCATGCAATTCGTTCGTCATGCTAGCTTTCAGCCCTTTAATTACTAATTTACTTTGTTTCTCTCTTTCAGACATGCTACAATAAGGCGGATAAGGTGCCATAGGTGTACGACCTATATGCCATGGCCCACACTGGCTCTTACAAGAAAGTCAAGGCATTCTCTGCGTCTGACCTCGATGATCCAAAAAACTTCACCAACATCTCCTCCCACGACAAGCTCGTGAAATATAGAGATGAGGGGAAGGCGAGGAAAGGGGAGGACTTTAACCCGAGCCAGGGTCACATTGATACCGAGCTGCTGCTGATATCTGGTGGCGGGAGGTCCCATGGCTCCATAGCCATGGGAGATGGACTTATCCGTTGTCCTAGCACTCTCCCGGAGATCAAGGTGCGCCAGTCGAGCTCCGCTCCTGAGATAAGGCCTCGTGAACGGCCAGTCCAACTCGCCTTAAAGGTTAGTTATACGTACTCAGCTATCTTTCTCCATTACATTGTGTGCGCTTCCATCAATGATTACAAATGGTAACGAGGAGTGGTGTTGCAGGCTGCTATACAAAGTGAGAGAGATAGAACGGAGAAACTTCTGGCGGAGGCGGCGGAGAGGCGGCGGGAGTTGGAGGAGAGGACGACAAAGATGTTGGAGGAGGAGAGGGCACGGAATGACATGCAGGCAAGGGCCATGTACGAGCTCCTTGTGGTAAGTTTTTTCTACACATTAGCCAAAACATTCATGTAGTGTTTGTCTCATTACTAACTAGTATGATTGAGTCGTCAAAACCAAATGTGCAGTCTGTGTGCGAGAAGTCCGGTCAGACCACTCCGCCGATGCCAGTGATTGCTCCTGGGACCATGGTGAGTTTAATTTGAATGGACATTACTTACTAGTCTTAACATTTGAGTGTCATCATGCTAACGAGACATTGGAAATGATCTTTGGTGCAGTGTAACTCCAGACAAGCATCGCACGATCCTTCTCCAGCTACTGGCACGAGCCAGCCCGCTACAACACCCCATGATCACGGTAAGTGTCTCTAGTGTTTTGCTTAACAAATGCATAAATACCTAGACTTAGCTTTATTTCCTCCAATATGCTTTCCTTAATGACTTAGAGTTAGCTTCTTTTCCTCCAAAATGACTTAATAAGCTTACTAACCTCCAAAACCATCCATTTTACCTATGTTAGATCTAAAACGATATGTACTTAGCTTACTTATGTAAAAAATGGCATAATTAGCTTAGTTAGCTCATAAACGATCCATTTCACCTAAATTAGCTCTTAAATGATCCATTTTACCCAAGTTAGCTCTAAAATGACCTATTTTAACTAGATTAGCTCCTAAATGATCTATTTTACCTACGTTAGCTCTAAATGACCCATTTTACCTAGGTTAGCTCCAAAATGACCCATCTTACCTAGGTTAGCTCTAAAATGATGCATTTTACCCAAGTTGGCTCTAAAATGACCCATTTTACCTAGATTAGCTCATAAACGATCCATTTCACCTAGGTTAGCTCCAAAATGACCCATCTTACCTGGTTAGCTCCAAAATGACCCATCTTACCTAGGTTAGCTAAAAAACGATCCATTTCACCAAAGTTAGCTAAAAAACGATCCATTTCACCTAAATTAGCTCCTAAATGATCCATTTCACCTTAGTTAGCTCAAAAACGATCCATTTCACCTTAGTTAGCTAAAAACGATCCATTTCACCTTACTTAGCTCATAAATGACCCATTTCAACTAAGTTAGCTCATAAATGATCCATTTCACCTAAGTTAGCTAAAAACGATCAATTTCAACTTAGTTAGCTCAAAAACGATCCATTTCACCTTAGTTAGCTCATAAACGACCCATTTCAACTAAGTTAGCTCATAGATGATCCATTTCACCTTAGTTAGCTCATAAACGACCCATTTCAACTTAGCTCACATATGATCCATTTCACCTAAGTTAGCTCAAAAACGATCCATTTCAACTTAGTTAGCTCAAAAACGATCCATTTCACCTTAGTTAGCTCATAAACGACCCATTTCAACTAAGTTAGCTCATAGATGATCCATTTCACCTTAGTTAGCTCATAAACGACCCATTTCAACTTAGTTAGCTCATATATGATCCATTTCACCTAAGTTAGCTCATAAATGACATATACTTCTTGTTCTAGTCTTCTTCTTCTAGTCACCTATTTCTAACTTTCTTATTTGCCATTTTGCAGATTTCATTCACTTCATGAAAGCTAGCTTGCTATGATGGAGTGCTTGTTTTTTCTTTGATGAAACTTTGCATTGTATCTAGCTTGCTAGGATGGAACTTGCTATCTTGATCAAACTTTGCATTGTAATATGTATATGGATGGAACAATGTGTATGGATGGAACTTGCTTATGTATGAATGGATGAAACTTAATTATGTGCTGGATATATATGTGATATGTTTGCTGTTAAATAGCCCTGTGAAATATATCTATATATGTCATATATATTTGCTGTGAAAATTGTTGGATTCAGAAAAAACAAAAAAAAGAGCCAATATACAGGCTCTTTGCCGTCTGCCACCGACGGCAAGGGCCTCTTTGCCGTCAGCCGCGGACGACAAACAAGACACATGGCAGCCAATTGTGCTCCCTAGGAGCTGACCCATTTGGCCAGTTTGCCTACAGTGGCAGACGACAAAGAGTAGTGACGTCTAGTTGACATCATACGGCGGACGGCAAAGGCAGGCAAATTTTGCCGTCAGCGGCGGACGGCAAAGGGCTGCCGTTAGCCACCTAACGGACTAACAGCGCAATTTTTGCCGTCTGCTTTCTTTGCTGTCTGCTGCTGATGGCAAAGGACCCTTTGCTGTCAGCCGCGTAAAGCAGACGACAAAGTAGCTGTTTGCCAGACCTTACTTTTCCGTCCACGTTTGCCGTCCGCGGCGGACGACAAAGACCTTTGTCGTCAGCCATTCATGCCTTTGTCGTCCGCCGTGGCAGACGGCAAAGTAGTTGATTCCTGTAGTGCCTAGTTCAATCTCGTTATCGACAAGTCTCTTTACTCGTTCTGTAATGCATCATCCTGCAACTAACTCATTAGTCACTTTGCTTGCAAAGCTTCTTATGATGTGCATTACTGAGAGGGCCCAGAGATACCTCTCCGATACTCGGAGTGACAAATCCTAATCTCGATCTATGCCAACCCAAAAAACACCTTCGGAGATACCTATAGAGCATCTTTATAATCACTCAGTTACGTTGTGATGTTTGATAGCACAAAATGCATTCCTCTAGTATCCGGGAGTTGCATAATCTCGTAGTCAGAGGAATATGTATTTGACATGAAGAAAGCAATAGCAATAAAACTGAACGTTCATAATGCTAAGCTAACGAATGGGTCTTGTCCATCACATCATTCTACTAATGATGTGACCCCGTTCATCGAATGACAATACATGTCTATGGTTAGGAAACTTAACCATCTTTGATTAACGAGCTAGTCTAGTAGAGGATTACTAGGGACACGGTATTTTGTCTATGTATTCACACATGTATCAAGTTTCCGATAATACAATTCTAGCATGAATAATAAATATTTATCATGAAATAAGGAAATATAAAATGACAAATTTATTATTGCCTCTAGGGCATATTTCCTTCACTTTGGTATGGAATCCATAAGTGGCCCTCATAATAGATTCATATGGCAACTTAATTTTCTTTCTTGAAAACTGTTCATGCCCTTCCTTAATGGAAATTGAAATCTAATGTTTCCTTCTTTCATATCTATAATTGCACCAATCTTTCTAAGGAAAGGTCTACTAAGAATAATAGGGCATGTAGGATTGTAACCTATATCAAGCACAATAAAATTTAGAGGCACATAATTCCTATTTGCAACAATAAAAACGTCATTAATCCTTCTAATAGGTTTCTAAAAAGAGGAATCCTCTAGATGCAAATTCAAAGAACAATCATCAAATTCATGGAAACCTAACACATCGCACAAAGTTTTTGGAATAGTTGAAACACTAGCACCCAAATCACACAAAGCATAAAACTCATAATATTTAGTTTTAATCTTTATAGTAGGTTCCCACTCATCATAAAGCTTTCTAGGGATTTGTCGTGGAATAGTCACGTCAGATGTCCTCGTGAAAGGACTTAGTTGTGGAGCCATCGCAACTAGGAAGCTTGAAGGGGTTAAATCGGGACAAGGGACACGAGAGGGTTTATACTAGTTCGGCCCCTTACGGTGAAGGTAAGGCCTACGTCTAGTTGGGTTGGTATTGATGTTTCGATAACCAGGGAGTGAGATACGCTATGCCCGGCTCTCGATGAATTGTTTCTTGCCCTAAGTTGCCCACAGGTCGTCCCCTTATATACACGGGTAACACCCTGCGGCTTACAGAGTCCCGGCCGGCTTATAAACAGAGTCCGGCTCGATGACCAGTTAACTCTACCTTACACTACAAGTCATGCCATCATGGCGGTTTACTACCATGGGCTTAAGCCACCTGTGGGCCTTAAGCTCTTTATTGAACCGCCATCTTCATGCTTGGTCTTGGGCTTCCTCTGATGAGTACTCTTTGCGTAACCCGGCCCCTCCTGGGCGGCTTACACAAATAGTCATATCCCCAACATTAGGCCCCAGATTGATTTGAACCTGTTCATGTCAATCTAAAAAACATATTTAAAGAATTAAATCTTTAGTCTTCTGACTATACATAGGGTTTTTGTTAACCCGCCATGATGTCATCTTCTGGATCCGTCTTAACTCGGCGTGACATCATTCTTCCTTTAACTCATTTTTTATTCCACCGAATCCTTCAACGGATCTCCTCTTTACTGACTACTCCAAAAATCGAGGCGTCAGGGCCACTGGATAATAATTGTTATCTCCTCGTTTCCCGCGTCGTCTCAGTTATCTTTTCCCTAATAGCCACGACTTGGGTCCTTTCCTTTTTACCCTTTCAGTCATCTTCTTCCTCTCCTCTCTGCCGCTCAAGCTCCGCCGCCGTTACCATCGACCCCCTCGTCTTCATCGACTCAGGCCGCTGCATCGACCTGACTGTAACCAGAGATCGACGGCGAGCCTCCGCAGTTCATCCTCATCCGTGAGTTCCTTTCTTTCCCTTTCTTAGATCTATCTTGAAGCTCTGCCAAGTTCATCGGGTTCATCACCACCCGATGCGAATCCTTGCTAGTTTGCACTTCCACAGCCTGTTTAGATTGTAAAACTGTGCAGAACTGCTGCGGTAACCGTTTGTGTTGGTCTTGCACAGAAATAGATCTCATTTCTCTTATTTGGAAACCTCCTTTGAATGCATGAACTTCTCTGCCCTGTTTTTAGGTCTAGAAAATTTCTCCTTTAGAGCGACAGTTTGATTCATAATAATAGCTGTCGTCCATGAAACTTGTTTCTGTCACCCGGAAAGCTTCTTCTGGAAAACTAACTTTTATCACCACTGTCTAGGTGTCCGGTTTAAATAAGTAACACTGAACTGTAAGCCTTGCCTTCCTCTTATGACCTTAAAAATCTTTGAATGACTGTTGATCCTGATAGCGGCTTAAACTTAACTGCACAATCACCCTTATATCATTAGGCCCCTTGCTTAAGCCGCTACTTTAAATAATTTTGAATATTTCTCCCGGGTTAAACTTGAACCAGAGCCTTCTTATTTTGTCAAAGGCCACTGCTGTTATGGCTCCTAAGGCGGCCAAGGCCCCTATGACTTGCAATTGGGTTCCATCCACAGTAACCAAAAGCAAACTTGCCGAGTTTGTAAAGTCTGGCCATCTGCCAAAAAAGGAGGCCATGTCCTATCGTGCCCCTCATCCGTCTGAGGAGATGCCTCAACCCAAAGATGGGGAGGTAGTAGTTTTCACAGACCACATGAACCGGGGATTTGCCCCTCCCGGCTCAAAATTCTTCAGGGAAGTTTTGGATTTCTTTGACCTGAAGCCTCAAGACATTGGACCCAATTCCGTGTCAAATCTGTGCAACTTCCAAGTCTTCTGCGAGGTGTACTTAGGAGAGGAACCAAGTCTGCTGCTGTTCAGAGAACTTTTTTACTTGAACCGGCAGAATGAACGCGCCAACGGGCCTAGCCTTGAGCTTGGCGGCATCTCAATCCAGCGGCGGAGAGATTGCCTTTTTCCTTATGCTGAGCTACCGAGTCACCCAAAAGACTGGAACCAGACGTGGTTCTATTGTCAAGACACCTCCCCGGCTAATGAGAAGCCTCTGCCCGGCTTTTGTGCCCTGCGTCTTGAATCCAACCATCACCTGGCGGATAAGTTAACTCCTGTTGAGCGCCCGCCTCTTAATCCCACCATCCGGAAGATCAAAGCCCTTTTAGGTAACGGTTTAAGTGGCATCGATTTGGTCCGGGTCTGGATCACTTGGCGGATAATACCATTAAGCTGCTGCTCTGGCTTAATGTGTACTTACACCGACGAAAAGGAAGACCCAATGCGTCATAGCCCTGAGGACCTACCGGATGATGTGGTAGATGCCACAGTCCAATCGCTATTGAAGGAGGGCACTGTAACCAGCAACACTTTCGGTTTGCTTCCCTTCTGCAAGAAGAACCCGGCTCCTGCGGTAAGTTACTAATCCTCACAAATACTCTTCAATATCTTACTTTCTGGTACTTATGATTCCTTATCTTTTTCCACAGGCCGATGATAATTTCTGGAAGGTCAAATACGACCATGAGGCTGCCAAACAGGCCAGGGCGGCCAAGAAGACTGAAAGAAAAGCCACCAGGACGGGTACCTCTAAGAAGAAGAAACCCAGCGCCTCTGACATGCTTAAGTTGGACGACTCTTCTTCGGATGAGGAAGAGGTAATCTTTTTTGATTTTCTTTAACCCTTTTGCCATTACCTTACTGATATTTGATCCTTTCAGGAAGATACTGGGAACAGTCAAGCAGCTGGCGAAGAGGTAACTATAATTTCCTCCGACTCAGAGCCTTTGCCAACACAAAGAATCCGAAGGGTGACCCGGAAAGTAAGGTTTTCACACCCTCTCGCTTACCAAGATCCTCAATTTCTTTTGAAGCAACAGCAGCTTGAGAACCGGCGACAGACTCGGGCCAATCAGGACGCAGAGCTTTCCTCCGGCTTACCCCACGTAACCAGGAAGCGTTGGACCGAGGTTATCTCCGACTTACGTTTTGTTTTACCCTTGATGGGTTTGATTCGCCAACCTCTCAATCCATCTAACTCCAACTATCAGGATACCTCCCCTTCTTCTGATGAGTCGATGCAATCAAACATGCCGGCTTTCAAAACGGCTCCCAGGTAATATAACTTTTCTTACTTTAAGTTTATGCATACTTATACTTTGATACTTATCCTTCCCCTTTGATTGACAGCTTGCAAGTAAAGCCCAGCAAGAGGGCAAAGAAGAATAAGCTGTCCCAAGACCCGGTGTTTACTGAACCGGTGCTTGACTCATCCGTTCCTGACAGCTCCACTCATCAGCCACCACCTGAACCAGCTTCTGATATTCCGGAGCCAACTTCTGACCCGCCTGCAGAAGACGTTATTCACAACTCGGATGACCCGGAAACTCCTAGCCCGGCCAAGACGGCTGACCCAGAAGTTGAAATTGTGAAGAGCCAATATGTTGAACCGGCCGACCATCGCCCTTGCCCAATGCATCGCCAAAGAGGAGTTTGCCCAGTACGGAAGTCCAAACAAGACATCACTGATTACTCTCATCTAAGTATTGGTGATATAGTCTCGGGCTATCTGAACCAAGTACACAGTAGTCGTGACCTGGAAATTGACATGGTGAAGCAAATACAGCATAAATCTAAGGTAAAATTTAAGCTTTTACTCTGAATCTTACTTACTGTACCAGCCCCCAAGTCTATTGCTTATGAATGAATATGTTGTAGACTTAATAATCTGCTTGCTATTAGTTTTGTCTGGTTTAAATTGAATATGTTTAACCCGGAGATAACATGAAACTTTGAATTTGGGTTATACATTAGCCCCCAAGTGTCAAGTACCTTTACTTGTAAAGTGCTTGAGACTTAATATGTGTGACTTGGTAAAATAGATTTAAAATTCTTTAAACATACATTAGCCCCCAAGTGCCAAGTATCTTTACTTGTAAAGTACTTGGGACTTGAATGTTATATTACCAAGATTCTTGCCATAACCTGATGTTAATGCAGGCCACCATAAGTCAATTTGAGGCGGAGATTGCCGATCTGAAGAGCCAGTTGAAAACCCAAGAGCTCGAAGCTCAGAAAGCCAATTCCAAGTTTGAATTCATTGTCTCTGAACAAGAGAAGCTGAAGAAAAAATTTGAATCGGAAAAGAAGACTTGGGTTGATGAGAGGGCTTCACTAGTGACTCGGGCTAAAACAGCGGAGGCATCTCTTGCCGAGGCAACAAATGAGTTGTCCGACTTAAAGCGGCAGATATCCCAGATGGTCTCAGCTATCTTTGGTAAGCCGCCCATAAATATTGTAATCCTTCAAGAGTTATCATAATAATTGCCTCCGGCTTACTGTTATACCTATGAATATGCAGGCCCCAGGAGCACCAATCTGAAGGAAAATATGCTGGTCAAGCTTAAGGAAGTGTATACCTTGGTAGAACAGATGTACTCCGGGTCACAGCGTGCATTGACCACTGTGGCCTTATCAAATACCTCTCCCCAACTCCTTCAAGACGTGTTGAGACATCATTCGGTGCTACCTCAATGCATTCAAGACTTAAGGCGGGCATCCGCGAGAGCCGGAGCCGTGGCTGCGTTGAGTCGGGCAAAAGCATGGGTACCAGAGCTTGACCTTGCTGACCTCTCTCTTGGATATCCAAGCCTTAAGGAGGACGGCACTGCTTTTGGTGAACAAGACTTCACTGCCTGTGTTAAAGTCGTACGCCCCCTGGCGACTCTCATTGGGGAGGATACTGATCTCATTAAGTATTCGCTGGGTTATGATAGCGAGAACCGGAGGATCCCAAACACCCCATATGACCACGTCAGCCTGATCCCTCCAACGCGTAAGCATACCTTTGCCCCTGAAGTGGACCCGGCCAGTTTAATAGATGATGAAGCTGAATTTGAAGCTTTGAGCGGCATTGACTGGGCCTCGTCCACCTTCCAGGACAAAACAACCAAAGGAGAGGCGGGGAAGGATAACCCGGAGTCATCAAGCCAGCCGGAGGAATGAGCTGCCAGCCGGGTTATAACTTTGCAAAGAACAATGCTTCACTTGTTTAGACTCGGGGAGTCTTGTAATAGGATAGAAAAACTCCTTGATGTCTGTCATGCCTTATGGTACTTATTGCTTTTGTTAAGCCGCCTTGATATTTTTCCTTGCTCCGTTTTATCCTGCATATAAAATAGGCAAGGTTTCTTGGACAGCTCACTGCGCCAGTGGGTTATAAAATATTGATAACCCGGACATGATCAAAAAACCACATGTATAAGCCGGTTCATGATTAGTTAAAACATAACCATAACATCATACCTGCGACCTTTTTGATAACCTCTCCGGCTCATATAAATTTTTACATGGTACCTTTTAGAACCTAAGGTAACCAATATAAAACCGGAAGGATCAATAACCATCTCCGCAAGAAGGGTTCAATGATAGTTAAAATAATTATACTTGCAATGTTCACAGGCTTCTGATTCGAATACAATCAAAGAACCGTTCCAAAGGGGTTAAGCTAAGATTCGGATATGATCATATAGCCCCCAATGGCTTTGGCGATGCCGATCAAGTGGGTATCGACATCTATGTTCTCTTTGGTTCGAATACGACCTATGTTTGAATAGAAAGCCCCCAAATGAACATAAGAGTTGTTTAATGACGCTGATTCGAATACGATCCACGTCAGACCCAAAGGGGTTAAGCTATGATTCAAATTTGATCAGGAAGCCCCCAAGTGGGTTTGGCAGTATGCGGATCAAGTGGGTATCGACAGCTATGTTCTCTTTAGTTCGAATACGACCTATGTTTGAACAGGAAGCCCCCAAGTGACCATGGCTAGATTCAGATATGATCATAAGCCGGACCAAAGGGAAAGCCAGATTCAGATATGATCCGTCCCCTGTTGGCAATGTCCATCACCTGATAAAGAAAACATGAAATATTCTTTATGGGGAAAAAAGGACAGAGGTCCTGCTTTATTGCCTTATACTCCCTCCGTTCCTAGATGTAGGGTGTATAGTTTTTGGCACGGATATTAAGGAACGCACATGGAGGGATAATTTCACAAGTTTTGGGCGAGATTACACCTGACTAATTGACATGAGAAAATAGAGGAGATCGCCTAATATAAGAAAATGTAATCAAATCCCTCAAAAAATTATCCAAACGAGTGGTGCAACGCAATACACCTTATATTTTGGATTTTTCTCAAAAATCTATACACCTTATATCAAGGAACAGAGGGAGTATAATATGTACATCATAAAAAGGTATCGTTAAAGACTGGTAACTTAGGTGTAGTAAGGCCGGAGATGAGCTATATTTCACGGCCGGCGGGTCTCTTCCTCCGATTTAAATGAGTCCTTGCGCTCTCGAATATCGATGAGATAATATGACCCGTTGTGTAGATTCTTGCTGACCACAAAGGGTCCTTCCCAAGGCGGGGATAGCTTGTGCATATCAGACTGATCCTGGATGAGCCGGAGCACCAAGTCGCCTTCCTGAAAGGTTCTGCTTCTAACCCGACGGCTGTGATAGCGGCGCAGGTCTTGTTGGTAAATCGCCGAACAGGCTATTGGCAAGTCTCGCTCTTCGTCCAACAAGTCAAGTGCATCCTGACGAGCCTTTTCGTTATCCGCCTCAACGTAAGCCGCCACACGGGGTGAGTCGTGCCAGATGTCACTTGGCAGGACCGCCTCTGCTCCATAAACCATGAAGAAAGGTGTGTATCCCGTAGATCTGTTAGGTGTAGTGTTGATGCTCCATAACACGGAGGGTAGCTCCTCCACCCAACAACCCGGAGTCCGCTATAAGGGAACCAAGAGCCGGGGCTTGATACCTTTCAGGATCTCTTGATTAGCTCTCTCTTCTTGACCATTGGATTGAGGATGAGCAACGGCCGAAACATCAAGCCGGATATGTTCTCTTTGACAGAACTCTTCCATGGCACCCTTAGAGAGATTAGTGCCATTATCAGTTATAATGCTATGTGGAAAGCCAAAACGAAAAATCACCTTTTTCATGAACTGAACCGCCGTGGCTGCATCACACTTACTGACCGGCTCTGCCTCAACCCACTTGGTAAACTTGTCCACTGCCACCAGCAGATGTGTCCTTTTGTCTTTAGACCTTTTGAAAGGTCCGACCATGTCAAGCCCCCAGACTGCAAACGGCCAAGTGATTGGGATCATCCTTAATTCTTGAGCCGGCACATGAACTCGTCGTGAGAACTTTTGACACCCATCACATTTACTGACCAGGTCCTCCGCATCAGCATGAGCCGTCAACCAATAGAAACCATGACGAAAAGCCTTGGCTATGAGGGATTTTGACCCGGCATGGCGGCCACAATCTCCTTCATGAATCTCACGGAGGATTTCTTGGCCTTCTGTAGGTGATACGCAGCGTTGAAACGCCCCCGTGACGCTGAGGTGATGTAACTCGCTGTTAACAATTTTCATGGATTTGGAGCGCCTGACGATTTGTCTCGCCAACGTCTCATCCTCCGGCAATTCACCCCGGGTCATATAAGCCAAGTAAGGCACCGTCCAATCTGGGATAACATGAAGAGTCGCCACCAGCTGTGCCTCTGCGTCTGGCACTGCTAAGTCTTTCTCGGTAGGCACCTTGACAGAAGGGTTATGTAACACATCGAGAAAGGTATTGGGCGGAACCGGCTTACGTTGGGATCCCAACCGGCTTAAAGCATCAGCCGCCTCGTTCTTCCTTCGATCAATGTGCTCCACTTGATAACCCGTGAAGTGACCAGCCACAACATCTACCTCACGTCGATAAGCCGCCATAAGGGGGTCTTTGGAATCCCATTTGCCTGACACTTGTTGAGCCACCAGATCTGAGTCGCCCAAGCATCACACCCGGCTTAAGTTCATCTCCTTAGCCATCCGGAGACCATGGAGTAGTGCCTCATACTCAGCTGCATTGTTAGTACATGGAAACATAAGCCAGAGTACATAACAAAATTTGTCACCTCGAGGGGAAGTCAACACTACTCCAGCCCCCAAGCCTTTTAGCTGCCTGGACCCGTCAAAGTGAATAGTCCAATATGTGTTATCCGGCTTCTCCTCAGGGGCCTGTAACTCTGTCCAATCATTGATGAAGTCCACCAAGGCCTGAGACTTAATAGCAGTACGTGGCATGTACTTCAAATCGTGAGGCCCAAGCTCAATGGCCCACTTGGCGACTCGCCCTCCGCCTCCTGCTCAATGATGTCTCCCAAAGGCGTAACTTACCACAAGATAGGGTGGCTTTGAAAGTACTGCTTCAACTTCGGTTTGCCATGAACACCCCGTAAACAAGCTTCTGCCAATGCAGGTACCTTTGCTTGGATTCAATGAGCACCTCACTGATGTGGTAAACCGGCCGTTGAACCGGATGTTCCTTACCGGCTTCCTTACGCTCCACCACAATGGCAACGCTGACGGCTCGTGAATTGGCAGCCACATATAACAGCAAAGGCTCTTTGTCAATCGGAGCCGCGAGAACCGGCGGCTCAGACAGTTGTCTCTATAAGTCCTCAAAAGCAGCATCAGCGGCCTCACTCCAGACAAAAGTGTCAGTTTTCTTCATCATTCAATGGGAGGGCTTTCTCGCCGAGCCGACTTATGAATCGACTTAAGGCGGCAACGCGACCCGCTAGTCGCTGAACATCATTGATGCACACCGGCTTAGCCAGGGAGGTAATCGCCTTAATCTTCTCCGTGTTAGCTTTGATGCCTCTGTTGGACACCAGAAAACCCAAGAGCTTGCCCGCAGGAACGCCAAACACACATTTGGCCGGGTTAAGCATCATCTTGTAAACCCGGAGATTATCAAAGGTCTCCTTTAAGTCAGATATTAAGGTATCCTTTTCTCTAGACTTCACCACAATGTCATCCACATAGGCATGGACATTACGCCCAATCTGGTCATGCAAACAGTTCTGCACACACCGCTGATAAGTCGCGTGGGCACTCTTGAGCCCAAATGGCATAGACACATAACAGAAGGCTCTAAACAGAGTGATGAAAGCCGTCTTCTCCTGGTCCTTAACTGCCATCTTAATCTGATGATAACCGGAGTAAGCATCCAAAAAACTCAAACGCTCACAACCCGTCGTAGCATCAATGATTTGATCAATACGGGGAATAGCAAAAGGGTCAGCTGGACAAGCCTTGTTTAAGTCCGTGTGGTCCACACACATCCGCCAGGTGCCATTCTTCTTGAGGACGAGCACCGGGTTAGCCAACCACTTCGGGTGAAAAACTTCAATGATAAACCCGGCCGCTAAGAGCCGGGCGACTTCTTCCCCAATAGCCTTCCGTCGTTCTTCATTAAAACGGCGAAGAAATTGCCTGACCGGCTTATACTTTGGATCAATATTGAGAGTGTGCTCAGCGAGTTCTCTCAGTACACCTGGCATGTCAGAGGGTTTCCATGCAAAGATGTCTCGGTTCTCACGGATGAACTCGATGAGCGCGCTTTCCTATTTGGTGTCCAAGTTGCTGCTGATGCTGAACTGTTTAGAAGCATCACCCGGGGTAAAATCAACAAGCTTTGTCTCAGCTGCCGATTTAAACTTTAACGCCGGGTCGTGCTCTATAGTTGGCTTCTTCAGGGATGTCATATCCGCCGGGTCAACATTATCCTGATAAAATTTGAGCTCCTCTGCTGCGCAGGCCAACTCAGCATAAGCCGCGTCACCTTCTTCACATTCCAATGCTACCTTATGGCTGCCATGTACAGTGATGGTGCCCTTATAACCCGGCATCTTGAGCTGTAAGTAAACGTAACATGGCCGGGCCATAAACTTGGCATAAGCCGGCCGTCCAAACAGAGCGTGGTATGGGCTCCTGATTTTGACCACTTCAAACGTCAACTTCTCAGCTCTGGAGTCATGCTCGTCTCCAAAAGCCACCTCCAGCTCAATCCTGCCAACTGGGTAAGCCGACTTACCAGGAACAACTCCATGGAAAACAGTGTTAGATGTTCTCAGATTTTTATCAGTCAACCCCATGCGCTGAAAGGTCTCGTAGTAGAGGATGTTGATGCTGCTACCCCCATCCATGAGCACTTTGGTGAACTTATATCCACCAACCTGAGGCGCCACTACCAAAGCCAACTGTCCCGGGTTGTCGACCCGCGGAGGATGATCCTCCCTGCTCCATATGATGGGCTGCTCTGACCACCTTAGATAACGAGGAATTGCCGGCTCAATAGAATTCACAGCCCTCTTATGAATCTTCTGGTCACGTTTGCACAAACTAGTGGTAAACACGTGATATTGTCCACCACTTGACTGCTTCGGATGGCTTTGATAGCCTGACTGCTGCTGCTGCTGTCCACCTTGACCAGACTGCTGCTGATTGTTACCACCTGGATGCCCCTGAAAACCGGAATTTGAACCGCCGCCCGGGCTATGAAAGCCGCCGGCCCCTGAGCCGCCACCAGATCCTTGACCGCCGTCGAAGGTGTTGGAATTTTTAAACGCCTTCATGATGGCACAATCCTTCCATAGATGTGTGGCAGGCCGCTCCCTTGTGCCGTGTCTCGGGCATGGCTCATTGAGTAGTTGCTCTAGAGATGGGCCTGACCCGCCGGATCGAGGCGGTTTACCCTTACGCCTTGGATTGTTACCCCATACGTTGGCATTGGCCACAAACTCTAGGTTACCGTCCGCCTTACGCTTATTGCCGCCTTGATTCCCCGGGTTATGCTGCTGACCCTTTCCATTGTCGTTCCTTTTTCCCTTCCCTGTCTTCTCATCGTCAAACGTGGGATCCTTGGTACTATCAGAATCGGCGTATTTGACTAAAGCCGCCATCAGTGTACCCATATCTGTGAGGTCACGCTTAAGGCACCCCAGCTTCTGCCTCAGCGACTCAAAACGGCAATTTTTCTCCAGCATAAGAACTGCAGAGCGGCGCCCATCTTATCGGAGGAATGAATTATCTCCTTGACCCGGCGTATCCAATGGGTGGTGGATTCACCTCCTCCGCTTGCAATCCGTCAAGTCCACAATCGACATAGATTGCTTACAGGTGTCCTTGAAGTTCTGGATGAACCGGGCCTTTAACTCGCCCCATGAACCAATGGAATTGGGTGGTAAGCCCTTCAGCCAAGATCGGGCTGTTCCATCCAACATCATGGTGAAATACTTAGCCATTGCCGCGTCACTGACCTCTAGCAGCTCCATGGCCATCTCATAACTCTCGATCCACGCCCCGGGTTGTAAATCAGCCGTGTAATTTGGTACCTTTCGAGGTCCCTTGAAGTCCTTGGGCAGACGTACATCACGCAGAGTCGACACCAGGCAAGGGACTCCGCCGGTTCTAGTGGCTACTCCCGCCTCAATAGATGTCATTGGATACTCCGGGTGATCATTCTCCTGACGTACTTGGTCCTGCACCGGATTATAGCCCCCGGGCTGGTTACGTCGTTGGGCATTGCTTGACAAAGCTTCCGACTCCATGCGCGCGCCAGTAACTCGGCCCGGTTCGGCGAGTGGTGCTACCAGTATGGGGAGTTGAATGAATCCTGTCCCGGCTGTAAGAATAGGTCTCCTACTGAGCCAGGGCTGTCTGGAGGAGCTCTCTGCTCCTCCGGGTTTCTACTGCCGCCGCGTCATCACCTTCCATAGGAAGAGCCGCTAAACGCGCTGAGGCGGTGATCAAGTTCTCCATGGGGTTGGAAAAGTGACCCGGTGGAATCGGCACATAACGCGGCGGTGGCATGCTCACGTGAGGTGGCACCATATCCCTAGGCTGAGCCGGTCCTTCTGTTCCAGCTGTCATAAGCCGATCGGCCTTTGGCGGGTTACTAGGACCGGCTCCGGGTGTAGCAAAGAGAACCCGGGGGTCGTAACTCGGAGGTAAACGAGACTGCGTTTTCTGATGTCTCCTCCTTATTACCTCATTGGATGCATTTAAGCTCATCGTGAGCTGGTAAGCTTCGATCGCAGCGCCGTGCCGGGCGACGAGCCGCCGCTCCGCAGCTAGTCTAGTATCCTCAGCTGCCAAAGCCTCCTTGGCCTGAGCTATTTCCTCGTGCACTTGCGCTACCGTTGCGTCATGCTCATCCTTATCTACAGGAATGACCGTGGCGGTTAACAGGGTCGTAAGCTTGTCGATGAGATCCATCAGCACCTGAGCCGGCGGGCGCACGGGGCCGCCTGCCCCGGCTGCTCCTGACCCGGACGTGATCGTTGCGGCTGCTGTAGAGTTTGAACCGGGCTGAGTTCCACCATGAAGATTCCGCCCATCTTGGCGGCTCATCGGGTCCGGAATATCGATGCCATCGAACAGCCCCGAGCGCGCCGTCTTGTACCGACATAACAAAGCTGTTGAGCGGCGGAAGAATCACCGTCTGAAAGGACGGCCGCCTCACCCCATCTTCAGATCCGAAGTTGCTCTCCATGGACGCAGCCCACGGCGGCACGCCATGACCGGCCGAGTCCGGTCTTTCGCGACGCCGAGCCGCCTCGACGAGGTCGGTGCGATTGTCCGCTCAGGCCCGGCCACCGATCCGCCGATGAAGACATGGATTCGGCTGAAGGGGACCCGATATCCGTACTCAATTGAGCCGGCGTCGGGCCCCAGCCTTCGCTGCCGATGTAGATCTTGCCGCGGCGACTCTTGGTCATCCGCCCACTACGCACTTTTGAGCCCTTCAAGTTGCCCTTCAAGAACTCAACCACTGTCGCGCTGGCCCCACGGTGGGCGCCAACTGTCGTGGAATAGTCACATCAGATGTCCTCGTGAAAGGACTTAGTTGTGGAGCCATCGCAACTAGGAAGCTTGAAGGGGTTAAATCGGGACAAGGGACACGAGAGGGTTTATACTAGTTCGGCCCCTTATGGTGAAGGTAAGGCCTACGTCTAGTTGGGTTGGTATTGATGTTTCGATAACCAGGGAGCGAGATACGCTATGCCCGGCTCTCGATGAATTGTTTCTTGCCCTAAGTCGCCCGCAGGTCGTCCCCTTATATACACGGGTTGACACCCTGCGGCTTACAGAGTCCCGACCGGCTTATAAACAGAGTCCGGCTCGGTGACCAGTTAACTCTACCTTACGCTACAAGTCATGCCATCATGGCGGTTTACTACCATGGGCTTAAGCCGCCCGTGGGCCTTAAGCTCTTTATTGAACCGCCATCTTCATGCTTGGTCTTGGGCTTCCTCTGATGAGTACTCTTTGCGTAACCCGGCCCCTCCTGGGCGGCTTACACAAATAGTCATATCCCCAACAGGATTGAAACTTCCAACTCTTGTTTTTCCTCAAAAGATTCCATCATAGCATCAACAATATGTTTAGTAAAAGCTTTATTTTGATTATAAGCACAAGGTGAATTAAGCATGGATTGCAACAAGGACATACAATCAATTAAATAGAAATTATCATAATTAATGTCCTTGAAATCCAAAAGAGTGGGTTCATCGCTACCTAAAGTTTTAACCTCGCCAATCCCACTTTTATCGATTTTTTCATTAAGATCTTCACCCTCGAAATTATTGGGACACCTTTTAGCTAAAGTTGACTCATCTCCAGTCCCATCTTTATCAAGTTTTGCATTAGCAAACAAAGATTCAATAGGAGTAACACCAATCACTTTAAGATCTTCATCATTATAATCAAAAAACTAGAAGAACACACTTTTACAAACCAATATCTTTTAACACGCATCCTAGCGGTTCTTTCTTTAATTTCATTAATAGAGATTCTAGTAGTTTTTAAAGACTCATTAATATCATGCTTCGATGGCATACATCTCATCTTCAAAGAATCAATCTCAAGAGAAATCATATCAACGTTTCTAGCCAAATCATCAATCTTAAGCAATTTTTCTTCTACCATAGCATTAAAATCATTTGAGAATTAATGAAATATTTAATATTATTCTCAAGACCAGAGGGTGTTTTATTATAATTTCCACAAGAATTTTTGTAGGAATTACCATAATTATTAGAGGAATTACTCGGAAACGACCTAAGGTTGAAATTACCTCTATATGCGTTATTACCAAAATTGTTCCTACCAACAAAATTCACATCCATAGATTCATTATTATTTTCAACTAGATCATGAAGGCGCGCATTGCCGCGCCCGCCCATTGTAAAAAAGGAATAATGGTTCAAATTACAGCGCTTCAAGTATATAACCATAAAGAAAGATCGATTTATTTATTGAGAGACCATATGTCCACTTCAAAACTTGACACCGGTTTCTAACTTCCTATTCTAACACATACTCCCTCCGTCCGAAAATACTTGTCCTCGAAATGGTTGTATCTAGACTTATTTTAGTTATAGATACATCGAGTTTATCCATTTCGAAGACAAGTATTTCCGGACGGAGGGAGTATTTATTACCAATAAAAAGTTAGCATTCAATTTTGAAGTAGAAAAACAAAAACGCCCTTGTTTGTTATGGAACTTGAACACCGAAGCGAGAATATGCAAAAGTGCATGCCTTCAGTGTGATAGGACATGATGTAAAATCAATTCCACACTATCACCATCTCATACGTGTAATGGACCAGAAGATGAGCTTCAAAGTGATGTAAGATGATCTGCTATAACCCGCAGGTTCAAGAAAAGGGGATTTCTACCAATCAGAAAATCTACACTATTCATGAGTTATACTATCACATATTTGTTCAGATATTTGAATATATGTTGGTCGTCTCACATGCAAATGCTTTGTTTGCACACAGTATTGTTGTTAGCAAGCATGTAACATAGGCACAATATTATCATCAGTTTTAATACGAATGTGCAAGTATGTTCATAAATAAAAGTTGAGATATATTTCCATTCTTTTAAATACACAGATGATCACGCGCCACATAGTAAAACCTACAATAAAATAAGAATGTTGAAAGGCAATATGGAGCAGCCATCAAATCAGAATTGAGAATAAAAAAACATCTAATCTTCACAGTTGGTGTCCGTATTCTCTTTAGAAAGCAAGGTCGAGTCCCGGCGGCAATACTTGAGAGATGAAAATGATAGAACTAACTCGAACTGATCCATAAGAATAAGTAAACAAATACCTTAACCAAATCAAAGAGAAGAAACTAATCTGCACCCAACACACATGTGATGTGCCCTTGATTGACGTTGAGAGGAAGCAGGAGGAAAGGGGAGAATGAGATCTGAGTGGATAATAGTGGTGGAAAGGGCTGCGGGATGGAAATAGGGATGGTTGCACAACATGGCAAGGATTGGAACCAATACGTGGATGGAGGTGAAGGCCAGAGGGCAGTTTCACCCATGTGTGGAAGGGGGATGAATAAGACATGGCAATCGGTGACATGTTTTGGGACGGCTTGCGGCGGCGAGAGGAGACTCCGCCACCAGCTACGCCTGCATGATTCTAAAATCAGCGATGACCAACACGAAGCCCTGCGTCGTAGCAACCGTCCATTCAGGATGGAACGTTAAGCTGCATTAGCGAATGAGATGGGGTTCAGTTCATTCTCCGGAGTAACAGCCCAGTAACTTTGGGCCGGCCCAGGATGATCAGGCTGAGCGTAGAAAAGGCTGTGGAGAACGCATGGGGCGACGGTAAGATGATCAGGAGCATATAGCGAGATGATCGGACGGTTCAGGGTGTCAAATTGTTGTGAAAGGCTCTAGGTAGCTCTGTTTTACTGTTTTACAATCAAAGTAGACAAAGGCATATCATTAGGATCAATAGGAGCACTCTTACTAGCAATCAATTTCATAAGTACATCCATCTTTCCACTCAAAGTATTAATTTTTTCAATCGCATGCACTTTTTTACTGGTAGAAGATCTTTAGATATGACATTGAGAGTAATTTGTCATAATATTATCTAGGAGTTTAGTAGCTTTTCCTAATGTGATTTCCATAAAAGTACCACCCGCGACGGAATCTAAAAGATTTCTAGATGCAAAATTCAATCCAGCATAATTTTTTTGTATGATCATCCATAAACTTAAACCATGAGTAGGGCAATTGCTTATCATCAATTTCATCCTCTCCCAAGATTGTGCAACATGTTCATGATCAAGTTGCTTAAAATTTATTATATCGTTCCTAAGGGAGAAGATCTTAGCGGGTGGAAAATACGTGGAAATAAAAGCATTTTTACACTTGTTCCATGAATCAATACAATTTTTAGGCAAAGATGAAAACCAAATTTTAGCATGATCTCGTAGTGAGAACGGAAATAGCTTCAATTTAACAATATCATTATCCACATCTTTTTTCTTTTGCATATCACACAATTCAATGGAAGTATTTAGATGGGATGCCGCATCTTCATTAGGACTACCAGAAAATTGTTCTTTCATAACAAGATTCAACAAAGTAGCATTAATTTCATAAGATTCCACACTAGTGATGGGAGCAATCAGAGTTCTAATAAAATCATTATTACTAGTGTTGGAAAAGTCACACAACTTAGTATTTTCTTGAGACATCATGACAACGCAAGCAATCTAGCACACAAGCAAAAAAAGGCAAACGAAAAGAAGGAGAATATAAGGGCAAATATTTTTGTGTTTTTCTGAAAACGTTTTAGAAGTGGGGAAGAGGAAAATGAGAGGCGAATGGCAAATAATGTAAATGAAAGAGATGAGAGTTTATGATAGGTACTTGGTAGGCTTGATGTGTATTCTCCCCGGCAACGGCGCCAGAAATTCTTCCTATTACTTCTTGAGCTTGTGCTGTTATTTTCCTTGAAAAGGAAAGGGTGATGTAGCAAAGTAGAGATAAGTATTCCCCCCAGTTAAGAACCAAGTTATCAATCCAGTAGGAGGAACAACCAAGTCCCCAATAGATGCACCTGCACAAACTAACGAACACTTGTACACAACGGGAAAAAGGGGTTGTCAATCCCTTCAGGGTCACGAGCAATAGTGAGATCTGATAGAGATAGATATAAAACAAACAAAAAGTAATTAAAACTCAGCGAGATATTTTTGTATTTTTGATTTATAGATCTGAAAATATATGATGGAAGATAGACCCGGGGGCCGTAGGTTTCACTAGAGGCTTCTCTCTTGAAAGAAAACATATGGTGAGTGAATAAATTTGAGCAATTGAAGAAAAGTGCATAGTTATGACGATATCTAAGGCAATGATCATGAATATAGGCATCACTCCCATGACTAGTAAAACAAAATGATTATGCATCTACTACTATTACTCCACACATCGACCGACTCCCGCCTGCATCTAGAGTATTAAGTTCAAAAGAACACGGTAACACATTAAGCAAGATACATGATGTAGAGGGATAAACTCAAGCAATATGGTATGAACCCCATATTTTTATCCTTGATGGCAACAATACAATACATGCCTCGCTACACCTTCTGTCACTGGGTGAGGACACCGCAAGATTGAACCCAAAACTAAGCACCTCTGCCATTCAAGAAAAATCAATCTAGTTGGCCAAACCAAACCGATAGTTCGAAGAGAAATACAAAGATATCTTAATCATGCATAGAAGAGTTCAGAGAAGACTCAAATAATACTCATAGATAATCTGATCATAAATCCACAATTCATCAGATCTCAACAAACACACCACAAAGAAGATTACATCGGATAGAACTCCAAGAACATCTAGGAGAACATGGTATTGAAGATCAAAGAGAGAGAAGAAGTCATCTAGCTACTAGCTATGGACCCGTAGGCCTGTGGTAAACTACTCACACATCATCGGTAGGGCAACAAGGTTGGTGTAAAGGCCCTCCGTGATTGAATCCCTCTTCGGTAGAGTACGAAAAAAGGCCCCAAGATGGTATCTCACGAGGTCAGAGGCTTGCGGCGGCGAAAAAGTATTTTTGTGAACACTTCTAGTATAGGGGGAATATTTGAGAATATATAGTGCTAGAATTAGTGTTAGGAGGTCTACGAGGGGCCCTCAAGCCCTGGGGGCACCCCCGGGCGGCGCGCCTCTACGGCTTGTGGCCTCCTCGTGGGTCTTCTGGCCTCTTCTCCAAGTCTCGTAGGTTTCTTCTGGTCCAAGAAAAATCACCGTAAAGTTTTATTCCGTTTGGACTCCGTTTGATATTCCTTTTTGTAAAAGTCGAAAACACAAAAATGATATAAAATAGTATCAAAATGCATATAAAACATTCAAGATGGATAATATAATAACATGGAACAATCAAAAATTATAGATACATTGGAGATGTATCATGCTACATCCATGAAATGGTGTTGACTCTTTAGCCGTCGCTCACGTAACCCCGTGCAACGAGCTTCGACGACAAGGGGACGGCAGCGCATGGGGAGCTACCATGGAGTGGGAGTAGGGGGTGAGGAGAGGGTGAGGAGGAGATGCGACGGTGAGGAGGAGATGCGACAGTGAAGAGGAGAGAGAGCATGGGTTGGCGAGGGAGATGCGGCGGTGATGGAAGCCGACAACAACAACGTCGGTTGACCGGCGAGGGCGAGCAAGGCAGCACGGGGGTGGCTGGCGAGCGCGGCATCGTGCGTGGCCGCCGGCTATCGGCCCGGGGGAGGAGTAGCCGAGGAGAAAGGAAGAAGACGACTGGAGGGGGGGGTCCAAATCCAAAGATGGGACGCGACTAATCGAGCGACTGTGATCAAGCGAGGCCGGTTCTCCGCCAAGTCCCTATACCATGCCATTGAGGCTGCACCGGCCCCAGCACCCCAGATCCATATATGGGCGTTGAGACTGCCACTAAAGATTAGGATCTTTCTCTGGCAATGGATCCAAGGACGGGTTCCTTCGGGCGTGGAGGTGCTCAAACGAAATGGCCCTGGTGATGGGATATGCCCTCTATGCGGGACGGTGGAGGACTCGAATCACATCATCTTCATGTGTGTCCGCCCAATTCCTTTGGAGCTGCATCCGCGAAGCGGTTGGTGGTCGTTGGTGCAACAACAACTTCCTTGACCTCTTTGCGGAAATCCATGCCACCCCTCAACGTGACCGCCACATTAGGTGGCTGTGTATTGGGGTCCTTGCTTGGACTCTCTAGACCGTGCGCAATAAACTTGTGATCCAGCGGGTCCCTCTATGACATGCTACTGACACCATTTTCAAAATGTATGGCTACTTGTAGCTTTGGCGGCCGCTTAGCCAGCCAGGATGGATCGAGACGCCATCAACATCATCATTGCAGATCTTCGCACGATGGCTCTTCGCTTGGTGCCACTGCTCCCTCCACCACCCCCTGAGCCGGATTAGCCTCCGCGAGGCATGTGCTGCCGCTTTTCTTTCCTTCTTTCGTTTAGGGCTTGTTGAGCTGTGCCCTCAGCAGAACCTTGTGTATTTGTTGGCATGTTACTTTTGTGTGTGTGTGTGCGGTGTGAACATTTAGTGAACCTTGTGGCTCTGGTGGTTGCTTTATATATAAAACGGGGTGAAAGCCTTTTTGGGTAATCGAGCGGCTAGGGTGTGACCGGCTGAAATTTTTGGCCGGCGCGCCGGCGCTTACTAGTGCCCTAAAGTAAAACTGAAAACCGTCCATGTGGCTAAGTATATTTTTTACCACGGCAGTAATGAAAAAAGAAACTGACACATGCTGAGCGTCCTTGTGGACACGCAGGCACTTGAAACGCACGGCATATGCACGTCGGAACCATCGCTGCCACGGTTCCACCGCCAGGCTCCCTCCACGTCCGTCCGAAAGCTGCACACATATCCGTCGATTGAGTGGGATGTGATGCAAGAAACCCCTTCGTCGTCACCCGCACCGCTAGGCGATCTGCATGCATCGCCTAGCTAGCGGCTAGCTTGCACCCGACGCACGTACGCACGCCACCTACAATGCGCCTCCTATGTTTTTTTTTTTCTTGTGGCAAACACAATGCGCCTATTTTGTACGCACATAACAGGCAAGCAACGGAACGGAACGGGAAGGAAAGAAACACGCGCTCGGCTGATAAAAATGGCGATGATTAATTTCTAGCCTAATTGGCACTGGTGCGCAGTACTATATATATTAAATTCGGCATAGGAGTGGATTGCTTGCTTCTTCTCCGGTCCTCCTGTCCATTTCTGATTTCTTCCTCTTGCAGTTACGGTGTCAGCTCCTTCCGCCGGTGGTTGGCCCGGATCAACTCACACACACTCCTTCCTCCTCTTGACCTCCCGCCAACCATCGCGCACGCAACGCAGCCCACCATAAAAACTCCGCCACTCGAGCTACGCAACACAACACCGCATTGCTCATTGCTCATCGCTGCCTGTGCCCGACCTCAGGCGACTCGTAGGAAGAAACTCGCGTCATGGTGAGGAGAGGAGGGCTGCTGACTGGCGGGTATGGCGGCGCGTCGTCGTGGAAGGCCGGGAGGGTGATGAGGGCGGCCGTGGCGGCCTTCTTCAACGGCTACCACTGCTTCAGCCCCGTGGCGGCCATGCTCGCGCTGCCCTTCTCCGCGGCCGTGCTCGCGTCCCAGGCCGCGGCGTCCTCCTCCTCGTCCTCGTCGGGGGCGGTGCTGCGCGGCGTGTCGTCGCGGCTGCGGGGCATGTTCCACGCCGCGGGGTTCCCGCCGTCGCCCTTCTTCGCGCTGCTCAACGGCAAGCTGTCGCAGACCGTGTTCACGTACGCGGCCACGCTGCCGGCTGCGCTCACCGTCCTGCTGCTCGCCAAGGCCTGCGTCGCCGGCGTGCTCCGCGCGGACCCGGCGCACGAGCGGCGGCGGCGGGGGCGCATGTCTCTCCCGCCCTGCGGCGCCGTGGCGCGCGCGTACCCGGCGCTCGCGGCCACGCACCTCGTCGGCTCCTTCGTCATGCTCTCCGCCAACGCCGCCGCCTTCTCGCTGCTCTTCCTGGCCTTCGGCGCCGCCGACCTGCTGGGCTTCACCTCCCGCGCGTCCACGCTCGCGCTCTCCGCCGCGGGCGCCATCGCATACTCCGTGGCCGTCGGCGTCGCCACCGTCGTCTGCAACCTCGCCGTCGTGGTGGCGGCCATGGAGGAGCGCTGCGCCGGGCAAGCAGCGGTGCTGCGCGCATGCGTCCTCATCAGGGGCCGCGTGCCCACCGCGCTGGCGCTCGCGCTGCCCACCAACCTGGGCATGGCGGCGGCGGAGGCGCTGTTCCAGCTCCGGGTGGTGTCGCAGCGCCGGAAGGCCGGGAGGCTGGCGCCGGGCGTCGCCGGAGAGGCCTTCTCGATCGCCTACATCCACGCGCTCTGCGTGGTGCTGGAGATCATCGTGAGCTGCATGTTCTACAGGAGCTGCAGGAGGAGCGAGGCCGATGAGCTGAGAGAGCTGGAGCCCGAGGAGAAGGGCGACCTCCAGGCATAGACAAACAATAGCCGCGTAGCTTTGTGATTCTGAGAAACTCTTGGGAGGGTCTGATCAGACGGTCCAGAGAAACATACTACAGTAGTAAACTGGGATAGCTCTACATGATTTCCCTTTTTTCTGAATAGTTTCATTCGTTTGTTTCCTTTTTCTGTTGGCATGGAAATGAAATGTAAAAGATGGTTCTATTGTACAGCAGAAAAAAAAATACCCCGTCAAACTGAAATAAATAACCAGTGGATTTTGCATCGTGCAAAAAAAGGGGGGGGGGGGGATGATATGGGTGGGTTCAGCATTCTGTACTTCTGTTTTGGTTGAAAACTGCCGGGTAAAGTTTGTTTCACATGCTGGACCAGCCATTGCTGAAGACATTATCTAGTACAGAAGAATATCGCAAGCTCTGCCCTGGCGATCACATCTGTCAGGTTTGAATTTCTGTGTTCGAACATAGGGCTTACTGCCAGATAAGGAGCATTTAAATTACAGCATTACTGCCAGTTTCACGGCAGAATTTTTTGGCCAGTAATGCTACAACTTCAACATAAAATGCAGTTCCATACACCACCACAGATGAAATGGGTGATTAGGGGACAGTGGAGAGGGCAGAAAAGAAGAGAGTGCAGTGTGAACTAGCAACAGAGGACCATTTTCCGTTTTGCACATCATCAGACAAAAACACTGAAGCTATCATTTCAGTTGATCAGGAGAACAACCGCATATGTCATATGTTGCTCTTTCAAGACAGGGTTCATGCACAAGCACCTCGATCTCGATGCATGATTTGGCAACAAATCGAAGCATGGCTGTGCGGAGCGGTTACAGAAAGATCAGTATATATATATATATTGTAGAATCACCTGGTTGAGCTACAGTGTTGTGTGTCAACCTATCTATCGTTTCAAAACCGCCTAATCTGTTGGTTGGAAAATTTCCTGTGGTAACAACACTAATCCTTTTCTATTTCTTCTAAACTACTAATCATTGCTTACATTCCTTTCATTTTCCTAGCTTACAACCACTGGCCTACTCCTGCTGCTACTGCTAGTGTAAAACAAATGGGGGAAAATCTAATAAGAAGAAATCTGTACACATGGACCTACGTTAGGTGCTGGGTTAGCTTTGTACAGTGTCATGGACTATCAAACGTGGATGTCCAACCGGAAGTATCTGTACGAAACCAAATAAGTGATTCTAGGTTAGGGTTATGCCGAGAAGAACATTTCACGAGTTAGGATGAAACAGAGCATATGCATAATTGTATGTTTACCTTGTCTTGTAGGCATGAGATGTCCCCAAGGAAGTCATGCATCTGGCGACAGTCGAGCCTCCTGAAGATCTGCATGCTGGCAGAGGTCGTCTGCTGAGGAAAAACTGATGACCGTACCCAAGTTTCGGGACAGATATCATTTGAAGGGCGACCTTGGTGATCCTACATTTCCATCTTTCGATTTTACAGGAGTTCTGTCCTGGCTTGCTTCCTTTTCCGCTTCTTTCAGCGCTTTCTTCCTCTCAGCCTCGATCTGCTTGAGATTCTCCTCGTGCGCCTTCCGAAATAACCCCACAAAGGTCAGAAGGGTGGAAGCAACTGCATAGTTTTCAAGATTCAGTATGAGTAAGAGATAAGAGGGATATCGAATTACTAGCAAATGCTTGCTTTATTTTGGAGATAGATGAGGACATGCAAGGAGTTTAGGACATTGATGCCATTTTTTTAACTTCAAAGTAAAAGAAAGACATTTAACATCGGTTAAATGATAAAGCAGGTCATAAATCGCATAAAAGGAACTGTTGTAGTTCATAGACATGTATGTTTTCCATTTGATATTTACTGGCTCAAAGAGAGCAAACTGAAGAGGGAAATAACTACAGCAGATCTGATAAGGAGCAAACTATAGGAGTATTCTAGAGGCAAATAAGCAAGCCAGTCAAGCAGATCAGACGATCAGGTAAATGGTGATCCCAACCAGGCAACCACTCAACCAGTATTGAAAAAACTGGAGACAGGTAGCAATAAGCCAAAATCACCACAAAAAAGTCTAGCTAGGGGTACTTTGGAGAGAATCCTCGTTAATCCAGCCGAGGTTCAAAATCTCGCCCTTAGCTCGTTATAACATCAACCAATGAATCTCAAGAAGTTTTCTGAGCCCTGACTCCACACTTCCAGGTGAAGCGTCAATTAACTTATTGCAGAAGAAAAACTGAAAATGTATCGTTGTCTTGGTGAAGGGCAGGTGCAGTCTGCCTATACCATTTTAAATCAGACCAAACACATCCATAGTCTCTAGTTTCTCAGTCTATCATCTTAGTGCATCAATGGTCACAACACACTATCTTCACTAAAACTTCACAAGCATAATTGGAAAAGGAGGAAATAAAATATACATTCATTCAGGACCATCTCAAATAGACTGATTCAATTGATAATTTGGCATGGAAATTACCTTGCTCAAAAGGGTATTTTGCAGGGTCTTCTCCAAAATAAAGGGAAAGTGCATCTGCACTTCTACCCTGTCAGCACTTGTACGTCAAAAGTGGACAAATTTGAAGTGTACACTATTAGTAATGAAAGCAGGGAGGGGCACGAAAGGCTTACTACATCAGCGTAGAGTGCTGATAGGGCACGTACATCAGCACCAGAATCATCAAGAAACTCCTTTAAAGTCTACAATGCATTGAAGCAACAAACATATAGAGCATCATACAAGAAAACATTGAAAAATACAAAATAGCTACCAAAACACTTCATTAAAAGCAAATGGTCTCAGAAGGATGGGAAATGTACCTTTCGAAAAACATCAGAAACTGGCCCATCACTTTCTGAAGCAGTTAGTTCCTGTTCAACTTTCTCTAGCCCTTTTACAACTGCCTGCTGTTCGTCCGCCAATGCTTTCAATTGCAACTGTTTAAATAACTCCAGAATATTTAGTAAATATTATCAATGTAAGTCATCCATATTAGTCAGCATGCACAATACCTTCGAAGCAGCTTCCAAGCTAACTAGATCCTCATGAAAATCCAGTAGTTCTGGTGACTTTCCTGCAAGGGACTGAAGAACACTTAAACCAGTCATTAAGTTTTGAAGCATACTGTATATGAATGCAAAAATATGCAGCATGAAGCCATGAACCAAGAAAAATATTGGCGATTGGTTTTCTTCAAATTTATAACACATTGTGATTCTAAGGTCCGCGTCTACGTTTACAACAACACCCATATCATGATCTACAATTCAACACTAAACTAGCCAACTGTCTATAGATTCACGAGAGTTTGAATTATAAACAAATCTACATTACAAAAATAGGACCTGGTCGATAATAATATCCTGCGATTTGAAATCAATGTAAAGTCATATCGAATTACTTATAACCATGATTCAGATTATCCTTTGTTAATACGAGTATTTTCAGACATGGCCTAGTATATGCATACAGATAATTCCAATATTTTCAGGTTGAATTGCCTGTCTTTTTGAGGAAACTGTAGCAAGGCCCCAACAGTGAGCTTATTAATAAACAGAAAAATTACAAGTAATGTACAATATTTACTGGAAACCCTGTGAGTTGATCTCTACAACAAGATGGCTACATGGGATACTAAGCTAAAGAATCCAGCCAGTTAAGCATAGGGGTCTTAAGACTCAGGCTGCATTTGGCATTGCGGTTGATTATGATAATCCAGCTTTTCCGACCAGCTTTTGCCCCTTTTGCTGTTTGGCTAACCAATTTACCCTGCTTTTGTGGTTATTTTTTCGAGCAGATTATAAAATAAGTTAAGCTCATCACAGTTCAGCAATAGTAAACTGAGCCTTAGCCTACTTTTTAAACCTATACAAAAGTAGCTGGCAGTCCTTAAGAAAGTTAATCTTCCACGAAGCAGAGGGTCTACTTTGCTCAAAGATTACATTAGGGTAAAGATTTCAAGCAAAATGGCTTCGAGAAATAGGTGTGCCAACTCTTGAGATGTGCTCTATAGCACGAGGGAGGCCAATTAGTGTGCAGGTAATACCAGCAAGCCACAAGCCTTGCTTAAGTAATGAAAGAACAGATGATCGTGAGTTTCTAGAGTATCGGGTCCACAAAGCACACAGGTGGAACTGTTAAATCTAGTTCCTTCTGATTAACATGTCTCTGGTGTTAAGTCAGTCTTGGAGTAGGAGCCAGGAGAAGGCCTTGACTTTAGGATTGCACTTGCAGTTGCAGGCCCAGAGCCATTTAAGATGACATGGGTTTGGTGATCCTTGGAGACTTATTTAGTTTTTACCTTGGACAATTTTTTGACCCCAGATGCAGCTCCAGACATCATTACTGAGATCATGAAGGTAGATTCTGTTAAGATGTTGATGAAGGTAAAGCAGCTCATTGTAGGCTTGACTAGAAAGCAGAAGGCGAAACATGTGAAGGATATTGACAGCTAGGCTGATCATCCAAAAAGCAAAGCTGGTCATTTATGGTGAAAGAGTGAAGTCTGGCATAAAGCTCACAGGGAGGCCGCTTGATTCAAGGATCGCGTACAAAGGAGATGTTTGCCGCCTCTATTAATATGACATCTGACGATTCTTTTTCACTTGTCACAAAGGCCCAGGGGCGAAGCCAGAAAAAATTATTGCTGGTGTCATATTTGTAAGTATAGTGGTAGCATTGCGTATTTGTAAGAGTATCTTGTTACCTCTAAAGTAGGCTAGTGAAAAATCATTGGCGTCATTTGACACCATTGACCACATGCTAGCTCCGCCCTGTGAAGGCCGAAGACATCAACACCACCAAAAAGAACCCGCATGAGTGGAAGGAGGAGGTGATGCTGTTGTCCTAACAGAGAGGCTGCTCAATTCAAGGATCAATTAAAAAGGATTTTTTTTGTCGCCTCTATTAATATTTGGCGATTCTATTGTACTTGTCACGAGGCTGAAGACATCACGTCACCAAAAGAACCCACACGAGTGGAAGGATGGGGGTGCTGTTGTCCTCATAACATCACCATACCAGGCTAACCCATGGAATGTTCTCCTTACTGTAGAATGTATGAAGTGTTAGATGTGTATAGTTCATTGTGTACATCCCCATTGTATAAGGGGCTTTTATGCACTTTACCACATCTGTATATGTACTGGCCTTTGGCCCTCAGTAAAGCTTAGTTGCTCACTTATCCAACATGGTATCAGATGCTAGGTTAGCCTCGCTCTCCCGCACGATGCAACTCCGTGCTCCTCCTTCCTAGCCCACCTCGTCTCCGGCCACTCCCGCTCGATTCCGGCCGATTTTTCCGGCCGCTCTCGACTGCTGCTGCACCCTCCGCCACCGCCTGCTCCTATCCAGGCCGTCGTGGCTGCACCAGCCCCTTCTGGCGCGCTGCTCCCGTCCGGCCGCGTCGCTCCCGTCTGGCCGCGCCGCCTCTGTCTGGCCGCGCCGCTCCAGCGCGAAGCCGCCGCTCCTGGTGCTCCCGTCCGGCCAGCGCGAAGCAGCAGCTCCTGTCGCTCCTGTCCGGCCAGCGCGAAGTCGCCGCTCCGGGCGCTTCCGTCGCTCCCGATTGGCCGCCGCTCCAGGCGCCGCTCGAGCCTGACCCCAGGTCAATCCCCGGCTGGGCCGCCTCGCTCGCGGGCTCTGCTTCTGCTCGATCGAGCGAGCGCGCTCTCTGCCCGATCCCGATCCCGATCCAGTTTCTGGATCCGTCGACTTATCCAAAAAAAAAACAGCTGCAGAGTGATGTCCTCTTCGGGCTATGTTGCGGTTCCTCGGTGCTCTGTGATCTTTGATGGCACCAACTATTCTGAGTTTATGGGCTTCATGCGCATCCATATGCGTGGACTCCTTCGTGGGTGTTCTCTCCGGCGAGGTCCCTTGTCCACCATGCCCGGTTGCGCCAGTGGCCCCAATCCCGCCAGTGCCGCCGGTCCTTGCTGCTGATGCTTCTCAGGCTGCCCGGGATGCTGCCAAGGCTCTGGATGATGCTGCGGTTGATGCTTATGATCAGCAGGTATCCGCTTATTCCGATGCTCTCTCTGTATACCGGGATGATCTGTCTGCTTACACTCAGTGGTGCAATGATGATGCTCGGGCTGCTGCTGTTCTCACTGCGAGTGTGCTCCCTCAGTTTGCCTCAGAGTTTATGGGACTTGGCACCGTTGCAGCGATGTGGTCTTACCTCTGTCAGCGCTATCAGCCCTCTAGTGATGCTCTCTACCTATCTGTGGTGCGTCAGGAGCATGCACTCCAGCAAGGTGATTCTTCTGTTGATGAGTTCTATTCACAGTGTTCTGCCATCTGGCGCCAGCTTGACTCTCTTCGGACAGTTGTTTGTGGAACCTGTCGTTGCTGTCAGACTACTCGTTCAGATCTCGAGTTTCAGCGGATCCATGAGTTCTTATCTTGTCTTCGGTCTGAGTTTGAGCCTAGACGTGCTCACCTGCTTGCTCGTGGTCGTGTTCCTATCTCCGAGATACTTGCTGAGCTTCGTGCTGAGGAGACCCGCCTTCGCTCTGCTGGGTTGCTTCTGGTTCCGTCAAGATACGCCTGGGCTCTCGTCGTCGCCTCGCCGCCTCACTGCTCTGCCGCTCCTGCCTTCTCCTCCGGGGGGTGAGCCGTCCTCCTTATGCTGAGAAGGGCACGTCGCGCCGTGACACCATCTGTGGTTATTGCTCCCGGTCAGGTCACCCAGAGTCTGATTGTCGCCAGAAGAAGCATGACCAGAGGCGCTCCTCCTCCAGTGGGACTCCTGTGTCCTCCTCGACCCCGTCACTCACTGACCAGGATATTGTTCGCCTCAAGCGTCTCCTTGCTTCCTCAGGCTCCTCGTCAACTGCTTCCGCTGCTGCTGTGACTGCATCCCCTTCCTCACCATCACCGGCATCTACACAGTCAGGTACATCTTCGTGGGTTCTGGATTCTGGAGCCTCCTTTCATATGTCCTCTGATTCTTCCGCGTTGTCTTCTCTACGACCTCTTGATTCGTCTGTTAATGTTCTTACTGCCGACGGCACATCTCTTCCTGTTGCTAGTCATGGTGTTCTTTCCACTCCATCTTTTTCTGTTCCGAGTGTTTCACATGTTCCTCGCCTTACCATGAATCTTTTTTCCGCTGCCCAACTCACTGATTCTGGTTGTCGTGTCATTCTTGATACCGACTCTTGTTCCATTCAGGATCGTCGCACCAAGGCTTTGGTTGGTGCTGGCCCCCGGCGCCGTGAGTCAGAGGGCCTTTGGGAGGTTGACTGGCTTTGTGTTCCTTCCGCTGCCACCACTTCTGCCAGCTCTCATGCTCTTGCTGCCTCTTCGTCTGCGTCCTTCCAGCAGTGGCATCATCGCCTTGGTCACATCTGTGGCTCTCGCTTGTCTTCTTTAGTCCGTCAGGGCCTCTTAGGGTCTGTATCTGGAGATGTCTCCTTACATTGTAATGGTTGCAGACTTGGCAAACAGACTCAGCTACCTTATCCTACTAGTGAGTCTGTATCTCAGCGTCCTTTTGACTTAGTTCATTCTGATGTTTGGGGTCCTGCTCCCTTTGATTCGAAAGGTGGTCATCGCTACTATGTTTTGTTTATTGATGATTTCTCTCGCTACACTTGGCTCTACTTCATGAAATCTCGTAGCGAGGTTCTCCCTATATACAAACGCTTTGCTGCCATGGTTCACACTCAGTTTGCCACGCCCATTCGTACTTTTCGTGCTGACTCCGCTGGAGAGTTTATCTCTCAGCTGTTGCGTGGTTTTCTCGCGGAACAGGGTACTCTTGCCCAGTTCTCGTGTCCTGGTGCTCATGCTCAGAATGGTGTTGCCGAACGAAAGCATCGCCATTTACTTGAGACGGCTCGTGCGCTGATGATCGTTGCTTCCCTTCCACCCCATTTTTGGGCTGAGGTTGTTTCAGCATCCACCTACCTCATCAACATTCAGCCATCGACTGCTCTGCAGGGTGGTATTCCTATGGAGTGTCTCACTGGTCGCTCTCCTGACTACTCAGCTCTTCGTATGTTTGGATGTGTGTGCTATGTTCTCCTTGCCCCCCGAGAACGCACCAAACTGACTGCTCAGTCGGTTGAGTGTGTTTTCCTTGGCTACAGTGATGAGCACAAGGGCTATCGATGTTGGGATCATGTGGGTCGTCGCTTGCGCATCTCGCGTGATGTGACTTTTGACGAGTCTCGTTCCTACTACCCACGTTCATCTTCCTCGAGTTTCTCTGTGGACGACCTTTCTTTCCTTCTCCTTCCCGATACACCTCGCTATGTGCCTCATGTGTCACCCCTTCCTCCAGCACCTCTCCTTTCTTCTCACTCACCACCGACCCCGTCCTCCTCCACCTCTCCACCATCATCTCCAGTCCGTCGCCCTCTCTCACCGTTTCCTCTCCACTATACTCGTCGATCTCGTATTGAGGATGTCTCCTCTGACGAGCCTCCCACCTCTGGTGCACCCCCTCCCACGCCTCCCCCGGTTCACAACCTCCGTGCTCGGCCTCGCCCCCCCCCCGATCGCTGCTCCCCTGATCGGTACGGTCTCTGTTATTGCTGAGCCCACTTCCTATCGGACTGCCATGACTCAGCCTGAATGGCAGCTTGCAATGACCGAAGAGCTTGCTGCTCTTGAGCGCTCTAGCACCTGGGATCTGGTTCCCCTTCCTTCCGGTGTCCGTCCCATCACCTGCAAGTGGGTCTACAAGATTAAGACTCGCTCCGATGGTTCTCTTGAGCGCTACAAAGCTCGTCTTGTAGCTCGTGGTTTTCAGCAGGAGCAGGGGCGCGATTATGATGAGACATTCGCTCCTGTGGCCCACATGACCACTGTCCGCACTCTTCTTGCTGTGGCTTCTATTCGTCAGTGGTCTATCTCTCAACTTGATGTTCAGAACGCTTTTCTCAATGGCGAATTACGTGAGGAGGTTTATATGCAGCCACCATCGGGGTACTATGCTCCTGATGGTATGGTCTGTAGACTTCACCGCTCCCTCTATGGTCTCAAACAGGCCCCTCGCGCCTGGTTTGAGCGCTTCGCCTCTGTGGTGACTGCCGCTGGTTTCTTGCCCAGTGATCATGATCCCGCGTTGTTTGTTCACACGTCTCCTCGTGGTCGGACTCTTCTCCTTCTCTATGTTGATGAAATGATCATCACTGGTGACGACTCTGATTACATTGCCTTTGTTAAGGCTCGTCTTCGCGACCAGTGTCTCATGACTGATCTTGGTCCTCTTCGCTATTTTCTTGGGATTGAGATCTCCTCGACCTCTGATGGCTTCTACATCTCCCAAGAAAAATATATTCAGGATCTTCTTGCTCGCGCTGCTCTTGGTGATGAGCGCACAGTTGTGACTCCTATGGAGCTCAACGTTCAGCTTCATGCCTCTGATGGTGACCCTCTTCCTAATCCCACTCGCTATCGTCACCTCGTTGGCAGCCTTGTCTATCTGGCTGTTACACGCCCTGACATCTCCTATCCTGTCCACATCCTGAGTCAGTTTGTTTCAGCCCCTACCTCTGTCCACTATAGTCACCTCCTCCGTGTTCTACGATATCTTCGTGGCACGATCTCTCAGCGCCTTTTCTTTCCCCGCTCCAGCTCTCTTGAGCTCCAGGCCTACTCTGATGCTACCTGGGCTAGTGATCCCTCTGATCGACGCTCGCTGTCTGCTTATTGTGTCTTTCTTGGTGGCTCTCTTATTGCCTGGAAGACAAAGAAGCAGACTGCAGTTTCTCGCTCGAGTACAGAGGCTGAGTTGCGAGCCATGGCTATGTTGACGGCTGAGGTGATCTGGTTACGGTGGTTACTTGAGGACTTTGGTGTGTCTGCTACTACCTCAACTCCTCTCCTGTCCGACAGCACCGGTGCTATCAGTATTGCGCGTGACCCGGTGAAACATGAGCTCACCAAGCACATCGGTGTGGATGCCCACTTTGTGCGTGCTGCTGTGCAGGATCAGACCCTCGCTCTTCACTATGTGCCCTCAGAGTTACAGCTAGCTGACTTCTTCACGAAGGCACAGACTCGAGCACAGCATGGGTTTTTCCTCTCCAAACTCAGTGTTGTTGATCCACCATGAGTTTGAGGGGGGTGTTAGATGTGTATAGTTCATTGTGTACATCCCCATTGTATAAGGGGCTTTTATGCACTTTACCACATCTGTATATGTACTGGCCTTTGGCCCTCAGTAAAGCTTAGTTGCTCACTTATCCAACGGAAGTCTGACCATGAGCGCATCATTCTGTACAGACAGAACAACAACAGCACCCCCCTTTGTCTTTGCAAACCATATTCAAGTATTCAAGGCTGCAACTGGATTCATATCGACCAGAAAAATCGGATTTGCCTCTTGAGCCAGAGCGCTGTGAATTACCAGTCATCAGATGGCCAGGTGAGATCAGGAAGCGCTGAGAGCACCACGGGACTTCATGGGATGGCAGGTGGGGCATGGGAGGCAAGAGATAAAGCCTATTTAGGCTGTTGAGTCGATTTAGGCTATTTATCAGCTTATACCAATACACATGTATGTTTACACAAAAAGAAATTGTGTATTCATTTCGAATTGAGGTGGGCCTGCCCCTGCCAATCAAGCACCCCTCCTTGTTCTCACTTTGCTTATCGACTCTCGAACATCCATCCTCTACTGCACCTTGCCATCAGGTTATCGTCAATGGTGTTTGCCATCCCCCATTCTCAACTGGCACAAAGCAGATCATTGCCAAAACACAAACTAGTTTGCATGATCCGGATTGGGGTTCTACGTGGATAGCCATGAATCAGCTAACTATAGAATGATATTTTCCTCATTTTTTAATCAATCAATGTCGGCCAATTATTTCCATACCTTGCAAAGAAAGTGCATTAGTGTTGTTCTACTGCTGGTTGCACGGGTCTCTACAAGTTTTAGGATACTGTCCAAGCGGAAACCAACAGCCTGGCCTGCAAGGGAATAGCAAAAAAGAAATTGAAATTAAAATTAAAAAGAAGATACGAGGCAGAGGATAAAATTGTTTGGTAAACAAAAACCCCTGAAGATGCAATAAACTGGTATTGATACAGTTTCAATCTACTCCCCAAAATAGTACCGTACAATAGATAGTTGGAGCATTCTTCCCAACTAATAGTCTAACAGGATAGTTAGAAATCAGCAAAGACATTACCTCTTGGTGTCCCTTCATTTAATGTGTTCCCAATTAACAGAATGTTCTTCATGATCACCTTCAGCTTCTCAGAGCCTCTGAGCTGATTGGCATATCAGAAATGAGTTCTCGCGTGCTAAACATGAATACTGAATGTGAGAAACCTTAGTTGTTAGAATGTTTACCTCCTCACAAGCTGATGCCACGGTCAGCAAATTCTTTCTAACATCCCTAATCTAAGCAGGAAATAAATAAGTGGAGAGTGAGAAAGCTATGAACAACACAAATGACCTTAATCTCTAAAACTTAACAGTGTATGACCTGTGTCTGAAACTGAATCTTGAAAGCAAATATCCTAAACTTAGATTCAACCCTTGGCACCTTCATCAATTCTAGAAAGAACTGCATATATAGGAGAAAGATAAATAGTAAGGTAAACTGAGGTACAAATGTAAAATGTCATTTAAAACTTCAATTCAGATAAAATATGACCAGAGAAATATATAAGAGAAGGAAGCTATAAATTATGTGATAAGCAGGTAAACTTTGATGAAACATGATATTTGCATTAGAGTAATGCGTGTAAGCCAAAAGATATAGCTTTACCTGTTCACATTTTCCAAGAGTTTCCTTGTCTCCTGTGAAGTTCTGCCAGCCAAATTTACAAAATACGTAGAAAAAAACTTGTTCATGATTATACTAGAGACAAGGGGAAAATTCAAGGAAGTGTTAGTTTGGAAACAACCTTTAGAAGCTCCATTTCCTCTTTTGTTGGGCAAAACTTTATGAGATTTTCAACCTGATCAGCATCTAAAACTGAATCGTCCAAGGCCAGAGCAGCACTCTATTATGAGCAAAGAAAGTAAAGACATATCGGTAGAGAAAGTAGACTATATAAAAAAATCTGATATACAGTCACGTGACTTAATTGTGAACAAGAAAAAATGATTTCTGATTATTATTATTGCGGGAAGATTTTCTGAATTAACAGCGCAACTTAAACTTGACCCAACTTACTAACAAGCCAGAATTAATTGGTGCAAACTTCACATAAAATATAAGGAGATGTTTTAAAAAATGAAGCAGCTTACATAAAATATAAGGAGATGTTTAAAAAACTGAAGTAGCTTAGCCATGAACTGAGTTCTCAAGTTCATCAAAATAATGTGATTCTGAAAAACAAATATGCCAAGGACCTCCAAGCAATTTTTCAGGTGAAAGAACCCAGTGGCAAAAAAATTACTAAAACTCATTGATAATTTATTTGAGTTAGTACCCAATCTTCATGCTAACACTTAAATAAAACTGATGAAAACAAGCTATGCTGGATCTTCTACACTACCTAGAAAGAACTTGAGCAATCAACAGGATTGCCCTTCCAATGACAGTATGTGCCCTCTTTGCTACCAGGGTTGCTTATGGTGTTTGTCTTGCTGGCTTTGCCGCTAAGCTCCCTTTCTTGTATGTATGTTTGCTCTTACTCAATGAAATTATATGTGCATGCGATGTTCGCATGTTCTCTAGATACAAAGAGACAACAACTAGTAGGGAGATACTTACCATCATCTCGGAGAGTGGCATTTTGATTTTTGTCAACATGATCTCTGTGTTATTCGCCCGTCGTATATCAATCTGTGGATTTTTCAAGGACACCAACAAAACTTTCAGGGTTTTATTTGCACCAGAGGGACACAAGTTTTGTTGTAAGAAAGAAAATACAACTAAAAGAGTCCAATGCAAGCAGTCAGACAAGCTACTTTGAGGTAGCAAAAAATAAAGACATGCTACGAATGCAAAACCGAGTGAAACACCACCTATGCTCTTTCCTTACAGTAAGTTAGTTCATGAGAAAGGCCGTCGCAACGTGCATGTTCTCAACTTTACTATGACTTCAGTCTCACATTGTAACTTGGAGGAGGTAATTTTACACTACTTTCGTGCATGACCTTACATGTGACACATCATATTAAAGAGCAATCATCGTGTATTGCTTGTTTAAACCTAAAGTAATTAACATACTACGAAATTGAATAGAGTATTGCACTCTGTCTGCGCTGTAAAAACCTGTCCTCTGAAAGGATATTACAGGGTTTATTAATGAAGAAAAGGTACAAAAAATCATGATGTTGACATGCTATGCACCATAAACTTTGATGCCACTTTAAAATTCAGTGGCATAGCCTAGCTAGATGAGAGAGACTGAACACTGGCGGCGCTTTTGCTTATAGTATTTCAAATTGTTGGAGTAAGTTACCAGGTGAATTTTATCGGTTTTCGAACCAAGAGATTTTCCAGCCCCTTCTGATTTCGAGCCGCCTTTTGTCTTTGGAGCGATAGTGAAAAGAGACGCCAGTTCATTCACATCGAACTCGGAATTGCTGCATAGATGGTGCTATCAGTTAGCAGAATAAGAATGAACGTTAATTATATATTTTGCGAGAATTGAGCTGATAGCGACATTTTCTTATCACAGCATTTTACGAGAATTCATATCTTCTGGATCAAACAGTTGAAATAACAAAGAGTACCTATCAGCATCTGCTTGCTTTTGAATTTCTGCCCATACACTTCCTTGCATTGCTCTTGTTACTTTGACCCAGTGCAGTGGTTTTAGAGATGACTTCCGTGTTACAGTAAGTGAGGTTGCGCCCAAGGAACGAAGACCTCTTGCACCAGGTGGAGGGGGGCCACCTCGTCCACCAGGAGGTGGAGGGGGGCCACCAGGTACTCCAGGAGGTGGAGGGGGCCCACCAGGTATTCCGGGGGGCATTGGAGGAGCAGGTGCACCTGGAGGGGGAGGGGGGCCACCTACTCCTCCATGCCCTCTAGGAGGAGGTGGTGGCGGAGTCCCGCCATATCCTCCGGGAGGAGGAGGAGGAGACGGAGCTCCACCTCGAAATCCTGCGGGAGGTGGAGGAGTTGGAGTACCTCCTACCCCTCCAATAGGCGGTGGTGGAGGTGGAACTCCTCCGATTCCTCCAGGTGGAGGAGGAGGTGGAGGTGCCCCTCCATATCCTCCGGGAGGTGGCGGCGGCGGCGGTGCAGCTCCACCAGAGGCTCCAGGAGGTAGCGGAGGAGGTGGAGGTGCCACTTGGTATCCTCCGGGAAGTGGCGGCGGCGGTGGAGCCACTCCACATGGTACAGGAGGTGGTGGCGGCGGCGATGGAGCCCCTCCATGCACTCCAAGAGGTGGTTTTGGAGGTGGAGCTCCACCTTGAAATCCATCTTGCAGTGGAGTTCCTTCTCGTCCTCTAACAAGTGAAGGCAGTGGAGTTGTTTTATTTCCTTCAGGACAAAGTGGAGGTGGAATTCTTTCCTTTTCTTCACAAAAAGTAGTTGGTGGAGGAATTGGAGCTCCGACTTGACATTCTGGTAGAGTTGGAGATGGGCTTCCTTCAGTAGGATGAGGAGGGAAATTCCCAGCGCTCTCTCTAGGTGGAGGTGGTGGTGGCAGCGGAATTCCAGCATCCCTTGTTAGAGGTGGAGGTGGAGCTATTACATGATCCTGGGAAATGGAAGGAGGCAAAAGTGCTTGATGTTGTCCAGAAGGAGGTGGTGGTGAAGGTGAGGGTACATCATGCCTTTTAGGTGAAATTGGAGGCAAAGGGCAAATTACTTCATGTTCTCTAGGCGGAGGTGGAGGAGGTGGCGGAGATGGTGGTGGTGCAGACGGGGATGATGTATCATTTATACGAAGAGCTGGTGGTTGAGGTAAATGGGGAGATGACAAGGATTGTGTTGAGGGTGTAACTGAAGGTGAGGGCAAAGGTTGTGGAGGTGGCAAAGGCGGGGATGCAGGTGGTGTTGAAGGTGGGTGACAGGGTTGAGGTGTAAGTATATCAACAGGTGAAATTCCCCTATGCCAGCTGGGTGGATGTGGTGGGGTTGGAATGGTTCCATGTTCTTTTATACGAACTGTGGAGGGTGGGGTTTCATTGATCAGTTCATGCCGCGAGAATTCCTTGCATGCTTCCAAAGGAGGATCTAAAGACTGTTCATGAGGTACTTCCTCTTTAAGTTTTGAACTTGAAGGATCATTTTCTCCAAGAGGTGGAGGTGAAGAGAGGGGCTGTTTTCCTGGTGCTGCTGCTGCTTCTTTATATGAACAATCTGAAGAAGACTTTGAGCTTATAAGTGGTACCGATTCACTATCATTACATGTAATTGGCAATGGTAGTTGTGGCAGTGGGGGAGGCAGGGGTGGAGGCTGTGGTGTACTATGTTGAGAAGTTTTGGGAGATAGAGAATGAGGCATGTGAAAGAAATACTTTGTATCTTCACTGGTAGTTGGAACATCCATGTCAGTTGATATATTTCTTCTGTTTGCTACTTCTGTGTCTATAAAATCAGAGGCTCCTAAGAGAAAGTCTGTCATCACTATACTACTTTTGGATGGTAAAGTTAGAGAGGAAAAACCTAGGTCGAGAATAGTTTGTCTATGAGGACTAGAGGAGCAAGACCCCTTTTCTCTTTGTGCATGATGAGATATTGAGGTGCTTGAATTATTTTGAGTACAAAGAGTATGTGAAGGAGGAGGTGGGGGTGGGGCTGGAGGGTGAGATGCATACCTGTTGGGAGCAGGCAAAGATAGACTACCTGGATGTAAATCCTTTCCATGTATCTTTGCTGGGTAAGGTTGTCGAGGTGGTGGTGATGGTATCAAGGGAGAATGAGGGTTAACATGTTGTTGACGGTTGGCATGTAATAATGGAGAATAGGAAGTTGACATCTCTATATATGCTTCCAATGAAGAAGATGAAGGTAGAGATGAAGCAGTTTTGATTGGTCGTAGATGGGGATTTACTAGAGATGATACTTCTGATGATCTTAGAGAAACATCCCTTCCGCTTGTAGAAGGAACAGAGTTCAGATTAGATTCGGTTTGCAATGGAGATAGAAAGGACAAATCTGTCGATGATGAACGGAGCACATTACGCCTGGGAGAATATGGTGCAAAAATACGTTGTGTTGACAAAGGAAGAAAAGTTTTGTTATTTAGCACCAGTCGAGACGAGTCAGCTGTAACTGTACTTGCACTGGCATGAGTTAGAGCGTCATTTGCTTCCAGGCTAAATCCTTCAGATAGCATATTCACAGAAGAAATATTTGAAGGTTGGCCTGTCGAGCTGGATACTGAAGCTTCCGTTCCTTCTGTTTGTTCTGCAGATCCGTTATTATTGGAAGCATCAGACTGCTTAATTTTTTGCTCACTGGAACTTAAAATCAGGGTAGCACTTGTGCTCTGCAGGTGTGGCCTCCCTAACAATGCAGGCTCCACTCTGTTATTCTCATCTGTGGGTTCAATCACTAGTACGTTTGTGTCACTGATGCTAGGTTGATCCGTGTTACTATTATTTTCTTGTTTGATGCCATTGACAGAAGTAACACATTCTTCTCCTAGACTATCTCCCTCATCCTGTTTGAGAGCAATGTCAATGTTAAGTCCTGCAGTACTATCAGCCTCTGTCAATATAGTGCTTTCCGAATTGTGGACTGCATTGCCTGATTCAATCTCGCCCTCCAGCACTTGTTTTGGAGTGGTGACTTCAGATATGATTACTTCTTTGATCATCTGAATGTCCTTTGGACTATTGGTTTCCAATATAATCACCTCTTTGACCAGCACATTATCAGTATGACTCAAGTCTTGCTTGGGATCCACTGTCCTGTCCTGCCTTGAATCGCTGTTTTCAACTGTGCAGCCATCATCTTTATCTATGTAGGTAGCAGAACTTGAATTGCTGCTGTCTCTGCCTCCATCTGTTGTACTTTCCAAACTTGACACTACTCTCGTTATATCTTCGTGCATAATATTGGTGTCAACAGATGTGCATGCATTTTCATCATTTAGTATTCCAAATGACATATTCATGTCATTGGTTTTACTTTCTGGTGATCCACCAATATCATCACTGCTCAGCTCAAGACTGGAAAATGGCGAGATTTTCCTGGCTTCAGCGCTTGAAGTACGATCTGAAGAAGCTATGGAACGAAAATCAGCATCCTTGTGTCCATCATGTAAGTCAAGATTACTGAAGATTTCCTCTGCTTCAAAGAACTCATCAGTAGAGCCAACTTCTATCTCATCCCCACAGTCGTCGTCATCGTCGTCGTCATCATCACCGGATGCAATTTCGGAAGACGCATCAGATTCAGCATCAAACTCTGAAAAGAGTACCTGGTTCAGGCATGCACTTGCAATTAACATTAATCGATTTGATAATAAGTAGCCCCAGACATGTAGAAAAAAGCACGGCCTACCTCTGCTTTGAAGTTCTTTGTGAACCGGTAATCAGCATCCCAAGAGACATCAATGTGCTCAAAGTTCAACTGTAAAATGTGAGACTGGATAAAGAAAGTATTGAACATCACCCTAAACATTAGCCTTTCATTTTCTAGGCCATCATCCACATGCAAGCATTCAAGGACCACATCACCTTGGACGCAGGATCCCACATTTAACTTCACTGGCATGTTGTCTGCCTGCAACGGTAGTTAACAAGTAACTAACACAAATAGCAGAATGATCAAGAACTAAGCTGAGCTTGATGGTACCTGTCTGTAACGCCTAACATGTTTCTTGGCTTTGAATGGTGTTGCAAGAGCATTGCGACCTCTATCAAGCGTTAGAATATCCTGCCCATATACTCGAACTATTGGCCTACAACCACCTACTCCATCGAAATTTGGTACTCCTCTAAGAATTACACAATCCAGGGTGAAAGGGATAGGTTGTGTGGGCAACCCCAACGCGTAGTCCATTCTGCATATGTACTGTAGATATCGAACATGAGAAGGCTGTGGATTTAATGTTGTTAACATCTGAAGAAGCTCCTTGGGTGCTTGCTTGTACACCATGTCCAGAGTTCTTTGCTCCCCATTGTATTGTTTCCGGTACAGAAGAAGAGCTGCAAGCATAAATGCCAACACTGGCCATCCGCCTTTCTCACAGTGCATTAGCAGAATATTTTGCTTCCCTTCAAACATAAGCCACCTCTCGCTCAGCCTGAGGAAGTGGATGATGATGTCCAAAGGAAGCAATGGGCATCCTAAGTATTGGCAGGGGTAATCTTTGACTGTAATTCTGTACAGGGAGAACAAGCCTGAAACCAGACTTTTTCCTTCATCTCTGAAGTTTAATACCATCAATGAAGAATCTGCAAACTGCTCACGGAGCTGCAACACAATGCTGTCCAGATAATTCTTGTATTTGAATTGATCCATGGTTTCTGTCGAGAAGCAACAATCGAATACTGCAAGCATTGAACAGAGCAGTCATTTTCTCTTCATGTCAAACTGGACTTGTAACTGTAAGCATATTCACGAAGATTTTAGCAGCATGGTGCAAGGCTGGCAGGCACTACTTGTTGAAAACAATCAGATATGGGAATAGCAGCACTACATGATAATTTTTGGAGCCTCTGTTCGCACAGTTCAGTAAAAAAATTGAAAACCTATACGACTCACAAGATTTAAGTGTTTGATTGGAAAAAGGAGTGGCACGTTCATGTTGTAGTTTTGTCTCCCGCTTCAGTCTTGTTCTAGTTCTCAAATTATAACTGCATGATAGTGATCATGCGCCTGTTTTGCCTTAGTTATACAGCCACTTGTTCTTTTCCATAGGTTAGAACAGCACATTCATTTGCATTGGCCTAAGTAAACTAGAATGGCTTTAAAAAAAGAAGCTAATGCAGCACGTACATAATGTATACATTAGTGATAAAATGTGGGGGGAAAGAATAAAATCTTGTACTAGCAGTTTCTTCCCGTATAGACCAAATTATTACGTAAAACAGCTAAATTTATGAGGCTAAAAGAGCTATAATAATAAAAAATCGCGAGCAATTCCATGCCCCCTTGTATCCTTGGCGAATTGCCCCAACATTTCAAGAGGACGAGGCGGGCAGGGTTACCGTAGACGCGGTCTGCGATCTCGAGGAGCCGATCCGGCGGCTTCCGGTAGAACAGCCTCCGGAACAGCGCCATTTCCTCCTCCTCCCCGTTGCCGCCGTCTCCGGCGGCCTAGGTTGCGGCACCCCCCTTCCTGATCGCGTCCGCCTGCTCAAGCGCAACCAGCGACCGAGGAGCACTACCAACGACGCCTCGCCCGCGCCGCCGCGGCCGCCGGCGACCCCACGACCCAGCTCCGGCACGCGACGCGCGCGGGGGGAGGCAATGCGCGGCGGAATTCGCCCCTCGCTAGGGTTTCGCCCTCGTATTTTTCCTCAAATTTTTTGGTGCGAAAAAATCTCTGTTTTTTGGGGTCGCTGCTAATTTTTTGGTGTTTGAGGTGGCGGAGAAGGAAGCGGAAGGAGAGGAGAGAGAGAAGGAAGAAAGGAGGGAGGAAGGAGGAGGCGGCACGAGACGGAACAGCAGAAACTACGGCTCGGCTCGGCTCGGCTCGGCTGTTTGGGAGTTTTTTTAAAACAGTTTTGCTAAAGCACATTGCTCTAAGAGCATCTCCAGCTGTTCGGCTCACCAGGCGGCAAAAAAAGCCGTCTGGGGGCGAACTGGCGCAAGTTTGGCGCGTGGGAGCGATTCCGTTCCCAATCGTCGTCCATCAAGTCGCCGCCAATATCGCGTGAGGTCGACGAAATTATGTACAAACTTGTGCAACCTCGGCGATCTGGTACGAACTCGGCGAAATTTCATTGAAATTTGTACAAAAAAAGAAGTAAAAACATGCAAACAATGACAAACTACGCCACACTAGCCACTGCGCCGCGTCCACCGCCCGCCATCTACATGCCGAGAAGCCTGTAGAAACGGGTGTAGTCGCCGCTGTCGTCGTCGTCGTCGCTGCCCACCGAAGCCACCGCCGCCCCGCCGCACTCGCCAGGGGTTGCCGACGCGCGGGGCACTGGACGGTCCGGCCTCGTCCTCCTCGTCGCTGTCGAGGACGATGATGCCGCCCTCCTCGCGCCCGCGGCGCCGGGCCTGGAGCTCCGCGTATGCCTGACGCTGGCGGCGCACCTGCTCGCGAACTTAGTCCTCCTTCGCCCATTTTAGGGCGGCCTCGTCGTCGGGGGCCACCATGTCGACGTGCTTCGGCTTCACGGGGAGCAGGCCTGACTCGGGCTTCGGCCGGACTAGGCGAAGGGAGCGCGGGGACCCTCGTTGATGACGAGGGCGCCGCTGCGGGTGTGGTGCCACTGCGGTGTCTCCTCCGGCTCTGGCTTGACGGGACGGAGAGCCTGCGAGCCGGAGCCCGACAACGAGGACGTCGGCTCCATTCGCCGCAGCGTCTAGGAACTGCCACTGCGGCGAGAGAAGGACGGCCGCGTCGGGTACTCGAGGCGCGACACGTTGCCGGTCTCGATGTGGTCGAGGACGGCCTCGAGGATGCGACGTGGGACGCCCCACCACTAGCGCCGTCCATCGGCATTGAGGCGGCCGCGGGGAATGACGCCGTTGACGGAGGCGATCTACTCTTCACGGCGGCGCTCGAAGTACATCGTCCACGGCGTTTCACTGTCGGGCGCGTACCTCGGCTCGTTCCGCTGTTACTCCGTCAGGAAGGAACAGATGCGGGCGATCTCAGCCCGCCGTGCCACCCCTTCGGGCACCGGGACACCGCCGTCGCTTAGCCTTCGCGTCCTCGGCACACGCATGTCTGGGGGCGCCGGGTACTCGACCTCGTAGAGGAGGCGCGCCTCCAGCTCTTGGAGATGGCGGCGGGCGAAGCCGTTCGCCGCCGCGTCGTTGCCTGGAAACCTCTCGGCCATTTTTGCTCGTCGGTGGGAAGGGGGAAAGGGCTGCTTTGCAATGCGGATGCAGGGGGGTTGTGGCGCTCACCGACGGGGAGGGATCGCCTTTTATAGCCCCAGCGGGGCGGCGAGAGCCTGCATGCTGGGCGATGCATGGCGGGAACGGGCGGGACGCGCGTCAGCGGCGCCTTCACTGCGCCGCCCGTGAGGCATCAATGGAGCATCAATGGAGGCTGACCGGCGCGGCAGCGCAACAGCCTTGGCCAGCCTTGGCATTGATTCCCGCGGGAACTGAGGCGATGAGGGCGACGAAGCGGCGTCTCGCTGACTCGGCGGGCCCATCCTTGTTCGCGCCAAAATCGCGTCCCCCGGCCCCCCAAGGTGCTATCCAGCGCGCCGGGTTCGGCCTGGGTCCGCCGGTGCTAATTTCGGCTCAAACCGGCGAAAAACAGGCTCCTATGGGCGCGATTGGGCCGTTTTTTGGGCGTCGGCACGAAGAAATTGCCTGGGGGCGTGTTGGGGGCTCGGTTGGAGATGCTCTAAGTATTGTACATCTAAGTCTATGTATGGGAGGAGGTTCACTTGGTCTAATGAACAGTAGCTGGCTACCTTGACCAAGATTGATCGCATTCTACTTTCCATGGATTGGGATTTGGAGCATAGTGAGAGTCTCCTCCAAGCCCTTTCATCCAGAGTTTTTGATCACGCTCTGCTACATCTCACCACTAATGCCTCATTCATGCATAGAAAAAGGTTCCGGTTCGAGCTGTTTTGGACTAGATTGGAGGGGTTCCAAGAGGCCAATCGTGATGCATGGGGTATGTGATGACCGCATCACTGACCCGTTTAAGAGGCTGGACACGCTGATGAGAAACACTAGGAAAACACAAAACCGGCAATATCAACCTGCAAATGGCCATCGACACATGGATTATTTTCAGATTGGATAAGGCTTCAGACATGAGACAACTTACAAAACTAGAAGGGTGGTTGAGGCGCACCTTGAAATTGGCACTTCTTGGGCTTGCATCCTTGGAGCGTACCATTGATAGACAGAGGTCACGCTTCAGATGGCTTAAGGAAGGAGATGAGAACGCTACATTCTTTCAAGCATTTGCTAATGGTCGAAGAGCAAAAAAAATCATCCCACATATTAAGCATGGTGAAGAGATAGTGACATATCAGGAGAGGATGGAGGAGATCTTTTCTGACTCCTTCCACTCCATCATCGGGACGACCCACGCTAGAGAGCACACCCTGGACCTGGAGTACTTGGGCATGCAATAGATAGATCTACAGGGCATCGAGGCTATCTTCACTAAAGAGGAAGTGTGGTCAGTATTTAAAGAGTTACATACAGATCGATCTCCGGGCCCTGATGGATACATCGGTGCCTTCTTTCATAAGGCATGGGGCATTATCAAAAATGACATCATGGCAGCTCTCATCAAACTCTTCATGGGAGATGGATGAGGATTCTCTAAACTGACCCGTGCAATGATTGTGTTGTTGCCAAAGAAAGTGGGTGTGGAAAGTGTTGGAGACTATCGGTCGATAAGCTTACCTCACAGTATATCTAAGCTATTCGCCAAGATACTTGCGATGAGAGTGCGACCACATATGAAAGACTTAGTGACTATCAACCAATCTGCTTTCATTCAAGGGCGATGCTTCCATGATAACTTCCTCTTGGTGCGGCAAGTAGCGAGGAAAATTGCTAACGGGAAGAGCAAAGGTGTGTTCTTGAAGCTAGACATTTCAAGGGCTTTTGATTCACTCTCATGGTTGTTCCTATTCGAAGTGCTGAGAGCGAAAGGATTCAGAGAAAATTGGATCAAGTGGTTGTGTATACATCTACATACGACTTCCACCAAAGTGTTGGTTAATGGGATCCCGGGCAGGAGCATTTGGCATGCGTGTGGTCTCGGACAGAATGACCCCATATCCCCCGTTCTCTTTGTCATTGCCATGGATGCCCTCATGGCAATCTTCGAGAAAGCTTTGGAGGAGGGCGTGATCAGATCATACAGGGGCGTTGGAGCCCGGCAGAGGCTGTCCATTTACGCCGATGACGTTGCTTTGTTCGTGCACCCCACAACAAGCGATCTGAGCTTCATCAGGGAGGCTCTTCAGGTGTTTGGAGAGGCCTTGTGTCTGAGGATAAATTACAGAAAGACCACAGTCACCCTTATACATGGCGATCAGGATGACAAAGACAGGGTTGCCGCCCTATTGCAATGCGAGCTTGTTGAATTCCCGTGTAAGTACTTGGGCATACAATTGGCGATCAAAAAGCTCAGAAAATCTGATTGACAACCGCTGCTGGACATGGTCAGAAAGTTTATCCCGGCTTGGCAGAGAGGATTCTTCCAGCGGCCGGGACGGTTGATATTGGTGAAATCGGTCTTGCAAGCTCGGCCAATACATCAATTGCTAGTGCTACAGCTGCCTCAATGGGTTTTGGAGGACATCAACAGCTGCATAAGGGCCTTCTTTTGGGTAGGAAAAGAGAAAGCAAATGGTGGCCAATGCTTGGTTGCATGGGACACCATATGCCGACCTGCTAGATTTGGTGGTTTGGGGATCAAAAACTTACATAACCAAGCCCTGGCTTTGCGGGTTAGATGGGAATGGCTACGTCGCACAGATGCGGATAGGCCATGGCAAGGATTGGCGCTCATGCTAGACAGCAAAGCGCGAACGATATTTGATAGCATCGTCAACATTGAGGTTGGGAAAGGAGATCGAGTTTTATTCTGGAGAGACCGGTGGATCCACGGATTTGCGGTACAGGATGTGGCGCCTGCGATCATGGATCTTGTGGACACCCGTACCATCAACAGCGGGATGGTGCAGCAAGCATTCGAGGGAGATTGTTGGATCTCTGGCATCAGGACATCTACATCATTCACGGCCCTGATACAGTTGATGTATCTCCAGCAGGCCACAACAACAGTGATACGAGATCCCGACAGACCGGACAAATTCACCTGGCCATGTGCCGAACTTACTCGGCGATATCCACTTACAACCGGTTGTGCCAAGAACTACCGGTATGCCATTACGCCCCTGCCACGTGGAGAAGTTGGGCACCACTCAAGTGCAAGATTTTTTACTTGGCTAGCTACACAATACCGCATTTGGACATCAGACCGACGTGCCCGGCATGGGCTGCAAGACACGACCTCGACATGCTTCACTTGTCTGCAAGAGGAAGACAACTCGACCATATTTTCATGCAATATGTCTATGCACAAGAAACGTGGCACCGCTGCCTTGATGCTATACAACTGCCGATCCAGAGGCCAATGACAACGGACATATTCTTGGGATGGTGGATGCTCCACTGACAACAATTCTGCAAGGCTGAGAAGAGAGGTTTCGACTCCTTTGTTATTTACACAGTGTGGTCCTTGTGGAAGCAAAAACGCTCGCGTCTTCGCCCGAGCGGAGCAACAAATGGATGCACAAACATTGGCGGGTAAAATTCTAGATGAGATCAAAGAATGGAAGCTAGCACTTAGGGTGGTTGGAGGATTACGACGATTTGTGAGAGAGTAGGTTCTTGATGCTAGTTGGAGTGAGTGGGTTATGGTCTCGGGTTGTTCGCAACTCGATTGATCTCTTGTAAATTGTGGGTTCTTTCTTCTATAAAAATACGGTAGGCAATTTGCGTACTCTCGAAAAAAGTCTATGTCATTTTTTATGTTAAGATTCGTGTAAATATTTTATTTTATTTTATTTTATTGAGTCACTTAGATGTGCAATAACTATGGCACATTTGCCCTAGACAAACCCTTTTTAGAACACATGTACTCATGTATACATACACTCATAACATACGTGGTTAATCCAAATACTTTCTAGTCGATAGAAACATCTCGTTAGACTAAATGAACATTGCCAGAAAGGTTGAAATAAATCCATAAAATGCGGGCATTGGTGATAAATGTGTCGCCCCCGTTTATAATCGTGCACTAATCATACACACATCATGCACGATCACGGACTATGACTATGACACAAATTTAAACATAAATCTTTATATTACAAGTCAGGGTAACGAGGACCGATAATACATTAGTTGCTAAAGCAAATATTATCTGGGTACAGACATAGTTAGACAAGTTTTGCCTTAAAAAGGTTGAGTAAAACAACAACACTAGATCAAAAGAAAAGGCCTCCTGCTTGGGACATTCAGACTACTCCTGGTCTTCGGTCTCCACGTAGTAAGCACTGCCGGGGTAACCTGCATCCCCGGTGCTACCAACCGTTGCAGCAACTGTATCGAATGAAAAAGTAGCAAAGCAACGATGAGTACTCATCCAAAGTACTCGCAAGACTTGCATCAGATCTATACTAGATATGCATCAATGTCAAAGAAATGGGGGTGATATCTGTGAACTAAACTACAGAAATGGCAGAATAAGGGGGGAGAAGCTCAACCTATCAAAGACTACATCTTTCAGCAGTAGAAGAGAGGAGCATATATGGTATCATCTTGTACATATTTTTTTGTGAATACGCAGCGTATCATTTCATTGATAGGTGGAAAAGGATAGTACACGGTGCAGTCCTCATGAACGTGCATGCAACGACGTCCTAGAGAGTGGAAAGTGATGAGCGGAGGAGGGTGCTCAGCCTCTAATCCATACGACCAGGTTACAGGAATGATTCTATCTAATCCTCTATCGCCGGGCTTGGCTGACCGACAGGTGTCATCGTTGATCAACTGTACAAGGTCATCGGTGGAGGGTCAGGCACCGTCAAAAAATGGCCGCGTTCTCGTGCTTCCATACAGCCCAAGCGGTGAGAGCGATGGTGGAGTTGAGGCCTCTCCTTAGGCTGTCCGGGGATGCTGTCGTGGCCTGAAGCCACCAGTCGAAGAAAATGGTCGAGGCCAGCATGGGTGGTGTAACCAGTCGACACCAAGAAAGAATCTCATGCCAAGTGATCTGCGAGAAGGCACAACCAACAAGGAGATGGTCAATAGTCTTGAGCTCCTGGGAACAGAAGATGCACTCTGGATCATGCGTGGGGCCTTGTCACACGCGACGCTCCGCGGTCTAGCACCGATCAAGAGAAGCTATCCATAAGAAGAATTTGTTGCTAAGGGAGGCCAAACCCTTCCAGATCAAACGCCAAGCTGGTGGGGAGGTTGATCCAAAGAATAGCGCCTTATAGCAGGATTTGGCAGAGTAGGTACCGCTCGCAGTCCATTTCCAACTGATTTGGTCCGGGGCATGACTGAGCTAGATGCCCTGAAGACAACGCCAGAGATCGACGTATTGGACCACCTCGATGGGACCAAGATTTATGTGGATATCGTGAATCCACACATGCTGATGAAGCCCATCAGAAACCAGGGTGCGGCGATGCCGGCACCGCGGCACAAGAGCAAGCAGTGCTAGAGCAAACTTAGAGATATCCCTCCTATCAAGCCAGTGGTCGCACCAAAAGCGACAAGTTTTACCATCGGAGAATTGAAAGTGCAACTAATCCCCGGGTGGTTTTGGTAATTAATAACAACATATATATCATTGAACTAATAGTTACTTGAGAATCATTTCAGAAAGTTCAGTGATATGGGTATGGCAAGGAATGAAGAAGTGGACCCCTCAAAATGCTAAGGCAAGCATTGGCAAAATCTCAAGACTCCATTTTTGGTTTAGTGATCCAAGATCACATTGAGTCCATAGGAAAGCCAATACTATTAAAAGGGGATGAGGTTATGATGATGATCTGGTTGCTCAAAGTGCTTAGTGATACATCTCCTAAACTATCAAAGAACTTTCACCGCCATATACACTCATAAGTAATCTCGGTCCCACCGATATTCCAAACTCAGTCACACCGAGATGAACCACCTCACCATAAAGCCAAACCCTAGAAATCTCGGATTTTCCGATTCTGAACTCGGTCTCACCAAAACTTGAGTTGCCAAGCTTCTGTAACCTTCTGTCATCAAATCGGTGTCACCGAGATGATGAAGTCGGTCCCACCGAGATTGGCAAGCTCCTGTCTTTACACGAATCGGACTAACTGTAGGATCGAAAGTATGTCTAGAGGGGGGGTGATTAGACTACTTGACAATATAAAAATTCAGCCTTTTGATTAAGACAAGTTTTTGGTAAGTTCACAATGATGATCAAGTCAAGTATCACCCTACACATGCAATTCTAGAGTATAGGCAGCGGAAAGTAAATTGCACATGTAGTAAAGAGAGGTGGAGAAGAGCAAACGCAATTTGGAGACACGAAGATTTTTCTCGTGGTTCCGATAGGTGGTGCTATCGTCAATCCACGTTGATGGAGACTTCAACCCACGGAGGGTAATGGCTGCGAGAGTCCACGGAGGGCTCCACCCACGAAGGGTCCACGAAGAAGCAACCTTGTCTATGTGTAGGATCGTTGAAGGTGAGAGTGTCTAGAGGGGGGGTGATTAGACTACTCGACAAGATAAAAATTATGCCTTTTGACAAAGACAAGTTTTTGGTAAGTTCACAATGGAGATCAAGTCAAGCATCATGCATACAAGTCAAGTAGCATACTACACATGCAATTCTAGAGTATGGGGCAGCGGAAAGTAGATTGCACAAGTAGTAAAGAGAAGTGGAGAAGATCAAACGCAGTTTGGAGACACGGAGATTTTTCTCGTGGTTCCGATAGGTGGTGCTATCGTCAATCCACGTTGATGGAGACTTCAACCCACGGAGGGTAACGATCGAGAGTCCACGGAGGGCTCCACCCACGAAGGGTCCACGAAGAAGCAACCTTGTCTATGCCATCATGGCATACGCCCACGGAGGACTAGCCTTACTGGGGTAGATCTTCACGAAGTAGGCGATCTCCTTGCCCTTACAAACTTCTTGGTTCAACTCCACATCTCGACGGAGGCTCCCAAGCGACACCTAACCAATCTAGGAGGCACCACCTCCAAAAGGTAATAGATGGTGTTGGTGATGATGAACTCCTTGCTCTTGTGCTTCAAATGATAATCTCCCCAACACTCAACTCTCCTCACCGATTTGGCTGTGGTGGAAGAAAGGATTGAGTGGAAAGCAACTTGGGAAGGCTAGAAATCAAGTTTCATATGGTGGGAGTGGAGCAACTTGATCTCAACACAAGGGTAGGTAGTTTTCTTCTCGAAATGTAAGGTAGGAGTGGTAGTTCTTTCGATGGCTCTCTCCACGAATGAAGAGGAGGTGGAGGGTATTTATAGCCTCCACACAAAATCCAACTGTTACACACATTTGACCAATCTCGGTCGGACCGAAGTTGACAACTCGGTGAGACCGAAAGTTCAAATCTTGTGAACGTTGGGATTTTCGTGGGACCGAAAATACAATCTCGGTGAGTCCGATTCTTCCAAAGACTAGGGTTTGCCAATCTCGGTGGGACCGACTTTATCATCTTGGTGACACCGATATGATGATGTATGTTCTGAAGCTTGGCAACACTAGTTTCGTGAGACCGAGTTTGGAATCGGAAAATCCAAATTTCTAGGGTTTGGGTATATGGCTGAGGTGGTTCATCTCGGTGTGGTGAGTTTATGGAATCGGTGGGACCGAGATTACTTATGAGTATATGTTGGAATGAAAGATTGCTGATAGTTTGGGAAATAAATCACTAAGCACTTTGAGCAACCAGATCATTATCATAACCTCATCCCCTTTTAATAGTATTGGCTTTCCTATAGACTCAATGTGATCTTGGATCACTAAACCAAAAATGGAGTCTTGAGCTTTTGCCAATGCTTTCCTTAGCATCCTAGGGGTCCACCTCTTCAGTCCTTTTGCCATGCCAAAGTGATTGACTTTCCTGAAACATACTTGATAAGAGCATTAGTCCAACCACAAAGTATGTTGTCATTAATTACCAAAACCACCCAGGGAGCAAATGTGCTTTCAATCTCCCCCTTTTTGGTAATTGATGGCAACACACAAAACAAGACATCAAAGCTTACTGAAATGAAGACAGAATTAGTCACTAAAGCTTTGACAAACATGTAGTACACAGGCTCCCCCTACAAGTGTGCAAGATTTTCATAGATTATGGTTTTGGACTACCACAAGCACACAAGAGAGAAGAACAAGATGTGCTACATGCAGCTTGGCTATATGCATCAGAGCAGATGAGGATAAGTGAGTGATGATGCATATGTGCATGGTGATTTCTTGCAAACAAGTATTCACAAGCAAGTCACCATCATGCACATTCTGCAAGATGCATATACTTACCTTGAAGTTCCTTGGCATTGTACCTGAAGAAATAAGCTTGGGAAAACAAGGTTAGATAACACAAGAGTATTTCTTCAACCAACAGCAAGAACATCAAGAGTACCAAGCCAGGGATGACATGTATAAAGAGTGTCTCATGATGAGCACTAGCTTGAGTCAGCTAACATGTCTCCCAAGACTAAAAGATTTGTCATTGAACTCTGAGAGATTTTGCTTTCCATAAGGTATCAATTGTGAGAGCGAAGAAAGCAAAATCAAAAGAATGATGCCAAAAGTAATATATTCAATGTGAAACACGGCAAAGCTTTGATGTGATTCTCTCCCCCTTAAGGTAAGATTGCTCTTCTTCTCCCCCTAAATTGTCTCTTCTCCCCTTATCTCCCCCTAAATCTTCTCCCCCTTTGACATCAAGTGCCGAAAAGGACAACAAACTAGGAAGGTCAGGAAAGAATGGAAGAAAGAAGTGGGATCCTTAAGAATCACAACTGGGTAAAAGAAAATATGCATAGAGAATCATTGAATAGAGCTGCAGAAGATGATATCCTGAAAGAAAATCGGTGGCACCGAAGTGAGATGGATCGGTGGATCCGAAAGTCTGGGACTTAGGGCAGATCCTTTTTCGGTCAGACCGAAATTGTTATGTCGGTGACGCCGAGTTTTATTCCAAGGAAATATAGTTATAATTCAGCTCACTTTGCAAGGAATGTTTCAAAAGATTTGCAATGAATTTGTAAATGATTTTCAAGGAATTGATCAGAGCCAAAAGGATATTCACAAGAACAGAAGAGTAAAAGAAAAAAAAATTGCTAGATGAAGTTTTTTTTTGATTAAAGGAAGACTTAATGAGAGAACATAAGAGAAAATAGAAAAACTCCAAATCATATGTACTTCATCTAGATAGGGGTCGGCGACTAGGTCACCTATGTTTGAGTATATTGACTTAGGAGTCAAATGAGAACATTTGATCATAGGTCATACTCATCGTTTAAGCTCAAAAATGGGGTTGCCATTTTTCGATTAAGCATTTGATGTGATCACATCTTATGAAGCTGCTTGTACTCATGACTTTGAGCAAAGCTCCTTCAAGATGTGAAGAACATACCTTGGGCTTGTTGTTGCTTGTACTCATGTAGGTGAACTTGATGTAGATGCTCATAGAATGTGAAGTTGGAACACCTTTTCCTATCGTGTAGTTCATCTTCCTACATGGGTTAGGAAAGCAAGGAAATACTCAAGAATATCCAAGATGACAAGAGTGAAATACTAGATGTATTAGGTGTCAAAAAGGATATGTGGAATTTTGTTCCTTGAACTCAACATCCCAAAGGGCTAGATACTTGGTCAATGACAAGATTACTCATAATTTGAGTGTGTGGTAATCTTGTGGAATGTAGATCATCCAAGTACACGCAAGGAGTTAGATGCAATACAAGGGCAAATGTGTCCAAGACATATGATCATCATCATAAGAGAAATATCAAGGATTAGTCAAGTAGGCTCATGCCTTGCATGCATCAATGGAGTTTTCACTCCAAGTTTGAAGCATCAATGATGTTCAACTCACTCCTTAAGCGACAAAACACTTTCTCATCAAGTGGTTTTGTAAAGATATCAGCAAGCTGTTTGTCAGTACGAACATGCTTAAGATCGATGTCACCCTTAGCAATGTGATCACGAATAAAGTGGTGACGAACTTCAATGTGTTTCATGCGAGAGTGTTGCACGAGATTGTGTCCAATCTTAATCGCACTCTCATTGTCACAAAGCAAAGGAACATGTCTCGCATGTATCCCATAATCCTTAAGCGTTTGTGTCATCCATAGTAACTGAGCACAACATGAACCAGCAGCAATATATTCTGCTTGGCGATGAGACAATGATACGAATTTTGTTTCTTGGAGGACCAAGATACAAGGGATCGACCAAGGAATTGACACGCACCGAAGTTGACTTTCTATCAATCCTGTCTCCGGCATAGTCCGAGTCGGAATAGCCAACAAGATCGAAAGAAGCCCTCTTAGGATACCAAATGCCAAAGTTAGGTGTGTGTATCAAATATCTCACAATTCTTTTAACAGCTTTAAGATGACATTCTTTAGGGGCTGCTTGATATCGAGCACACATGCATACACTCAACATTATGTCAGGACGAGAAGCACAGAGATATAATAGAGAACCAATCATGGATCAATAAACTTTTTGATCAACAGGTTCTCCATCTTTTGTCAAGTCATTATGTCTAGTAGGCATGGGGGTTCTCATACCTTTGCTTTCTTGCATGTTGAACTTCTTGAAGAGATCCTTGGTGTACTTTGTTTGTGAGACAAAGGTACCCTCCTTAGATTGCTTGATTTGCAACCCAAGGAAGAATTTGAGTTCACTCATCATGGACATCTCATACTTCTCCGACATAAGCTTTCCAAACTTCTCACTAAAATGAGGGTTAGTTGAACCAAAGATAATATCATCAACATATATTTGGCACACAAATAGTTCACCATCAACCCTTTTCGTGAATAGCGTTGAGTCAATTTTTCCAATCTCAAATCCTTTTTCAAGAAGAAAACTAGTCAAGCATTTGTACCAAGCTCTAGGAGCTTGTTTAAGACCATAAAGAGCTTTGTGCAACTTGTAAACATGATTAGGTTTTTTAGGATTCACAAATCCGGAGGTTGTTTCACAAATACTTCCTCCTCAATTTCACCATTTAGGAAAGCACTTTTAATGTCCATTTGATAGAGAGTAATATCATGGTGGTTGGCATAAGCAAGAAGAATGCGAATGGACTCAAGTCTAGCAACGGGGGCATAGGTCTCACCATAGTCCATACCTTCGACTTGTGTGTAACCTTGTGCTATGAGACGAGCCTTGTTGCGGATGACTTTTCCATCTTCATCTTGCTTGTTCCGAAACACCCATTTGGTTCCAATGACGTTTTGGTCATCATTTGGCTTCTCTACCAAAGTCCAAACGTTGTTCCTCTCGAAGTTGTGTAGCTCTTCGTGCATAGCGTTCACCCAATCCGGGTCTTCAAGCGCTTATTCTACCTTCATAGTTTCAAGACTAGAAATAAATGAGTAATGCTCACAAAAGTTAGCTAAACGAGTTTTAGAGCGAGTAATTCTCCTGGAGTCGATGTCGTTCATCATTTGTTCCACGGGATGATTCTTCTTGACTCTTGCTCGAACTCGAGATAGCTTTTGTTGTGGTCGCGGCTGAGCTTCCTCATCATCCTCATCTTCCTCTTCTTCTTCATTGTTGTTGGTGTTGTCTTGAGGTGGTGGAGAAGGAGGTTGTGGTGGATCTTCTTGTCGCACTTCCTCATCTTGGTGAGTTCCACTTGTGGAGGCCTCCATGTTGCCTTGAGGTTCATCTTGCCGTGAGGTAGGGGGCTCCACATATGTAGATGAGGTACTCTCCTTCACTTCCATGGGACGGATCTTTCCAATAGATAAATCTTGAATGGCTTCCGATGGGTCCTTGTCTCCTACATCAATAGGCATTTGCTCTACTTGCGCCATTAGATTCATCAAACTTCACGTCTACCGTCTCTTCAACCTTTCGGTGAAATTATTGTAGACACGGTAGGTGTGGGAGTTTGATCCATAACCGAGGAAAAGCCTTCATGAGTTTTAGGAGCAAATTTAGACCGACGATGCTTATCAAGGATATAGCATTCTGAACCAAAGACACGAAAGTATCCCACTTGGGGTTTGTTACCGTGAGGAGCTCGTATGAAGTCTTGCCGAGGAGCTTGTGAAGATAGAGCCTGTTGATAGCATGACAAGCTGTCTCGACGGCTTCACCCCAAAAGTGCTTGATGTCTTGTATTCATCAAGCATCGTTCTCGCCATCTCAATGAGCGTTCGGTTCTTCCTCTCAACAACTCCATTTTGTTGAGGAGTATACGTAGTCGAGAACTCATGTAGAATCCTTCCTCATCGAGAAAAGAGTCCACATGGGCGTTCTTGAACTCCGCTCCATTGTCACTCCGAACTTTCTTGATCTTCACCTCAAATTGATTTTGGGCCTTTCGGCAAAGGTTTTGAAGATTCTCTGAACTCGTGACTTGTCATCAAGGAAAAATACCCACGTAAATCTGGAATAATCATCAACTATAACTAGACCAAAGGAGTTACCACCAAGGCTTTTGTAAGCATTGGGACCGAAGAGATCCATGTGAAGAAGCTCAAGCGGTCTCCTTGTGGTCATGATGTTCTTCACGGGATGACTTCCACCTACTTGTTTTCCTGCTTGACAGGCACTACAGAGTCTATCTTTGTCAAAGAAAACATCTTTAACACCAAGAATGTGATCACCTTTGATTAGCTTATCTAGATTACGCATACCAACATGTCCAAGCCTTCTATGCCATAACCAACCTTTAGCAGATTTAGCAATGAAGCAAGTTCTAGGTTGAGCTTTCTTAGTGAAATCAACAATGTATAGATCACCTCTACGGATACCGGTGAAGACCATGTTATGATTGTCACGACGAAAGACTTGGCAATCTACTTCGGTGAATAGCACATTAAATCCAAAGTCAGCTAATCTAGACACGGAAAGTAAATTGTATCCAAGTGATTCAACAAGCATGACATTTTGAATAGAGCTATCATGAGATATGGCCACCTTACCAAGGCCAAGTACCTTACCCTTGGAGTTGTCTCCAAAAGTCACATACTTGCGTGGACCATCGTTCTTTGCAAGCTCTCGAAACATGTCTTCATCTCCGGTCATGTGATCGGTGCATCCACTATCAAGAATCCACTCTTTTCCACCGGATATGTAGTCTCTCAGATTTGCCATAAGATTGAGACTCTTCATGATCTTGTCTAGCTCGGTGTCCTAATCGGAGTAATCGTCATCATGCTCATGCTCATCATCATATTGACCCATAGATAATTCATCATCAATACCTAGGTCAATTTGACAATGACTTGCATTAGTTTTGTCAATGTGACAATAATCATCGAATGCAATACAAGAGCATTTCTAATTAGAACATTGATAAGTCCGGATCACCCTTCTTTTTCATAAGATCACGAAGCTCAAAGAAGCATTTATCAAAGTTGGGATCATTGGGGCGCATCATATCAAATTCAATAGTCTTGTATAGAATTTCATCAAGACCTCTCAAAGAGTAGTCCGGATAAAGTTCTTCCAAGAACTTCCACATAGCATAGGCGCACTCAAAGTTTGTGACAAGCTCAAGCAAGTTATCGGGCAAGCCTCTAATGATGAGATTTACAGTTCTAAGGTTACGAAGAAAATCAAGCTCTTCATCCATAGTAGGGTGCAAGGGGTCAAATGGAGGTACATATGGGGTTTCAACATATTTGCGCAAGTTGTACATCTTAAAGATAGCAAGCATTTCAATCCTCCACGAGTTATAGGACACTCCATCAAGAATAGGCACTCTATGACTAACACTCCCAAACGTAGACACGTCCATCTTCCTCCAATGGTGTGCAAACCAAAGCAATGGAGACCAAAGCTCTGATACCAATTGTAGGATCGTTGAAGGTGAGAGTGTCTAGAGGGGGGGTGATTAGACTACTCGACAAGATAAAAATTATGCCTTTTGACAAAGACAAGTTTTTGGTAAGTTCACAATGGAGATCAAGTCAAGCATCATGCATACAAGTCAAGTAGCATACTACACATGCAATTCTAGAGTATGGGGCAGCGGAAAGTAGATTGCACAAGTAGTAAAGAGAAGTGGAGAAGATCAAACGCAGTTTGGAGACACGGAGATTTTTCTCGTGGTTCCGATAGGTGGTGCTATCGTCAATCCACGTTGATGGAGACTTCAACCCACGGAGGGTAACGGCTGCGAGAGTCCACGGAGGGCTCCACCCACGAAGGGTCCACGAAGAAGCAACCTTGTCTATGCCATCATGGCATACGCCCACGGAGGACTAGCCTTACTCGGGGTAGATCTTCACGAAGTAGGCGATCTCCTTGCCATTACAAACTTCTTGGTTCAACTCCACATCTTGACGGAGGCTCCCAAGCGACACCTAACCAATCTAGGAGGCACCACCCTCCAAAAGGTAATAGATGGTGTTGATGATGATGAACTCCTTGCTCTTGTGCTTCAAATGATAATCTCCCCAACACTCAACTCTCCTCACTGATTTGGCTGTGGTGGAAGAAAGGATTGAGTGGAAAGCAACTTGTGAAGGCTAGAAATCAAGTTTCATATGGTGGGAGTGGAGCAACTTGATCTCAACACAAGGGTAGGTAGTTTTCTTCTCAGAAATGTAAGGTAGGAGTGGTAGTTCTTTCTGATGGCTCTCTCCACGAATGAAGAGGAGCTGGAGGGGTATTTATAGCCTCCACACAAAATCCAACCGTTACACACATTTGACCAATCTCGGTCAGACCGAAGTTGACAACTCGGTGAGACCGAAAGTTCAAATCTTGTGAACGTTGGGATTTTCGGTGGGACCGAAAATACAATCTCGGTGAGTCCGATTCTTCCAAAGACTAGGGTTTGCCAATCTCGGTGGGACCGACTTTATCATCTCGGTGACACCGATTTGATGACAGAAGGTTACAGAAGCTTGGCAACACTAGTTTCGGTGAGACCGAGTTTGGAATCGGAAAATCCGAAAATTCTAGGGTTTGGCTTTGTGGCTGAGGTGGTTCAACTCGGTGTGACTGAGTTTATGGAATCGATGGGACCGAGATTACTTATGAGTGTATGTTGGAATGAAAGATTGCTGATGGTTTGGGAGATGTATCACTAAGCACTTTGAGCAACCAGATCATTAACATAACCTCATCTCCTTTTAATAGTATTGGCTTTCCTATAGACTCAATGTGATCTTGGATCACTAAACCAAAAATGGAGTCTTGAGCTTTTGCCAATGTTTTCCTTAGCATTTTGAGGGTCCACTTCTTCATCATTGCCATACCCATATCACTGAACTTTCTGAAATGATTCTCAAGAAACTATTAGTTCAATGATATATATGTTGTTATTAATTACCAAAACCACCCGGGGATTAGTTGCACTTTCAATGTCCCCCTTTTTGGTAATTGATGAGAACATATAGATCAAAGCTTCGACAAATGATATAATCAATGAATAATATCGTCGCTTTGAGAAGTATGTGATAAGCAAGAGCTCCCCCTAAATTTGTGCATTATTTAAGATTTGCGTTTGAATGCAAATGCACAATCGATTAGGATCATGGGTCACTCTTCCATGTCACATACATCTTGGTGGAGCGCACAAAATGATAAGAATGAATAGCATGCACCCAATCACCAAGACATGAGTAAATGATCATACAAGATATGAATAGCATATGATAAGCATTAAGCACACATTAAGGCATAGTATGATCAAGCACTCATCAAAGTGGAGCAAACGTAGTATCAAACACACGGAATGTCTCGAAAAACTCAAAAGTATCTCAAAAAGACCGCAAATAAAACGAAAGAGCAAAAGCGAGCACTCTCTCTCTCGAAGTCCTATGATCTATACAATTTCTCCCCCTTTGGCAACAAGTTACCAAAAAGTTCGAAAGGTATAGAGCTAAACGTCACTAGGGACTCTGCTGGCGGCTCCTGTCTGGGTTGATGGAGTGGAGATGGCTGCATCTGCAAAGGCTTTAGCTGAAGTCTGTGGAGCTGGAGGAGTGGTCACTGGAGCTGGAGCTGGAACTGATGGAGCTGTGGGAGGTGCTGAGGCTGTAGTCCTGGTGTCTGTCACTGGAATAGCAGCTGATCTGGGTCTTGTGGGAACCGGAGCAGGCTGTTCATAATCATCCTGGACTAGGTCATCCTGCATCTCCTGCATGAGCTCTGCCTTCTCCCTCTTTGCTTCCTCGATATCTGCCTCAAGCTTGTTGATAGTGACTTGCACTTCAGTCAGCTTGACATCCAGAGCATGGAACTTGTCTTCAACAATCCTCTCAAGACTCTCCTGAGACTGCACAATGCTGTCCAGGCGTTGTTCAATCCTCTGGGTAGCTTCAAGGAGCTGCTCTCCAACACTCTTGGGTTTAGCTGCTGCTGCTGCTGCTGCTTCCTTCTCAGCTTTAGCTTGCTTGGCAGCTTCACTCTTTGCTTGACCTTCAACAAACGTTGGATCATCCTCATCCATCACAACTTCATTGTCCTCATGCTCAGGCTGCAGTGGCAAGTGTGGTCTATCCAACATGTAGGTGCCCGTGCCAAACTTGGCATTGATAAGCATCTGAATATGCGGGGCAAATCCACATGACCTCTTCTGGTCTGCTGCAGTCCTCTTGATAGTCTCAACTATCAGGTCCATCACCTTGAAAGGTGCCTTTCTTGGTTTGTTGCCCTTGATGCTCTTTGGCAACCACTTTCCTCTTTGGCTTGGAGGAGATCTCTTCCTCAGCAATGAAATCAGAATCTTCTTCATCAGAATTCTTCTTCTTCCTGGCCCTGGTGGCAGCAGGAGGCAATCCACTTGGTGTGCTCCTCTCACCATCATCTGAAAAGCTGCTGGCCTCAGGACTAGTGCCTGCCTCTGGAATCTCAGCAATTGGTGATTCAGACCTGTTCTGGCTGTCACTGGCATCTGACATGGCTGACAACCTGTGAATAGATTAGGTGTAGGCAGAATAGAAGAGTTATCACAAACTGCAGAAGATTTTGCAAAAAAAATGAGTTCAAATTTCAGTTTTAGGTTTTCACAGAATGCATGTCGGTCAGACCGAGGCTAAAATTCGGTGAATCCAAAGTGTTCACACAGTACCATTCACACCACTTTCGGTTGGACCGAAATGGGTTTCGGTGTTGCCGAGAACACTAGGGTTTCACTAAATCCTCATTTCGGTCGCACCGATTTGCACAACTCGGTTGGACCGAAAAGTGCAGTGCAATGGCCAGAGGCCAAATCGGTCATACCGAGAATGTAGAATCGATCTCACCGAGATGTGTTCGGCGGAAACCTAACCCTAAAACTTTTACTCGAATTTCGTTCTAAGAACTAATCTGCTGGATAGGAAGATCTCAAACGTGGCAAGATGCTAGGCAAACCAATCGTGCATAGAGTCGGAGATGGGAACACGAGAGGGATCGAAACTCACCCTAACTTGGTGGAGTTCTCTATGGCGCAACGGCGCGGAGAGATCTGTCCGCTGACGGCGACGGAGACTGCGGCGGCGCCGCGGCGGCAACGGAGATGATCCGGAGACCACGGCGACGGCAAAGAAGGGGTTTGGGGGCGAGGCGTTTGAAGAAGGAATCAACGCGCTGCCCTCGGATATATATACCCTTTTGCTGTCGGTGGGACCGAGTTATAAAACTCGGTGGCACCGAGATGGATAACTGCAAGCAGTTACACACTTCGGTCACGCCGAAATTCACAACTCGGTTTCACCGAGGTGAAAACCTAGATCAATCCAAGTGCTTTCGGTCTGTCCGAGTTTGAGTGGGTTGGTCTGACCGAAAATACTTAGAAGGTTTTGGAAGTTTAGCCTTAGACGGATCGGTGGCACCGAGTGCTCCTCACTCGGTGGGTCCGAAAATGACTTGATCAAAGTTTGTGATATAAGCATGAATAGAATTTGAGACAAGAAAGCATAGATAGCTAGGGGAGGAACTTAGGCATTCTTGTCCATCCATTTGGTCAAAAAGAAAATCCAAAAGACCAAAGCAACAAATTGATGTCCTCGAATGGATAAAATTATGCATCCAACATGCTCACACAATAAGATAGCAAATGAAATATGTGTCAAACATGCACAACCAAAACACTAGCTACTATCACACAATTTGTCGATGACTAGGTAATCTATATATGAGTATATTGACTTAGGAGTCAAATGAGAACTTTTGATCATAGGTCATACTCATCGTTTAAGCACAAGTGGGGTTACCACTTTTACATAAAGCATTAATGTGTTCACATCATTTGAAGATGCTTTAGCTCAATTCTTTAGAGCAAAGCTCCCCCTAGATGTGAGAACCCCTTTTAAAGGGTCAAACTAACCTTGGGTTGTCGTAGAAGACTTCATGTAGATGTTGAAGATGTGGATGCTCAATGTTGATGAAGATCATCAAGAGTTGGGAGCAATCCTTTGGATTCGGGCACTTTCAATACCTACATGGGTTAGTCCCACAAGGAACAAACAAGGATATCCATGGACATAGATTGAAATACACAATAGATGATGTCCATGAAAGCAATGATTACCTTGTCCCTTGACTTACCAACAAGAGGGTTTGTGACTCCATGAACTAGTGCAAGATGTGGAAGTTGATTGCACAAGTTCTTGCCAAAAAGAATGTGAGTGAAGTATGTTGGCGGAGTCACCCTCAAGAACTCTCTAGTTCTTCTTCTTCGGGATCCACATCATCTTGATGGGAATCCTTGGGGTAGTAGTTGAGCTCGACGAAGTAGAACTTGACGTTTCCTTGGGAACCCACTTGACCATGGCTTTAGGTGCTTCAATAAATGCATCAATCTCCTCTTGAAGCTTGTCCTTGCCTTTTAGCTTGTGGTCTTGTGGTGGAAGGTCATCTTGAGCTTGTTCCACATTGGAAGAAGTAGGATCATACTTCTCCTTTTGAGAAACAAACTTTGGAGTGGGATATTGACCTTCTTCCCATTCAACACCCTCGGCGTTGAACTTTCGCTCAAAACCAATTCCTTGATTCTTCCGTGCCTTCCTTGCTTGCGAACAATTTCCTCAAAGTTCTTGCTTCCGCAAGGCTCTTGTAGACACCTTTCTCTATAATCCCTTTCAATAGACTATTTTCTTGCTCAAGTGTAACTTGGCTTGAAACATTGTTAGTGGAATCAAGAGAACTACTAGAAGTAACAACATTGGATTTAGCATGGTTATTGTTACTACTAGATGAAGAATTTTTCTTATGCTTGTCATGCTTAGTTTTAATAGGTGGCAAGAAATTAGACAAGAGAAGTCGTTTGGCAAGATATGAAGAACTCTTCTTTCGAAGATCGTCATTGATAGCTTTTAGAAACTCATGTTCTTGCTCTAGATTGAGCTTCTCGAAGCGTAGCTTCTCATGAGATCTTAGGAGCTCTCTATGATCTTCTTGAGTTGTTTCATGAGCTAACTTAAGAGTGTTTAGTTCTTTAGTTAGACGCTCAATCTCCTTCATAGCATTGTCATTCGACTCTTCTCGACTATAAAGACTACTAGCATGTTCATCATTACTAGGCTCACTAGTTTTGTCATGTAAAAGCTCATCTTCACCAAGCAAGTCATCCTCATCACTATCAAAGTCAATGAATTCAGGGTGTGTTACCTTGGGGCCTGTAGCCATGAAGCATCTTCAATTCCCTCATTTGGTGAATCAAATAAGTCATAGGAGTTAGAGTTGGAGGACACAAGAGCAAGACCGGCAACACCTTCATCTTGACTGTATTCGGAGTTAGAGTGATAGCTTCTTTCGGAGTGATTGTCGGAGTCGGAGACGGAGACCCATTCACCTACATGAGCTTGATGTTTTCTTCTTGTGTAGCTCCTTGATGACTTGTCTTTCCTCATCGAATCCTTGCTTCTCTGAGAGGATCTTCGTTCATAACGATCATCTCTACTCCTTCTCTCTTTCCGAGGTGACTCTTCTCTTGAGCTTCTTCTTCTAGGAGATTCTTCTCTTCTCTTGTGGGGAGCCGAACACTCATTTGAGTAGTGTCCGGGTCTTCCACAATTGTAGCAGTTTCGATCACGACTAGAAGATCTCTTTTCATCATATGATCTAGACTTTGAGCTTCTTTCCTTGCTTCTACTCTTGTAGAATTTGTTGAAGTTCTTCACCATTAGGCTTATCTCTTCATTGGAAACTAGCTTGTCACTTGAGGTTGTGGGAGCATCACATGTAGCTTTGTAAGCACCACTTGACTTGTTGTGAAGCTCTTCCTTATCTTTAAGTGTCATCTCATGAGCAACAATTCTTCCAATGACTTCGGTAGGCTTGAGATTCTTGTAGTTTGGCATCATTTGGATCAAAGTGCACACCGTGTCATACTTTCCATCCAAAGCTCGGAGAATCTTCTTGATGATGAATCGGTCGGTCATTTCTTCGCTTCCTAAGCCGGCAATCTCATTTGTGATGAGAGCAAGCCTAGAGTACATTTCAGCGACTCCTTCACCTTCCTTCATCTTGAACTTGTCAAGTTGACCTTGAAGAACATCTAGCTTTGATTCCTTCACGGACTCGGTACCTTCGTGCATTTCGACCAAAGTATCCCAAATCTCTTTTGCATTCTCAAGACAGCTGATTTTGTTGAACTCCTCGGGACACAAAGCATTGAAGAAAATGTCACAAGCTTGAGCATTGTTTTGCAGCATCCGCAATTCATCCGCTGTAGCTTCATGATCCGGAACTTTTCCTTCCTCGAAGAACTCACCTTGCAAGCCAACACAAATAATGCCCCATGCGGCAGGGTTATGTCCAAGAATATGCATTTTCATTTTATGCTTCCAACTAGCAAAATTTGAACCATCAAAGTAAGGACCTCTACGAAAATTACCCTCACTAGACGCCATACTCTCCTAGGTTGTGAGACCAAGCTTATGGAGTCCAATGCAATGGAAACCAATACAATGGAGACCAAAGCTCTGATACCACTTGTAGGATCGAAAGTATGTCTAGAGGGGGGGTGATTAGACTACTTGACAATATAAAAATTCAGCCTTTTGATTAAGACAAGTTTTTGGCAAGTTCACAATGATGATCAAGTCAAGTATCACCCTACACATGCAATTCTAGAGTATAGGCAGCGGAAAGTAAATTGCACATGTAGTAAAGAGAGGTGGAGAAGAGCAAACGCAATTTGGAGACACGGAGATTTTTCTCGTGGTTCCGATAGGTGGTGCTATCGTCAATCCACGTTGATGGAGACTTCAACCCACGGAGGGTAACGGCTGCGAGAGTCCACGGAGGGCTCCACCCACGAAGGGTCCACGAAGAAGCAACCTTGTCTATGCCATCATGGCATACGCCCACGGAGGACTAGCCTTACTCGGGGTAGATCTTCATGAAGTAGGCGATCTCCTTGCCCTTACAAACTTCTTGGTTCAACTCCACATCTTGACGGAGGCTCCCAAGCGACACCTAACCAATCTAGGAGGCACCACCCTCCAAAAGGTAATAGATGGTGTTGATGATGATGAACTCCTTGCTCTTGTGCTTCAAATGATAATCTCCCCAACACTCAACTCTCCTCACTGATTTGGCTGTGGTGGAAGAAAGGATTGAGTGGAAAGCAACTTGTGAAGGCTAGAAATCAAGTTTCATATGGTGGGAGTGGAGCAACTTGATCTCAACACAAGGGTAGGTAGTTTTCTTCTCGAAATGTAAGGTAGGAGTGGTAGTTCTTTCGATGGCTCTCTCCACGAATGAAGAGGAGCTGGAGGGGTATTTATAGCCTCCACACAAAATCCAACTGCTACACACATTTGACCAATCTCGGTCGGACCGAAGTTGACAACTCGGTGAGACCGAAAGTTCAAATCTTGTGAGCGTTGGGATTTTCGTGGGACCGAAAATACAATCTCGGTGAGTCCGATTCTTCCAAAGACTAGGGTTTGCCAATCTCGGTGGGACCGACTTTATCATCTCGGTGACACCGATTTGATGACGAAGGTTCTGAAGCTTGGCAACACTAGTTTCGGTGAGACCGAGTTTGGAATCGGAAAATCCGAAAATTCTAGGGTTTGGCTTTGTGGCTGAGGTGGTTCAACTCGGTGTGGCTGAGTTTATGGAATCGATGGGACCGAGATTACTTATGAGTGTATGTTGGAATGAAAGATTGCTGATGGTTTGGGAGATGTATCACTAAGCACTTTGAGCAACCAGATCATTAACATAACCTCATCTCCTTTTAATAGTATTGGCTTTCCTATAGACTCAATGTGATCTTGGATCACTAAACCAAAAATGGAGTCTTGAGCTTTTGCCAATGTTTTCCTTAGCATTTTGAGGGGTCCACTTCTTCAGTCATTGCCATACCCATATCACTGAACTTTCTGAAATGATTCTCAAGAAACTATTAGTTCAATGATATATATGTTGTTATTAATTACCAAAACCACCCGGGGATTAGTTGCACTTTCACTAACCGAGATTGTATTTTCGGTCCCACCGAAAATCCCAACGTTCACATGATTTGAACTTTCGGTCTCACCGAGTTGTCAACTTCGGTCCCACCGAGATTGGTCAAATGTGTGTAACGGTTGGATTTTGTGTGGAGGCTATAAATACCCCTCCACCCCCTCTTCATTCGTGGAGAGAGCCATCAGAAAGAACTACCACTCCTACCTTACATTTCTGAGAAGAGAACTACCTACCCTTGTGTTGAGATCAAGTTGCTCCACTCCCACCATATGAAGCTTGATCTCTAGCCTTCCCAAGTTGCTTTCCACTCAATCCTTTCTTCCACCACAGCCAAATCAGTGAGGAGAGTTGAGTGTTGGGGAGATTATCATTTGAAGCACAAGAGCAAGGAGTTCATCATCATCAACACCATCTATTACCTTTTGGAGGGTGGTGCCTCCTAGATTGGTTAGGTGTCGCTTGGGAGCCTCCACGAGATGTGGAGTTGAACCAAGAAGTTTGTAAGGGCAAGGAGATCGCCTACTTCGTGAAGATCTACCCCGAGTAAGGCTAGCCCTCCGTGGGCGTGGCCATGATGGCATAGGCAAGGTTGCTTCTTCGTGGACCCTTCGTGGGTGGAGCCTCCGTGGACTCTCGCAGCCGCTACCCTCCGTGGGTTGAAGTCTCCATCAACGTGGAAGTACGATAGCACCACCTATCGGAACCACGAGAAAAATCATCGCGTCTCCAAAATTGCGTTTGCTCTTCTCCACCTCTCTTTACTACATGTGCAATTTATTTTCCGCTGCCTATACTCTAGAATTGCATGTGTATGGTGATGCTTGACTTGATCATAACCGTGAATCTGCCAAAAACTTGTCTTTGTCAAAAGGCATAATTTTTATATTGTCAAGTAGTCTAATCACCCCCCCTCTAGACATACTTGCGATCCTACAAGTGGTATCAGAGCTTTGGTCTCCATTGTATTGGTTTCCATTGCATTGGACTCCATAAGGTTGGTTTCACAACCTAGGAGAGTATGGCGTCTAGCGAGGGTAATTTTCGTAGAGGTCCTTACTTTGATGGTACAAATTTTGCTAGTTGGAAGCATAAAATGAAAATGCATATTCTTGGCCATAACCCAGCCGCATGGGGCATTATTTGTGTTGGTATGCAAGGTGAATTCTTCGAGGAAGGAAAAGTTCCGGATCGTGAAGCTACAACGGAAGAATTGCGGATGTTGCAAAACAATGCTCAAGCTTGTGACATTCTCTTCAATGCCTTGTGTCCCGAGGAGTTCAACAAAATCAGCCGTCTTGAGAATGCAAAAGAGATTTGGGATACTTTGGTTGAAATGCATGAAGGTACCGAGTCCGTGAAGGAATCAAAGCTAGATGTTCTTCAACGTCAACTTGACAAGTTCAAGATGAAGGAAGGTGAAGGAGTCGCTGAAATGTACTCTAGGCTTGCTCTCGTCACAAATGAGATTGCCGGCTTAGGAAGCGAAGAAATGACCGACCGATTCATCATCAAGAAGATTCTCAGAGCTTTGGATGGAAAGTATGACACGGTGTGCACTTTGATCCAAATGATGCCAAACTACAAGAATCTCAAGCCAACCGAAGTCATTGGAAGAATTGTTGCTCATGAGATGACACTTAAGGATAAGGAAGAGCTTCACAACAAGTCAAGTGGTGCTTACAAAGCTACAAGTGATGCTCCCACAACCTCAAGTGACAAGTTAGTCTCCAATGAAGAGATAAGTCTAATGGTGAAGAACTTCAACAAATTCTACAAGAGTGGAAGCAAAGAGAGAAGCTCAAAGTCTAGATCATATGATGAAAAGAGATCTTCTAGTCGTGATCGAATCGCTACAATTGTGGAAGACCCGACACTACTCAAATGAGTGTTCGCTCCCCACAAGAGAAAAGAAGAATCTCCAAGAAGAAGAAGCTCAAGAGATGAGTCACCTCGGAAAGAGAGAAGGAGTAGAGATGATCGTTATGAACGAAGACCCTCTCGGAGAAGCAAGGATTCGGAGAGGAAAGACAAGTCATCAAGGAGCTACACAAGAAGAAAACATCAAGCTCATGTAGGTGAATGGGTCTCCGGCTCCGACTCCGACAATCAATCCGAAAGAAGCTATCACTCCAACTCCGACTACAGTCAAGATGAAGGTGTTGCCGGTCTTGCTCTCGTGTCCTCCAACTCCAACTCCTATGACTTGTTTGATTCACCAAATGAGGGAATTGGAAGATGCTTCATGGCTAAAGGCCCCAAGGTATCACACCCTGAATTCATTGACTTTGATAGTGATGAGGATGACTTGCTTGGTGAAGATGAGCTCTTACATGATAAATCTAGTGAGCCTAGTAATGATGAACATGCTAGTAGTCTTTATAGTCAAGAAGAGTCGAATGACAATGCTATGAAGGAGATTGAGCGTCTAACTAAAGAACTAAACACTCTTAAGTTAGCTCATGAAACAACTCAAGAAGATCATAGAGAGCTCCTAAGATCTCATGAGAAGCTACGCTTCGAGAAGCTCACTCTAGAGCAAGAACATGAGTTTCTAAAAGCAATCAATGACGATCTTCGAAAGAAGAGTTCTTCATATCTTGCCAAAAGACTTATCTTGTCTAATTTCTTGCCTCCCATTAAAACTAAGCATGACAAGCATAAGAAGAATTCTTTCTCTAGTAGTAACAATAACCATGCTAAATCCAATATTGTTGCTTCTAGTAGTTCTCTTGATTCCACTAACAATGTTTCAAGCCAAGTTACACTTGAGCAAGAAAATAGTTTATTGAAAGGGATTATAGAGAAAGGTGTCTACAAGAGCCTTGCCGGAAGCAAGAACTTTGAGGAAATTGTTCGCAAGCAAGGAAGGCACCGGAAGAATCAAGGAATTGGTTTTGAGCGAAAGTTCAACGCCGAGGGTGTTGAATGGGAAGAAGGTCAATATCCTACTCCTCAGTTTGTTCTTCAAAAGGAGAAGTATGATCCTACTTCTTACAATGTGGAACAAGCTCAAGATGACCTTCCACCACAAGACCACAAGCTAAAAGGCAAGGACAAGCTTCAAGAGGAGATTGATGCATTTGTTGAAGCACCTCAAGCCATGGTCAAGTGGGTTCCCAAGGAAACGCCAAGTTCTACTTCACAAGCTCAACTACAACCCCAAGGATTCCCATCAAGATGATGTGGATCCCGAAGAAGAAGAACTAGAGAGTTCTTGAGGGTGACTCCGCCAACATACTTCACTCACATTCATTTTGGCAAAAACTTGTGCAATCAACTTCCACATTGTGCACTAGTTCATGGAGTCACAAACCCTCTTGTTGGTAAGTCAAGGGACAAGGTAATCATTGCTTTCATGGACATCATCTATTGTGTATTTCAATCTATGTCCATGGATATCCTTGTTTGTTCCTTGTGGGACTAACCCATGTAGGTATTGAAAGTGCCCAATCCAAAGGATTGCTCCCAACTCTTGATGATCTTCATCAACATTGAGCATCCACATCTTCAACATCTACATGAAGTCTTCTACGACAACCCAAGGTTAGTTTGACCCTTTAAAAGGGGTTCTCACATCTAGGGGGAGCTTTGCTCTAAAGAATTGAGCTAAAGCATCTTCAAATGATGTGAACACATTAATGCTTTATGTAAAAGTGGTAACCCCACTTGTGCTTAAACGATGAGTATGACCTATGATCAAATGTTCTCATTTGGCTCCTAAGTCAATATACTCATATAAAGATGACCTAGTCATCGACAAATTGTGTGATAGTAGCTAGAGATTTGATTGTGCATGTTTCACACATATTTCATTTGCTATCTTATTGTGTGAGCATGTTGGATGCATGATTTTATCCATTCGAGGACATCCATTTGTTGCTTTGGTCGTTTTGATTTTTTTCTGACCAAATGGATGGACAAGAATGCCTAAGTACCTCCCCTAGCTATCTATGCTTTCTTGTCTCAAATTCTATTCATGCTTACATCACAAACTTTGAACAAGTCATTTTCGGACCCTCCGAGTGAGGAGCACTCGGAGCCACCGATCCGACAAGGGCTAACTTCCAAAACCTTCTAAGTGATTTCGGTCGACTAACTCACTCAAACTCGGTCGAACCGAAAGCATTTAGATCGATCTAGGTTTTCACCTCGGTGAAACCGAAGTTGTGAATTTCGGCATGACGAAGTGCATAACGCCTGCGAAGTTATCCATCTCGGTGGGACCGAAGTTTACAACTCGGTCCCACCGACAAAAAGGGTATATATACTCGAGGGGGCGCTGCTGATTTCTCCTTCAAACGCTTCGCCCCACACCCCTTCCTTTGCCGCCGCCGCTTGGTCTCCGGATCGCCTCCGTTGCCGCTCAGGCGCCGCCGCAGTCTCCGTCGCCGTCAACGGACATCTTCTCCGCGCCGTTGCGCCAGAGAGGAACTCCACCAAGTTAGGGTGAGTTTCGATCCCACTCGTGCTCCCATCTCCGATTCAATGCACGCTTGGTTTGCCTAGTATCTTGCCACGATTGAAATCTTCCTGCACACCAGATTAGTTCGTTTGGACTAGATTCGAGTAAAAGTTTTAGGGTTAGGTTTCCGCGAACACATCTCGGTGAGACCGATTTTACATTTTCGGTATGACCGATTTGGCCTATGGCCATTGCATCGCACCTTCGGTCCAACCGAAGTTGTGCAAATCGGTGTGACCAAATGACGATTCTGTGAAACCCTAGTGTTTTCGGCAGATCAAACCCACTTCGTCCAACCGAAAGTGGTGTGAATGCTTCGTTTGAACACTTCGGATTCACCGAATTTTAAACTCGGTCCGACCAAATGTCTTCTGTGAAAACCTAATACTAGAATTTGAACTCACTTTTGTTTGCAAAACTTCAGATTTGTGATGACTCTTCTACTCGCCTACACCTTATCTATTCACAAAGTTGTCACCATGTCGATGCCAAGGATGATGTAACAGGTCGAGACACCCATTGCAGATATTCCAGAGGCAGTGCACTAGTCCCGATCCCAAAGAGCTCATCGATGATAGTGAGAGGAGTACACCAAGTGGTTTGCCTCCTGCAGCCACCAGGGCCAGAAAGAAGAGGAACTCAGATGATGAGGATTCTGATTTCGTTGTTGAGGAAGAGGTAACCTCAAAGCCCAAGAGGAAAGTTGTTGCCAAAGAGCCACAAGGTCAAGAAACCAAGAAGGGCACCAAAAAGTCAAGCAGTCCATCACTGCCAAGAAGCTGAATTTGGAAGAAGCTGCAAGCAAAGTGAAGAAAACTTCCAAGAGGAAGAGATTAGTGCATGATGATGCAGCAGAAGATGAGGATGAGGAAGCACCCCAGCCTCCTTAGAAGCCTAAGCTCATGGGTGATGCCATCAGGGCTGGAGCCACTTCAAAGCCCAAGCAATCTGCTCCACCAAGGCAGCTCCAAAGAAAGCCTCGCCGCTAAGCCAAAGAAGACAACAGAACATTCCAAAGATCTGAAAAGAACAAAGATGATGTGCCACCAGTGTGTCGATGATGAAGCACCAGTTTTTTGAAACTTCACGTAAACTGCCACTACATAATGATGCTCATCCTCAAGCTGAGAATATGAAGGAAAGGAAAGATAGAGGTCTCAGGCTATGGAGACAATCTGACCCATATGCCGTGAGGAGAAGAACTACTGTTGATCCCAGATTTCACACCAGAAAGCAGCAGGACTTCTATGAGACCGTGCTGATGGATAAGAAGCCCATAGTCGCAGGCACCAGATACGTTGATTGGAAGTACATTGACAGCGAAGAGCACAAAGATTTCTTTCCACATGTGCATGAAAGTTTCACTGCATGTGGTGTTGCAGACTTTGTAGGTCAGAAGTTGACAAATTGGAACGATGAGATGATTATGCAATTCTATGCCACTGCTCATTTCTATCCTGATGGAAAGATTACATGGATGACTGAAGGCCAAAGATTTTCTTCATCTGTTGAAGAATGGGCAGAACTTCTGAATGCTCCAGTGCAAAGAGAGGATGATATTGATGTATATGGGATTCCAAAGAAGAATCATGAATCCATGAAGAACATGTACAAAGAGGTTCCAATAAGGATTTGGGAATCTGGAAGCTCGGCTCGAGTATATCTCCGTGCAGGTCTACCTACCACCAATACTATTCTCGAGGCACACCTTGATGCCCAAGTCCGAGATCATCGCATGATCGAGGATACTCTATCAACATGCTGCACATACTTGATGAGAAAGAACCTTTCAAGGTGATGGACTTGATGGTTGAGACCATTAAGAGGACTACAGCTGACCAGAAAAGGTCGTGTGGATTTGCCCCGCATATTCAAATGCTTATCAATGCCAAGTTTGGCACGGGCACATTCTTGTTGGATAGAGAACACTTACCACTGCAGCCTGAGCATGAGGATAATGTTGTTGTGATGGATGAGGAGGATCCAACATCAGTTGAAGGTTAAGCAAAGATTGAAGCTGCCAAGAAAGCCAAAGTCGACAAGGAAGCAAAGAGCAGCAGCAGCTAAACCAAAGAGTGTCGGAGAGCAGCTCCTTGAAGCTACCCAAAGGATTGAACAACGCCTGCCAGCATTGTACAGCCTCGGAGAGCCTAGAGAGGATTGTTGAAGACAAGATCCACGCTCTGGATGTGAAGTCGATCAAGTGCAAGTGATCACAACAAGCTTGAGGCGACATTGAGGAAGCAAAGAGGAGAAGGAAGAGCTTATGCGTGAGATGCAGGATGACTTAGTCCAGATGCTTATCAACAGATCGCTCCGGTTCCCACAGACCCGACCAGCTGCTATTCCAAAGGATGCACACCGTGACTACAGCTTCAAAGACCTCCCACAGCTCCATCAGTTGCTCCAGCTCCAGCTCCAAAGTGACCACTCCTCCAAAGACAGACATCACTGAAGTCTTCGCCGATGTCATGTCATATCTACTCCAACATCAACCTGCACAGAGCCGCCAAAGAGTCCCCAAAGTGACGCTTAGCTCTATGCCTTTTCGAACTTTTTGGTAACTTGTTGCCAAAGGGGAGAAATTGTATAGATCATAGGACTTCGAGAGAGAGTGTGTTGTCTTTGCGCTTTTGCTCTTTCGTTCTTTTGCGGTTTCTTTGAGATACTTTTGGTTTTCGAGACATTCAAGTGTGTTTGATACTACGCTTGATCCTACTTTAATGAGTGCTTGGTCGTACTATGCTTTAATGTGTGCTTAATGCTTATCATATGCTATTCCTATCTTGTATGACCATTTACTCATGTCTTGGTGATTGGGTGCATGCTGTTCATTCTTATCATTTTGTGCGCTCCACCAAGATGTATGTGACATGGAAGAGTGACCCATGATCCTAATCGATGTGCATTTGCATTCAAACGCAAATCTTAAATAATGCACAAATTTAGGGGGAGCTCTTACTTATCACATACTTCTCAAAGCGATTTATATTATTCATTGATTATATCCTTTGTCGAAGTTTGATCTATATGTTGTCATCAATTACCAAAAAGGGGAGATTGAAAGTGCAACTAATCCCGGGTGGTTTTGGTAATTAATAACAACATATATATCATTAAACTAATAGTTACTTGAGAATCATTTCAGAAAGTTCAGTGATATGGGTATGGCAAGGACTCAAGAAGTGGACCCTCAAAATGCTAAGGCAAGCATTGGCAAAAGCTCAAGACTCCATTTTTGGTTTAGTGATCCAAGATCACATTGAGTCCATAGGAAAGCCAATACTATTAAAAGGGATGAGGTTATGATGATGATCTGTTGCTCAAAGTTCTTAGTGATACATCTCCTAAACTATCAAGAACTTTCACCGCCATATACACTCATAAGTAATCTCGGTCCCACCGATATTCCAAACTCACCACACCGAGATGAACCACCTCAGCCATAAAGCCAAACCCTAGAAATCTCGGATTTTCCGATTCAACTCGGTCTCACGAAACTTGAGTTGCCAAGCTTCAGAACCTTCATCATCAAATCGGTGTCATCGAGATGATGAAGTCGGTCCCACCGAGATTGGCAAGCTCCTGTCTTTACACGAATCGGACTAACCGAGATTGTATTTTCGGTCCCACTGAAAATCCCAACGTTCACATGATTTGAACTTTCGGTCTCACCGAGTTGTCAACTTCGGTCCCACCGAGATTGGTCAAATGTGTGTAACGGTTGGATTTTGTGTGGAGGCTATAATTACCCCTCCACCCCTCTTCATTCGTGGAGAGAGCCATCGAAAGAACTACCACTCCTACCTTACATTTCGAGAAGAGAACTACCTACCCTTGTGTTGAGATCAAGTTGCTCCACTCCCACCATATGAAGCTTGATCTCTAGCCTTCCCAAGTTGCTTTCCACTCAATCCTTTCTTCCACCACAGCCAAATCAGTGAGGAGAGTTGAGTGTTGGGGAGATTATCATTTGAAGCACAAGAGCAAGGAGTTCATCATCATCAACACCATCTATTACCTTTTGGAGGGTGGTGCCTCCTAGATTGGTTAGGTGTCGCTTGGGAGCCTCCGTCGAGATGTGGAGTTGAACCAAGAAGTTTGTAAGGGCAAGGAGATCGCCTACTTCATGAAGATCTACCCCGAGTAAGGCTAGCCCTCCGTGGGTGTAGGCCATGATGGCATAGGCAAGGTTGCTTCTTCATGGACCCTTCGTGGGTGGAGCCCTCCGTGGACTCTCACAGCCGTTACCCTCCGTGGGTTGAAGTCTCCATCAACGTGGAAGTACGATAGCACCACCTATCGGAACCACGAGAAAAATCATCGCGTCTCCAAAATTGCGTTTGCTCTTCTCCACCTCTCTTTACTACATGTGCAATTTACTTTCCGCTGCCTATACTCTAGAATTGCATGTGTAGGGTGATGCTTGACTTGATCATAACCGTGAATCTGCCAAAAACTTGTCTTTGTCAAAAGGCATAATTTTTATATTGTCAAGTAGTCTAATCACCCCCCCTCTAGACATACTTTCGATCCTACAAGAATCCAAGTGGTTGATGCACGGAAGATGTGGGGACCCCGACTTATAAGTCGTGATCACCGAATGCACGTGTACAGTGATCCCAGAGATCAATGCTCACTGAACACACAGAAGCTGAATAACAAGAGTCTTACATTCATACATACCGTCTTACACAAATTATGACCATTATGGTCAAGTCTTACATAGATAAAGCCACATGGGTTGAATACCAAGTAAACTTAAGCAGCGGAAATCTTCGTCGATAAGTAGAACCCATGCCATCTGCCTTAACCCTAAAGGCATTCTGACTGGGAAGCGTCCTAGTTCGCATGATCGTCACCAAAGAACTCTTCCTCGAACTCTGGTTCTTCCATGCCTGGCCAATTAAATAACCGGTGGCAAGCCAATGATTACTTTGAATGTACTCGCAAGCAACCAATGTTTTGGTCCAAGATGTAACAATGCATGATATAGGTAATTTTTTGCAGAAAGCTACTTTTGAGTGCAATGACATGTTCAACAACTTGTAAGACATGCATTAGGAGAATTCAAGTAACCATGCGGACAGGTTGCAGATATCAACATAAATAGAGTGGGCATCAACCCAGCTCAATCATGTCAAGTCCCTTGACTTGACCCAAGTAGTTTTATCAACACACACATACTGTTTGTAAAACTCTGGACTTAGTTTAAGCAGCACCGCCCAACTTTCCTTGACCGTGGACACGGCTATTCGAATAGTTTTACACTCTGCAGAGGTTGCACACTTTACCCACAATATCCGGGGAACTTCCGTGTCATCCACGACCCGCGATACCTCAAGTACCTGGGGTAAGCACCCGATCACTATCTTTCCCTAGACGACACTAACAAGGAGTCCACTCGTTGTTCCGTATCCTCACAATGTACATCATACGAGTCTCACTCGAGATCGTAACATTCGAGAGGGGACACAACGGTGTATCCGGTGCCCTGCGAAAACAGTCATGGCCGCCCTACCTGGCACGACCCGTCCCGAGAGAGAGCACCAACTCTCCCCCGTCACTAGTAATGTGGGCTCCAAGCTAGTATCGGCCTAGCTAATCAATAATGCCCTTTCCCATACAAGGGTAGAGTGGTTGCGCATGTAAGGTTGGGACAGTCGACAAATCTTAAATCTAATCCGTTTTCGAAAACAACACACACTTGCCTCGGTACACCACTTCGTCGTCAAGTGGTTACCCATCTCATCATCTCCCTCGGGCATAAGTGGCACCCGATGGGGTTTTCGAAAAGTCCTTTGAAAATACTTTGTCTCCTTCATCACGCATATACCCGTCCATTTTTGCGTAGCATCTACTTTAGCATCCTATCTACTCCCACCGGAATAACCCTCATAAGAAGGTAGGGTCATGCACAATGCAAGTATCAATGAGGAATTACGGTGGCAACCCATCAAGGTGGTTACCACCTCATCATGATTCCGCTGCAACAACAATATGGTGCTATATGACATGCATAAAAAGGGTTTCATAGACATGGTCAAAGGCTGCTTGCCTGGCTTAGCAAAGTCTTCTTGGGTCTTCAAGGTTTTCTGGTCCAACTCCTTCGTCGGCAACGCAATCTATCGTCGCAAAATAATAGCGAGAAAAATAAGGCAATAATAAAACAGAAAAAACCAAAGTGCTAAGAAAAATGTCAACCATTTTTGTTAAATACTGGGGTGAGAACTAAGAAGGGGAAATTCCCAGTTTTGGATTTGGAGTCATGGAAACAGTGCTAGGAATTTTAAATGACAGGCATAAATGCTCAAATTCAAATTTAAATTTGAAAAGTGAAGAAAAGTTGGTTTGATAAGAGTGAAAACTACACCAATAAATAGGTGGGATTATTACAAGAATTTAGGAGTTGGAATTATTGCATTTGGATTATTATTTAATCCTGTGGAATTTTTGGAAAAGTTACAAAAAAAGAAAAGGAAAAGGCCACTGTGCAACTGGGCCTATTCGGCCACAGTGCAGCAGGCCCAGTGGAAAGCCTTGGATTCCTTGGGTGGCCACTGGAGTGAGGAGGGAGGTGAGGAAGAGGGGTGCAAGGGCTGTCCAGAGAGGTAAAAGAGGTGGTTTCACCCCTAAATTATTGATCTGAGATGCAGCCATTGCTACTTGAGGTAGAAGAGGGTCAGGAGCAGCTGTGGTACAAAGTTGAGCCCATGGAGATTAGTGGAAGAGGTCAAAAATGGCATTTTGGTAAAGTGGCAGAAGGTGTTTGTTGCTGGTTTGGACAAGAATATGAACTCCTCTTGTCATGAGGCTTGACAGGGTCAAATGGCATGAGATAATAATAGGTTCCACCAAGGTTGAGTCCATTTGGGCAAAGTTGCCAATGCAACTTTTGTAAACCCTAGAAATTAGCAGAAATGAACTTGTGTAGATCTAGTTGAGCAACTAACTTCTCCTTGATGCACCACTTGGTGTAGTGGCCTCATTTGGTCATGTGAATATGCTCACCAAAGTTGGGGTCAAGGAGAGAAAGTTGGTAGTACAAAGTTCAAATTAGATTCTGGTCAGAGAGGGTTTTGGGGCACTTTGATCAATATAACATTTTCTCCAACTTGCGCCATTTGGTCTAGATGAATAATTAGACCATTTGAGCATGTTCACAAGATTTGAGAGCATTTGGACATGTTTGGCAATGTAAAGTTGCTCAAACTTTAAAATGGACAGAAATGGTTTTGAGGGGATTTCATGGGTTTATACTATTCTCCATGACATTATACTTGTCAAGATCATCCAACATGTCATATGTGACAAGCTAGAATTTTCTTGGAATTTTTGGAGGATATTTCCTTTGTAAATATTTCAAAAGCTTGAAATATCCAAAAAGGGTTTTTGAGGGATTTGACCAATATTTTGAACATTACCATGTGTTGAAACTCTTATATATGGACAATATATGTCCACTGAGTTTCCCTAGGTTTTTGTCAAATATTTTTGAAACAATAAAATAAGTTTTTCCTATTAAATACCATTTCTGGCCTTAAGAAAAGCTTTTAAATAAAATAGGAAAATAACTTTTGAAATTATATTTTTGTGGTTTATGGGGGTCCTACACCTAATAGGAATCAAACATACTATTTGAAAGATTTTTCATACCCCAAATCAAGTACTTGTAGTGCAAACCTCAATTCAAGGGTTTTTGGAAAACTAAATTTAGAAAATACTTTTTGGCCAAATTATTTTTGTAAGAAAATTCTATATTGTACTATACACATGGTATGATCATTGGGCATAATTTTTTGGATCAAGGAAAGGAAGTATAGAAGGTGAAGCTATGTTGACTTTTAAGAGCACTTGAAAGCACAGAGAGAAAACCAACTCCAAATAAAAAGTCAAATAATGCAAAAGTTTTTGTCAAACCACATTTTATCATGATTTATCATCTGAAGTGTTGTGCCTCGAAAATCAGGGTGTGACAGACCTACCCCCCCTACAAGAATCTCGTCCCCGAGATTCCCAAACTAGGCGTGGAAAGGAATATGGAAACTTGGATTCGGGGTAGTCTTCACGTCCTCAAACTGCTTTTGTTTTCGAGTGGTGCTCCATTGAACCTTGACGTACTTGATGGTGTGCCTCCGTGTATGACGTTCGGCTTGATCCAGGTTGCTAAGGGGATTCAAGGATTCTAGTGTGTGAGTGAACATTTATCATTTCTGAGATGCCAATAGTCTATCTAGTCCTTTAATCACATCATATCACCGATAGCATCATTTTGCATAGGTCAACTCCAATCATCACTCATGTGATTCATATCCTCATGGCTCCCGAGGGGAGGTCTAACAAAATCATATATGTCTACAATCCCCAAACTCATATGTATGTCTACCCCTAAAAATCCATGGGTAGAACATATAAGCCGCTAAAGCTTGAACGTGACAATCCAAGTGCTCAGCCTGTTCTTCCAAGGTCTAAGATAAAGCACCTCTATCCTAAGGAAACACATCGTATGCCACTCCAAAATCTTGTTTCCTTCCTATGAATCAACTCCAACAACCCATTAACTACACCAATCATTACATGATCTAGTAGTTCTTCAAATCCAATCTCTATGGTGTTCCACATGATCTTCTAATATCCTATAATCCACAAATACTGGGAAGGCTACCTTACTATAGTCAGTCCACCAATTTCCATTATCATGGTCAAGTAAACTCCAAGGTCAAGCTTATATAGAACCCTAAATCAACTTTGACAATTAATCCAATCTCTTAGTTTATTGTCCACCGAGAACATGGTATCATGTTCGAGATCATCAGTCTAAACCCAAATTACTCCGAACCATGTAGACTACTCACCACCTATACCCCACTAGGATCACCTATTTAGATCCAAATCTCATGTCCAACGAGAATTTCTACACTTCTCCCTCAAGTCATTATCGTAATATCAACTATCACCTATCAATATCCCCTGCCCAAGACAAATCCAAATACTTCCAAGAATTCCAGCTTGCGATCATAATTGTCCTATAAATCCAATTTACTCATGGGTAATGAAAGCTATGCTACTCTATAATCATGTTCCCACCAAGTTCATCTACCAACATGAAAGCCTCATCATCCACCTAATAGTCTCAGACGATTCCTCAAAGTCATTGATATAAACTCACCAAGTCATTTGTCCTCTGTTCCTATATCCTTAAATCGGTCTTCCCTATGGCATCGTCAGTTTTGGTGCTATCTTAGGATGATAATGTGCTCGTTCACTATGTCCACTAGTTCCCTAATGAACCAAGTGATAAGCAAGGTTACGGAGGCTTAACAGCTTCTCTTGCAATTCTATGGGTTAAGCACATGGTTAAGGATTCGAGCTGGGGTATTTTATGAAGTCTCGAAGGGTCTAGGAATGGGTTTCTAATCTTGAGGGGCAACCATAACTCTAAGAGGCTGCACTTGGTCGAGGAGGTTGTAGCAAAAGTCCTCAGTGCTGGTTGGTTTCCAAAGTAGAATCCTTGGTGTATCTTGTCTTGCTAGCCTTCAGTTGAGGAGAGAGATGAGAGGGAGAGGTAGCATAGAGGAGGGGAATGCCTAAAGGGGGTTCTATAGTGCTAGTGCAACAAACAGGTGCAAAGAGGGCCAAACAAAAGAAACAAGGTGAGGAAGGTGATATAGTCGCATACTTGTCGCCTAGGGCAAAAGTGCGATCTATATCAAAACACAAACAAATAAAAACAAGCAACACACAATCATGGTTCTATTCGAACTATCATACGGACTCGACTGCGCATAGGGGGTACACGACTCATCCTACCCTAGGGGTTCTCGGACTCAATTAGTCGTGCCTTGTGCCTCATGCAGTCTTCTTGAGTTTTCCTCGTGTTGCTACGCCTCTTGTAGTTGTTCCATGAAACAATCCGGTTGAGCTCAAGATTCTTCAACAACTTCTCACCTGTTGAAGTGATGGGGTGAAGGTGGCTCCTCGTAACTGGCATTGACTTGGTCTCCTATTGTCTTCTTAATCACGACGATCCCTTTTTGTCTTCTAAGCCGTTGATGGTACCAGGTAGGTAATCCTTTATGCAATGACATTATCAAGGCGTAATAGAGGTCCATCATGTCGGTTACGTTGATGAAAACATCGACACCAAGAGCGGGGGATGAGGAGAACCGTTTTCCTACTCACTATGGTGAGGCGGACCAAATGGCTAGGTTCTCATCCATCGGTGGTTGCTGATACAACAACGGTAGTGACAGGGTTACTCTATTAGCGATGTATATCATGATCTTGCATATTCTATGCCCTGATCATCGTAGGCTAAGGTTGCATCATCTTGGGGCAGTGTCAAGGGTGTCACCATCTCCTGGGTCTTCAGGTCCTCATTCCTCGAGGATGTATCTTCTGTTGGTATCGTCTTGTTGTGATGTCGCCAATCTTGTGTTCGTGAGATGTGGGTGAATGTCCGCAAGGCATCTTCCTTCTAGATTATCCACGAGGATTACAAGGAATCCAAAGGGTCGTGGGCATAAGGGTTCTAGCGACCAAAGGTTTTGAAGGGGAAGAGATCAATAAGGAAAGTATACCTTAGTTTTCGAAAAACTGAGAATGGAAGAGAAGTACAGATAGTTTTGAAAACTAGTAGTAGTTTTGGAAATAGTTTTACCCTAACTAACGACCATGCTAACTAAGGCTTCCTACAATCAGATGGCTCGCACTAGCTCAGGGGGACCCCGACTCATAAGTCGTGATCACTGAATGCACGTGTACAGTGATCCCAGAGATCAATGCTCACTGAACACACAGAAGCTGAATAACAAGAGTCTTACATCCATACACACCATCTTACACAAATTATGACCATTATGGTCAAGTCTTACATAGATAAAGCCATAGGGGCTGAATACCAAATAAACGTAAGCCGCGGAAATCTTCGTCGATAGGTAGAACCCATGCCATCTGCCTTAACCCTACAGGCATTCTGACTGGGAAGCATCCTAGTTCGCGTGATCGTCACCAAAGAACTCTTCCTCGAACTCCGGTTCTTCCATGCCTAGCCAATTAAATAACCAGTGGCAAGCCAATGAGTACTTTGAATGTACTTGCAAGCAACCTATGTTTTGGTCCAAGATGTAACAATGCATGATATAGGTAATTTTTTGCAGAAAGCTAGTTTTGAGTGCAATGACATGTTCAACAACTTGTAAGACATGCATCAGGAGAATTCAAGTAACCATGCGGACAGGTTGCAGATATCAACATAAATAGAGTGGGCATCAACCCAGCTCAATCATGTCAAGTCCCTTGACTTGACCCAAGTAGTTTTATCAACACACACATATAGTTTGTAAAACTCGACGAGTTTAAGCAAAGACGCCTAATCGTCCTTGACCGTGGACACGGCTATTCAATAGTTTTACACTCATGGAGGTTGCACACTTTACCCACAACATCCGGGAACTTCCGTGTCATCCACGACCATGATACCTCAAGTACCGGGTAAGCACCGGTCACTATCTTTCCCTAGATGACACTAACAAGGAGTCCACTCGTTGTTCCAGATCCTCACGATGTACATCATACGAGTCTTCCTCGAGATCGTAATATCTGAGAGGGACACAACGTGTATCCGCGCCTGTGAAAATAGTCATGGCCGCCCTACCGCACGACCCGCCCCTAGAGAGAGCACCAACTCTCCCCGTCACTAGTAATGCGGGCTCCAAGCTAGTATCACCCTAGGTAATCAATAATGCCCTTTCCCATACAAGGGTAGAGTGGTTGCGCATGTAAGGTTGGGACAATGACAAATCTTAAATCTAATCCGCTTTTGAAAACAACACACACTTGCCTCGGTACACCACTTCGTCATCAAGTGGTTACCCATCTCATCATCTCCCTCGGGTATAAGTGGCACCCGACGGGGTTTTCGAAAAGTCCTTTGAAAATACTTTGTCTCCTTCATCATGCATATACCCATCCCTTTTTGCGTAGCATCTACTTTAGCATCCTATCTACTCCCACCGGCATAACCCTCATAAGAAGGTAGGGTCATGCACAATGCAAGTATCAACGAGGAATTACGGTGGCAACCCATCAAGGTGGTTACCACCTCATCATGATTCTGTTGCAATAACAATATGGTGCTATATGACATGCATAAAAAGGGTTTCATAGACATGGCCAAAGGCTGCTTGCCTGGCTTAGCAAAGTCTTCTTGGGTCTTCAAGGTTTTCTGGTCCAACTCCTTCGTCGGCAACGCAATCTATCGTCGCAAAATAATAGCGAGAAAAATAAGGCAATAACAAAACAGAAAAAACCAAAGTGCTCAAAAAAATGTCAACTCATTTTTGTTAAATACTGGGGTGAGAACTAAGAAGGGGAAAATTCCTAGTTTTGGATTTGGAGTCATAGAAACAGTGCTAGGAATTTTAAATGATAGGCATAAATGCTCAAATTCAAGAAAAGTTGGTTTGATAAGAGTGAAAACTGCACCAATAAATAGGTGGGATTATTACAAGAATTTAGGAGTTGGAATTATTGCATTTGGATTATTCCTTAATCCTGTGGAATTTTTGGAAAAGTTACAGAAAAAGAAAAGGAAAAGGCCACAGTGCAACTGGGCCTATTCGGCCACAGTGCAGCAGGCCCAGGGGGAATCCAGCCCGCGCGAGGCTGCCACGTCAAAGGCGTAAATACAAAATACACCTTCAGCCGACAGCGAACCGGTTCGCACACGCGTGCGTTTTAAACCTGACGGGTGGGGCCCACCCGTCAGTATGTGAGGTTGACTGACGGGCCCCACGGCCGTCGTCTTCAACCTCGGGCCAGAGAGGGAGGCAAGCTCACCGGCGTCGCTGTGGTCGATGGCGGGGCGGTCCGAGAGCACCGGCGTGCTCAGGGCGGAGTCTTCGTTTGGGTGGAGGTGGAGGCTGTCGCCGGAGTGCAGGGGTTCACTGGCGACGAGGAAGCCGGCGGAAGGGCCTCGGGAGGAGCCTGGTTAGCTCATTCCGAGCTGCAATAGGAGCGGGAGAAAGAGGGGAATGGGTCAGTGATGTCTGGTGGTTCCAGATCGAGCAAGAGCGGGGGCGTAGAGGGGCTGTACCGCGAGATCAACTGTCGACTGAGGCGGCGGAGCTCCGGTCGATCCCGAGCATAGAAGCTCTCTGAGGTTGATTGGGTGGTGCGGGCGTGTGCTTGGGGGTGTGAGAAGGAGGTGGATGTCAAGAGAGAGACCTGGGGCGAGCTTTTATAGCCGGGCGCCGGTCCACCATGGACTCGTGCGTCTGCGAGGTCACAGGCGAGACCAGAGGCCGTGTGGGCACACGAGGGTGAGTCTGGGCCGTTCGTGGATGAGGTCTACGACCAGGTGAATGAAGAAAGCGAGCGGGGGAGGGCCAGAGGCTGCGCGCGTGTGAGTTTGCTCATTGGAGCTCTCGGGCGGCCGGCGCGCGTGCGAGCTGGGGCGAGAGGAGGGAGAAGGAGGAGGGGGACAGAGGCGTGGCATGTCGCAGACGTCGAGGCGCATCGTCGGGCACGCTGGGGAGGCCCGAGGTGGCCGGAGGTGGTTGGCAGGGGGCGGCTACAGTGCGGGAGTGCACTGTAGCGTGCTCCAGAGCGTGCAAATGGCCGGCATGCCATTTTTTGGCAAAGTGGGCACGGCCAAGAATGTCTGGTAGCTCTAGGGAGGAGTAAAGAATGCGGGGAAAGCCTTGGATTCCTTGGGTGGCCACTGGAGTGAGGAGGGAGGTGAGGAAGAGGGGTGCAAGGGCTGTCCAAAGAGGTAAAAGAAGTGGTTTCACCCCTCAATTATTGATCTGAGATGCAGCCATTGCTATTGGAGGTAGAAGAGGGTCAGGAGCAGCTGTGGTACAAAGTTGAGCCCATGGAGATTAGTGGAAGAGGTCAAAAGTGGCATTTTGGTAAAGTGGCAGAAGGTGTTTGTTGCTGGTTTGGGCAAGAAGATGAACTCCTCTTGTCATGAGGCTTGACAGGGTCAAATGGCATGAGATGATAATAGGTTCCACCAAGGTTGAGTCCATTTGGGCAAAGTTGCCAATGCAACTTTTGTAAACCCTAGAAATTAGCAGAAATGAACTTGTGTAGATCTAGTTGAGCAAATCACTTCTCCTTGATGCACCACTTGGTGTAGTGGCCTCATTTGGTCATGTGAATATGGTCACCAAAGTTGGGGTCAAGGAGAGAAAGTTGGTAGTACAAAGTTGTTCAAATTAGATTCTGGTCAGAGAGGGTTTTGGGGCACTTTGATCAATATAACATTTTCTCCAACTTGCGCTATTTGGTCTAGATGAATGATTAGACCATTTGAGTATGTTCACAAGATTTGAGAGCATTTGGACATGTTTGGCAATGTAAAGTTGCTCAAACTTTAAAATGGACAGAAATGGTTTCGAGGGGATTTCATGGGTTTATACTATTCTCTATGACATGATACTTGTCAAGATCATCCAACATGTCATATGTGACAAGCTAGAATTTTCTTGGAATTTTTGGAGGATATTTCCTTTGTAAATATTTCAAAAGCTTGAAATATCCAGAAAGGGTTTTTGAGGGATTTGACCAATATTTTGAACATTACCATGTGTTGAAACTCTTATATATGGACAATATATGTCCACTTAGTTTCCCTAGGTTTTTGTCAAATATTTTTGAAACAATAAAACAAGTTTTTCCTATTAAAGACCATTTCTGGCCTTAAGAAAAAGCTTTTAAATCAAATAGGAAAATAACTTTTAAAATTATATTTTTGTGGTTTATGGGAGTCCTACACCTAATAGGAATCAAACATACTCTTTGAAAGATTTTTCATACCCCAAATCAAGTACTTGCAGTGCAAACCTCAATTCAGGGGTTTTTGGAAAACTAAATTTAGAAAATACTTTTTGGCCAAATTATTTTTGTAAGAAAATTCTATATTGTACTATACACATGGTATGATCATTGGGAAGAATTTTTTGGATCAAGGAAAGGAAGTATAGAAGGTGAAGCTATGTTGACTTTTAAGAGCACTTAAAAGCACAGAGAGAAAACCAACTCCAAATAAAAAGTCAAATAATGCAAAAGTTTTTGTCAAACCACATTTTATCATGATTTATCATCTTAAGTTTTGTACCTTGAAAATCAGGGTGTGACAGACCTACCCCCCTTACAAGAATCTTGTCCCCGAGATTACCAAACTAGGCGTGGAAGGAATATGGAAACTTGGATTCGGGGTAGTCTTCACGTCCTCGAACTGCTTTTGTTTTTGAGTGGTTCTCCATTGAACCTTGACGTACTTGATGGTGTGGCTCTGTGTATGACGTTCAGCTTGATCCAGGTTGCTAAGGGGTTTCAAGGATTCTAGTGTGCGAGTGAACATTTATCATCTTATCTTTAAGCACGGTTTCTGAGATGCCAATAGTCTATCTAGTCCTTTAAACAAATCACATCATATCACCGATAGCATCATTTTGTATAGGCCAACTCCAATCATCACTCATGTGATTCATATCCTCATGGCTCCCGAGGGGAGGTCTAACAAAATCATATATGTCTACAATCCCCAAACTCATATGTATGTCTACCCCTAAAAATCCATGGGTAGAACATATAAGATGCTAAGCTTGAACGTGACAATCCAAGTGCTCAGCCTGTTCTTCCAAGGTCTAAGATAAAGCACCTCTATCCTAAGGAAACACGTCGTATGCCACTCCAAAATCTTGTTTCCTTCCTATGAATCAACTCCAACAACCCATTAACTACACCAATCATTACATGATCCAGTAGTTCTTCAAATCCAATCTCTATGGTGTTCCACACGATCTTCTAATATCCTATAATCCACAAATACTGGGAAGGCTACCTTACTATAATCAGTCCACCAATTTCCATTATCATGGTCAAGTAAACTCCAAGGTCAAGCTTATATAGAACCCTAAATCAACTCTGACAATTAATCCAATCTCTTAGTTTATTGTCCATCGAGAACATGGTATCGTGTTCGAGATCATCAATCTAAACCAAAATTACTCCGAACCATGTAGACTTACTCACCACCTATACCCCACTAGGATCACCTATTTAGATCCCAATCTCATGTCCAACGAGAATTTCTACACTTTTCCCTCAAGTCATTATCGTAATATCAACTATCACCTATCAATATCCCCTGCCTAAGACAAATCCAAATACTTCCAAGAATTCTAGCTTGCGATCATAATTGTCCTATAAATCCAATTTACTCATGGGTAATGAAAGCTATGCTACTCTATAATCATGTTCCCACCAAGTTCATCTACCAACATGAAAGCCTCATCATCCACGAAATAGTCTTGGACGATTCCTCAAAGTCATTGATATAAACTCACCAAGTCATTTGTCCTCTATTCCTATATCCTTAAATCGGTCTTCCCTATGGCATCGTCAGTTTTGGTGCTATCTTAGGATGATAATGTGCTCGCTCACTATGTCCACTAGTTCCCTAATGAACCCAGTGATAAGCAAGGTTACGGAGGCTTAACAGGTTCTCTTGCAATTCTGTGGGTTAAGCACATGGTTAAGGATTTGAGCTGGGGTATCTTATGAAGTCTCGAAGGGTCTAGGAATGGGTTTCTAATCTTGAGGGGCAACCATAACTCTAAGGGGCTGCACTTGGTCGAGGAGGTTGTAGCAAAAGTCTTCAGTGCTGGTTGGTTGCCAAAGTAGAATCCTTGGTGCATTCTTTTAACTCCGATTCTTAGCACAAAGGCAATGCCATGTTTCTTACCAAGTATGAGATCGATCTATCCACAGAAAATATCCTTTAGATTAGTTTTGATTTGAAATTTAGGGTTAGGTTTCTGCCGAACTCATCTCGGACCGACCGAATTGTAGAAATCGGTCTCACTGATTTGGCTTAGGCCATTACACATGTAATTTTTGATCTGACCGAGAATTGCAAATCGGTGTGACCGAAATTAGGACTTTGTGAAACCCTAGCAAACTCGGAGTCACCAAACTGTGTCTCGGTCTGACCGATTCCACTAGTTTAGACTCCAAAGTTGCTTCGGTGTCACCAAGTTTTACAAATCGGTAGCTCCAAAATGCTTCCTGTAGAAAACTAAAACTAAGTTTTTGACTCATTCTTTTTACAAAAACTCTGTACTTTGTGATGCTCATCTACTCTATCTCATCTACAACTATTCACAGGGTCAACTCTCAGTTTGTAGTGCAGTATGTCTGATCAAAGTGATAGTCAATCAGAGGAGCATATGGACTTGAGTGAGGGCACTAGTCCCTCTGGCAGCTATGATGAAGGTAGCAGGAGCACACCAAGCAACCTTCCTAAGGCTTAGACTAGGCAGAGGAAGAAGAAAACTTCAGACTCTGAGGATGAGGACTTTGAGGTTGAAGAAGTCAGCTCAAAGAAGAAGGTGCTAAAGAAGGAATATGTTGTTGTTGCTTCTACAAAGCCAGGTCAGCACAAGAAAGCACCTGCCAGGAGAGTGCCAATGTCTAAGGCCAGGGGATCAACTCAAGAGACTATGGTATTTACACTTGAGCCAAGAAAAGGTGATGAGGGCAAGAAAAGGGTAAGGAAAACTACTGCTAGAGTGCTTGGAAATCCATCTATGAGGAGAGATTCTGCTATTGAGGAGGAAGAGGAAGAATAGGATGCTGCACCAGCACCTCCTGCTAAGTCACAAAAGCTGATGGGAGATGCCATCAAGTCTGGGGCTGCTCCTTCAAAGTCCAAGACAGCCCCCAAAGCTCCAGCTCAAGCCTCCAAGATTGCACCTAAGAGAAGCACCAGGAACATCCCTGCTGCAGAGAAGAACAAGGCCCCAGTGCCTGAAGTTGAAGAACAAGATGATGAAGCCCAAGTGCTTAGGAAACTCAAGCCAAAATTTCCAGACCATGATGACAATCATCCAGTGGCTCAGAATATGAAAGAAAGAAAAGATGCAGGTCTCAGATTGTGGAGACAAGCTGATCCATATGCAGCAAGGAGAAGGATAGCTGTGGACTATAGATTCCACACCAAAGAATAGCAAGATTTCTATGAGACAGTGTTGCTTGACAAGAAGCCCATTGTCAGTGATATGAAGTGGGTTGATTGGGAGTATATTGATGAGAATGAAGACCATTTTCCAGGAGTGCATGAGAGCTTCAAGCTCAATGGTGTTGACAAGTTTGTGGGTCAAAAATTGACCAAATGGAATGATGAGCTCATTATGCAGTTTTACTCTACAACTCATTTCTATCTAGATGGAAAGATTGTGTGGATGACTGAAGGTACAAGGTACCAGTCTACTGTTGATGAGTGGGCAAAGCTCATAAAAGCTCCCAAGGAGCATGGGAAAGACATTGATGACTATGCTGAGAAGAAGAAAGACCATAACACCATGGCAAATATGTACAAGGAGATACCTGACAAAGCCTTGGAGACTCACAAGCTAGGCTTAGTGTACTACTTAATGTCTGGATTGGCCACAATGAACACTATATTGAGGCACACCTTGTTGCCCAAATCAGGAGATCATGGGATGATCAGAGGCCATTCCATTAATTTGCTTTAGATGTTTGATTTGCCCCAGAATTCAAAGTCATGAGTTTGATTGTTGAGACAATCAAGAGAACAACTGCTGACCAGAAGAGGTCATGTGGGTATGCTCTGCACATACAGATGTTAATCAACTCCAAGATGCCCAAAGGAGTGCACTTGTTGGACAAAGAGCATCTGCCCTTGAAGCCTGATTTTGAGGACAACACTGTTGTCATGACTGCTGAAGATCCAACATCCCTAGAGGCTCAAGAGAAGAGACAGAAAGCTAGATCTGAGAAGGCAGCAAAGATGCCAAGTGCTGAAAAAGCTTCAGAAGTGTTCCTCAAGTCAAAGCAAGACCAGCTTGGATATATTATTCAAGCAACCTTGAGAATTGACAAAGGATTGGCGACCCTGACTCAGAACCAGGAGAGCTTGGAGAGGATTATTGAAACCAAATTCTATGATCTTGACTTGAAGGTGACTGAAATTTAGACACCAGTTGAAGAACTCCAGGAACAAGAAGAGAGGAAGGGAAAAGCAACTACACAAGTGTTTCACATAGTGCCTAGGGCATAGAGGTCTGCAGCAGTGCTAGTGCTAGACATAAGAGCCACAGCTTCAGCACCTGCAGCCATAGCTCCAGTTGCCCCTCCAGTGGCAACTCCACCAGCTCCATCAACTTCCATTGATGCTTTCTTCCTTGGAGTCCTCTCAACTCCTCCTCCTGAAGATCAAGCCTATAGAGTCACATAGCACTATGCACTTTCAAGCTTTTTGGTAACTTATTGCCAATGGAGGAGAAAGTGTATAGATCATAGGCTTCGGAGAGAGAGAGAGAGAGAGAGAGAGCTTTGCTTCTTTTGCTACTTATTTACTTTGCTTGTTGGTTGAGATACTTTATGTTTATGTGTGTGAGATACTTTGTATGGTCATGTGTTTTATCATATCATGCTTAATGCTTGTGCTTGGATGATGACATTATCTATCTCTTATGTATGATCATTTACTTTGCCTTGGTGATGAGTGCTTGTTCCTAATTTTTTATCTTTTTGAGCGCTCCACCAAGATGTATGTGACATGGAAGAGTAACCCATGATCCTATTTAATTGTGCATTTGCATTCAGAAGCAAATTTTAAGTAAGGCACAAATTTAGGGGGAGCTCTTGCTTATCACATACACTCAAAGAGACGTTGTATTTCATTCTTATTATCATTTGTCGAAGCTTTGATCTATATGTTGTCATCAATTACCAAAAAGGGGGAGATTGAAAGTGCAACTAATCCCTGGGTGGTTTTGGTAATTCTTAACAACATATAGCTCATTGAACTAATACTCTTTCAAGATGATCATTTCAGAAAGTTCAATAATTGTCATGGCATGTACTAGAGATGTGGACCCCTCAAATTGCTAAGGACACATATTGGCAACAAGCTCAAGACTCTACATTTTTATTTAAGTGATCCAAGATCACATTGAGTCAATAGAAAGCTAATACTATTAAAAGGGGATGAGGTGTTTTTTAATGGCTTACTTGCTCAAAATGCTTAGTGATATGCTCCAAAACCCTCAACCACTTTCTCATTTCCACATATCTCCCAAACCTAAAAGTCAAACTTGGCCCCACCGATTTGATCTATCCCGCGCCACCGAGTTTCATTTGACATAGCCACTGCCACAAACCCTAGTCACTTCGGTTTCACCGAAAGGGATCTTGGTCTCACCGAGATGGGATTGCAAACTAACTGTTTCCTTTTTGTAACATTTCAGTCCCACCAAAATGAGCGAATTGGTCCCACTGAGTTTGCAATGCAAACTCCATGTTTCCTTTTCGTAACACTTTGGTCTCACCAAAGTGAGCGAATCGGTCCCACCGAGTTTGCCTGACCAACTCCATGTGTGCTCATTACTGAAGTCAGTCCCACCGAGTTCATGTGATCGGTCACACCAAGATTATGTTATGCCCTAACCTAGCATATCGGTCCCACCGAGTTGACTGTGTCGGTCCCATCGAAAAGCCTAACGTTCATATTTTGACCTGAATCGGCCTGACCGAGTTTTACCATCCGGTCTCACCGAGTTTGGCAATCTGTGTGTAACGGTTAGATTTTGTGTGGAGGCTATATATACCCCTCCACCCATTCTTCATTCATGGAGAGAGCCATCAGAACGTGCCTACACTTCTAGCATTCATTTTCTGAGAGAGAACCACCTACTCATGTGTTGAGACCAAGATATTCTAATCGAACCACAAGAATCTTGAGCTCTAGCCTTCCCCAAGTTGCTTTCCACTCAAATCATCTTTCCACCATAGCCAAATCTATGTGAGAGAGTTGAGTGTTGGGGATACTATCATTTGAAGCACAAGAGCAAGAAGTTCATCATCAACACACCATCTATTACCTTTTGGAGAGTGGTGTCTCCTAGATTTGTTAGGTGTCACTTGGGAACCTCCGTCAAGATTGTGGAGTTGAACTAAGGAGTTTGTAAGGGCAAGGAGATCGCCTACTTCGTGAAGATCTACCGTAGTGAGGCAAGTCCTTCGTGGGCGATGGCCATGGTAGGATAGACAAGGTTGCTTCTTCGTGGACCCTTCGTGGGTGGAGCCCTCCGTGGACTCGCGCAACCGTTACCCTTCGTGGGTTGAAGTCTCCATCAACGTGGATGTACGATAGCACCACCTATCGGAACCACGCCAAAAATCTCCATGTTAACATTGCATTTGCTCCCTCCAAACTCCTCCCATTTACTTTCTTGCAAGTTGCATGCTTAACTTTCACTGCTCATATACTCTTTGCATGCTTGCTTGAATTGTGTTGAGATTGCTTGACCTGTGCTTAGTTGCTAAAATCTTCCAAGAATTAAAATTGGGAAAAGGTTAAGTTTTTATTTGGTCAAGTAATACTTTCGATCCTACACTTGCCGCCGCTCCCTGTTCGCATGCGCCGTGGACGACCAAACCGGGACACTGCCGTGATTCAACCATGGTGCTAGGGCTCATGAACTTTGCTGATTTTGCACTCCCGCCGGCTATCCGGCCAATCATGTTTTTATCACCATACGTATACCTATTTACTTGATGAAGCACTGAATTTTAAAACGAGATTTGTCTACACAATCTACCACTAGTAGCACCATGATAACCCACAAGTGTAGGGGATCAGTTGTAGCCTTCTTCGACAAATAAGAGTGTCGAACCCAACGAGGAGCTAAAGGTGGAACAAATATTCCCTCAAGTTCTATCGACCACCGATACAACTCTACGCACACTTCACGTTTGCTTTACCTAAAACAAGTATGAAAATATTTTGCAAAAATAAAACTACGAGTACTTTGCAAGAATAAAACTAAGAATAAAATGCAAGGTAGTAAAAGTGGATAGCTTTTGTCAACAAGAAAGTCATTTGTGCCGGGGCCGGAGCGGATGGGGACCCGCCCGCCGCGAGCACCTATGGGGCCGGGGCCCCTTCGTGAGTGCGGTACGAGGGCGGAGGAGGCACAGAGAGCAGATCGAGGCGATGCGCGCGGGGCGGATTTTACCCAGCTTCGGGCCGCGATGGACGCGTAAAACCCTACTGCTGCTTTGTGTTCGTATTTGATCTTGCTCAAGAATGCGAGCGTATGGTGGTGTTGTGTTGAGTGAGTCGAACCAGCCGAACCTCCTCTACGTTGTGCATGGGCCTCCTTTTATAGTGCCAAGGGGTCACCAACAGGTGTCAACGAGGGAGAGAGGGGTAAAATGTAAAAGAGGTGGTAGTTGGAACAAAGGGGGAACAAGGAGCTACAAAGGCTTGAACAGTGGTTTCTACCTACTTTTGACAGAGGGGACAAGGGCATTTAATGCCTGTCGCCGTCGACCCCAAAAGCTCCCGCCTTGCGTCTCCGCTTGCCACGGCGATGGATCCATCACCGTGAAGTGCCACCGCACCCCTAGGCTGCGCTGGCCACCGCCACGCGCCTCTAGAGAGGGCTCAAGGCGTCGTGGGCGGATGAGCTGGAGGCAGCACACAACAGAGCGTAGCTCTCCGGCAAGTACCTTGCCGGGTCTTGATCTTGCCGGACCCGGAGCTTGTCGGGCTTTGTAACTTGCCGCCCCCGGCCTTCGCCGGGACGCCAGATAGCACCGAGGCGTCTTCTATGATGTAATCTTTCTAGTCTCCCGGCGAGCTCCTCTCGCCAGGGCCTTGCGTGAGTGATGTAATCTTGAGCCCGAACGGCCTTCCGGCAAGCTCCTCTTGCCGGGTCTCGATCTTCTGCCTTGTACACTTTGTTCTTGAATGGCTTGATATGGAGCAGAATGGTCTCCGCAAGCATGTGGTAGATCCACCGCTGGAGCTGCGATCGCCTGTGCACAAGTTGGGGTAATGAGGTACCCTACCTTAGTACACCGACAGAGCCCCGGCTCGGGCCACACACGGTGCCGAGCGCTGTTGGGCCAGGCCCAAGACAAAGCACGGGCACACGCTGCCCACGGCGCGTCAATCCACTTCGCATCCGCCGCCTCCCGGAATGTCATGCGCCGATTGCGGCGTCGTGGGAGACGGGCGGCGATGCAGTCTTTAAGGCATCCACCCCGTGATCGTGGTGCGAGCGATGTCGCTCACCCGCCGCCCGGCTCGCTTTTTCGCCACGCTGCCCTCATGCATGTGGGTCGCGGGCGGCGAAGGTGGGAGACCGAGCCGCCACGGGCGGAGAAGGCGAGTCGGCCCGCCCTCCGCCTCCTCGCTTCCTGATTGGCCGAAGGGCGGTTGAGTTTCACCTCGCCCCTTTAAAAGGGGCGGAAGGGGAGCACAATGGCCACACTCATCCTCTTCTCCCTTCGTCTTCATCTTCTGTTCTTCTTTCCGCCATGGAAGGGGGAAATCCCAGCTCTTCGACGGTGGCGGCGAGGGTCGCCTCTAGGCAGCGCACCTCTCCCTATCCTGCTCCCGTGGCGGCGGAGCCGGCCCCGAGAGGGAGAGGGAGGGGGCGTGGCCGCGGACGAGGCCGAGGGCGTGGCCGAGGCGGTCGGGGGAGAGGCGGTCGTGGTGATGCGCCTCCCCCGTCTCCCCCGACGTCTCCTATCCACGATGCGGTCCACACTGGAGATGACCCCTGGGAGTTCTTCATCAGGCTGCGCCGAGCACCTCGTCGGCGCCTCCGGTTGCCGCCCTGTCATGGACGCTGATGAGACCGGATCCACCCGACGTGATGGAGTTATGCATGAGGGGCTGCGGATCAGCGGCACTCGAGTGAGTGTCGTGTCCCCAGCCCCGGCGCCATGTACTTCGACCGAGGGTGGAAGACGCTCGCCGATCCATAGCTTGACGGCGGGTTTACCCTCCATTTCGTTAATGGAGGGCGACCTCCTCGCCGCCAAGGTCTTCGGGACTACGGACCCGGTGAGATGCTGTGTGGACAGCTCCTCGATAGCGAAGGCTCCTCCTCGAGCGAGAGTGACGAGGAGGAGAGCGACAGCGGCGACGAGGGGATGGCGGGCCCGACTAGGTGTCGGACGCCGCTGCCTCATGGCATCGCCATCGGCGACCCCATCTTCTGGGTCGCCGCCTCCTGAACTCCCCGGGCCGCCTCCTTGGGCGGCTCGTGAGGGAGGCTGCGGAAGAGGAAGAGGGGTGGCGGCAAGGCCACAATCGAGTACGAGGGCGAGGAGCCTCGACAACAGGCCGACGCCCCACCACCCCGCCTTCAAGCTCGCCTCCGACGCCTGCCTCGCCAAGCTCCCGGCCGGCCCCGGGTGTTCTCTTGGTGTCTTCGCGCCTGTAGCCTCCGGGACGCGCCTCCTGCCCGCCACCTTGCGCAGCTCCCGAGGGCACGCCTCCCGCAGGCCGCAGGGCGCCACCGCCATGCTCTCCTAGGCGCCTGCCTCTCCGCAAGCTTCTCTTGCGGGGCCTCCTTCCCCGCAAGCTTCCCTTGCCGGGGCTCTTGACCTACCTCCCGAACTCCCTAACAGAGAAACAGGAGAGGGATCACGGCACCTTATCTTTCAATTTGTAAGCCCTCGGCCTTAGCTGTATTTAAAACTTGTAATCCTCTCTATCATGTTTTTCATCCTCTATGGACTTGTATTAAACTAGGATGTTTTTAATGAAAAGAGGGAAAGCTTGCGGACCGAAGTTTTGACTTTGCGCCTTTGTATGCTCCTATCCCACGCCTCGGGAGCTTGCCGGGCTTAACACGCTTGCCGAAAAGGGACAGCCATGGGCGGTGTTGCTTCCGGCAAACAACCTTGCCGGGCCAGTTGCGACGCTTAACTTGCTGAGCAGGCTCGAAAGCAAGGTAAGGGTGCAGCAGCACACTTGTGTTTGTTGAGCGGACTCGGAAACAAAACAAGTACGCAACTGGGCCACGACTTGGCTCCTCCACGTATGGGTTTTACAAGTCACGCTCGTTCAAAGACGCAGCCCCGCTTTCCCCGGTCCATAAGAGGATGCATGACGAGGGATGAAAAACTTATCTGATATCGCAGCCCCCAGCAACTCTGGCTTGCCGGAGACGAATCTTGGCGCTCGCAGCCCCCAGCGACGCTGGCTCGCGGAGATTTAACCTTGGCGCCAGAGCCCCCGCTTATGCTGGCTTGGCCGTAACCTGCGTCTGGTGCGCTCTTCCGGTTTTTCCTTGTTGCTGTAATTTCAGCCATGAAAACAGCTGAGGTAAATATGCAACAGCTTCATGTATATGTATATAAATCCTTTCTTCGTGACTCTGCAACACGATGCCGTGCTTCGCCCTTAGTATGTTTGTACTCTACGCTTTCGGGGAGCCTGCCGGTCGTGAACACGCTTGCTGAGTGCGGAACATCAGCAGCCCGCTGGCTGGTGTTGCTTCCGGCAAGCAACCTTGCCGGGCCAGCTGCAGCGCGCTTGTGTTTGCCGAGCGGACTCGGAAACAAGGCAAGGGCGCAGCTGGACCACGACTTAGCTCCTCTCGCGCACAAGTCTCTCATACGAAGGGCATCCCATGGCAGGGCTCGCCACGCTACACCCTCTACTTTGCATCCTTTGTGCGCTTTCACCCCACGCTTAGGAACTTGCCGGTGCTTAACACACTTGCTGAGTGCGGAACATCAAGAGTCCGCTGGCTGGTGTCGCTCCGCAAGTAACCTTGCCGTGTCCAACAAGGACAAGACTTAACTCTGCCGAGCAGACTCGAAACAAAACAAGGGCGCGAAGCTTGTCGCGCTCACTTTAAACCCGCTGAGTGTGCTCAAGCAAGATAAGGGTGCGGCTATTCACAGCAGGCTCCTCGGCGCATGTGCTTTGCGCACAAAGGACTAACGACGAGGGATATAACACATAAAAGCATGGAATTAAGGAGTGCTCGCACAAAAGCTCGAGCAACTTAGCTTTTCTTTTTCTTGTTTCTCGCACTTGCTGGTGGAGCTCGATGGCGCGCCTCGCCGGCAGCGCAGTGTTCGGGAGATGCGCTGTTTAACGAGCACCGTGAGCTGTCCTCGCTGGCTTAGAGCGCCCGAGGAGCGGCGCTTGTCGGAGTGAGCACCGAGCTGTCCCGGTCGGACTTGGAGCTCGATGGCGGGTCTCGACGACAGCCAGAAGCGCCTGTGGAGATATGCTTGCCGCTTTGGAGGGTAGCGGGCGAGCGGCGCGAGGAACAGATATGCTTGACTCCTAATAGCGATAGGAGGAGCTGGTCCTGCCCGGCACTTTCGCTTGCTCATGCATGGACAGCGGTCCGGAGCATCCCGCGAGCCTCCGCACGTTCTGCCCCAAAGATGCGAGTACCACCTCGTGGCACGGTGCTGCTGGGTCATCGTCTTGCCGAGATGGACGTGGATCCACGGAGACCGAGGCGCGTCATCCGTCCCTGCCCTCGATCTGGTGGCACCGCGAGTGCCTCGCCGGTGTCCACCTTCCGCTGGCGTTTCCTCCGCCCACCGCTGCCCCGGTGGCGGCGGTGAGACGCAGACGGTTCTGCAACCCTTGAAGCCCTCGCTTGGGGCCATGGCGCAGCTTGTCGGCGAAGTTGACGAAACCGGAGAGGTTGATGAAGAACGCGGCCGCGCGAACGCCGGATCAGGTCCGCACAACCTCGACGCCCCCTACCTGGCGCGCCAAAGATGCCGGGGCCGGAGCGGATGGGGACCCACCCACCGCGAGCACCTATGGGGCCGGGGCCCCTTCGTGAGTGCGGTACGAGGGCGGAGGAGGCACAGAGAGCAGATCGAGGCGATGCGCGCGGGGCGGATTTTACCCAGCTTCGGGCCGCGATGGACGCGTAAAACCCTACTGCTGCTTTGTGTTCGTATTTGATCTTGCTCAAGAATGCGAGCGTATGGTGGTGTTGTGTTGAGTGAGTCGAACCAGCCGAACCTCCTCTACGTTGTGCATGGGCCTCCTTTTATAGTGCCAAGGGGTCACCAACAGGTGTCAACGAGGGAGAGAGGGTAAAATGTAAAAGAGGTGGTAGTTGGAACAAAAGGGAACAAAGGAGCTACAAAGCTTTGAACAAAGGTTTCTACCTACTTTTGACAGAGGGGGACAAGGGCATTTAATGCCCGTCGCCGTCGACCCCAAAAGCTCCCGCTCTTGCGTCTCCGTTTGCCACGGCGATGGATCCATCACCGTGAAGTGCCACCGCACCCCCTAGGCTGCGCGGCCACCCGCCACGCGTCTCTAGAGAGGGCTCAAGGCGACGCGTGGGCAGATGAGCTGGAGTGCAGGCACACAGCGTAGCTCTCCCGGAAAGTACCTTGCCGGGGTCTTGATCTTGCCGGACCCGGGAGCTTGTCGGGCTTTGTAACTTGCCGCCTCGGCCTTCGCCGACGCGAGTAGCGCCGAGGCGTGTCTTCTATGATGTAATCTTCTAGTCTCCCGGCGAGCTCCTTCGCCAGGCCTTGCGTGAGTGATGTAATCTTGAGCCCGAACGGCCTTCCCGGCAAGCTCCTCTTGCCGGGTCTCGATCTTCCGTCTTGTACACTTTGTTCTTGAATGGCTTGATATGGAGCAGAATGGTCTCCGCAAGCATGTGGTAGATCCACCGGGGAGCTGCGACGCCGCACAAGTTGGGGTAATGAGGTACCCCTACCTTAGTACACCGATAGGAGCCCCGGGCCTGGGCCACACGGTGCCGAGCGCTGTTGGGCCAGCCCAAGACAAGGCACGGCACACGCTGCCCACGGCGTGTCAATCCACTCGCATCCGCCGCCCCCCAAGAATGTCATGCGCCGATTGCGGCGTGGGAGACATGGGCGGCGATGCGATTTTTAAGGCATCCACCCCGTGATCGTGGTGCAGAGCGATGTCGCTTCACCCGTCGCTCCGGCTCCGCTTTTTCGCCACGCGGCCCTCATGCACAGGGGTCGCGGGCGGCGAAGGTGGGAGACCGAGCCGTCACGGGCGGAGAAGGCGAGTCGGCCCCGCCTCCTCCGCCTCCTCGCTTCTCGATTGGCCGAAGGGCGGTTGAGTTTCACCTCGCCCCTTTAAAAGGGGCGGAAGGGGAGCACAATGGCCACACTCATCCTCTTCTCCTTCGCCTTCATCTTCTGCTCTTCTTTCCGCCATGGAAGGGGAAATCCCAGCTCTTCGACGGTGGCGGCGAGGGTCGCCTAGGCAGCGCACCTCTCCTTATCTCGCTCCCGTGGCGGGCGGAGCCGCCCCGAGAGGGAGAGGGAGGGGCGGGCCATGACGAGGCCGAGGGCGTGGCCGAGGCGGTCGGGGAGAGGCGGTCGTGGTGATGCGCCTCCCGCCTCCTCCGACGCCTCCTATCCACGATGCGGTCCACACCGAGATGACCCCGGAGTTCTTCATCGCTGCGCCGAGCACCTGCCGGCGCCCCGGTTGCCGCCCTGCTCATGGACGCGATGAGACCGGATCCACCCGACGTGATGGAGTTGCGCATGAGGGGCTGCGGATCAGCGGCACTCGAGTGAGTGTCGTGTCCCCAGCCCCGGCCATGTACTTCGACCGAGGGTGGAAGACGTCGCCGATCCATAGCTTGACGGCGGGGTTTACCTCCATTTCGTTAATGGAGGGCGACCTCCTCGCCGCCAAGGTCTTCGGGACTACGGGACCCGGTGAGATGCTGTGTGACAGCTCCTCGATAGCGAAGGCTCCTCCTCGAGCGAGAGTGACGAGGAGGAGAGCGACAGCCGGCGACGAGGGGATGGCGGGCCCGACTAGGTGTCGGACGCCGCTGCCAAGGCCACCGGCGACCCCATCTTCGGTCGCCGCCTCCGAACTCCCCGGGCCGCCTCCTTGGGCGGTGGGCGAGGAGGCTGCGGAAGAGGAAGAGGGGTGGCGGCAAGGCCGTCAATCGAGTACGAGGGCGAGGAGCCCTCGACAGCAGGCCGACGCCCCACCACCCTGCCTTCAAGCTCGCCTCCCGACGCCTGCCTCGCCAAGCTCCTGGCCGGCCCCCGGGGTGTTCTCTTGGTGTCTTCTGGCGCCCGTAGCTCTCCGGGGACGCGCTCCTCCTGCCCGTCACCTTGCGCAGCTCCTGAGGGCACGTCTCCCGCAGGCCGCAGTGGGCGCTCACCGCCATGCTCTCCTAGGCGCTCCTTTCGCCCTCTCCGGCAAGCTTCTCTTGCCGGGGCCTCCTTCCCCGGCAAGCTTCCCTTGCCGGGGGCTCCTTGACCTACCTCCTGAACTCCTGAACAGAGAAACAGGAGAGGGATCACGGGCACCTTATCTTTCAATTTGTAAGCCCTCGGGCCTTAGCTGTATTTAAAAACTTGTAATCCTCTCTATCATGTTTTTCATCCTCTATGGACTTGTATTAAACTAGGATGTTTTTAATGAAAAGAGGGGAAAGCTTGCCGGACCGAGTTTTGACTTTGCGCCTTGTATGCTCCTATCCTACGCTCTCGGGGAGCTTGCCGGGGCGAACACGCTTGCCGAGTGCGGGACAGCCCGCTGGCGGTGTTGCTTCCGGCAAACAACCTTGCCGGGCGGGCTTATGACGCTTAACTTGCTGAGCAGGCTCGAAAGCAAGGTAAGGGTGCAGCAGCACACTTGTGTTTGTTGAGCGGACTCGGAAACAAAACAAGTACGCAACTGGGCCACGACTTGGCTCCTCCACGTATGGGTTTTACAAGTCACGCTCGTTCAAAGACGCAGCCCCGCTTTCCCCGGTCCATAAGAGGATGCATGACGAGGATGAAAAACTTATTCGATATCGCAGCCCCCAAAGAACTCGCTTGCCGGAGACGAATCTTGGCGCCGCAGCCCTCAAAGGACGCTGCTCGCAGAGATTTAACCTTGGCGCCGCAGCCCCGCTTATGCTGGCTTGGCGTAACCCAAGTCTTCGGTGCGCTCTTCGGTTTTTCCTTGTTGCTGTAATTTCAGCCATGAAAACAGCTGAGGTAAATATGCAACAGCTTCATGTATATGTATATAAATCCTTTCTTCGTGACTCTGCAACACGATGCCGTGCTTCGCCCTTAGTATGTTTGTACTCTACGCTTTCGGGGAGCCTGCCGGTCGTGAACACGCTTGCTGAGTGCGGAACATCAGCAGCCCGCTGGCTGGTGTTGCTTCCGGCAAGCAACCTTGCCGGGCCAGCTGCAGCGCGCTTGTGTTTGCCGAGCGGACTCGGAAACAAGGCAAGGGCGCAGCTGGACCACGACTTAGCTCCTCTCGCGCACAAGTCTCTCATACGAAGGGCATCCCATGGCAGGGCTCGCCACGTTACACCCTCTACTTTGCATCCTTTGTGCGCTTTCACCCTACGCTTCTAGGGAACTTGCCGGTGCTTAACACACTTGCTGAGTGCGGAACATCAGCAGCCCGCTGGCTGGTGTCGCTTCCGGCAAGTAACCTTGCCGTGTCCAATCGCGACGCACTTAACCTGCTGAGCAGACTCGGAAACAAAACAAGGGCGCGAAGCTTGTCGCGGCTCACTTTAAACCCGTTGAGTGTGCTCGAAGCAAGATAAGGGTGCGGCTATTCACAGGCAGGCTCCTCGGCGCACAGGCTTTGCGCACAAAGGACGAACGCACGAGGGATATAACACATAAAAGCATGGAATTAAGGAGTGCTCTGCACAAAAGCTCGAGCAACTTAGCTTTTCTTTTTCTTGTTTCCTCTCACTTGCTGGTGGAGCTCGATGGCACGCCCTCGTCGGCAGCGCAGTGCTCCGGGGAGATGCGCTTGCCGGAACGAGCACCAGAGCTGTCCTCGCCGGGCTTAGAGCGCTCCGAGGAGCGGCGCTTGTCGGAGTGAGCACCAGAGCTGTCCTGGTCGGACTTGGAGCTCGATGGCGGGTCCTCGACGACAGCGTAGCGCTCCAGGGAGATATGCTTGCCGTTTTGGAGGGTAGCGGGGGCGAGCGGCGCGAGGAACAGGATATGCTTGGACTCCTAATAGCGATAGGAGGAGCAGGGTCCTGCCCCGGCACTTTCGCTTTGCTCATGCATGGACAGCGGTCCGGAGCATCCCGCGAGCCTCCGGCACGTTCTTGCCCCAGCATGCGAGTACCACCCCTCGTGGCACGGTGCTGCTGGGTCGTCGTGCGCTGAGATGGACGTGGATCCACGGAGACCGAGGCGCGGTCATCCGTCCTGTCCCTGGATCTGGTGGCACCGCGAGTGCCCTCGCCGGTGTCCACCCTTCCGCTGGCGTCTCCTCCGCCCACCGCTGGCTCCGGTGGCGGCGGGTGAGACGCAGACGGGTCTGCAACCCTTGAAGCCCTCGTCTTCGGGGCCATGGCGCAGTTGTCGGCGAAGGCCGATTTAAACCGAGAGGTTGATGAAGAACGCGCCGCCTGAACGCCGGATCAGGTCCGCGACAACCTCGACGCCCCTACCGGGCGCGCCAAAGATGCCGGGGCCGGAGCGGATGGGGACCCGCCCACCGCGAGCACCTATGGGGCCGGGCCCTTCGTGAGTGCGGACGAGGGCGGAGGAGGCACAGAGAGCAGATCGAGGCGATGCGCGCGGGGCGGATTTTACCCAGCTTCGGGCCGCGATGGACGCGTAAAACCCTACTGCTGCTTTGTGTTCGTATTTGATCTTGCTCAAGAATGCGAGCGTATGGTGGTGTTGTGTTGAGTGAGTCGAACCAGCCGAACCTCCCCTCGCAGTGCATGGGCCTCCTTTATAGTGCCAAGGGGTCACCAACAGGTGTCAACGTAGGAGAGAGGGGTAAAAATGTAAAAGAGGTGGTAGTTGGAACAGTGCGGGAACAGTGGAGCTACAGTGCTTGAACAGTGGTTTCTACCTACTTTTGACAGAGGGGGACAAGGGCATTTAATGCCCGTCGCCGTCGACCCCAAAAGCTCCCGCTCTTGCGTCTCCGTTTGCCACGGCGATGGATCCATCACCGTGAAGTGCCACCGCACCCCCTAGGCTGCGCGGCCACCCGCCACGCGTCTCTAGAGAGGGCTCAAGGCGACGCGTGGGCAGATGAGCTGGAGTCAGCACACAAGATAGCTCTCCGGCAAGTACCTTGCCGGGTCTTGATCTTGCCGGACCCGGAGCTTGTCGGCTTTGTAACTTGCCGCCCCGGCCTTCGCCGGGACGCGTATAGCGCCGAGGCGTGTCTTCTATGATGTAATCTTCTAGTCTCCCCGGCGAGCTCCTCTCGCCAGGGCCTTGCGTGAGTGATGTAATCTTGAGCCTGGAACGGCCTTCCCGGCAAGCTCCTCTTGCCGGGGTCTCGATCTTCTGTCTTGTACACTTTGTTCTTGAATGGCTTGATATGGAGCAGGAATGGTCTCCGGCAAGCATGTGGTAGATCCAGCCGCGGGGAGCTGCGACTGCCCGTGCACAAGTTGGGGTAATGAGGTACCCCTACCTTAGTACACCGACATTTGTCCCTAGGCAATCGATAATAAGTACTGGTAATCATTCTTGCAATTTTACATGAGGGAGAGGCATGAGCTAACATACTTTCTCTACTTGGATCATATGCACTTATGATTGGACCCCTAAAAAGCATGTGCAACTACTAAAGATCATTAAGGCCGTGAAACCCAACCATAGCATTGTCGGCGTTCTGGATACGGGGGTACCCAGACTTGCCTGCCTGCAGCCCACAGCGTGGATCCATCGATGGCATGGTATGGCCCAGCTTCGGCATCAACGCCTCAAGACCCTCGCGAGGGGCCAAGCCTCACGAGGTGGACGATGCCAAGACCTCCAAGGGGATCGGCCTCCTCAGGTTGGCTCCCGAGGGGCGGAGAGTTCTATGCAAGGTGCACCTCACGAGGCTCAGCAGACGTGAGCCATGACGACCAAGGCCGGTCGGGCGCCAGGTGGGCGCCAGCGGGCGCAAAGTACCAGTTTCCCCTTTGGTGCAAAGGAGGCAAGTGGCAGGTGCGGAGTCCCGAGGAATCAGCCAAAGGATTCCACTCCGGTGCAACGAGACCAAGACTGCTAGGACGGAGGTCATTGCCGAGCCCACCGCAGCGTCACGACCAGAGGCTTTTCACAGGTGAAGACCACTTTAATCAGGATAGGATGTACTTCCTGTCCCCCTTTAAATCTGGCCGTTGTGGGATCCCTTCCCGCCAACATTTGGGAAGAGGACCAAGGCCACTATAAATAGGACTTAGCCACCACCATAGAGGGGGATTAGATCCATTCTCACCCGACCACCTCACCAGCTCCCTTGAGCTCAAGAACACCTCACCTCCTGAGGCTAGTTCATCCACTATACTAGTTCTTCCTCAGCCCCTCGAGGAAATCCACCAAAACGCTGGAGTAGGGTATTACACCACAAGGTGGCCCGAACCAGGATAAATTGATGTGTCTCTCTGTCCCTTTGAGCTCGACGTGCTAAGCTTAGAGGATCGCGAGTAGGCAGGCTGGGTAGGTTGAGATCTCCACACGCACCCCAGAGTTCGAACCTATCAAGGGTTTGTGGAACCCGAAATCCAACATTTGGCACGCCAGGTAGGGGTGTGTCAGAGATCCGCTGCTCCGCCTGCCACATCACGCCGCCAGCTTCGATGGCAGGTGCTCCTTCGTTGACTCGACCGTCGCGCGCCTTTGAGGGAGCCGAGGGGCTCCGCGCTTTCACCCCTCCTTGTGACAGGTGGAGTGTCCATCTAAGTTCAAGCCAGAGATGCCGCCATGCTACGACGGTGTGGCAGACCCGACCGGCTTCCTCCGGGCATACGAGGAGGCAGTTTGGGCGGCCGGCGGAGACGACTAGGTGAAGGCCAACTAGTTCCCCATGGCCCTAGGCGCACCCCGCGCATGGTTGCTCAACCTGCTGGAGTCCTCTGTGGCCTCCTGGGCAGAGTTGTGCAGCCTGTTCATCGCACACTTCGCGGCGCCAGCGCCTCCCGTCGTTGCAGCTCTCCTAGGCGGCTCGCAGGCACCACCCTCTGACCGGCACATCAAGCAGTTCTACCGCCAAGTGAGCGCTACCCAGGTGAGCTCGGGGGCTCCTCCGGGCTGGGCAGCGCCTAAGGCCGACCTTGCCTTCGGCCCAGAAGATCATCCAGCGACCATAGCAAGAGCGAGCGCGCTCCCGATGCTCTGCACCTCCACCATCTGCAACGTGGCGGTCACCAAGACCCTCATCAATGGTGGAGCCGGCCTCAACATGCTTTCCGCAGAGGCATTCGCCCTGCTGCACGTGCCCCCCGACCGGCTCCGCCCCACCAAGCCCTTCTCTGGGGTCGGCAATGGCTTCACCAGCCCCTTGGGGCAGATCCGCCTCCCCATCACCTTCGAGACCTGCGACAACTACTGCACCGAGCTCATCGACTTCGACATCGCCTGGATCGACCTGCCATACAACGCCATCCTTGGGTACCCGACACTAGCCAAGTTCATGGCGGCAACTCACCCAGCCTACAACCTCATGAAGATGGCAAGTAGAAATGGTGTCCTCACGGTGGCAGGGGACACCAAGGACGCGTTGCAGGCTCTCAAGCTCACCTTCAGGTCTGCGGCGTCCACGTGGTGAGGCGAGAAAGGGGGCCCTGAGGCCCCAGGGGCAGCACCGGCCAAGAAGAAGTAGTTGTTCTCCCAAGACCGAGCCGAGATAAAGCAAGTGCCGGTTGATGAAGATACGGCTTCAGGCGCCACCTTCACCATAGGAGCTGGCCTCCCTCAGGACCAAGAGAAAGCGTTGGTCGGCTTCTTGCGCGCCAACAAGGATGTGTTCGCATGGGATCCCAAGGACCTGGCCGGGGTTCCAAGGGGAATAATCGAGCATCACCTGAAGGCATGACCAAACGTGCGCCCAGTGAAGCAGAAGGCCCGTCGACAGTCCACTGAGAAGCAGGCATTCATTGTCCAAGAAACCCGCAAGCTACAGGATGCTGGGGTCATCAGGGAGGTACGGTACCCGGAATGGCTGGCAAAACTAGTCGTCGTCCCCAAGAAAGGAGGGAAGGAACGCATGTTGTAGACTTCACCAACCTCAACAAGGCTTGCCCTCAGGATCCCTTCCCACTTCCCGCATCGACCAGATTGTTGACTCCATTGCCGAGTGCGACCTGTTGTGCTTTTGGACGCTTTCTTGGGCTACCACCAGATCAAGATGGTCGTGCAAGATGTGGAGAAGATGGCATTCCTGACCCCCTGCGGGGTGTACTGCTACACCTGCATGCCTTTCGGGCTGCGCAATGCTGGGGCTACCTTCCAGCGGCTGATGCATATCACCCTGGGCAGGCATCTCGAGTCCTATGTTGATGACATAGTGGTGAAGTCTCGGGAGGCAAGGACCCTGGTTGAGGATCTAGAGGAGACGTTTGCTAGCTTGCGCAAGGTGGACCTGCGGCTCAATCCTGAGAAGTGCGTGTTCGGAGTTCCCTCTGGCAAGCTGCTAGGTTTTCTAGTATCGCACAGAGGGATTGAGGCAAATCCGGAGAAGGTCAAGGCAGTAGAAGACATGAGCCCTCCACAAACACTCAAGGAGATGCAGAAGATGGCGGGCTGCGTGACCTCACTAGGCCGCTTCATCTCCAAGATGGGGGAGCGCGCCCTCCCGTTCTTCAAGTTGATGAAAAAGAAGGGGCCATTCAAGTGGACCCCTGAGGCTGACACGGCCTTTCAAGACCTCAAGAGATACCTGACCAACCCGCCAGTAATGGTGGCTGTCAGTGTCAAAACCGGCGGATCTCGGGTAGGGGGTCCGGAACTGTGCGTCTAGGCGGATGGTAACAGGAGACGAGGGACACGATGTTTTTACCCAGGTTCGGGCCCTCTCGATGGAGGTAAAACCCTACGTCCTGCTTGATTAATATTGATGATATGGGTAGTACAAGAGTGGATCTACCACGAGATCAAGGAGGCTAAACCCTAGAAGCTAGCCTATGGTATGATTGTTGTAATGTATGTTATCCTACGGACTAAAGCCCTCCGGTTTATATAGACACCGGAGGAGGCTAGGGTTACACAGAGTCGGTTACAATGGTAGGAGATCTACATATCCGTATTGCCAAGCTTGCCTTCCACGCCAAGGAAAGTCCCATCCGGACACGAGCCGGAGTCTTCAATCTTGTATCTTCATAGTCTTGGAGTCCGCGGATAATGATAGTCCGCCGTCCGGACACCCCTAGTCCAGACTCCTCAAGAGTCTCTCGAACCAGTCTTCAATGACGATAAGTCCGGTGTGCATAATGTTCGGCATTGCAAGGCGGGTTCCTCCCTTGAATAATCCAAAGAAGATCATGAACACTAGGGTAGTGTCCGGCTCTGCAAAATAAATTCCACATTCCACCGTAGAGAGAATAAGATATACACTAGCTCAATCTGCTGACGTATTATGCGGCGTGACATCACACCGCTACCAAGCCTTTGTTTGAATCGTTTTTTACTATACCACCTCGGCACGTTCAGCGAAGCGGTTTCCTTGGCACGTCTTGTCGAAGCAGAGATCGTGTTCCCCTTATTTCGGGATCCTCATCAATACGGACATGGGTAACCCAACCGCGCCATTGATGGTGGCGCTTGGGAGATAAGCGAGTTTTACCAGCCGGTGGGGACGATAGTTTTCGGCCCGCCTATATATAAGGGATAAGAACTCACCTTCTCACCCACGCCTTCTTCCTCCTTTGCTTATCCATCTCCGCGCACTCAAGCTCCAACGCCCAAGCTTGCGATCTCGCCGACCTTCTCCGAATATGTCCGGAGCGGAGGTAAATGGTTGGCCTCCACCGCTAAGGAGGAGGACATCACCAAGCTGCGCAGCGCGGATACCTTTCCAGCGATATCACAGATCGGCTGCCGACGAGGGCAGCTCATCCCTACCCCGGCCTCATGAGAGGGTCGCCTTCCTCCCCACTTCCTCCGCGGACTGGGCTTTCCGCCCATCCATTCGTCCGAGGGCTCATGTTTTACTACGGCCTGGATTTCCACGATCCGGCGCCAACTTCATCCTCAACATCTCGGCGTTTATCGTCAGGTGCGAGGCCTTCCTCTCGCATCCGCCCCACTTCGCCTCGTGGCTCAAGACCTTCAACGCTGTCAAGGTTGTGAAGGGCACGCAAGCGAATGCGGAGGCGCCATGTTGGGCAAATTGCCCAACGCCCTTGGCTCAAGGCCTTTGTGGACTCCGTCAAGGGGTGGCAATCGGGTGGTTCTACATCACCGAGCCGCGCAAGCCCACATGGGCGGCGGCCCCCGAGTTTAGATCTGGCATCCCCACGCAGCTCACCTCCTGGAAAGAGAAGGGCTTGCAGTGGGGTAATCCGGTGGAGGTGACGGGACTCCGAGCCTGCATCCAGAAGATGGTGAGCAATGGGCTCAGGCTCGTCGACGTGGTCCAAGTCATGCTCATCCGGCGGATCCTCCCATGCCAAGAACAGGCATTCAATTTGTGGGAGTTCAATCTGGAACAGCACCAGGCGCTAAGCGGGCTCTGATACAACATACGAAGGCGCCTGGAGGGTGTTGTTCAAGGGCGCCGAAGCCCCCGCATCCGCGACGGAAGATCGCAGATTCAGCTCGCAGTATCCAACTGACGAGGTAAGTGATTCAACCCCATTACGGGACACTTGTGACAATTAAATTGAATCTTAGTGGGATTTCATTCTGCCTCTTCCTTTGACAGGAATGGATGGAGAAGGCCAAGCTGCTTATCAGCCCGGCTCCCATGCCAGAAGACCCAGTGGACGCCCGCTTAACAGGGCTGCTGGTTCCGGCACCGCACGTGGTGCCGGAGAAGAAGGCCAAGAAGGTGGCCGCGGGGACTCGAAAGAGTTCCCGCAATCAGGCGTCTGACAACGCGGACTCCTCCCCCGAAGACGAGGAGGAGGAGTATTCTCTCCCGGAGGAGGGAGAGAAGAAGAGGAATGCTTCCCCGATCGGGGAGGCCGAAGGGTCCAAGAGGGGGAGAACTATCCCCCCGGACAGTTTCGCCAACATCAGCGTTGGCGAGGATGAGTGGCCTCCAAGGTCCAGGCGTCCGGCAAGATCGTAAGTATCCGGATCATTTATATGCCGTATCTTTCATGTCACGTAGTATCCTTCTAAAGCCGCATTCTACCCGTAGTCCGGCCGATGACGGACGATCTCCCCGACTCATCGAGCGGGTCGTTGGCCTCGTTGGATGTGAACTCCATCCCGACTGCCTCTACCCCACGCGCCGACGAGGATGCCGAGGTGGGATCCCAGAGAGGGACCCATCAGGAGGAGGCTCCGGAGGCGCCGTCAGGCAGCCTCCCGGACTTTGTGCCGGACTCTACATCGGAACCTGCAGTGGTTCCAGAGTCCGGCAAGCGTCCCCTTCGAAAGAAGGGCAAGACCGTGACGCCGGCGGCCTCCGTCCAACCGGAGGCGCCGGATAACTTGTTGGAGGCGCTTAAAGGCGCTTCCATCGAGGAAGAACACCGCACTATCATGAGTGCGGTGATTCGAAAGGTTCAGCTCGCCAAAAGCGGGCTGGCCGAAGCCTGCAGCAGCCTTTTAACAGGCTTTGAGGTAAGAAGTTAAAATTATGTAATGTAATACCGCGATAGACAAGAGCCCTCGATGCTCGGTTTGGTGTTCGGAAAGAAAAGCCGGACTAAGGATCTAACAAGATATGCGCAGGGTTGCTAAAAAATATGTCAATATGGGTTTGCGGGCTGCGCTGCTGGCCTCTGCCGCATTAACGGCGGAGGTCGATGTGCTGAAGCAGGATCTCGAGTGGTCCGAGTGAGAGCTCGGCCATGCGAAGAAGCAGCTCGAGGAAAAAGAAGGTGAGTAACACCACTTTGAATAGGTACCTTACAGAAAAGGATATCGGTTGCAATAAAATTTAACAAGGATAATATGTGTATTGTAGGGGCCACTAACGAGGTGGCAGCCCTGAAGGATGCTGTGTCCGCGGCCGAACGCAATGCGACCGTGGAACGGGCTGAGCGAGAAAAGCAAGAGGCACGGGTGGCGGAAGTTCGGCAAGAGCTCCAGGCTCTCATGGAAAAGCATGAGAGTTTGGAGCGTGACTCCAAGACTCGAGAGTCCGAGCTTGCCTCGGCTCTCGAAAGTGCCAAGTCCACCAAGGCCGAGGCCCATAAGGCCCTTCAGGAGGTTGAAGATATAAAGAAAATAGTGGCGGGTAAGGCATTTTTCATGCAGAGCAAGCATGTTAATGTAAATTACCTGATACTTACCCGCATTCGGAGCTCTCCAGGGGCGTTTGCAGATCTGCCGCATAGTGCGTCCGATGCCGCCGCATTCTATCGTGGCGAGGAGGGGAGCTTGATAGAAAAAGTCTTCTGGTCTCAGTATGCTGAGGCTGGACACCCGGTGCCCCCAAGCGACCAAATGAAGCAATGGTCGAACTCCACAAGGTAGCCGAAGAGGCCATGAAGGGCCTTATAGTCCGTGTGGGCTCTGGATAGGCCATGCCTGGAGCTACTTTGGCCTCGTCGGCGGTGGCTGGTGGATGCATGCCCTGGGTGGATGTCATCAAGCGCCCACTTTGTATTGAAGGCGCTCGCCGGGCTCTTGCCCGCACAAAGGTGCAATGGGGCAAGTTGATGCGGAGAAGCTTCTCACGGACCCACCGCCCGGGCAAGGAGTATCACACGCCGGAGAAGTATTATAAAATTGTCTCAAGGGAGCTCGCGATATTGCGATGAGTGCTCTCGAAATGTAATCTTTGAGTGAACTCGCTATGTATTTATCTGTGCGCTGAAAACTTCGCTCATATGCGCCATGAGCAACACTTGTTTAATTTAAAATATTACCTTCAGGCGGCCGCTTGTAAAATCGAGAGATGGCAAGTCGTTGGCTTCAGCCCCCAAGCCGCATGAAAGTGCTTTGGGTGTTCGGGATAAACTTGAGCACTCTTGTTCCCATTGTTGGGTCCATCGAGGAGGCGCCAACACAACGAACAAGGCAACCGGACTTATAATGCTTGAACACTCTCACTTAGCCATAGAATTCTATAATTTTAAATTTGGTGAAGCCCCGGTATTCGGAAGACCGAATCCGGGCGCTATCCATGCCTTCTTCGGACATTGTCCGAACTCGCTCAAGCGGCGTGAGTCTTTAAGGACCCGAAAAACCTCTCGAACAGCGACCGGTCTCTCGCTTTATCATGCCGGTCGCTTTTAGCTTTCCATCGAGGCGCCGCCTGGCTCAACCGGGCGCAATCGCAGTGGTTCTCCCAGTGCCACCTTAGCCGACAGAACGGAACATAAGGCACCAAAACGTGGGACCCGGGCAAACCCAACTATTGACCCAAGACATGATTCAGAGCCGATTCATATAATGCTATAAGTTCGGGGTGCCACACTTGTGAAAGTGTTCGGACTTATCACACCATAGAGTGGAGAACGTAAGCCCCCGGTGTATTGGACCGTACCAAAACATACGGGTGCAAGATGTCATATAATGAACATATATATAAAAGATATTGCAATAAAAAGGTGCTGCATTATTTATGAAAGAAAGTCTGCTAGTAGAGCGGACTGATACAAATAGTGCGGTAGGCAAGGGATTTGGACTAAGTAAACATGTCCCCCTCCAGGGGTGAGCTGCGGACTTGGTGTATATAATCGAATTTAATGCTCGTAATTGAGACCACCTGAGTGTTCGTCGCGGCCTTCTGTAGTCCCTGGCTGTTGCATCATGAGTTCGGCAGGTTCACCGGACAGGGCTTCTGGTTAACAGAGTCCTGTGTACATAAAAGAAGAAAATTAATAAAAAAAGGGGGGCACACTTGCGAGCCCCGGTGTGGTCGAACCGCACTGGGTCCGTTCGATCGTGCCCTCCCCTGCGCCCATGGTATCTCCAAAGCGTAATGATGTACGCGAGTGATATTCTTGCGATCATGCGCGGGCGAGGGTTGGGGCCGTTGCTATGCGTGCTCGATCGCGCCAGTGGTCTTGGTTAGCATTGCTCGGGCGCGCTTTTGTCAGATCCGCCTTTAACGGCCGGACTCGAAATTGCCTTAGAAGGCTGCTCAGATTTCCGCCGTGAGAGCCATTGATGTTCCTCCGCTCGGAGAGCGCCCCGTATTCCCATTGACCGTGATGACTCCGCGAGGGCCTGGCATTTTGAGCTTTAGGTATGCATAATGCGGCACCGCGTTGAATTTTGCAAATGCGGTTCGTCCGAGCAGAGTGTGATAGCCGCTGCGAAACGGGACTATGTCGAAGATTAACTCTTCGCTCCGGAAATTATCCGGGATCCAAGACCACTTCGGTGTGGATCGAGCCTGCATGTTGGCTTCCACTCCTGGTATGACACCTTTAAAGGTTGTCTTTGTAGGTTTAATCCTTGATGGGTCTATGCCTATTTTACGCCGTATCCCGATAAAGCAGGTTCAAGCACGCCGCCATCCATCAGGACTCTCGTGAGGTGAAATCCATCGATGATTGGGTCTAAAACCAATGCGCGAATCCGCCATGGCGTATGCTGGTCGGATGGTCTCTTTGATCGAAAGTGATTGGACAAGAGGACCATGGATTGAACTTTGGGGCGATCGCTCCATCGCATAGACGCCCCTTAGTGCGCGCTTCTCTCCCTCTTGGGTATGTGGGTCGCAGATATCATATTCACCGTCCGTGCTTTGTGGGGGAAACCCTTCTGTCCTCTGTTGTTCGGCGGTCGGGTCTCTTCCTCGTCGTCGTTGTTTAGCCCCTTGTCATTATTTTCAGCAATTAACTTGCCGGCCTTCTTGAACACCCAACAATCTCTATTGGTGTGGTTAGCTGGCTTTTCAGAGGTGCCATGTATCTGGCATAAGCGGTCGAGTATTCGGTCCAGATTGGACGGACCCGGAGTGGTTCTTTTGAATGGCTTCTTCCACGACCGGTTTAGAGCCTCGAATCCGGCATTGACCGCCAGATCCTCCTTATCGTCGCCAAGCAATCGGCGCTTTGTTTTGTTTCGACGTGACCTACCGTTGTTGTCCTTGGTATCCGGACGGCCAGAATTTTTGTGGAGGTTGTTGCTACGGGCTAGCCAGCTGTCCTCTCCCGTGCAAAAGCGGGTCATTAATGATGTGAGGGCTGCCATGGATTTCGGCTTTTCCTGCCCCAGGTGCCGGGCTAGCCATTCGTCCCGGATGTTATGTTTGAAGGCTGTGAGGGCCTCTGCATCCGGACAGTCGACGATTTGGTTTTTCTTTGTTAAGAACCGTGTCGTAATTGTCCGCCGATTTGTCTCCGCTGCTGAATGATGTGGCTTAGGTCATCGGCGTCGGTGGTCGCTTTATACGTGCCACGAAGTTGTCAAGGAATGCGGCTTCCAAGTCTTCCCAGCACCCAATTGACTCTGCGGGCAAGCTATTTAGCCAATGCCGAGCTGGTCCTTTAAGCTTGAGTGGGAGATACTTGATGGCATGGAGATCATCGCCATGGGCCATATGGATGTGGAGAAGATAGTCTTCGATCCAAACCGCGGGGTCTGTTGTGCCGTCGTAAGATTCGATGTTTACGGGTTTAAACCCTTCGGGGATCTGATGATCCATTACTTCGTCAGTGAAGCATAGAGGTGTGCGGCGCCTCTGTATTGAGCAATATCACGACGCAGCTCGAGAGAGCGCTGTCTGCTGTGTTCGGCCTGGCCGGGGTTATTGTATCCGTCGCGACGGTATTTGTCGTGGGTCGTAGGGCGCCCACGTGATCCGTAGATGGATCTAGATTGCCTTGCCTTGTCCTCCAATATGTCTCGCAAGTCCGGCGCGTTCCCTCTTGGCTTCGTACTTTTGGAGCGATGCCGGGGTACGGTATTGGCTGGGGGCCTGGATGCCTCTCTGTCACGACCACGGGGTGGTCGGTCAGCCATATCGTGCGCTGGTGATGGGGGTATGTATGCTTCCTCCTCTAATCGGGGGAGCAGCTTGCATCTTGGGTAACTTTTGGAGGGGCGTTCGAGTTTATACTCTTCAGTCGCGAGGACCTCGGTCCATCGATCGGCTAGCAGGTCCTGATCAGCTTGGAGCTGTTGCTGCTTTTTCTTTAGGCTATTTGCTGCGGCGATAAGCCTACGCTTGAAGCGCTCTTGTTCGACGAGATCCTCGGGTACGACGAATTCATCATCGTTGAGGCTTGCCTCGTCTTCGGAGGGAGGCATATAGTTATGATCCTCAACCTCTTCGTCTGCCGCCCTCTCATGAGGGCTTGCTTCTGCATCCTCCTGCGCTGAGTCTTGCTTTGGGGATTGTCTTCGCACTCTCCGGAGTATTATTATCTCCTGTGCGGAATCTCCATTCTTCTTGTGGTGGGATTTAGGCGGCGCCCGCACGACGTCGGTGTTTGGGCTGCTTCTTTAGAGTCTCGTCTGCTTCTTCTTCGCCATCCCGTCTTTTGGGGTGTCCACCATATATATGTCGATGATGAGGTGGTCTTCCAGTGCCTCGTGGCGCTGGTTCTGTTCGCCTCCGGCATCGTGCGTCCATAGCGCCGATGTCGCCGGAGTCGTAGTCTAGCATGTCGGTTAGATCGCCGAAGGTGGCTACAAAGTGGGTGGTGGGTGGGCTCAATTTCTTCGTCGTCTGCATTTCAACCATCCCGCCATAGTCCGCCAGACTCTCCTGATAACGAGAGATGCTTCAGTGAATTCAGGATATCGCCAAAAGGCGAGTATTGAAAGATGTCCAAGGCGGTGAATTCCATAACCGGCGCCAAATCCGGATTGATTGGTAGGGGCGCGGGAGGTTCGGAGTCCGGCGTGGAGTCCGGCACCTCGGAATCACGGGTTTTGCAGGGGCAAGATCAGTGTTCGGCTCCATCGCCGTGGATGTTGAAGCCCCCAGGGCGGCGTCTATCCACCGGCCCTCGATCTGGGCGATCGGCTCCGGGCTAATAGCCGAAGCGGATCCGTGTACGGCCACCAAGGCACTGTTCGGTGGCAGAGCTAGATTATGCCCATCGTCATAGTGCGGCGCGCTTGGCTGTGGCTCGAGTCCGTCAAAGATCAAGTCTCCGCGGACATCGGCCGTGAAGTTTAGGCTTCGAATCGACCGACGGCGGGGCGAAGCTTTCGATCTGCTCCAGATGGCCAAGTGAATTGGCCTGCAGTCTGGCCACCGAATCTGAAGATCTGTCCGGGAGAAAAGTCTCACCACGACAGCGTTGTTGGTTGAAGATGCCATCAAACCTATTGGTGACGACGGAGGAACTCTCAATGAAAGCACCAATGTCGGTGTCAAAACCGCGGATCTCGGTAGGGGGTCCCTTGACTGTGCGTCTAGGCGGATGGTAACAGAGACGAGGGACACGATGTTTTACCTGTGTTCGGGCCCTCTCGATGGAGGTAAAACCCTCGCCCCGCTTGATTAATATTGATGATATGGGTAGTACAAGAGTGGATCTACCACGAGATCAAGGAGGCTAAACCCTAGAAGCTAGCCTATGGTATGATTGTTGAAATGTATGTTGTCCTACGGACTAAAGCCCTCCGGTTTATATAGACACTGGAGGAGGCTAGGGTTACATAGAGTCGGTTACAATGGTAGGAGATCTACATATCCGTATTGCCAAGCTTGCCTTCCACGCCAAGGAAAGTCCCATCCGGACACGAGCCGGAGTCTTCAATCTTGTATCTTCGTAGTCTTGGAGTCCGGCGGATAATGATAGTCCGGCCGTCCGGACACCCCCTAGTCCAGGACTCCCTCAGTGGTGCTGTGCCCTCTTGAGCCCATGGTGCTCTATTTGGCAGCCACCCATGATCAAGGACCATTTGCAGGGAGCTCGGCCACCAAGCAAAGCGCGGCAGCCTCAAGACAATTGAGACTGGTCTACGGGAACACCATGGATCCCTTAGTCACAACTGTGACACTGGCTCATCTTCGGGCCCCCACTCGCAGAAGCATCGGATATGGATCCCCCATAGCAGGTATCGTCCAACTGCACCTGCTCTAAGACCGTCCTATGCTGCACCTCGTCTGCCTCCTCCACCACCTAGGCAGACAAGACTTCAAGCTGCACCACCTCAAGCTCCTACTCCCCATCCCAATGACGTGCTCTACTTCAAGTGTAGCCCTCCAGGTCACCGTGCCAGGGAATTCTATCAGAATCAGAACCAACTGGCACTTCTTACAGTTGGTCGAGGGTTGCGCTCATTGCGAGACTTAACCCAACACCTTACGGCACGAGCTGATGACAGCCATGCACCACCTGTGTTTGCGTTCCCAAGGGCACCCCTCTATTTCAAGAGGATTCACGGCATGTCAAGCCCTGGTAAGGTTCTTTGCTTTGCATCAATTTAAACCACATGCTCCATCGCTTGTGTGCCCCCCCCGTCAATTCCTTTCAGTTTCATTCTTGCGAACATACTCCCCTAGCGGGAATCAGCCCCGCAAAAACAATGCCAGACCTTATGGTCGTGGTCAGGCTAACCACTTTGATCTGAATGAAGCTCAAGACCAGCATGATACTATGATGGGCACTCTTCTTGTTAATTAAGTACCAGCTTCTGTTTTATTTGATTCAGGAGCATCGCATTCTTTCATATTAAAAGATTTTGCATTCATCCATGGCATTAAATATAAAGAGATGAACACTCAGCTAGTGGTACACACCCCTGGGGGCCAATGTCGAACCTCCATGGTTAGCAACGACGTCCCAATTAAAATCGAAGGGTTTGAATTTCACAGCCTCCCCTATCATTTTGAATTCTTCCAATATTGATCTCATTCTAGGAATGGATTGGTTGAAAGCACACACTGCTTCTATCATTTGCACCACTAACACCGTCCATCTCCTACACCCTTCAGATGAGATAGTGAGCTACCATGCTTGTCTGGTTCAAAATGCCGAGGCACAACTTTATTCCTTGAATGCATTGAACACATCACCATTTGAGGGCATTGAAAACATTCCAGTCATTCGCGAATTCCAAGATGTCTTTCCAAAAGTACTTCTAGGGATACCTCCTGTTTGAGTTGTTGAATTCATCATCGACTTGAAACAAGGTACCACTCCTATAGACAAGCGACCCTACAAGATGTCGCCGCATGAACTCCTTGACCTCAAGAAGGAAATCGACAATTCACTTCATTAGGGATTCCTTCGTACACATGCACCGGCCCTCGCTCGCCTCCGCACCGCGCCTGCCGCTACATGCCGTGCCCTAAGCCCGCCCTACTGCGGCCGCCTGTTGCTCCTGCTACCGCCAACGCCGCCTACTATTGTTGCAGCTGCCGATTGCTGGTGCCACTGGTCGCCATGCCTCACGCTTGCCTCGCCGCGCCCGCCTCTGTCCCAGTGCACCCGCACCCGCCATTGACCACTGCGCGAGCTCGCACCTCCGCGCGTGTGTGCCGCGCAGGCCCAGGCGAGCCCTCTCCCTTCCTCGGTCCCGACCATCCCGCCAGCCCTCTGTTGTCGCTACCTCCCGCTACGGTCGCCCCCTACTGGCGCCACTGGTTTGGTCACTGACAGCCCTGGGTCAGTTAATAACCCCTGACCCCCCTAATTTAGCCCCTAAACCCATTGACATGTGGGGCCTTGGTTTGGTTAGTATAAAGTGATATTCAATATTAGTGCTAATAGTCTTTGACATGTGGGCCACCTCCTGTTAGTTAACCCAATTTAAATAAACTATTAAAATGGAGTCAGTGACATGTGGGACCAGCCTACACTATTCAACCCTTGACCAGTCAATGTTGACTGGGTCAACTGGGCCCACTGGCAGCCGCACAACACACTGCTGGGTGCACTGCACCGGGTGCACCCAACCTTTTTTGGTGATTTTCGAATTAGAAATAACTTCAGGATTTTCAGAATATTTTTAAAATTTTGAAAAATCATATTAATTCAATTGTAACTCAATGGAAAATAATTTATATATGAAAACTACTAAGAAAAATATAATGAATTCGAATATGCAATATGTTCATCTGTCACATGCCTGTAGCATGATGAACATGGATCCTTCCCCTCCGATTCATCTATCCAGAAAAGGCCAAATGTCGGGGAAACACTCCCAAATGTTTTCCCTCTTTGTCTGTATCATGTAGCATTGCGATAGGTCATCCCTAGCATTGCATCTTGTCTTGTCATACATCATGATGCATCTGTTTGCTTTATATTTATTGTTTCTTCCCCCTCTTCTCTCCGGTAGACACCGAGGCTGACGATGTTGTTGTGTACGACTACGATGTCAACGATCCCACCTTCTCGACAGAGCTTCCAGGCAAGCAAAACCCCCTTGATCATTCCGATACAGCCTACTATTTCCCTCTACTGCTTGCATAGAGTAGTGTTATTTTTATTGCCTTACCGTTGATCCTATACTGTTGCATAGTTTGTCCTTGCTACTGTTGTTGACACTTTTACCTGTTATCCTAAATGCTTAGTATAGGTATGCTAGTATTCCATTAGTGGCCCTACATTCTTGTTCGTCTGTCATGCTATACTATTGGGTCGTGATCCCTTTGGGAGGTGATCACGGGTTGTGGCGCCGCCAGCCGCCCACGCCGCCTGCCTCTTCTGCTCGAAGGGAGGTGGGGATGAACCAACAACCGGGCCCGCTTTGTCGGCCAGCCAGAGGGCTGGGCCATCAGTGGGTCTCATTCCGCCCGTGTAAGTGGAAACGGCTTGGAAAGCGCCTAACCGCCAAGAGCGTACTACGGTGGGCGCCGACGTGGCCTCCCAATGGGCGGGCGAGAGGCTGGGCAGGCCTAGTCTTGCTGCCCGCTATGCCTCGCCGGTCTTGGCCACCGCCACGCCAGATCGAGCCCATTTAGGTAGATCCTCTCCTTTTCTTTTTCTGTAGACTTGTAAAATCCATAGATTATTTATTCTAAGTCCAAATTTGATGATTCTAATTTCTATAAGTTCATAAATTCCTGATCTATCACATGGTGCAATTTGCACATTTTTCCATAAAGATTTTCTTCACAAACAATTATCAAATTCCATATTTCCATTTCTGTCATAAACTTTAGAAAATCACAGAAGGCTCAAAATTGATCCAAATTCCATGATTCAAATTCCTAGGTGTTTCTAAGTTCATAACTTAGTTTATGAACATTTTTATTAATACCTTCTGTACCCCACAATATAATGAGCCATTTCTTCATATTTGTCAACTTTGCAAATTCATAAGAAATTCATTTGCACTCCGAATCCAGTGAAACCAAATCCTAGATGCTTCTAAAATCATCCTTTGTTAAATGGGTGCCTTTTCTCATTTTTCAAAAATATATTTCTGTACACTTCTTGCAAATCCATAAACCCCTTGATTCCACCATATCAAAATGTTCAGAGATATCCATTCATCAAATCCCAATGAAACCACTTTGGTCATCCCTCATATGACCAAAAGTATCCTAGAAAAGTCCAACTCATATTTTTAGAGCACTTTTATTCCCTGCCTTGTTGTGTTGCTTATTATGCTTGCTTTCGACGATAGTTGACGAAGTAGACGGAATGCTCGGAGTTGGACCAGGGATATTTGAAGACCTCGAAGACTTCGTTAAACAGCAAGCAGCCCTTGACCATGTCTATGAAACCTTTTTATGCACATCATATAGCACTCTATTAGAGTTGTTTGAACCATGTTGAGAGGGTAACCACTTTGGTGGATTGCCTTCGTTACTTCCTCATGATACTTGCATTGTGCATGACCCTACCTTCTTATGAGGGTTGTGTCGGTGGGAGTAGATAGGATGCTAAAGTAGTTGCTACGCAAAAAGGGGGCGGGAATATGCATGTGATGGAGGCAAAGTGTTTTCATAAGGCTTTTCGAAAACCCCGTCGGGTGCCACTTATGCCCGTGGGAGATGTTGAGATGGGTAACCACTTGATGACGAAGTGGTGTACCGAGGCAAGTATGTGTGTTGTTTTCGAAAATGGATTATATTTAAGATTTGATGACTGTCCCAACCTTACATGCGCAACCACTCTACCCTTATATGGGAAAGGGCATTATTGATTACCTAGGCTGATACTAGCTTGGAGCCCGCATTACTAGTGACGGGAGAGTTGTTGGTGCGCTCTCTCGGGACGGGGTCGTGCCAGGTAGGGCGGCCATGACTGTCTTTACAGGGCACCGGACACACCGTTGTGTCCCCTCTCGGATGTTACAATCTCGAGTGAGTCTCGTATGACGTACATCGTGAGGATACGGAACAACGAGTGGACTCCATGTTAGTGTCGTCTAGGGAAAGGTAGTGATCGGGTGCTTACCCCGGGTACTTGAGGTACCGCGGGTCGTGGATGACACGGAAGTTCCCCGGATCTTGTGGGTACAGTGTGCAACCTCTGCAGAGTGTAAAACTATTCGAATAGCCGTGTCCACGGTCAAGGACAGTTGGGCGGTGCTGCTTAGACTATGTCCATATGTTTTTGGCAAACAACACCGTTTGGTGATATTGATGATGTGACTCGTGAGGAAGTCACGATGAGCTTGAGCATGAGTTGTTCATAACTCTTTCTCGATGTTGATGTCTGTAACCTCCTGATACTTGTTGGAGACGCATTCCTGTCCTTGATAAATGTTGATCATACTTGCATGAGAAAAACTAGCTTTCCGCAACAATGCCAATTAAGCAGTAGAGCTTTGCATAATTATCTTGTTATCACTCTTGGGTTGCTTGCGAGTACATTCAAAGTACTCATTGGCTTGCCACTGGTTATTTTATTGGCCAGGCATGAAAGAACAGGATATGATGAGGAATACTTCGGTGACAAACATGCGAGCTAGGACGCTTCCCAGTCAGAATGCCTGTAGGGTTAAGGCAGATGGCATGGTTCCAAGTTATCGACGAAGATTTCCGCTGCGATGTTATACTCAAGACTCGACCATAATGGTCCTACTTGTGTAATACGGTATGTATGGATGTAAGACTCTTGTTATTCAGCTTCGTGTTCAAGTGAGCATTGATCTCGGGATCATCAGACACGTGCATTCGGTGATCACGACTTATGAGTCGGGTCCCCACAGAGTCGGTATCGAGCCATCCTAACTGTAGGAAGCCTTAGTTAGCATGGTCGTTAGTTAGGGTAAAAGTATTTCCAAAACTACTACTAGTCTTCAAAACAATCTATACTTCTCTTCCCTTCTCAGTTTTTTGAAAACTAAGGTATACTTTCCTTATTGATCTCTTCCCCTTCAAAACCCTTGGTCGCTGGAACCCTTATGCCCTTGACCACTGGATTTCTTGTAATCCTCGTGGATAATCTAGAAGGAAGATGCCTTGCTAGACATTCACCCACACCTCCTGGACACAAGATTGGTGACATCACAACCAGACGATACCAACAGAAGATACATCCTCGAGGAATGAGGACCTGAAGACCCAGGAGATGGTGACACCCTTGACACTGCCCCAAGATGATGCAACCTTAGCCTACGATGATCAGGGCATAGAATATGCAAGATCATGATATACATCGCTAATAGAGTAACCTTGTCACTACCGTTGTTGTATCGGCAACCACCGATGGATGAGAACCTAGCCATTTGGTCCGCCTCACCATAGTGAGCAGGAAAACGGTTCTCCTCATCCCCCGCTCTTGGTGTCGATGTTGTCATCAACGAATCGACATGATGGACCTCTATTACGCCTCGATAATGTCATTGCATAAAGGATTACCTACCTGGTACCATCGACGGCTTAGAAGACAAAAAGGGATCGTCGTGATTAAGAAGACAATAGAAGACCAAGTCAATGCCAGTTATGAGGAGCCACCTTCACCCCATCACTTCAACAGCGTAGAAGTTGTTGAAGAATCTTCGAGCTCAACCCGGATTGTTTCATCGAACAACTACAAGAGACGAGCAACACCGAGGAAAACCGGAGATCGCACGAGGCACAAGGCACGACTATGGAGTCCGAGAACCCTAGGGTAGGATGAGTCGTGTACCCCCTATGCGCAGTCGAGTCCGTATGATGGTTCGAGTAGAACCATGATTGTGTGTTGCTTGTTTTTATTTGTTGTGTTTTTATATCAGTCGCCCTTTTTGCCCTAGGCAACAAGTACGCGACTATATCACCTGCCTTATTTTGTTGTTTGTGTTTGGCCTTTTTGGCACTTGTTTTTGCACTGCACTATAGAACCCCTTTAGGCATCCCACCTCCTCTATGCTACTTTTCCTCTCGCCTCTCTCTCTCTCAATCAAGACCAGCAAGACAAGGTGCACCAAGAAACCTGCTTCGGCAACCAACTAGCAATGAAGACTTTTGTTGCAGCCTCCTCGACCAAGTGAAACCCCATAGAGTTATGTTTAACCCTCAAGATTAGGAACCCATTCCTAGACCCTTCGAGACTTTATAAGATACCCCAGCTCGAATCCTTAACCATGTGCTTAACCCACAGAATTGCAAGAGAACCAGTTAAGCCTCTGTAAACCTCGCACAACACTGGGTTCATTATGGAACTAGTGGACATAGTGAACAAGCACATTACCATCCTAATATAGCACCAGGACTGATGATGCCATAGGGAAGACCAGTTTGAGGATATAGGATTTGAGGACAGATGACTTGGTGAGTTTATATCAATAACTTTGAGGAATCGTCCGAGACTATTTGGTGGGTTATGAGGCTACCATGTTGGTGATAAACTTGGTAGGATCATGATTATAGAGTAGCATAGCTTTCATTACCCCTGAGTAAATTGGATTTATAGGACAATTATGATCGCAGCTGGAATTCTTGGAAGTGTTTGGATTTAACTTAGCCATGGGATATTGATAGGAGACAGTTGATATTACATATAAGACTTGGGGAGCATGTAGGAATTCTCGTTGGACAAGAGATTTGGATTTAAGTAGCAGATTCTAGTTGAATATAGATGCTGAGTATGTTTACATGGTTCGGAGTAATTGGATTTAGACTGATGATCTTGATCGTGATACCATGTTTCTCGGTGGACAATAAACTAGGAGATTGGATTAATTGTCAGAGTTTATCTAGGCATCTTTGTGAACTTGACCTTGGAGGTTACTTGACCATGATAATGAAAATTGGTGGACTGACTATAGCAAGGTAGCTTTCCCAGTATTTGTGGATTATAAGACATTAGGAGATCATGTGGAACACCAGCATAGGCGTTGGATTTGTAGAATTAATGGATTATGTAGTGATTAATGGAAGTTAACGGGTTGTTGGAGTTGTTTCATAAAAAAGGAAACAAGATTTTGGAGTGACATACAACGTGTTTCCTTAGGATAGAGATGCACTAGCATGGAACTTAGAAGAATAGGATGAGCACTTGGATTGTCACGTTCAAGCTTAGCAGCTTATATGTTCTACCCATGGATTTTTAGGGGTAGACATACATATGAGTTTGGGGATTGTAGACATATATGATTTTGTTACACCTCCTCTCAGGAGCCATGAGGATATGCATCACATGAGTGATGATTGGAATTGACCTATACGAGATGATTCTTTTGGTAAATTGAGGTGAAGACTAGGTAGAAGTATTGGCATCTCAAAAACTGTGCTCAAGGACGGGATGATAAACATTCACTCGCACACTAGAATCCTTGAAACCCTTAAGCACTATCAAGCCACAACATGGTCGGATCCTGACCTTGGGCTTTGGCTCTAGATCAATAAGACCTTGGCCAATGCTCAACCATGACCACCACCAATGCCTCAGCCCACTTTACGTACCCCATAGACTTCATGGAGTGCTCGGACAAGTTAGTTGTCATCTTTCTTTGGTGACTTACCTGTCCACCGAAGATGGAAGAAGAGCCGTTCAGCTAGTCCAGGAACATTTGAAGACCGCCATGCCAAGGAGGAAGAACTACCACCATCATCAAGAAGTAAACATCCACGTCGAATACCGGGCATATCTGCAAGCCACTCCTCTCTAAGGAACCAAGCATTTCCATGTCAAAGGGAAGCTCACACCAAGATTCATCGGCCCCCCTCCGAGATCACTTCAAGGCGAAGAGTAGACGGCTACCAGCTAGATTTACCACGTGACTCACCCACTGTGCACAACGTTTTTTTTCACACGACACCACTCCGGAAACGTTTCCAACTTCCTGACTTGCCCGATCTCTACGAGGACATTGACCACCGAGCCATCGACCCCTAGTCCAACCTAACCTAACACGAGAGACCCCTCAGCAACCTGGATCAACCGAGAACGTCATACACGAAGCCACACCATCAAGTACATCAAGCTCAATGGAGCACTACACGGAAGCAGAAGCAACATGAGGACTTGAAGACTACCCCCGATCCAAGTTTCTGTATTCCTTCCCGCGCGTAGTCTGGGAATCTCGGGGACGAGATTCTTGTAAGGGGGGTAGGTCTGTCACACCCTGATTTTCATGGCACAACACTTAAGATGATAAATCATGATAAAATGTGGTTTGACAAAAACTTTTGAGTGTTTTGGACTTTGCCTTGATTGGATTTTGTCTGCTGTTTTCAAGTGCTCTAAAAATCAAATAAATCCTCCAACTCCTATACTTCATCTCCTTGATCCAAAACCTCTTCCCAATGATCATGCCATGTGTATAGAGCAATATAGTATTTTCTTACAAAAATAATTTGGCCAAAAAGTATTTTCAAAAATTAGTTTTCCAAAACCCCCTGAATTGAGGTTTGCACTGCAAGTACTTAATTAAGGGCAGTAAAAATCTTTATAAAAATATATTTGACTCCTATTAGATATAGGATACCCAGAAACCACAAAAATATAATTTTGAAAGTTATTTTCCTAATTTATTTAAAAGCTTTTTTAAGGCCAGAAATGGTCTTTAATAAGGAAAAATTATTTTATTGCTTCAAAAATATTTGACAAAAATCAGGGAAACTCCGTGGACATATATTGTCCATATATAAGAGTTTCAACACATGGTCATGTTCAAAATATTGGTCAAATCCCTCAAAAACCCTTTCTGGATATTTCAAGATTTTGAAATATTTACAAAGTAAATATTCTCCAAAAATTCCAAGACAATTCTAGCATGTCACATATGACATATTAGATGATCTTGACAAGTCTCATGACTTGGAGAACAATATAACATCATCAAGTCCCCTCAAAACCATTTCTGTCCATTTTAAAGTTTGAGCAACTTTACATTGCCAAACATGTCCAAATGTTCTCAAACCTTGTGAACATGCTCCAATGGTCTAATAATTCATCTAGACCAAGTGGCACAAGTTGGAGAACAAGTTAACTTGATCAAAGTGCCCCAAAACCATTCATGTCCAGAACCAAATTTGAACAACTTTGCATTACCAACTTTCTCTCCTTGACCCCAACTTTTGTGAGCATGATGACATGACCACATGAGGCCACCACACCAAGTGGTGCATCAAGGGGAAGTGATTTACTCAACTGGATCTGCACAAATCCATTTCTGTTCATTTCTAGGGTTCACAAAAGTTGCGTTGGCAACTTTGCCCAAATGAACTCAAGATTGGTGGAAGACCCTAATTATATGTGCCATTTCATCCTGTGGAGTCTCATGACAAATGGGACTCATCTTCTTGCCCAAACCAGCATCAAACACCTTCTGCCACTTTACCAAAATCCCATTTTTGGCCTCTTCCACTAATCTCCATGGACTCCACTTTTTACCATCACCCCTCCTAGTCCCCCTCTACCTCTGGTGTGCTTCCCTTCCCGAGAGGCAATGATGGAGGGGGGCAGAGACCCATTTTTCTTCTCTGGACAGCCACTTTCCCCTTCCCTTCTCATCTCTCTCACACTCCTTGCAGGTTCCAGAGCATCCAATGCCATATCCACATTGTTTACTCCCCCTTGCAGCTACCAGACAAGAGTGGGCGCGCTAGTGCGCGTGGAAAAGCCGCGCATGCCAGCCAAAGACGCTCTGGAGCACGCTACAGTAGCAGCCGAGCCCTGCCGCCGCACTTCCGTCCACCTCGGGCCGCCCAAGCACGCCAGTCGACGTGCCTCGGCGTCCGCAACACTCTACGCGGTCGGTCCCCTCCTCTCTCCTCCTCCCCGCGCCTCCGCGCTAGCAAACAGAGGCCGCCCGAGAGCTCCAATGACTATGCTCACACGCGCGGTGCTCTGGCCCTCCCCTGCACCCTCTCTCCTCTCATCTCGCCCTAGACCAACCCCACGAACACCCCAGACACGCCCACGCGCGCCCCCGTGGCCTCCAGCAATGGCTAGGAGCTCGTCGGCGCACGAGCCACGGTGCACCTCGCCCCCTTCTATTTAAGGCAACCCCGAGCCCCCTCTCTGCTCCATTTGCCCCCTCTCCCTCCCGTGTGCCTCCCCGGCCCATCCACTCTTCCTCCCGTGTTTCCTTTCTCCCTCTGCCACCACCATTGCCGCCTCGGCCCTCGCTCGAATTCGAGCTATTCCAGAACTCTCCTCTCCCTTGAACCTCTCGGTGGGGCGCCTTCCTCCAACAACCTTACTAACACCATGGGGTCGTCTCTCCGAAGCCGTGCCGTGCCCCTGGACTCGCCGGCGCCGCCGTCTGCCTCGGTCAGAGCCATTTAGGTAGATCCCTCTCCTTTTTCTTTTTCTGTAGACTTGTAAAATCCATAGATTATTTTTTCTAAGTCCAAATTTGATGATTCTAATTTCTATAAGTTCATAAATTCCTGATCTATCACATGGTGCAATTTGCACATTTTTCCATAAAGATTTTCTTCACAAACAATTATCAAATTCCATATTTCCATTTCTGTCATAAACTTTAGAAAATCACAGAAGGCTCAAAATTGATCCAAATTCCATGATTCAAATTCCTAGGTGTTTCTAAGTTCATAACTTAGTTTATGAACATTTTTATTAATACCTTCTATACCCCACAATATAATGAGCCATTTCTTCATATTTGTCAACTTTGCAAATTCATAAGAAATTCATTTGAACTCCAAATCCAGTGAAACCAAATCCTAGATGCTTCTAAAATCATCCTTTGTTAAATGGGTGCCTTTGCTCATTTTTCAAAAATATATTTCTGTACACTTCTTGCAAATCCATAAACCCCTTGATTCCACCATATCAAAATGTTCAGAGATATCCATTCATCAAATCCCAATGAAACCACTTTGGTCATCCCTCATATGACCAAAAGTATCCTAGAAAAGTCCAACTCATATTTTTAGAGCACTTTTATTCCCTGCCTTGTTGTGTTGCTTATTATGCTTGCTTTCGACGATAGTTGACGAAGTAGACGGAATGCTCGGAGTTGGACCAGGGATATTTGAAGACCTCGAAGACTTCGTTACAACAGGCAAGCAGCCCTTTGACCATGTCTATGAAACCTTTTTTATGCACATCATATAGCACTCTATTAGAGTTGTTTCGGAACCATGTTGAGAGGGTAACCACTTTGGTGGATTGCCTTCGTTACTTCCTCATGATACTTGCATTGTGCATGGCCCTACCTTCTTATGAGGGTTGTGTCGGTGGGAGTAGATAGGATGCTAAAGTAGTTGCTACGCCAAAAGGGGGCGGGAATATGCATGTGATGGAGGCAAAGTGTTTTCCTAAGGCTTTTCGAAAACCCCGTCAGGTGCCACTTATGCCCGAGGGAGATGTTGAGATGGGTAACCACTTGATGACGAAGTGGTGTACCGAGGCAAGTATGTGTGTTGTTTTCAAAAACGGATTAGATTTAAGATTTGATGACTGTCCCAACCTTACATGCGCAACCACTCTACCCTTATATGGGAAAGGGCATTATTGATTACCTAGGCTGATACTAGCTTGGATCCCGCATTACTAGTGACGGGAGAGTTGTTGGTGCGCTCTCTCGGGACGGGGTCGTGCCAGGTAGGGCGGCCATGACTATCTTTACAGGGCACCGGACACACCGTTGTGTCCCCTCTCGGATGTTACGATCTCGAGTGAGTCTCGTATGACTGTAACGCCCCGGATTCGATGCGCCAGGTGTCCGCCAGTTATTCGTCGTTGTTGCCATGTCATTTGCTTGCGTGTTGCACTTTGCCATGTCATCATATGCATTTCTTATCATGTCATCATGTGCATTTCATTTTGCATACGTGTTCGTCTCATGCATCTGAGCATTTTCCCCGTTGTCCGTTTTGCAATCCGGCACTCCTATGTCATCCGGCGTTCCCCTTTTGTCTTCTGTTGTGAGCGGGTATTAAACTTTCTCGGAATGGCCCGAGGTTTGCCAAGCGGCCTTGGTATAGCACCGTTAGACCGCCTGTCAGGTTTCGTGCCATTTGGAGGTCGTTTGGTACTCCAACGGTTAACCGAGTAACCGCAAAGCCCTCTTTTGTTGCAGCCCAACACCCCTTCCAAAGTGGCCCAAAACCCATCTAACTCCCCTCCATGCTCTCGGTCGTTCGATCATGATCGTGTGGGCGAAAACTGCACCTCATTTGGACTCTCCTAGCTCCCTCTACCTATAAATCTAGCCCCTCCCCCGAAATTCACGGATGAATTCGCAGACGAAACCCTAGCTTTCCCTCTCCGCCGCCGGACGCGTCCACCCCCGGCCGGACACGTCCAGCCAGCCACGTCACCGACCAATGGGCGCGTGCCACGTCACCAGCGCCCGCCGCCCAGCCACTCCCTCGCGCCACCTCGCCCGCGCCCTCCTTCTCTCTCCTCGCGCTGCGCCCGCCGCCCGAGCCGGGCCAGCCCGCCCGACGCATGACGGGCCTGGGCGTCCGCCTCGCCAGCCCGCCGCCGGCAGCGTCGCCGCCGCCGGCCGCCGCCCTCCGCCGCCATCCGCCGCCCGCTCCGCCTTAAGCGCCGCCGCCCGGCGTCCTCGGCGAACCGCCGCCGGCGACGACCTCGCGCCGCTGTTGGCCTCCAAGGCCAAGCCACCTCCTGCCTCGCGGCGCGCGCTGCCTCAAGCTTCGCGCGCGCCGCCAGCGCCACCACTTCGCCGCGCCGCGCTCGTGCGCCGGCTGCCGGCCGCTGTCCCCGCACAGCGCGCCGCCGCCCCGCCTCCCGCTCGCCGTCGCCTCAAATCCGGCGAGGTGCCGCCGAATCCGCCGCCCCTGCCCACGCCGGCGAGCACTCCGGCCATCCTCCGGCGTGATCCGGCCTGGTGGATGAGATCCACCAAGACCTGGAACCAAACGCCCGCTCCGTCCCGGAACCCGTCCGTCCACTTTTCCCCGGGGTGAGATTTTTTGCTGTCCCAGATTTTTGTAATTTTCATGCCATGTTCATGCTATTGCATCTCTGCAGCCGTAGCTCCGTTTTGTGTGTGTAATATGTCAAATTGTTCGTCTTGACGAGTACTTCATTTCATTCCATTGCATCATTTTCATTTGAGTTCATCTTGATGCCTGAAATGCTGTTGGAAGAGTGCATGTTGATGTTAATCTACTGAAACTGTTATAACTTGCTGTTTTATCATTTTTGCCATGATTGATGTGTGCATCCTATGAGGTTGGTGTGTACATGAATGTTGATCTATGCCATGCCATCTTTCCAGGGGTGCCAACCATGTATTTTTGTGAGTTGTGTGCTGAGTGTATCAAGCTTGCTAAGTAGGGTAGGTCTTTATTGTTTGTTTTCCTAACAGATTCTGTTATATTTTGTTGCTATGTTAACATGCTTCTACTAATCATTCTATGCATAATCTGGAGATGCTCTATAAACATGTTTTGATCTACATGTCATGCTCTATCCATTCATGCCCTTGGTTGCAATTATAGCCTGCTGGAACATGTTCATATCTTGCTCAAAAGTTGCTTCAAAATGTTGCTGTCAGCCTGTTAACATTAAGTTCACTTGTTCCCATGTGTTTTCCTAGTGATCCATGTACCCTATGAACTTGTTCTTGCCATTATTAGCTTAACAAACATGCCTTCTTACTGTTGGTTGCCTTGCCATGCCATGTATTGCTCTGTGGTGAGTGGTTCAAGATCACGAACATGCCTACTTAATGTTGTTTCTGCCATGTATGAATCTGTAATATAACTTGCCATGTTTACATGGGTGCCATCATATTTTCCGTGCCCTTTTGGCTCATGGTCAGTAAGGGACTTTTGATCTATGAAATTAGTAGATTCATGCCATGCCTTTGTTTGCCATGATATGTTCCTGTAACATGTTGTTTGATAGCTCTAAACATTGCAACCTGATGTTATGTCTGCTAAAGTCTGAAACTGTTATTATTTGCAATATCTCCATGTGTTTTTGAGCATGTTCTAGTGATTTCTGGAGATAGCTCAGTGTTCATGTTTTGTTATGCTTTATGCGTACTTCAGGCCCATGCCTTTTGTTATTATGTTGGGGTGCTGTAGCATATTGTTTTGATGCTTGCAATTTGCCTAGTTGCTGTTATGGACAGATTGTTGCTATGACTTGTTTCATGTGCGTGTGTTGAACCGTTGCTCCGTTTTGAGTGTGCTCTATATGAAACTTGCTTGTTTTTGCATGTAGCTTCATATTACCATGTTGCATCCTTGTTTTGGTGTGTTTGCTTGATGTTTGTATGCATTTTGCATCAATGCCATGTTTAACTTGTTTTGCTCATATCTTCTAGACCGTAGCTCCAAATCTAATGAACTTTATATGTAACTTGACTAGAATTTCGTGTAGATCCTCTTGGTGCTATTTAACTTGCTGTTTAACAACTTGAACATAAGGTTTATTCAGTTCTGGACCAATTTCGAAATTTGCATATGAGGACTTACCGGAATTGTTATATGTTGTTCCCGGCCTCATTTAAACTTGCCTTGATGTGTTGTTCTTGTTTGCATCATTTCTTGCCATGAGTAGCTTCATGTAGCCTTTGTCATGCATCATGCTTGTTGTGCATCATGCCTTGTTCATGTGTGGTGTGTTTACTATGTTGTGTGCTTCTTCTCGATAGTTCCCGTTTCGTTGCGATCGTGAGGATTCGTTCGTCTACGTGTGGTTCGTCTTCGTGACTTCATCTTCTTCATGGACTTGTTCTTCTTCCTAGCGATTCAGGCAAGATGACCGCTACCCTGGATCTCACTACTATCATTGCTATGCTAGTTGCTTCGTTCTATCGCTATGTTGCGCTACCTATTACCTGTTTATCAAGCCATCCCATATTGCCATGAACCTCTAACCTTTGACACCTTTCCTATGCAAACCGTTGCTTGGCTATGTTACCGCTTAGCTCATCCCCTCTTATAGCGTTGCTAGTTGCAGGTGAAGTTGAAGATTTCTCCTTGGTGGACAGGGTTTATGTTGGGATATCACAATATCTCTTATATTATTAATGCGTCTATATATTTGGTAAAGGGTGGAAGGCTCGGCCTTATGCCTGGTGTTTTGTTCCACTCTTTCCGCCCTAGTTTCCGTCATACCGGTGTTATGTTCCCGGATTTTGCGTTCCTAACGCGGTCGGGTGATTTATGGGACCCCCCTGACAGTTCGCTTTGAATAAAACTTGTCTAGCAAGGCCCAACATTGACTTTTACCATTTGCCTCACCACCACCTATACTTTTCCCTTGGGAGTCGCTCTCTCGAGGGTCATCTTTATTTTAGCCCCCCCGGGCCAGTGCTTGTCTAAGTGCTGGTCCGAACCGGCAGATCAAGGGCCCCCTCGGGCAACTCGAGGTCTGGTTTTACTCGTGGTGACCTATCCGGTGTTCCCCGAGAACGAGATATGTGCAGCTCCTATCGGGATTGTCGGCGATCGGGCGGCTTTGCTGGTCTTGTTTTACCATTGTCGAAATGTCTTGTAAACCGGGATTCCGAGACTGATCGGGTCTTCCGGAGAAGGTCTATTCCTTCGTTGATCGCGAGAGCTTGTCATGGGCTAAGTTGGGACACCCTGCAGGTTTAAACTTTCGAGAGCCGTGCCCGCGGTTATGTGGCAGATGGGAATTTGTTAATGTCTGGTTGTAGATAACTTGACACCAGATCCGAATTAAAACGCATCAACCGCGTGTGTAGCCGTGATGGTCTCTTCTCGGCGGAGTCCGGGAAGTGAACACGGTTTCTGTGTTATGATTGACGTAAGTAGGTGTTTAGGATCACCTCTTGATCATTGCTAGTTGACGACCGTTCCACTTGTTTCTCTTCTCGCTCTCATTTGCGTATGTTAGCCACCATATATGCTTAGTCGCTGCTGCAACCTCACCATTTTACCCCTTACTTCCCTTTAAGCTTTGCTAGTCTTGATACCCATGGTAATGGGATTGCTGAGTCCTCGTGGCTCACCAGATACTTCCAAAACCAGTTTGCAGGTGCCTATGTTACCGAGCAGGTGACGCAACCAAGCTCAAGGAGGAGCTCGTTGAAGATCTTGCCCCTTTGTGTTGTTCGTTCTAGTTGATCAGTAGTGGAGCCCAGTTGGGGTCGATCGGGGACCTTTTGTCGCATTTGGGGTTCTTCTTTTATTTTGGTTCCGTAGTCGGACCTTGATTGTATCTGGATGATGTAATGCTTTATTCATGTATGTGTGTGAAGTGGCGATTGTAAGCCAACTATGTATCTCTTTCCCTTATGTATTACATGGGTTGTGTGAAGATTACCTCACTTGCGACATTGCTTTCAATGCGGTTATGCCTCTAAGTCATGCTTCGACACGTGGGAGATATAGCCGCATCGAGGGCGTTACAAGTTGGTAATCAGAGCCTTCCCCGACCTTAGGAGCCCCACTGCTTGATCGTTTAGCGGCCGAGTTGTGTCTAGAAAAATGTTTTGAGTCATTTAGGATTATATATATCGGAGAGTTAGGAATTCTTTTTACTCCTCAGTCCCTTCGTCGCTCTGGTGAGATCTCCTGACGTAGAAGTTTTGACTTTCCTCCCCTCAAATTTCACTAAAAAAATTTAGGATCACGCGGGTATCTTGGAATCGTTCCGATGGTTTTATGATGAGAACATTGTCTTGGTGCCTCCTGTCAGGGGTTTAGTGGAAGTGTCCCGGGAGTTGAGCTCGAGGTGTTGTCGTCATAATTTTATCGTTGTAGTTCGGAATACCTGAGTTTAGTACGCCGACATCGAAAATCTCTTTTATGCAGTTGTTGGTGAGATAACCCGATAACCCAATCTCGAGGTGAGTACGGAGTATTGCCATGACTCGTATAACGGATGCTTTTGAAGGTTGAGGTACACGATTTCGAAGGTTTCTTGGTTATGTGTTGACGGATGGATACAGTGGATGTAGGGATTGTTAGTTTGGGTGAGATATATTGCTTCCTGTATCCCCAACACCAGATTGCATAACCGAAAGTTTCGGAGTTTATAGGTGGGAATTCAAGTAGCTCCTAGAATATCTTTCCGACAGATGCATGTATGGGATTGGGTAAATCTCTATCATATGTATTTGTTCCGGCTTATTCTGCAAGCCAAATCCTTTGTTTGGTTTTATTTGTGGTATTCGAGTTGCTTCGAAGTCAAATGTTGAATCCATACCTTTTCCTAAATGGTGTTCTCATATTTCTATGTGAATACTAATCCTTTTGATCATTGATTTTGTCATGTCAACTCCTTTCCAACCGGTGTGCTTCTCTTCAAGTGGATCCGATCATTCTCCCCATCCGCAAGATCATTTCTAAGTTTTCTCAATGGTGTTTGTTTCATCCGTCCCAAGTTGCCTTTGTTTTCCCGCCCTCCCACCCTTTTTCTTCAAGGACACAGATTTCTTAATCAAGTATCCATTTATTCATGTGAAGTCTCTTCATTCTTTTCAATCAATGTTCTTATCCGGTGATTTCCCATGAAGATGCTTAACAGTTTCAAATTCGTCATCCTTCATTGTTGTTTCTTCTCCGGTGGATCCAATTCAAGCTTTCGATATTCATCATATTCCTTTCCTCGTTTCTAATGCTTTCTCATACCCATGCACCTCTTAATCATTCACCTCTCGCTTTTCATTTGTTCTGGAGTGCTGAAGATATCTCACAAGACTTGTGTTTCCATTCTCAATCCCTTCAAGATATTTCGAGGTTGTTATCTCATTCAAGCCATTTAATTCAACCGGTGCAATTTCTCTTTAAAATCATTTCCAATGGTGTTTTCTTTTGAGTGGGCCCTAACCCATAGGTCTTTTCCCAGGATCTTACCTGACTCTTCTAATTTATCCGGAGCGATTTCCAAAGTCTTTCGAAGTTTGATGTAAGAATGAATTTTCATCAGTCATATTCCTTCTCCAAGATCGCTTTCATAATATTTTCATCGTTGGTTCATCATTTCTATTCTTCTTTGTTCCAAAGTGCCTCATCAATTTTGGTGGTTCTTGTCATCATTCTCAGCATGTGAAGACCGAAGAAGTGTTTCCTCTAAATCTTGATCTATTCTCTTGAAGATTCATGATTCTAGCTTCATGCCATCCTCATAATTGTTTTTGATTGTGACAATTCTTTTCACCCATCCAAAGTATTTCATGAGTTGTTTCCATTTCTTTCTTCCGAAGGCCATCATGTCATAATTCTTCATTCTCAGCATATAGCTATCGTTCTCTAAATCTTACCGGTGCGTCATTCAAATATACTCTAATCAGTTCTTGATCTCTTTGTTCTCATGTATCTAGTTTGTATCAAGCACCTTCGTTCATTTGCTAATTCTTACCGGTGATGCACCCCTACTTCGATCATTTTCAATTTTTACGGTGGTTCGTTCAAGATTTCACTTCCTTTGTTATCATATCAATTCATTCATTCTTTTTAATTCCATCGATGGTTCCATCAATACCTTCTCAAGTTTACGCCATATCTCTCTTAATCCTTTCTACGAGAATAAGTAGTATGACAAATCCGTTGTTTGCCATCAATTTAAATTGGTGAAGGATATGCATAACATAATTCTTATTCTTGTTTCATCCAAGTGATTAATTTCTTTTTTCTGGAGTTGTTCATCATATCACATTCTTGGTTCGAGATGCTTCATCTTTTCTTTTCCGGAGTACCAAGTTTTTCGCTTTATCTCGTCGTGAAGCTCTATCTAAATCATTGCAAGGCTTCACCTTGTGTTTTCAACTTCTCTTTCTTTTCATCATCCTTCTATTACCGGAGTTCTTCATGGAGGCTCTACATGGTGATTCGTCAAGGATTCTTTTCATTCTTCAATTGTTCTTCAAGATTTCTCTTGAAGTTATGACCCGCCAAGCTATACTCAAAATTAAACATGGTGCTTAACACATGTTTTGTTTTGTGGAGTTCAAGTATTCTTCATCTTGCATTCCAAAGTGCAATTCTTTCTACCTTAGTTTTTGAGGTGGTGTTATGTCACTCTTGACAATTTCCTTCATGTTTCACGATTCACATGTTGTCAAGAACGAGGTATATTAAATCCATCAATCTCTTCGTTGGAGTTATCTTGGTAAAGATTTCACCTAAAGCCTTCCCTAAGGAATGTTGCTATTATGGTGTTTATCAATGATCCAAGTTTTCTCCTATCCTCTCGGCGAAAGCAGTTTTTCATCTCTTTGGTGCTCTCAATCAAATCAATGGTTTCCGTTAGTGGCCGGTTGTCACCTCATAGTTTTGAGATGTTTTCCATAAGCCCACTACAAGCTTATTCATTTTGTTGTTGGTTTTTCCCAACAACCCCGTTGTAACCTTCTTGGAAGGGTGCTTTCCAAGCTCATTTGTGGCAGAAGTTGGCATTTTCTTCTCCATTCTTTTATTCCAATGATTTATCTTCTATTCTTTCTTCCGAAGGCATTATGTTTTGCTCTCTTCACTCATCATGTCAAATTGTGAGGTCATGTTCTTTTCTTGCTTATCCATTTAACCGCAGTGTTGTGTTCTCATTCAATATCTTTTCATCTCATCAAGGTTTCTTCTCTTTTCTACCGGAGTGCTGTAGAAATTCTGTCATTCTTGTTCCTTGGCTATCTCACTATACCGAGGTGGTCATATTCTTTTCGTTCGTGAAGCTCTTATTTCCATGTCTTTCAACCTTCAAGTTCTCGTAATACTCCTTGTTCCTCTTTTCTACCGGATTGTTTGCAATCTTGGTCATCTCCGTTATTTTGTTTCTTTCAATGTGTTCAACCTCTCAAGGTTCTTTGGTTTCACTCATTGGTCAAAGAAGCAACTTAGTTTTACCTCTTCTTTTCCTATTCCGTTTCTCCCCGGTGCCATGCTAGATCTCGGGACGAGATCCTCTCGTAGTGGTGGAGTGTTGTAACGCCCCGGATTCGATGCGCCAGGTGTCCGCCAGTTATTCATCATTGTTGCCATGTCATTTGCTTGCGTGTTGCACTTTGCCATGTCATCATATGCATTTCTTATCATGTCATCATGTGCATTTCATTTTGCATACGTGTTCGTCTCATGCATCCGAGCATTTTCCCCGTTGTCCGTTTTGCAATCCGGCACTCCTATGTCATCCGGCGTTCCCCTTTTGTCTTCTGTTGTGAGCGGGTACTAAACTTTCTCGGAATGGCCCGAGGTTTGCCAAGCGGCCTTGGTATAGCACTGTTAGACCGCCTGTCAAGTTTTGTGCCATTTGGAGGTCGTTTGGTACTCCAACGGTTAACCGGGTAACCGCAAAGCCCTCTTTTGTTGCAGCCCAACACCCCTTACAAAGTGGCCCAAAACCCATCTAACTCCCCTCCATGCTCTCGGTCGTTCGATCACGATCGTGTGGGCGAAAACCGCACCTCATTTGGACTCTCCTAGCTCCCTCTACCTATAAATCTAGCTCCTCCCCCGAAATTCACGGATGAATTCGCAGACGAAACCCTAGCTTTCCCTCTCCGCCGCCGGACGCGTCCGCCCCCGGCCGGACACGTCCAGCCAGCCACGTCGCCCGACCAATGGGCGCGTGCCACGTCACCCGCGCCGCCGCCGCCAGCCACTCCCGCGCCGCCACCTCGCCCGCCCTCTCTCTCTCTCTCTCGCTGCTGCGCCCGCCCGCCCGGCCGGGCGAGCCCGCCCATGATCGGCCCGGGCCGGCGTCCGCCTCGCCAGCGCCGCCGCCGGCTGCCGCCCTCCACCACCATCCGCCGACCCGCTCCGCCTAAGCGCCGTCGTCGCGCGTCTCGGCAGAGATCGCGCCACGGCGACCTCCTCGCCGGCCTCCGGCCTCGGCCAAGGCCACCTCCTACCTCGCCATGGCCCGCTGCCTCCCGCTCCGGCGCCGCCCTTCGCCCGCGCCGCTCCGGTCGCCGGCTGCCCTTGCTGCTCGTCCCCGCACGCCAGCGGCCGCCGCCCGCCTCCCGCTTCGCCGTCGCCTCGATTCCGCGGCGCCGCCGATCCGCGCCCCCCCCACGCCCGGCGAAGCACTCCGGCCATCCTCCGGCGAGATCCGGCCTGGTGGATGAGATCCACCAAGACCTGGAACCAAACGCCCGCTCCGTCCCGGAACCCGTCCGTCCACTTTTCCCCGGGGTGAGATTTTTGCTGTCCCAGATTTTTGTAATTTTCATGCCATGTTCATGCTATCGCATCTCTGCATCCGTAGCTCCGTTTTGCGCGTGTAATATGTCAAATTGTTCGTCTCAACGAGTACTTCATTTCATTCCATTGCATCATTTTCATTTGAGTTCATCTTGATGCCCGAAATGCTGTTGGAAGAGTGCATGTTGATGTTAATCTGCTGAAACTGTTATAACTTGCTGTTTTATCATTTTTGCCATGATTGATGTGTGCATCCTATGAGGTTGGTGTCTACATGAATGTTGATATATGCCATGCCTTCTTTCCAGGGGTGCCAACCATGTATTTTTGTGAGTTGTGTGCTGAGTGTATCAAGCTTGCTAAGTAGGGTAGTTCTTTGTTTTTTTTTCTGACAGATTCATATATATTTTGTTGCTATGTTAACATGCTTCTACTAATCATTCTATGCATAATCTGGAGATGCTCTATAAACATGTTTTGATCTACATGTCATGCTCTATCCATTCATGCCCTTGGTTGCAATTATAGCCTGCTAGAACATGTTCATATCTTGCTCTAAAGTTGCTTCAAAATGTTGCTGTCAGCCTGTTAACATTAAGTTCACTTGTTCCCATGTGTTTTCCTAGTGATCCATGTTCCCTATCAACTTGTTCTTGCCATTCTTAGCTTAACAAACATGCCTTCTTACTGTTGGTTGCCTTGCCATGCCATGTATTGCTCTGTGGTGAGTGGTTCAAGCTCACGAACATGCCTACTTAATGTTGTTTCTGCCATGTATGAATCTGTAATATAACTTGCCATGTTTACATGGGTGCCATCATATTTTCCGTGCCCTTTTGGCTCATGGTCAGTAAGGGATTTGATCTATGCAATTAGTAGATTCATGCCATGCCTTTGTTTGCCATGATATGTTCCCGTAACATGTTGTTTGATAGCTCTAAACATTGCAACCTGATGTTATGTCTGCTAAAGTCTGAAACTGTTATTATTTGCAATATCTCCATGTGTTTTTGAGCATGTTCTAGTGATTTCTGGAGATAGCTCAGTGTTCATGTTTTGTTATGCTTTACGCGTACTTCATGCCCATGCCTTTTGTTATTATGTTGGGGTGCTGTAGCATATTGTTTTGATGCTTGCAATATGCCTAGTTGCTGTTATGGACAGATTGTTGCTATGACTTGTTTCATGTGCATGTGTTGAACCGTTGCTCCGTTTTGAGTGTGCTCTATATGAAACTGGCTTGTTTTTGCATGTAGCTTCATATTACCATGTTGCATCCTTGTTTTGGTGTGTTTGCATGATGTTGTATGCATTTTGCATCAATGTCATGTTTAACTTGTTTTGCTCATATCTTCTAGACCGTAGCTCCAAATCTAATGAACTTTATATGTAACTTGACTAGAATTTCGTGTAGATCCTCTTGGTGCTCTTTAACTTGCTGTTTAACAACTTGAACATAAGTTTTATTCAGTTCTGGACCAATTTCTAAATTTGCATATGAGGACTTACCGGAATTGTTATATGTTGTTCCCGGCCTCATTTAAACTTGCCTTGATGTGTTGTTCTTGTTTGCATCATTTCTTGCCATGAGTAGCTTCATGTAGCCTTTGTCATGCATCATGCTTGTTGTGCATCATGCCTTGTTCATGTGTGGTGTGTTTACTATGTTGTGTGCTTCTTCTCGACAGTTCCCGTTTCGTTGCGATCGTGAGGATTCGTTCGTCTACGTGTGGTTCGTCTTCGTGACTTCATCTTCTTCATGGACTCATTCTTCTTCCTAGCGGGATTTCAGGCAAGATGACCGCTACCCTGGATCTCACTACTATCATTGCTATGCTAGTTGCTTCGTTCTATCGCTATACTGCGCTACCTATTACCTGTTTATCAAGCCATCCCATATTGCCATGAACCTCTAACCTTTGACACCTTTCCTATGCAAACCGTTGCTTGGCTATGTTACCGCTTTGCTCAGCCCCTCTTATAGCGTTGCTAGTTGCAGGTGAAGTTGAAGATTTCTCCTTGGTGGACAGGGTTTATGTTGGGATATCACAATATCTCTTATATTATTAATGCGTCTATATATTTGGTAAAGGGTGGAAGGCTCGGCCTTATGCCTGGTGTTTTGTTCCTCTCTTGCCACCCTAGTTTCCATCATACCGGTGTTATGTTCCCGGATTTTGCGTTCCTAACGCGGTCGGGTGATTTATGGGGCCCCCCTGACAGTTCGCTTTGAATAAAACTTGTCCAGCAAGGCCCAACATTGACTTTTACCATTTGCCTCACCACCACCTATACTTTTCCCTTGGGAGTCGCTCTCTCGAGGGTCATCTTTATTTTAGCCCCCCCGGGCCAGTGCTTGTCTAAGTGCTGGTCTGAACCGGCAGATCATGGGGCCCCCTCGGGGCAACTCGAGGTCTGGTTTTACTCGTAGGCTGACCTATCCGGTGTTGCCCTGTGAACGAGATATGTGCAGCTCCTATCGGGATTGTCGGCGCATCGTGCGGCTTTGCTGGTCTTGTTTTACCATTGTCGAAATGTCTTGTAAACCGGGATTCCGAGACTGATCGGGTCTTCCTGGGAGAAGGTCTATTCCTTCGTTGATCGCGAGAGCTTGTCATGGGCTAAGTTGGGACACCCCTGCAGGGTTTAAACTTTCGAGAGCCGTGCCCGCGGTTATGTGGCAGATGGGAATTTGTTAATGTCTGGTTGTAGATAACTTGACACCAGATCCGAATTAAAACGCATCAACCGTGTGTGTAGCCGTGATGGTCTCTTCTCGGCGGAGTCCGGGAAGTGAACACGGTTTCTGTGTTATGATTGACGTAAGTAGGTGTTCAGGATCACCTCTTGATCATTGCTAGTTGACGACCGTTCCGCTTGTTTCTCTTCTCACTCTCATTTCCGTATGTTAGCCACCATATATGCTTAGTCGCTGCTGCAACCTCACCATTTTACCCCTTCCTTCCCTTTAAGCTTTGCTAGTCTTGATACCCATGGTAATGGGATTGCTGAGTCCTCGTGGCTCACCAGATACTTCAAAACCAGTTTGCGGTGCCTATGTTACCGAAAGCGGTGACGCAACCAAGCTCAAGGAGGAGCTCGTTGAAGATCTTGCCCTTTGTGTTGTTCGTTCTAGTTGATCGAGAGTGGAGCCCAGTTGGGGTCGATCGGGGACCTTTTGTCGCATTTGGGGTTCTTCTTTTATTTTGGTTCCGTAGTCGGACCTTGATTGTATCTGGATGATGTAATGCTTTATTCATGTATGTGTGTGAAGTGGCGATTGTAAGCCAACTATGTATCTCTTTCCCTTATGTATTACATGGGTTGTGTGAAGATTACCTCACTTGCGACATTGCTTTCAATGCGGTTATGCCTCTAAGTCGTGCTTCGACACGTGGGAGATATAGCCGCATCGAGGGCGTTACAATGACGTACATCGTGAGGATACGGAACAACGAGTGGACTCCATGTTAGTGTCGTCTAGGGAAAGGTAGTGATCGGGTGCTTACCCCGGGTACTTGAGGTACCGCGGGTCGTGGATGACACGGAAGTTCCCCGGATCTTGTGGGTACAGTGTGCAACCTCTGCAGAGTGTAAAACTATTCGAATAGCCGTGTCCACGGTCAAGGACAGTTGGGCGGTGCTGCTTAGACTATGTTGAAGGAAATATGCCCTAGAGGCAATAATAAAGTTATTATTTATTTCCTTATTTCATGATAAATGTTTATCATTCATGCTAGAATTGTATTAACCGGAAACATGATACATGTGTGAATGCATAGACAAAACAACATGTCACTAGTATGCCTCTACTAGACTAGCTTGTTAATCAAAGATGGTTATGTTTCCTAACCATGAACAAGGAGTTGTTATTTGATTAATGAGGTCACATCATTAGTAGAATGATCGATTGACATGACCCATTCCCTTAGCTTAGCACACGATCGCTTAGTATGTTGCTACCGCTTTTATCCATGACATATACATGTTCCTGTAACTATGAGATTATGCAACTCCGCTTACGGAGGAACACTTTGGTGCTACCAAACGTCACAACGTAATCGGGTGATTATAAAGGAGTACTACAGGTGTCTCCAAAGGCAAATGTTGGGTTGGCGTATTTGAGATTAGGTTTTGTCACTCCGATTGTCGGAGAGGTATCTCTGGGCCCTCTCGGTAATGCACATCATCAAGCCTTGCAAGCACTACAACTAATGAGTTAGTTGTGAGATGATGTATTACGGAACGAGTAAAGAGACTTGCTGGTAACGAGATTGAACTAGGTATTGGATACCGACGATCGAATCTCGCAAGTAACATACCGATGACAAAGGGAACAACGATGTTGTTATGCGGTCCGACCGATAAAGATCTTCGAGAATATGTAGGAACCAATATGGGCATCCAGGTCCCGCTGTTGGTTATTGACCGTGAATAGTTCTAGGTCATGTCTACATTGTTCTCGAACCGTAGGGTCCGCACGCTTAAGGTTTCGATGATGCTTATTATGAGTTTATGTATTTTGATGTACCAAGGAGTTCGAGTCCCGGATGTGATCACGGACATGACGAGGAGTCTCGAAATGGTCGAGACATAAAGATTGATATATTGGAAGCCTATGTTTGGAGTTCGAATGGTTCCGGCGGCGGAATTTACCGAGTACCGGAGGTTACGGAACCCCGGGAGGTAAATGGGCCTCGATGGGCCTTAGTGGAAAGGAGAAGGGCAGCCCTAGGAGGGCGTCTCCCCTTCCCTAGTCCTACTAGGACTAGGAGAAGGGCCGCCCCCTCTCTCTCTTTCCCCCCGGAATCCTAGTCCAACTAGGATTGGGGGAATCCTACTCCCGAGGGAGTAGGACTCCCTGGCGCGCCTCCTCTTGGCCGCCGGCCCCCTCCCCCCTGGCTCCTTTATATACGGGGCCAAGGGGGCACCTTGGGACACACAAGTTGATCTTTAGATCGTTCCTTAGCCGTGTGCGGTGCCCCCTCCACCATATTCCACCTCGGTTATACTGTCGCAAGCTTAGGCGAAGCCTGCGCCGTGAAACATCAAGATCGCCACCACGCCGTCGTCTTGACAGAACTCTCCCTCGACACTCGGCTGGATCGGATACGAGGGACGCCATCGAGCTGTCGTGTGTCAAGAACTCGGGGCGTCGGAGTAACGGCGCCGGATCGGTCGGATCGCGAGGAGAACGTCGACTACTTCCTCTACGCCAGATCGCTTCGCCGGATCTCTGAGGGTACGAGACAACACTCTCCCTCTCGTTGCTATACATCACCATGATCTTGCGTGTGCGTAGGAAAATTTTTGAAATTACTACGCTCCCCAACAAAGGCATCCGAGCCTAGGTTTTTCTATGGTTTGATGTTTTGCACGAGTAGAACACAAGTGAGTTGTGGGCGATACAAGTCATACTACCTACCAGCATGTCATACTTTGGTTCAGCGGTATTGTGAGATGAAGCGGCCTGCACCGACATTACGCCAGACGCTTCGCGAGACTGGTTTCACCGCCACGAGCACTCGTTGCTTAAAGGTGACCGGTGGGTGCTGTCTCTCTCACTTTAGTTGAACTGAGTGTGGCTACGCCCGTCCTTGAGAAGGTTAAACGGAGTCTATTTGACGAAGTATCGTTGTGGTTTTGATGCGTGGTGAGACTGGTTCTTGCTTAAGCCCGTAGCAGCCACGTAAAACTTGCAACAACAAAGTAGAGGACGCCTAACTTGTTTTTGCAGGCATGTTGTGATGTGATATGGTCAAGACGTGATGCTATATTTTATTGTATGAGATGATCATGTTTTGTAACCGGTTATCGGCAACCGGCTGGAGCCATATGGTTGTCGCTTTATTGTATGCAATGCAATGCTTCGTAATGCTTTACTTTATCACTAAGCGGTAGCGATAGTCGTAGAAGCATAAGTTTGGCGAGACGACAACGATGCTACGATGGAGATCAAGGTGTCGCGCCGGTGACGATGGTGATCATGGTGGTGCTGCAAGATGGAGATCATGAAGCACAAGATGATGATGACCATATCATATCACTTATATTGATTTGCATGTGATGTTTATCCTTTTATGCATCTTATCTTGCTTTGATTGACGGTAGCATTATAAGATGATCTCTCACTAAATTATCAAGAAGTGTTCTCCCCGAGTATGCACCGCTGCCAAAGTTCGTCGTGCCCGCACACCACGTGATGATCGGGTGTGATAAGCTCTCGTCCATCTACAACGGGTGCAAGCCAGTTTTGCACACGCAGAATACTCGGGTTATACTTGACGAGCCTAGCATATGCAGATATGGCCTCGAACACGGAGACCGAAAGGTCGAGCGTGAGTCATATAGTAGATATGATCAACATAAGATGTTCACCATTGAAAACTACTCCATTTCACGTGATGATCGGTTATGGTTTAGTTGATTTGGATCACGTGATCACTTAGATGACTAGAGATGTCTTTCTAAGTGGGAGTTCTTAAGTAATATGATTAATTGAACTTAAATTTATCATGAACTTAGTACCGATAGTATCTTGCTTGTTTATGTTTGATTGTAGATAGATGGCTCGTCTTTGTTGTTCCGTTGAATTTTAATGCGTTCCTTGAGAAAGCAAAGTTGAAAGATGATGGTAGCAATTACACGGATCGGGTCCGTAACGAGGATCATCCTCATTGCTGCACGTAAGAGTTACGCCCCGATGCACCGCTAGGTGACAGAACTGACACAGATGCAATCGACGACGTTAAGAACGTCTGCGAGCAAAATCGATGACTACTCTATAGTTCAATGTGCCATGCTTTACGGCTTAGAACCGGGGCTTCAACGACGTTTTGAACGTCATGGAGCATATGAGATGTTCCAGAGTTGAAGTTGATATTCCAAAGTAATGCCCGGATTGAGAGATATGAAGTCTCCAATAAGTTCTATAGCTGCAAGATGGAGGAGAACAGTTCATTAGTGAGCATATACTCGTAATGTCCGGGTACTACAATCACTTGACACAATTGGGAGTTAATCTTCCGGATGATTGTGTCATTGATGAAATTCTCAATCACCGCCACCAAGCTACAAAAGCTTCGTGATGAACTATAATATGCAAGGGTTAGTGAAAACTATACCTGAGCTCTTCGCAATGCTAAAAGCTGCGGAGGTAGAAATCAAGAAGGAGCATCAAGTGTTGATGGTCAATAAGACCACTAGTTTCAAGAAGAAAGGCAAAGGGAAGAAGAAAGGAATCTCAAGAAGAACAGCAAGCAAGTTGTCGCTCAGAGAAGAAACCCAAGTCTGGCCCTAAACCTGAAACTGAGTGCTTCTACCGCAAGCGATCGTCACTTTGAAGCGGAACTGCCCCAAGTATTTGGCGGATAAGAAGGATGGCAAGGTGAACAAAGGTATATGTGATATACATGTTATTGATGTGTACCTTACTAGAGCTCGTAGTAGCACTGGTATTTGATATCTGGTTCTTGCTAATATTTGCAACTCAAAGCAGGGACTACGGATTGCTTAACTCGCAAAGGACGAGGTGACGATGCGCGTGGGAAATGGTTCCAAAGTCGATGTGATCGCGGTCGGCACGCTACCTCTACATCTACCTTCGGGATTAGTTTTAGACCTAAATAATTGTTATTTGGTGCTGCGTTGAGCATGAACATTATATCTGGATCTTGTTTGATGCGAGACGGTTATTCATTTAAATCGAGAATAATGGTTGTTCTATTTATATGAGTAATATCTTTTATGGTCATGCACCCTTGAGGAGTGGTCTATTTCGATGAATCTCGATAGTAGTGATACACATATTCATAATGTTGAAACCAAAAGATGCAGAGTTGATAATGAAAGTGCAACTTATTTGTGGCACCGCCGCTTAGGTCATATCGGTGTAAAGCGCATGAAGAAACTCCATCTTGATGGACTTTTGGAGTCACTTGATTATGAATCACTTGGCACTTATGAACCGTGCCTCATGGGCAAGATGACTAGAACACCGCTCTCGGTACTATGGAGAGAGCAACAGATTTGTTGGAAATCATACATACTGATGTATATGGTCCAATGAATGTTGAGGCTCGTGGCGGATATCGTTATTTTCTCACCTTCACAGATGACTTAAGCGGATATGGGTATATCTACTTAATGAAACATAAGTCCAAACGTTTGAAAAGTTCAAAGAATTTCAGAGTGAAGTTGAAAATCATCGTAACAAGAAAATTAAATTTCTACGATCCGATCGTGGAGGTGAATATTTGAGTTACGAGTTTGGTCTACATTTGAAACAATGCGGAATAGTTTAGCAACTCACGCCACCCGAACACCACAACGTAATGGTGTGTCCGAACGTCGTGTCGTGCTTTACTAGATATGGTACGATCTATGATGTCTCTTCAGATTTACCGCTATCGTTTTGGGGTTATGCTCTAGAGACGGCCGCATTCACACCGAATAGAACACCGTCGAAATCCTGAGAGACGACACCTTATGAACTGTGGTTTGGCAAGAAACCAAAGTTGTCGTTTCTTAAAGTTTGGGGATGCGATGCTTATGTGAAAAAGCTTCAACCTGATAAGCTCGAACCCAAATCGAGAAATGTGTCTTCATAGGATACCCAAAGGAGACAGTTGGGTACACCTTCTATCACAGATCCGAAGGCAAGACATTTGTTGCTAAGAATGGATCCTTTCTAGAGAAGGAGTTTCTCTCGAAAGAAGTGAGTGGGAGGAAAGTGGAACTTGATGAGGTAATAGTACCTTCTCCCTTACTTGAAAGTAGTTCGTCGCAGAAACCGGTTTCTGAGACACCTACACCAAGTAGTGAGGAAGTTGATGATGTTGATCATGAAACTTCAGATCAAGTTACTACTGTAACCTCGTAGATCAACCAGAGTAAGATCCGCACTGAGTGGTACGGTAATCCTATTCGGAAGTCATGCTACTAGATCATGATGAACCTACGAACTATGAAGAAGCGATGGTGAGCCCAGATTCCGAAAAATGGCTTGAGGCCATGAAATCTGAGATGGGATCCATGTATGAAAACAAAGTGTGGACTTTGGTTGACTTGCCCGAGGGTAGGCAAGCAATAGAAAACAAGTGGATCTTCAAGAAGAAGACCGACGCCGACGGTAATGTTATCGTTTATAAAGCTCGACTTGTCGCAAAAGGTTTTCGACAAGTTCAAGGGATTGACTACGATGAGACCTTCTCACCCGTAGCGATGCTTAAGTCCGTCCGAATCATGTTAGCAATTGCGCATTTTATGATTATGAAATTTGGCAAATAGATGTAAAGACTGCATTCTGAATGGGTTTCGGAAGAAGAGTTGTATATGATGCAACCGAAGGTTTTATCGATCCAAAGGAGCTAACAAAGTGTGCAAGCTCCAGCGATCCATTTATGGACTGGTGCAAGCATCTCGAGTTGGAATAAACGCTTTGATAGTGTGATCAAAGCATTTGGGTTTGTACAGACTTTTGGAGAAGCTCAGATTTACAAGAAAGTGAGTGGGAGCTCAGAGCATTTCGATATTATATGTGGATGACATATTGCTGATCGGAAATGATATAGAATTTCTGGATAGCATAAAGGGATACTTGAACAAGAGTTTTTCAATGAAAGACCTCGGTGAAGCTGCTTTCATATTGGGCATTAAGATCTATAGAGATAGATCAAGACGCTTAATTGACTTTCACAAAGCACATACCTTGACAAAGTTTTGAAGAAGTTCAAAATGGATCAAGCAAAGAAAGGGTTCTTGCCGTGTTTACAAGGTGTGAAGTTGAGTCGACTCAATGCCCGACCACCGCAGAAGATAGAGAGAAAATGAAAGATGTTCCTATGCTTCAGCCATAGGCTCTATCATGTATGCAATGCTGTGTACCAGACACTGATGTGTGCCTTGCTATAAGCCTAGCAGAAGGTACCAAAGTAATCCAGAGTGGATCATCGACAGCGGTCAAGAACATCCTAAATACCTGAAAAGGACTAAGGATATGTTTCTCGTATATGGAGGTGACAAAGAGCTCATCGTAAACGGTTACGTTGATGCAAGCTTTGACACCGATCCGGACGATTCTAAATCGCAGACCGGATACGTATTTACACTAAACGGAGGAGCTGTCAGTTGGTGCAGTTCTAAACAAAGCGTCGTAGCGGGATCTACATGTGAAGCGGAATACATAGCAGCTTCGAAGCAGCTAATGAAGGAGTCTGGATGAAGGAGTTCATATCCGATCTAGGTGTCATACCTAGTGCATCGGGTCCAATGAAAATCTTCGTGACAATATCGAGCTATTGCCTTAGCGAAGGAATCCAGATTTCACAAGAGGACCAAGCACATCAAGAGACGCTTCAATTCCATCCGGACTTAGTCCAGACGGAGACATAGAGATTTGCAAGATACATACGGATCTGAATGTTGCGCACCCATTGACTAAGCCTCTTCCACGAGCAAAACATGATCAGCACCAAGACTCCATGGGTGTTAGAATCATTACTATGTAATCTAGATTATTGACTCTAGTGCAAGTGGGAGATCAAGGAAATATGCCCTAGAGGCAATAATAAAGTTATTATTTATTTCCTTATTTCATGATAAATGTTTATCATTCATGCTAGAATTGTATTAACCGGAAACATGATACATGTGTGAATGCATAGACAAAACAACATGTCACTAGTATGCCTCTACTAGACTAGCTTGTTAATCAAAGATGGTTATGTTTCCTAACCATGAACAAGGAGTTGTTATTTGATTAATGAGGTCACATCATTAGTAGAATGATCTGATTGACATGACCCATTCCCTTAGCTTAGCACACGATCGCTTAGTATGTTGCTACTGCTTTTATCCATGACATATACATGTTCCTGTAACTATGAGATTATGCAACTCCGCTTACGGAGGAACACTTTGGTGCTACCAAACGTCACAACGTAATCGGGTGATTATAAAGGAGTACTACAGGTGTCTCCAAAGGCAAATGTTGGGTTGGCGTATTTCGAGATTAGGTTTTGTCACTCCGATTGTCTGGAGAGGTATCTCTGGGCCCTCTCGGTAATGCACATCATCAAGCCTTGCAAGCACTACAACTAATGAGTTAGTTGTGAGATGATGTATTACGGAACGAGTAAAGAGACTTGCTGGTAACGAGATTGAACTAGGTATTGGATACCGACGATCGAATCTCGGGCAAGTAACATACCGATGACAAAGGAACAACGATGTTGTTATGCGGTCCGACCGATAAAGATCTTCGAGAATATGTAGGAACCAATATGGGCATCCAGGTCCCGCTGTTGGTTATTGACCGTGAATAGTTCTAGGTCATGTCTACATTGTTCTCGAACCGTAGGGTCCGCACGCTTAAGGTTTCATGGCGCTTATTATGAGTTTATGTATTTTGATGTACCAAGGAGTTCGAGTCCCGGATGTGATCACGGACATGACGAGGAGTCTCGAAATGGTCGAGACATAAAGATTGATATATTGGAAGCCTATGTTTGGAGTTCGAATGGTTCCGCGAAAACGGAATTTACTGGAGTACCGGAGGTTACCGAACCCCGGGAGGTAAATGGGCCTCGATGGGCCTTAGTGGAAAGGAGAAGGGCAGCCCTAGGAGGCGCTGCCCCCCCTTCCCTAGTCCTACTAGGACTAGGAGAAGGGCCGCCCTCTCTCTCTTTCCCTCCCGGAATCCTAGTCCAACTAGGATTGGGGGAATCCTACTCCCAGAGGAGTAGGACTCCTGGCGCCCTCCTCTTGGCCGCCGCCCCCTCCCCTGGCTCCTTTATATACGGGGCAGGGGGCACCTTGGGACACACAAGTTGATCTTTAGATCGCCCTTAGCCGTGTGCGGTGCCCCCTCCACCATATTCCACCTCGGTTATACCGTCATGAAGCTTAGGCGAAGCCTGCGCCGGTGAAACATCAAGATCGTCCACCACGCCGTCGTCGACGGAACTCTCCCTCGACACTCGGCTGGATCGAGTACGAGGGACGCCATCGAGCTGTACGTGTGTCAAGAACTCGGGGCGTCGAGTAACGGCGCGGGATCGGTCGGATCGCGAGGAGAACGTCGACTACTTCCTCTACGCTGTGATCGCTTCGCCCGGATCTACGAGGGTACGTAGACAACACTCTCCCCTCTCGTTGCTATACATCACCATGATCTTGCGTGTGCGTAGGAAAATTTTTGAAATTACTACGTTCCCCAACATATGTCCATATGTTTCTGGCAAACAACACCGTTTGGTGATATTGATGATGTGACTCGTGAGGAAGTCACGATGAGCTTGAGCATGAGTTGTTCATAACTCTTTCTCGATGTTGATGTCTCAACCTCCGATACTTGTTGCGCATTTATTCCTGTCCTTGATAAATGTTGATCATACTTGCATGAGAAAAACTAGCTTTCCAAGAACAATGCCAATTAAGCGGTAGAACTTTGCATAATTATCTTGTTATCACTCTTGGGTTGCTTGCGAGTACATTCAAAGTACTCATTGGCTTGCCATGGTTATTTTATTGGCGGGCATGAAAGAACAGGATATGATGAGGAATACTTGGTGATTTAACATGCGAGCTAGGGCGCTTCCCAAATGTAATGCCCGTAGGGTTAAGGCAGATGGCATGGGTCCAAGTTATCGACGAAGATTTCCGCTGCGATGTTATACTCAAGACTCGACCATAATGGTCCTACTTGTATAATACGGTATGTATGGATGTAAGACTCTTGTTATTCAGCTTCGTGTGTTCAAGTGAGCATTGATCTCTGGATCATCAGACACGCAGCATTCGGTGATCACGACTTATGAGTCGGGGTCCCCACACGGGTATATATATATAACATACTATACATGTTACATGACATGAGTAAAGTCGGGTCAGCTCATAGAGTGCCCACGAGTGATTCACAGACTAGGGGCTGAAAGGACATTTCTCCTGACGGCCCCCTGAGTGATTCTTTGTGGCGGAGTGATGGGGCTGGTTGAGACCACCAAGGAGAGAGGTGGGCCTGGTCCCTGGTCGGCGTTCACAGCTATTTCTTAATAACACGCTGACACATCTCCAACGTATCTATGCCTTTTGATTGTTCCATGTTGTTATATTATCATTCTTGGATGTTTTACAATCATTTTATAGCAACTTTATATCATTTTTTGGGGCTAACCTATTGACATTGTGCCCAGTGCCAGTTGCTATTTTTTGCTTGTTTTTTACTTCGCAGAAAATTAATACCAAATGGAGTCCAAATGCAGCAAAGAAAATTGGAGATTTTTTTAGACTAGAAGACAACTTGGGAGCCAAGGAAGCACCAGAGGGGAGGGCCATGGGGCCCACAAGACACGAGGGCGCTAGAGGCCCCTAGCGCGCCCTGATGGGTTGTGGGGCCCATGAGGGTCTCCTCCATCGCCTCTCAGCTCTATAAATACCTAGATATTCCAAAAACCCTAGGAGAGTCGATGAAACACAATTCTAGCCGCTACAAGTTCCAGAACCACGAGATCCAATCTAGAGCCCTATTCCGACACTTTGCCGGAGGGTAACACGATCACGGAGGGGTTCATCATCCTCATTAATGTTCCTTCGATGATGCGTGAGTAGTTCACCATAGACCTACGGGTTCGTAGGCAGTAGTTAGATGGCTTCTTCTCTCTTTTTGATTCTCAATACAATGTTCTCCTTGTTTTTCTTGGATCTATTTGATCTAATGACTTTTTGTGGTGTGTTTGTTGGGATCTGATGAAGTTTAAGTTTATGATGAGATCTATATCCATGAATATTATTTGAGTCTTCTTTGATCTCTTATATGCATGATTATTTATAGCCTCGTATTCCTTCTCCGAAACTTTAGTTTGGTTCGGCCAACTAGATTGATTTTTCTTGCAATGGGAAGAGGTGCTTTGTGATGGGTTCGATCTTGCGGTGTCCTCACCCACTGAGAGAAGGGGTAGCGAGGCACGTATTGATCGTTGCTACTAAGGATAAAACGATGGGGTCTATTCCTACATGAATAGATCTTATCTACATCATGTCATCATTCTTATTGCATTACTCTATTTTTCCATGAACTTAATACACTAGATGCATGCTGGATAGCGGTCGATGTGTGGAGTAATAATAGTAGATGCAGGCAGGAGTCGATCTACTAATCTTGGACGTGATGCCTATATTCATGATCATTGCCTTGGATATCGTCATAATTATTTGTTCTTCTATCAATTGCCCAATAGTAATTTGTTGACCCACCGTATGCTATTTTCTCGAGAGAAGCCACTAGTCAAATATACGACCCTGGGTCTATCTTTTATCATATTGTTTCCAGTTCTATTATTCCAAAAACCCAAAAATACCTTGCTGCAATTTTTCTTTACTTATTTTATTTCGTGTTTTATTCAGATCTATTTATCCAATCTCATACAATTTAATCTATCTTTTTACCAAGGAGGGATTGACAACCCCTCTTATGCGTCGAGTTACAAGTACTTGTTCTTTGTGTGCAGTACCGTTTACATAGTGTTTCTTGGTTCTCCTACTGGATTGATAACCTTGGTTTCATAATTGAGGGAAATACTTACCATAGCTATGTTGCATCGTCCCTTCCTCTTTGGGGAAATATCGATGTAGGAATGGCAGAAGTCCGTCACGCAGGCTCACCGGGAGGTGAGACAGCCTTTGACCGCCGCCCGCCTCGCTCCCACTTGTTTGTATTAATTGCGTGCCCGAGCTGCCAGCCATAATAGGCGGTCGCACCCTCGGTCCATAGTGGTCACCAGCGTCTGGACTCTTGAGTGTATGAGGATGCCGCTGAAGCGCACCATCGGAGGGAGTAGTGACGCTGCGGCTGGTGAAGCACCGGCGCAATTCGTGAAGCTGGGCACAGAGGTTGTCGTCGCCGCAGCCAAGGTCTCGCACAGCAGCAGCACGACCTTGACTTCGTCGGCGCCGTTCAGCCCCCCCCCCCCCAGCCAGAGCCGGAGGTCAACAGCAACTCCGGCAACGACTGCGACTCCGACAGAAGACCGGTTAGTCATCTATATACCCATTTGTGCGGCAAACATATCATGTATTTTCTCTGGTTACCCCCCCCCCCTCTATAATTTTTTGGAATACAAATCCTATGGTTATGTTCTCTCAATCCATGAAATCAGAGTAATTAAGATCTGTCAGATGCACGTAGGTGTATTGATTGTTTGAATGCTATTCGTATAGAGTCAGTGATTAATTGTTTATTCTGTACAAATGATTTTTGCTAATAATCCGACTAGAGTTAGCTTACGTGCTAATAATTGGTGGCCAGATCTTGAGAATTGATTTTGAATGTCCTGCATATATGTTTTTGCCTTTTTTCTTCCAGATCTTGAGAATTGATTTTGAATGTCCTACATGTATGTTTCTGCCATTTTTTTCTTTCATATAGTTATGTACACAGATGAGGCTCCGGCCAGCACCGTCGTCGGATGTAGATCTTGGACCCTGCTACGCGGCCAGAAGTGACCACGCACCCCTGGACCAGAGGAACCAGTAGAATCTTTGGAGTACCGCATAAGCGATCTCCCGGACGACATCCTTGGGGAGATCATCGCCCTTTTGTAGGACCTTGAAGTATGTATAGAGGGGGGGTGATTAGACTACTTGACCAATAAAAACTTAACCTTTTCCCAATTTTAGAGTTTGGCAGATTTTAGCTACTTTAGGACAAGTCAAGCAATCAAATCACAATTCAAGCAAGCATGCAAAGAGTATACAGGCAGCGGAAATTAAAGCATGCAACTTGCAAGAAAGTAAAGGGAAGGGTTTGGAGGATTCAAACGCAATTGGAGACACGGATGTTTTTGGCGTGGTTCCGATAGGTGGTGCTATCGTACATCCACGTTGATGGAGACTTCAACCCATGAAGGGTAACGGCTGCGCGAGTCCACGGAGGGCTCCACCCAAGAAGGGTCCACGAAGAAGCAACCTTGTCTATCCCACCATGGCCGTCGCCCACGAAGGACTTGCCTCACTAGCGGTAGATCTTCACGAAGTAGGCGATCTCCTTGCCCTTACAAACTCCTTGGTTCAACTCCACAATCTTGTCGGAGGCTCCCAAGTGACACCTAGCCAATCTAGGAGACACCACTCTCCAAGAAGTAAAAATGGTGCGTTGATGATGAACTCCTTGCTCTTGTGCTTCAAATGATAGTTTCCCCAACACTCAACTCTCTCTCAATGGGTTTGGATCTGGTGGAAAGAAGATTTGAGTGGAAAGCAACTTGGGGAAGGCTAGAGATCAAGATTCATATGGTAGGAATGGAATATCTTGGCCTCAACACATGAGTAGGTGGTTCTCTCTCAGAAATGGTAAGTTGGAAGTGTAGGTTCGTTCTGATGGTTCTCTTCACGAATGAAGAGGAGGTGGAGGGGTATATATAGCCTCCACACAAAATCTAACTGTTACACACAATTTACCAAACTCGGTGGGACCGAATTGTTAAACTCGGTCGGACCAATTTAGTAAACCTAGTGACCGTTACTGATTTTCGGTGGGACCGACATGCATCTCGGTGAGACCGATTCGGTTAGGGTTAGGGCATAACGTAATCTCGGTAAGACCGATTACACAAACTCGGTGAGACCGATTTGGTAATAAGCTTTCCAGAGAGTCAGGGGCGGAGACAGGGGGTGCGAGCAGGGGTCAGACACCCCCATCGTCTCGCCCCCCTGTGAATGTTCGTCAAGTATTTGTACTATGGTATATTGTAGCGACGTACTCCCGTTTGAAGCTAATGGACCAATATTGCAGCCCAAAGGCCCAACACAGAGAATAGGCACAGTTACAGCCGTCGATCTAGTAGTGAGTTTCCCTCCTGGTTTTGTTCGTGGCTTCGTGCGCCCATGCGCCGTCGCCTCTCGGCCCTCGCTGCTTCTTTCGGCACCGCAGGAGCACAGGGCATTCCAAGATTCTACTCCGATGATTGAATCTTCGGCTGCTTCATCAACTAATGTTGGCATCGCATCATACTACATCAATTTCATGGTATGTCACCAGAGTAGTAGTACAACAACGAACTGCCGGTGGATTTGTCAGATCTAACACACAGACAAATTTAAATTCTTGGTGAATTAGTGGTGTGATCTGCAAATTATATGTGGAACATTACAATTTCGAAAGCTATTTTCACTCTTTGTTTAAGGTTTCAATGATTGGAGTATATATGAAGAGGAGGGGTACAACTAAAGTAGATTTATTTTTTATAAGAAGGCGTACTATCAGCTCAAATATCATGCTACCAAAAATATAAATCCATCTGACGTACATGCTAAAGCTAATATTAAACCAACAAAATTGTATCTTGTTAGTAGTATCAAATGGGTTATCAAATAATATTGCTGTGCATCCATATCAATGCTACTTTTGAGGCTAAATAGTTATATTGTGTCCCTTAAGCCATTATTTTTTTTTGCCCCCCTCATGTCCGAATCCTGGCTCCGCCCCTGCAGAGAGTTGGTCAGGTAAACTCGTGGGACCAATTTGCTCTTTTTGGTGAGACCGAAATTTTACAAAAAGGAAACAGAGAGTTTACATTGCAATCTCGGTGGGACCGATCGCTCACTTTGGTTAGACCGAAACGTTACGAAGGGAAATAGAGAGATTGCAACCCCATCTCAGTGAGACCGAGATCCCTATCAGTAAGACTGATTTGCTTAGGGTTTGTGGCAGTGGCTATGACTTTTGGAATCGGTGGCGCCGGTAGGAAGTTTCGGTGTGACCGATTTTGGCTTTGGGTTTAGGTCATATGTGGATGTGGGAAAGTAGTTGAGGGTTTTGGAGCATATCACTAAGCACATGAAGCAAGAGGCTCATTAAGCAACACCTCATCCCTCCTTGATAGTATTGGCTTTTCCTATAGACTCAATGTGATCTTGGATCACTAAAATGTAAAATGAAGAGTCTTGAGATTTTGAACTTGAGCCAATCCTTTGTCCTTAGTATTTTGAGGGATCCACTTTCATCATCCATGCCATGCCATTCATTGAGCTTTCCTGAAATAATAGTCTTGTAATAGCATTAGCTCAATGAGCTATATGTTGTTATTAATTACCAAAACCACCTAGGGATAGTTGCACTTTCAATCTCTCCCTTTTTGGTAATTGATGACAACATATAGATCAAAGCTTCGACAAATGATAATAAGATTGAATAACATCGTCGCTTTGAGAAGTATGTGATAAGCAAGAGCTCCCCCTAAATTTGTGCATAGTTTAAGATTTTCTTTGGACTGCAAATGCACAATGAATTAGGTTCATGGGTTACTTTTCCATGTCACATACATCTTGGTGGAGCGCTCAAAATAATAAACAATGATTACATGCACTCATCACCAAGCATAGTGAATGATCACATAGGATAGATAGGATAATATCAAGCATGCATAAGTGTAGCTTATGATCAAACACATGATCATTAATGTCTCACAAGCATAGTATCTCAACCAAAAGCAAACAAAGTTTGAAAAACCACCAAATAAAGCAAGAGAGAATAAAAGCAACACTCTCTCTCGGCCTTATGATCTATACATTTTTTCCCCTTTGGCAACAAGTTACCAAAAAGTTCATAGAAAATGCATAGTGCTAGATCGTCTCTCAGGCTTGATCTTCTGGTGGTGGTGTCCTGATAACTCCGAGGACGAAGGCTTCAGTTGAAGTAGAGGGTGCTGGAGTGGATGCCGGAGCTGGTTGCACCGAACCGTGGGGCGAGGCTGGTGCTGAAGTTGTAGCTCTAGTGTCATCCACTGCACTGCAATCGACCTCTGGGCTCTGGGCACTCTGCAAACACATTGGTGGTAGTCTTGCCCTGCCTCTCCTGCATGTCATCCTGCAGCTGCTTCTACAACCGATCAATCTCGCCACCTTAACATCAAGGTCATGAAACTTGAGTTCCATGATTCTCTCAGTGCTCTCCGATTCTCGAGTGAGGTTGGCCAGTCCTTTCTCAATCCTCAGTGTAGATGCTATCAAGTAACCAAGCTGCTCTTGTTTGGTCTTCAAGAAATACTCAGATGCCTCCTCTTGAGTTGGCATCTTGGCAGCCTTCTCCTTCTTTGCCTTCTCCTTCTTCTCCTGAGCTTGGACTGATTGTGGATCATCTTCATTCATAACAACCTCATTGTCCTCAAAGTCTGGATAAATTGGAAAATGTTCCTTATCCAACTGATATTTCCCTGTGCCCATCTTTGAGTTGATCAATTCTTGAATTTGAGGTGCATATCCATAGCTCCTCTTTTGATCTGCTGCAGTCGTCTTGATTGTTTCAACTATGAGGCTCATGACTTTGAACTTTTGGGGCACATCAAACACATGCAGCATGTTGATGGCATGCCCTCTGATCATGTTATGGTCACCTGACTTGGGCAACAAAGTATGCCTCAGAATCCAGTTTATGGTTGGCAAACCTGACAGCAGAAAGTGAACTGATCCAAACTTATGAGTCTCTACTGCCTTGTCTGGAATTTCCTTGTACATGTGAGCCATTGAATTGTGACCCAACTTCTTCTTTGCATATATATCCAAGTCATCCTCTTCTTCCTTGGGGGCATTGATCAGACTTGCCCATTCTTCCACAGTGGACTGGTACCTAGTACCTTCAGACATCCAAACAATCCTACCATCTGGATAAAAGTGTGCTGTGGAGTAGAACTGCATGATAAGCTCATCATTCCAGTTGGTAAACTTCTGTCCAACAAAATTTGCAACTCCACAAGCAACAAAGCTGTCCTCAACTCCAGGGTAGTGCTGCTCATTCTCCCTGATGAATTTCCAGTCAACCCACCTCATATCACAGACTATGGGCTTCTTGTCCAACAGAATGGTCTCATAAAAGTCCTGCTGTTCCTTTGTGTGGAACCTATAGTCAACAGCAGTTCTTCTTCTTGAAGCATATGGGTCTTCCATCCTCCTCCACAGCCTCAGCCCTGAATCCTTCCTGATTCTCATGTCCTCAGCCACAGGATGGGCATCATTATGGTCTGGTATCTTGGGCTTGAGCTTTCTAAGAACTTGTCCTTCCTCATCTTCATCTTCTGCAACATTGGGCACTGGGGCCTTGTTCTTCTCAGCAGCTGGAATACTCCTGGTATTCCTCTTTGGAGCTTGCTTGGCCTTGGAGGCAGCTTTGGGTGCATCTTTGGGCTTGGATGTTGCAGCCCCTGACCTGATTGCATCTCCCATAAGCTTAGCTGCCTTAGGTGCTGGTGCAGCATCCTCTTCCTCATCATCAGAATCCCTTCTCATTGAGGGCTTTCCAAGGACCTTGGCAGTTGTGGTTCTAGCTCTCTTCTTTTTCTTCTCCTGATCACCATCATCCTCTGATTCAAGTGTGAACTTCATGGTTGCACCAGCGGGAATTTCTGAGGTTTTGATGGTGCCTCTTTCCTTGCAGGTGCCTGTTTGGGTTGAGCTTGAGCTGGCACTTGAGTGGACTTCCTGCCTTTGGCATTGGAGTTCTCTTGGCAGGAACTTTCTTCTGCAGGCCTGGCTTTGTGCTTTGTGCAGAGCCATACTCTTTCTTGAGCACCACTTTCTTGGAAGTGGCCTCATCCTCCTCAGCTTTGTAATCTTCATCCTCTGAGTCTGAGGTTCTCTTACTCCTTTGCCTAGTTGCAGCCTTAGGAAATTGCTAGGAGTACTTCTGCTCCCATCATCTGAAGTTGAGGGACTAGTGCCCTCACTCAAGTCCATGTGATCTTCAGACCTGTTCTGATTGTCACTCTGATCAGACATACTGCACAAGCTGACTGCTGACCCTGTGAGGAGTTATAGATGAGATATAATAGATGAGCATCACAAAATGCAGAGATTTTTGCAAAAGAATGATTCAAAAGTTCAGTTTTAGTTTTCCACAGAAAGCATTTCGGATCAACCGATTTTCAAACTCGGTGATACCGAAGCAGTTTTGGAACCTAAACTGATGATCTTGGTTGGACCGAGTTTCAGTTCGGTGGCACCGAGACTGCTAGGGTTTTATCTTCAAATCGGTCGCACCGATTAGTAATTCTTGGTCAGACCGAGAGTCACTAGTGCAATGGCATACGCCAAATCGGTGAGACCGAGTTTTTCAACTCGGTGGGTCCGAGATGGTTTCAGCGGAAACCTAACCCTAAAAATTTGAATCGCATCTAAACTACAGACTATTTTGGTTGGATAGAAGAATCTCAATCGTGGTAAGAATCAATATGAAAACAATGTGCTAGGAATCAGACGTGGATAGCACAAAGATCAAGTCCATACCCTAACTTGGCGGTGGACTTGCTACGGCGGCAACAGCGGGGACGATTTCCGTTGACGGCGGCGAAGACCAGCGACAGGAGGCTGCTGGCGGCGAGGAGACGATCCGGAGACCACGATGGCAGAGCGAGCTATTGCGCGGGCGAAGGGTTTCGGAGAAATTTCCAAAATTTTGCCCGTGACTATATATAGCCCGACCTTGTCGGTGTGACCGAGTGGAACAACTCGGTGGCACCGAGATGCATAACTGTGTTCAGTTATAGCAAATCGGTGAGACCGAGAAGTTCAAATCGGTTGCACCGAGATTGAAAACTCAGATCAACTTGGTGATCTCGGTAGGACCGAAATGGAAGAATCAGTCAGACCGAAAATCACAAAGAGGTTTTGGAAGTTTAAGTCTATGACGAATTGGGGACTCCGAGTGCTCCTCACACAGAGTGGTTTGAATCTGACTTGATCAAATTTTGTGATGTAGCATGAATAGAGTTTGAGATGAGAAAAGCATAGATAGCTAAAGAAGGTTCTTAGGCATTCTTTTCCATCCACTTGGCACAAAGAAAAGAAACCAAACAATCAAAACAACAAGTGGATGTCCTTGAATGAGTAAAATATGCACCAACATGCTCACACGATAAGATAGCAAATGAAATATGTGGCAAAGCATGCACAACCAATTCTAGCATCTATCAAACAATTGGCGATGACTAGGTCATCTATATATGAGTATATTGACTTAGGAGTCAAATGAGAACATTTGATCATAGGTCATACTCATCGTTTAAGCTCAAGTGGGGTTACCACTTTTACATAATGCATTAATGTGTTCACACCATTAGAGTTGCTTTGACTCAATTCTTTAGAGTTAAGCTCCCCCTAGATGTGAGATCCCCCCTTAGAGGGATGAACTAACCTTGGGTTTTGTCGATGATGACTTCATGTAGGTGTTGAAGATGTAGATGCTCAATGTTGATGTAGATCATTTGGAGCAATCCTTTGGCGTGAGTTGCACTTTCAACTTACCTACATGGGTTAGTCCCACAAGGAACAAACAAGAATATCCATAGACATAGAGTGATGCATACACAAGATGATGTCCATGAAATCATTATGTTACCTTGTCCCTTGTCTTACCAACATGAGGGTTTGTGACTCCTTGAACTAGTGCAAGATGTGGAAGTTGATTGCACTTGTTCTTGCCAAAATGATATGAGTGAAGGATGTTGGCGGAGTCACCCAAAAGAATTCTCTAGTTCTTCTTCTTCGGGATCCACATCATCTTGATGGGAATCCTTGGAGTTGTAGTTGTACTTGATGAAGTAGAACTTGACGTAGTCTTGGGGACCCACTTGAACGAGGCTTTAGGTGCTTCTTCAAATGCATCAATCTCTTCTTGAAGCTTGTCCTTGCCTTTTGTTCTTGTGGTCTTGTGGTGGAAGATCATCTTGAGCTTGTGTTCCTTTGAAGGAAGTAGGATCATACTTCTCTTGTTGAGGAACAAACTTTGTCTTGGGGTATTGATCTTCTTCCCACTCAACTCCATTGGCATTGAACTTTCATTCAAAACCAACACCTTGATTCTTCCGGTGCCTTCCTTGCTTGCGTACAATTTCCTCGAATTGCTTACTCCCGGCAAGGCTCTTGTAAACACCTTTCTATAATTCCCTTCAATAAGCTATTTTCTTGCTCAAGTGTAACTTGGCTAAGAGAATCATTAGTGGAATCAAGAGAACTACTAGAAGCAACAATATTGGATTTGACATTATTATTGTTACTACTAGAGGAAGTATCTTTCCTGTACTTGTTACTAGACTTGACTTGAGGCATGTAAGTAGATAAGAGTAAACGCTTGGCAATGTAAGAAGAACTTTTCTTGCGAAGATCATCATTGATTGCTTTTAAGAACTCATGCTCTTGCTCAAGATTGAGCTTTTCAAAGCGTAACTTTTCATGAGCCCTTAAAAGTTCTCGATGATCTTCGTAGATAGTTTCATGAGCTAACTTAAGAGAGTTTAATTCTTTAGTTAGAAGCTCAATCTTCTCCTTATCATTTTCATAATTTTAGCATGATTAGCATGATTAATTGACGTTTCATCATAGTATTCATCACTAGAGTTGTCAACAAGTAAATCATCATCCACAAGCAAGTCATCTTCATCACTATTGAAATCAACATACTCGGGATGTGTTACCTTTGGGCCTTTGGCCATGAAGCATCTTCCAACACCTTCATTTGGTGAATCAAATATGTTGTAGGAGTTGGTTGACACAAGTGCTAGACCGGCAACACCTTCATCTTGAGTATATTCGGAGTCAGAGTGATAGCTTCTCTCGGAGTGATTGTCAGAGTCGGAGCCAGATATCCATTCACCAACATGAGCTTGATGTCTTCGTTTTGTGTAGCTCCTTGATGACTTGTCCTTCCTTTCCGAATCCTTTCTTCTCCGTGAGGGTCTTCGTTCATAACGATCATCTCTCCTCCTCCTCTCTCTTGGTGGTGATTCTTCTCTTTTGCTCCTTCTTCTTGGAGAATCTTCTCTTCTTTTGTAGGGTGCCGTACACTCATTGGAGTAGTGTCCGGGTCTCCCACAATTTTAGCAATTGCGCTCTCGACTAGAAGATCTCTTGTCATTGTAAGACCTTGATTTGGAGCTTCTTTCTTTGCTTCTACTCTTGTAGAATTTGTTGAAGTTCTTCACCATTAAGCTCAATTCTCCATTGAAGGTTGTCTTCTCACTTGATGATGTGGGGACTTTACTTGAGGCTTTGTAAGCACAACTTGACTTGTTGTGAAGTTCCTCCTTATCCTTGAGTGACATCTCATGAGCAACAATTCTTCCAATGACTTCCGTTGGCATGAGATCTTTGTAGTTTGGCATCATTTGAATCAATGTGCACACGGTATCATACTTTCCATCCAATGCTCTTAAGATCTTCTTGATGATGAATTTGTCGGTCATCTCTTCACTCCCTAAGCCGGCAATCTCATTTGTGATAAGAGCAAGCCTAGAGTACATTTCAGCGACACCTTCACCATCCTTCATTTTGAACTTGTCAAGCTGACTTTGGAGCACATCCAACTTGGATTCCTTGACGGACTCGGTACCTTCATGCATATCAATCAAAGTATCCCAAATTTCCTTTGCATTCTCAAGACGACTGATTTTGTTGAATTCTTCGGGGCACAATCCGTTGAAGATGATATCACAAGCTTGAGAGTTGTATTGCAGCATCTTCAATTCTTCCGCGTTAGCTTCACGGTTCGGTTCTCTCCCATCGAAAAATTCACCTTGCAAGCCAATACAAATAATTGCCCAAACGGCGGGGTTATGTCCAAGAATATGCATTTTCATCTTATGCTTCCAACTAGGAAAATTAGTACCATCAAAGTAAGGACCTCTACGGTGATAATTTCCCTCGCTAGACGCCATACTCTCCTAGGTTGTGAAACCAAGGCTATGACCACCAAAAGCTATGGAAATCAAAGCAAATGGAGACCAAAGCTCTGATACCACTTGTAGGACCTTGAAGTATGTCTAGAGGGGGGGGTGATTAGACTACTTGACAAATAAAAACTTAACCTTTTCCCAGTTTTAGAGTTTGGCAGATTTTAGCTACTTTAGGACAAGTCAAGCAATCATCACACAATTCAAGCAAGCATGCAAAGAGTATATAGGCAGCGGAAATTAAATCATGCAACTTGCAAGAAAGTAAAGGGAAGGGTTTGGAGGATTCAAACGCAATTGGAGACACGGATGTTTTTGGCGTGGTTCCGATAGGTGGTGCTATCGTACATCCACGTTGATGGAGACTTCAACCCACGAAGGGTAACGGCTGCGCGAGTCCACGGAGGGCTCCACCCAAGAAGGGTCCATGAAGAAGCAACCTTGTCTATCCCACCATGGCCGTCGCCCACGAAGGACTTGCCTCACTAGCGGTAGATCTTCACGAAGTAGGCGATCTCCTTGCCCTTACAAACTCTTTGGTTCAACTCCACAATCTTGTCGGAGGCTCCCAAGTGAGACCTAGCCAATCTAGGAGACACCACTCTCCAAGAAGTAACAAATGGTGCGTTGATGATGAACTCCTTGCTCTTGTGCTTCAAATGATAGTCTCCCCAACACTCAACTCTCTCTCAATGGGTTTGGATCTGGTGGAAAGAAGATTTGAGTGGAAAGCAACTTGGGGAAGGCTAGAGATCAAGATTCATATGGTAGGAATGGAATATCTTGGCCTCAACACATGAGTAGGTGGTTCTCTCTCAGTACCCGTAAGTTGGAAGTGTCGGTTCATTCTGATGGCTCTCTCCATGAATGAAGAGGAGGTGGAGGGGTATATATAGCCTCCACACAAAATCTAACCGTTACACACAATTTACCAAACTCGGTGGGACCGAATTGTTAAAATCGGTCGGACCGATTTAGTAAACCTAGTGACCGTTAGTGGGACCGACATGCATCTCGGTGAGACCGATTCAGTTAGGGTTAGGGCATAACGTAATCTCGGTAAGACCGATTTGGTAGTAAGCTTTCCAGAGAGTTGGTCAGGTAAAATCGGTGGGACCGATTTGCTCTTTTTGGTGAGACCGAAATGTTACAAAAAGGAAACAGAGAGTTTACATTGCAATCTCGGTGGGACCGATCGCTCACTTTGGTTAGACCGAAATGTTACGAAGGGAAATAGAGAGATTGCAACCCCATCTCGGTGAGACCGAGATCCCTATCGGTAAGACCGATTTGCTTAGGGTTTGTGGCAGTGGCTATGAATTTTGGAATCAGTGGCGCCGGATAGGAAGTTTCGGTGTGACCGATTTTGGCTTTAGGTTTAGGTCATATGTGGATGTGGGAAAGTAGTTGAGGGTTTTGGAGCATATCACTAAGCACATGAAGCAAGAGGCTCATTAAGCAACACCTCATCCCTCCTTGATAGTATTGGCTTTTCCTATAGACTCAATGTGATCTTGGATCACTAAAATGTAAAATGAAGAGTCTTGAGCTTTTGAACTTGAGCCAATCCTTTGTCCTTAGTATTTTGAGGGATCCACTTTCATCATCCATGCCATGCCATTCATTGAGCTTTCCTGAAATAATAGTCTTGGAATAGCATTAGCTCAATGAGCTATATGTTGTTATTAATTACCAAAACCACCTAGGGATAGTTGCACTTTCACCTTCTCTCCAACAAGGATGGCTGCCGCACACAAGTCCTCGCATCTCGGTGGCTCACTCAGTGGCGCATCGCGCCTCTTATCTCGAATGTCGTCAGCTATCTGTCAATGATGATTCTGAACTCCCCGGAGCCATCATCTCCTCCCACCAGGGGTCCGTTCAAATCTGCATCCCAGCATGCTACCTGCTGGACATACCCTGCACGGTGGCCTCCTGGCGGACATCCCGTCAATTCGATAAACTCCAGCGGCTTGAGTTCTACCATTACTACAGTGATAGGTTACCACCAATAGCTACATCTGTGCCCTCACCACCGATGCCAATCTCATGGTTTTCCTCCTCTCTCCACACCGCCACCTTGACCCGGTGCCATCTAGCAGAAAATATGGTACAAATGCTTTGACTGCCACTACTGAAAAAACTTGTGCTTGTGTTGGTTCATCTGTCGAAGGCCTCACTGCACACCATCATCCACTCCAGCTGCCTTGCACTGGGAGCATTTGGTGCTTGTTTTTGGAGCAGGAATCGATATCCCTTATCTCAAAATAAAGTCGCCTCACCTTGTAGGCATTGGATTAGTTTTGAAGGACAGGAGCACATCATCGAAGATGCCCCTTCACTTCAAAGGTTGGTCCTTTATTGTTGTTATAAACCTTCACTAATATTTGTGGTCTCTGCGCTTAAACTGGAGACCTTGGGTGCGATTCGTGATCAGTTTAAATGGTTCGAGATGGTGTTTGCCTCCACACCTATCGAGGTACTGTATATTATTCTCGTACACTTTTGTAATTTGCATTTTGCATGTGTGCGCATAAGTTAAGTATCATCTTGGAGTACACTTTCAATGCTAATATTATGTTCTATGCTCAATGAAGCGCTTGTCCATCCTATCGGTGGTGGTGGATTCTGTCAAGACCTTATACATCGGCATGTTGTGTTTTGATCTCAACATCATTATTGCCGTGCCACAATGCTTTCCATGTCTAGAGAATCTTATATTTACTAATTGGAGGCACCTTTCAAGCCTATTCATTAATCCAGATCATCAAAACTAATTACACCGTTAGATTACAGAATTGACGCCCAAGATAAAAAGAAAACTTGCGTCACAGAGATGGCCCATCCAACAAACCAATGGCATCTGACACGTCAGATGTTGTGAAACAAAAAAAAACGTCCATCCGTTCTTTCTTCTTTTAAAAAACAGATAGCCTTTACCTTCAAAAAAACAGATAGCCTCCACAACGACTGCCACTAAAAACAAAAGAAAAAACTACCAAAATAAAAAGAAAATATGGGATCTGATTTGATGACCCGTGAAACTCTTCAACGGCAAACAAAGGCCAACGAAGTTCCATAACAACTCTCGCATTAAAAAGGAAAAAAAGACAGCGAAAAGGGGAGAAAAATATGGGTTCTAATTTTTTCGATCTGCGATTTGGTTTTGAATACCCATGAAACTCTTCAACCGCAAAAAAAAAGACCCAGGAAATCTTCTTGCCAAGTAAAAAAGGAATAACATCTCACCCTCAAAAAAAGGAAAAATATCTCCTCGGCTGCTTGCAGACCTTTTCAATACACGCTATGGAAATTAATTACACCATTTTTTTAGGGGAATTAAGGCCGGCACTTTTTTTTGACTGCAAATTAAGGCCGGCACTTAATTGAGTTGTAGAATTTAAGTCCAACGTAAAAAGAAACTTGCGTAAAAAATATGGCATCTGACATGTCCAATGATGCGGGAAAAAATCATCTTTCTTTTTACGGGAAAACAATCATCCATCCGTTCCTTAAAAAAATAGATAGGCTCCTTCCGTAACTACTGTGCCGATAAAAAGGAAAAAAAGAAATGATCTGGCAGATGACCCGTGAAACTCTTCAACTACAAAAAAAAAGACCCTTGAAATCTTCTTGCCAATTAAAAAAAACATCTCTCCTTTTTTTTTGCGCTGAAAAACATCTCTCCTTCAAAAAAATTTGAAGAACATCTCGGCTCCTTTGATGCCTCTCATTAATCACACCATCAAATTAATTACACAATCTTTTCAAGGGAATTAAGGCCTGGAATTAGTTACACCATTCAATTGTAAAATTTATCAGCGAACCGCAAAAGAACTTGAAGCCAGATGCTGCGAGGGATGATGAGAGATCGACTGCAACCCCGGTTTCTCATATAAAAACGGAAAACTTGGTTTTCTTGGTTTAATGTTCTGAGAAGATTGCAATCTAACAATTTTAATAAATGACTAATAATTGATGCAGGTTAGGATGATCTCTTCCGATTGTGGTCAAAAGTAGATCGTGCTGCTGTGGTAATTGGTATACTGCACACCGAAGAACATAAAGTGAACACGAAGCACAATGATTTATCTCTCTGATGTCCTCCACTTCGTCGTTGGTTCGCCAAATCACAGGCAAGGGAAACCTATCCTGAATTTTTTTGAACGTGCTACTTGATTTTTAGTCCTTTGGACACATGAAAAGAAAAAGCGTCCGATTATATAGAAAATGTTTACATGCCTATCCATGAGTACACTTCACCTGATTATGTTTTAGAGGAGCGGACCAGATCCAGCTGCATCCAATGTCGCCATGAGCAATGTAGTGGTGTCTTGATGCATGCGCTGAATCATCTAGAGTCTCGATTAGTCTTATGCATGTGCGTAATACAATATATTTTTCCAAATATACTACTTTGCCTAACATGCATCGAATTGGCGAATTGCATGGATTCCCATGACTTTTTTCTAGGTGCAGATTGCTAATACGTATCTATATATAGTATATATAGTACGTCTAGCATGTCTTTATTGTGGCCTTAGACAAAGAGAAAAATTAGCTATTAAATCTTCTTGAAATACACATAAATTAGTGAAGTAACAAGAAAATCTGGATGTATCATGCGCCACAAAGATCTCATATAAGCATATGATTATCTATGAGACATAGATATATGTCTATAATATGGATAGATAATATTTAAAATTCGATCCACCTTAATGATAAAAGAATTTTCTTTGTTGAGACAAGAACTTCAAATCTAAAAAAATATATGGTGTTTATAGTAAATGAGTTTACATAACAAACACTTATATGTAAATGTATATTATTTGTTATGATAACAGGTAAGTTGATAGAAAACTATGCACACATGTGTCCATTATTGTGTATAGAGACGTAGAAAAAAACTCTTCATAAGTCTACTATGCTTCATGGCAAAAAGAAGATATGTCTTTTTAGGTAGGCCAAGAAAGTAACATATATGCTACAATAGTAAACTTATCTGTGTACCTCTTAGAAACTTATAGGTCAGGAATACATGATGGATGCAACAATGTTTGCATTTGCAACCATATTTTCTACCAACATAATAGATACTTCCTTCTTTTGATTGGTAAAATAGGGCACTGATTTTAATTAGTAATATATTTATCAAAAAATATACCCTTATATAATTTTAATAAGGTAGCACATCCATATTTTCCCATATCATCTACAAATCTGTGGTTGTCACACAATTGGAGGCAAACAATATAATAAAAAGATAACCCACAGAAAAATAACACATATAACATATTCATATTATTGTCTGACATTTCTACTTTGTAATAACTTTGTTGTATCTAATATTAGAAGTGCTAGGCCGTGCAGGTGCACGGGTTGAGGACTAGTTTGTATGTAAAGGTGATGATTTCACGCATATTGAAAGCCCATATATAATGTACTATAATTAATCGTTCGGCTATCACTCTTTCAACATAATATTTTTTAGACATTAATTGTTTTCAATCTTCATCTCTATTTAGGCAACAACAAATGGAGAAAAAGGTATAACCAATCAATGGTTGATGAAGCATGGGGATTTTCTCATATCTCATGACATTCGTTTGATGACAGTAACGCTGGAATGGTATTCATCCAACAGTGCAAACACTAACTTTGTCACATACTTCATGTTGAATGTGAGGGCACTATTGTCCGTGAGGATTAAGTTTTTCAACAAGAAATCACTCACGGCTGCAAGTGTTGAACAACATAAAAAGAAGTTTCAGGTGGACCTAAGGGCTTCTGATCCTGTTCAGCTTCTATTTACAACAACTTGTGGTCATCATGGAGCAGTAGAATTATTGTACTGGGATCTTGATTTTATGGATCAGACTGATCCATTTGATTGTAACTGCTGAAAACTTTGGTTGAGTTAGATGTCATTGTCCTGTTCAATCCAGGTTATGTGTAAACCTGATGAACAATTAATCCTCGTGCTTTTGTACCTTTTGTAAGCTGGAGTTAGACATTGTTGCTCTTTTCAACTAGGGTTTGACCCACATTTTCTTTCATACTGGGCGTTTGTGTTCCTATAGGTACTACCTCTGTCGTGGTTTATTATTTATTGGCCCCCTTCGTATTTTGTAGTACCAAACTTTGACCTTAGATTTAACTAAGAATATATTAATGCATGTCATCGAAAATAATATTGTTGGACGGCTATTCCCGGCTATGTTCATCTGCTATATGCAATAATTAACTCTAGTACACACATAATCACACACGAATTAACTCTAGTAACTGTGTGTGTTACATTTTCTCATCGCAAACAGTTCATCCGAGTGGACTATTTGTTGCGTATCACACACATCTTGTTTACACGAATCGTTTGTGTTTTTTAGGCTCATCGCAAATAGTTCATCTATGTGAACTATGTGCCGCATATCACACACATCTTGTTAAGTTCAACCGTTTTTGTTGTGTTCCCTAATCAAAAAAAGTTCATCCGAGTGAACCGTATGCCGTATATCACACACACCTTAATCTGGTTGACCGTTTCTGTTGCATTCCTTAATAGCAAACAGTTCGTCGGAGCGAACTGTATGCCGTATATCGCACACATACACTTCCCGTTTTTGTTGTTCTATCTAATCGCAAACAGTTCGTATGGATCAATCGTATGCCCCGCATCGCACACGTAACTAAAATCTGAACTGTGTTTGATGTCACCGCCATTTGCGATTAATGCATCGCACACAATTTCGTTGAAGGGTCTCTGATCGTAGTGTTGCGTTAGCAGCATCCTATAGTAGTGATTAGGTGATTTCTATTAATTATTATATAATTATTATTTTGTTACTTGGAATAGATATACAACACATTCTTTTATTGTAGGCAGAATAGTAGATTATTTTTACAAGCGCCGTGTGAAAATGAGGAGCACTTCATGTGCATGGAACACATACACATGCATGTGCATACCATGCATGCACCCACCAAAGACCGAACCATCCATCACAACCATCATTTGATGTTACGTGCACGAGGACAGAGGGCACCAGGACCAAATCACTTGGATTAGGAATCAAAGACGTGGACTTGCAGTTCGGCCCTGCAATGCTACGACCTCTACACGTCGGCCCGTGGACGTACACCCAAAGCAGTCCGGATGGAACACAGCAAATCAACTTGGCCGCACGTCTGCCTCTAATAAACAGTTACCCTAGATTATATATGTTTTAGACTCGGGTTTTTTTAGAGAAGTTTAGCTTTAGCTACTTTTAATTGTCTTCGCCTGTAGCGGCTAGTGCGATTGTGAAGACATCCTATCGGAACCCCAAATTTCATCTTGTGAGATTTATTCCATCTAGCATATCCGCAATTTCAGATTGCTTGGGTATTATTTTCTTGCATGTTTTTTGATTGGCTTGCAGGAAAAATTCTTCGTTGATAGGTCGATCTCGTCGTTGGCTCGGTCGATAACATCGTGAAGTTGGTTCAACGATTATCGTGGATATCAGTCGTGTACGGTTCTTCATGTACGGTTGGTAGACGTATCATGAGGTTCAAGTTCCACGCAAAATCGTAGTTATCTCCCTATCATCGAAAGATCGGGCCCTAGTTCACATCATGATTGCTGCGACCAGTTGGCGGATCCCAGGAGCCAGATGCCACCACCGACGACTACTACTACCCCGAGGGTGCCTACTACTACGTGGAGGCTGCCGATGACCATGAGTAGTTAGGAGGCTCCCAGGAAGGAGGCCCTGCCTTTTCGATCTACGTTGATGTTTGTGCTAACTTTCTTAAGGCGGACTTGTTTACTTTATGTCTGTACTTAGATATTGTTGCTTTCGCTGACCCGTTTGTATTCGAGCTTATGTATTCGAGCCCCCAAAGCCCCTGGCTAGTAATATAAAGCTTGCATGACTTTAAATTGTGTCTAGGGTTGTGTTGTGATATCTTCTCGTGAGTCTCTGATCTTGATCATGCGCATTTGCATGTATGATTAATGCACGATTGAGTCGGGGGCATCACATCGTTGTGCCAGTCTCTAGAGAAATACCTTCAGTTGGGAGGGAACCTTATTTTTCCAAAGAGACACCCAACACCACTCTAGTCAGTCGCTATTTTGAAGATCATCCGACCCTTCTATTCAGTTTCGTTGAGTGAGTTTTGTTTCCACCAACATCCTATATGTTGATCGGACCATGAAAACACCTTCTTCTTGATACATCTCCAATGTATCTATAATTTTTGATTGTTTTATGCTATTATATTTTCAATCTTATATACTTTATATATGCAAATTTATAGCATTTTTGGGAACTAATCTATTAACCTAGTGCCAAGTGTCAGTTGATGCTTTCTGCTTGTTTTTGGTTTTACAGAAAATCCATACCAAACAAATTCGAAACACGACGAAACATTTTGACGATTTTTCCTAGAACATAAGAGACCCTGGAGCTTCGGAGGGAGCCAGAAGAGAGACAAGGAGATGGCAAGACAACATGGTGCACCCTGGGGGGTAGGTGCGCCCTGATGTCTTGTGGGCCCCTCGTGGCTCTGTTCTTCCACCGCCGCAACGAAACAACTTTTCCACCGTCGCAAGCTTCTATTCTTCCGCGATCCCATCTATAGCCATTTTGAGATATATTGCCATGCAACTTCCACCGTTGCGTGTTCTGACATGTGTGTTTGATACGTCTCCATCGTATCTATAATTTTTGATTGTTTCATGCCATTACTCAACAACTTTCATATACTTCTAGCAACTTTTTATACTATTTTTGGGACTAACATATTGATCCAGTGCCCAGTGCCAGTTCTTGTTTGTTGCATGTTTTTTGTTTCACAGAAAATCCATATCAAAAGAAGTCCAAACACGATAAAAACTTACGGGGATTTTTTGGAATATATGTGATTTTTGGGGAAAATAGTCAACGCGAAATGATGCCCGAGGGACTCAAAGGTCACACGGGCGTGCCCCGGGGGTAGGGTGCACCCTGGACCCTTGTGGCCACCACGTAAGGCGGTTGGTGCCCTTCTTTCGCCGCAAGAAAGCTAATATCCGGATAAAAGTCGTGTTAAATTTCAGCCCAACCAGAGTTATGGATCTCCGGGAATTTAAGAAACGGTGAAAAGTTAGAATCTGGGCGGGCAGAAATAGAAGGAAATAGAGAGAGATCCAATCTCGGAGGGGCTCCTGCCCCTCCGGTGCCATGGAGTCCATGGACCAGAGGGAACCCCTTCTCCCATCTAGGGGGAAGGTCAATGAAGAAGAAGAAGGAGGGGGGCCCTCTGCCCCTCTCTCCCGGTGGCGCCGGAACACCGCTGGGGCCATCATCATGACGACGATCATCACCAACAACTTCGATGCTGTCATCACCAACTCTCTCCCTCTCTATGCAGCGATGTAACACCTCTCCTCCCCACTGTAATCTCTACTTGAACATGGTGCCTAATGCTATATATTATTTCCTAATGATGTGTGGCTATCCTATGATGTTTGAGTAGATCCGTTTTTTCCTATGGGTTGATTGATGATCGTGATTGGTTTGAGTTGCATGTTTTATTATTGTTGTTTTCGTATGGTGCTCTCCATGTCGCGCAAGCGTGAGGAATCCCCGTTGTAGGATTTGCAGTATGTTCATGATTTGCTTATGGTGTGTGGCGTGAGTGAAAGAAGCACATACCCGAATAAGTAGGTTGTTTGCGTATGGGAATAAAGAGGACTTGATACTTTAATGCTATGGTTGGATTTTAACTTAATGATCTTTAGTGGTTATGGATGTTTGCTAGAGTTCTAATCATAAGTGCATATGATCCAAGAAGAGAAAGTATGCTAGCTTATGCCTCTACCTCCCTCATATAAAATTGCTACCGGTCTAGTTATCGATTGTCTAGGGACAAATAACTTTCTCGTGACAAAAAGCTCTCTACTAAAACTAATTTAGTTGTTTATTTATATAAACGGCCCCTACTTTTTATTTATGTGCTCTTTATTATCTTGCAAACCTATCCTATCACACCTACAAAATACTTATAGTTTCATACTTGTTCTAGGTAAAGCAAACGTTAAGCGTTGTATCGGTGGTCGATAGAACTTGAGGGGATATTTGTTCTTCCTTTAGTTCCTCGTTAGGATCGACACTCTTACTTATTGAGAAAATCTACAATTGATCCCCTATATTTGTGGGTTATCAAGACCTTTTTCTGGCACCGTTGTCGGGGAGCAATAGCGTGGGGTGAATATTCTCGTGTGTGCTTGTTTGCTTTATCACTAAGTAGATTTATATTTGCTGTTCTTAGTTGTTCTCTATCTTTAGTTATGGATATGGAACATGAAATACCAAAAAAAATAGGTTTACTTTCTACTCATGGAGATGGGGAACCTCCTAAAACCCTCGATGCTCATTATGTGAAAGATATTATGCACTACTTTAATAATCCTGAGAAAACCCCATTCAATTATATAATGGGAGACATGTTGGATCAACGTGAATACTTTAGGGATTATCGCTTGACTCAAAAATGGAAACTCTTATGGGATCAAATTCATATGCTAATGGTATATATGATTATACTTGTTCCTCTAGGCTGAAGGCTTGACACCTTCCCTTTTCTTGTAGATTTAATGATAATAAAACCTTGGCTTCTTATGCTAATGGTATATATGATTATTATTATTATGTGGAACGAATAGAAGAATTTGTTGCTTTTAAGGGTGCTTATGAGATTGAATCTTTGTTTGAAAAGTGTGAAAATCTTGATGATGTTGTTTACAGACCTGAAAATTATGCTATACTTAAATATTGGTATGAGAATTATGAATATAATTCTGATAATGATGCATTTATTGAGAAAGTCTCCACTGTCCAAAAAGAGACTAATATTTTGCAGGAATCTACGAAAGAAGAAATTGATGACACTGTGAGCTCATTAGATGAAAAAGATGACGAGGAGAACGAAGAACAAAAGGAGGAAGAGTGGATTAGCTACCCGTGCCCACCTTCTATTGAGAGTAACTCTTCAACTCATACATTGTTTAATTTCCCTTCATGCTTACCAAAGGATGAATGCCATGATGATTTCTATGATCCCTTGGATTCATTTGAAATATCCCTTTTTGATGAACTTGATGCTTGTTGTGCTTGTGGCCATGATGCCAATATGAATTATGCTTATGGAGATGAACTTTCTATAGTTCCTTATGTTAAGAATGAAATTGTTTCTATTGCACCCACACATGATAGTCCTATTATCTTTTTGAATTCTCCCAACTACACTATATCAGAGATGTTTGCCCTTATTAAGGACTATATTGATGGGTTGTGTTCTACTATTGCACATGATGATTTTGATAAATATAATATGCATGTGCTTGCTGCTCCTTGCTATGTCTTGAGCACTGCGTTGGTTTTCCCTTGAAGAGGAAAGGGTGATGCAGCAAAGTAGCATAAGTATTTCCCCCATTTTTTGAGAACCAAGGTATCAATCCAGTAAGAGGCTCCACACACGTCCCTCGTACCTGTTAGAGTTATAATATAAGTCATGTACCCCTTTGTATTTATCCCATTGTATAAGGGGTTTTCTGCATATGTTACACTCCTCTACATGTATATATATCGGCCTATGGCCTCATGAGAATACAAGTTGCATATTCCTAACATGGTATTAGAGCTAGGTTAATTTTTTCTGCACGCTGCAACTCGTGCTATCGATCCCCAGCCGCATGTCTCATCTCGCTCCCGATCGAAGCCCCCGTCCTCGATCTCCTAAGTCTCCCGATCAAAGCCCCCGACGATCCGATCGATCTCCAGCCGGCCTCGCTCCCCAGCCAGCCCTCCCGATCGGATCTCCCCAGCTGGCCCTCCCGATCGGACTCTCCCCAGCTGGCCTCGCTACCCAGCCGGCCCTCCCGAGAGGCTCGATCTCCAGCCAGCCCCTCCCGATCGGATCTTCCGATCCGGCCCTCCCGAGAGGATCCCTCCCCAGTTGGCCTTGCTTCCCAGTCGGCCTCGCTCGACGCTGCTCCCAGCTGCAGTCTCGTTCCCAGGCGGCCCCAAGCGGCCCAGGGGCCCTGATCTCCTACTCCTGCTAATCTCTGCTTAAAAAAATGCCTGCTGCATCGGGCTATGTTGTTGTCCCTCGCTGTCCGGTGATCTTCGATGGTACTAACTACACCGAGTTTACTGGCTTCATGCGCATTCACATGCGTGGCATCCGTCTCTGGGGTGTTCTTTCTGGCGAGGTCTGCTGTCCGCCACGTCCGGTTCCTCCGGTGGCTCCTACTCCGCCGACTCCATTGGTTCTTCCTACGGATGCTAATCAGGCCGCCAAGGATGCGGCTAAGCTTGCTGATGAGGCTGCTGATCGTGCTTATGATGAGAGGGTTTTGGCTTATGATGAGGCTCTTCAGACATATCATGGTACTCTGTCTGCTTACACCCAAAGGGCTTGATGATGATGCTCGTGTTGCGCCTGTTCTCACCGCTAGTGTTCTACCTCGCTTTGCTTCGAAGTTTCGGGTCTTGCTATTGCCTTTGAGATGTGGACCCATCTTCGCCGGCCTTATCAGCCCTCCGGTGATGCCTTATACCTTTTGTGGTCCGTCCGAGCATGCTCTTCAAATAGGTGACTCTCTCGTTGATGACTTCTATGCACGAGTTCGCTATCTGGCGCTAGCTTGATTCTCTCCGCAGGTCTGGTTGTCGACTTGCCCTCGTTGTCGCCGTCCGTGCCAATTTGGAGTTTCATCGCTCACGAAGTTCCCTGCCTCGGCTCCAGAAGGAGTTTGAGCCCGGCGTGCTTCGCTTGTTTGCTCGTGGCGTATTTCTCTCATGGAGCCGCTCGAGATTCGTGCCGAGGAGACTCGCTTACGTGGTGCTGGTTTGTCGGAGGTTCCTTCCGTGCTCGCTACTCGGCTTCTTCCATGCCACCGCTACACCGACCCTTCTCGCCGAGTGCTCCACCGCTTTTGCCCACTCCTTCGAGGCTCAGTCGCCTCGTCCACATTGCGACTCATCGCAAAAAGGATGGTCATATTGAGTCCCAGTGCTACACGAAGAGGAAACACCTGCGCAAAGCGCGATCATCATCTTCAGGGACTTCATCATCTACCTCGACAGCTTCAGCCATTGCTTTGACTGAGCAGGATATTCTAAGACTTAAGCGTCTGCTCGTGGCTTCAGGTTCTTCCTTGATGGGTACTGCTGGTTCTGTGACTAATGCTTCTCGCACTGAGCAACCGCCCTCTACACAATCAGGTACATCCCCATGGGTTCTAGACTCTGGAGCTTCTTTTCATATGTCTTCTCATTCTTCCACTTTGTCCTCTCTTCGATTGCTGGATTCTCCTGTTCATGTCTTCACTGCTGATGGTACTCCACTTTCTGTTGCTAGTAGAGGCAATCTTTCCACTCCTTCTTATTCTGTTCCAGATGTTGCTCATGTTCCTCAACTTACCATGAATCTGTTTTCTGCTGGTCAACTTACTGATTCTGGTTGTCGCGTCATCCTTGACGTTGACTCTTGTTCTGTCCAGGACCGTCGCACGCACACTCTGGTTGGGGATGGCCCTCGCTGCCATGATTCTCAGGGTCTTTGGGAGTTGGACTGGCTTCATATTCCTTCCGCTGCCACCACCATCGCCAGTTCCTCCGCTTTAGTCGCCTCCGTTACTGGTTCCTTCCAGCAGTGGCATCATTGACTTGGTCATCTGTGTGGTTCCCAGTTGCCGTCTTTAGTTCGTCGAGGTCTTCTGGGGTCTGTCTCAGGAGATGTCACTTTAGAGTGTCAGGGTTGTCGTCTTGGCAAGCAGATTCAGTTACCATATTCACATAGTGAGTCAGTGTCTAAGCATCCTTTCGATTTAGTCCATTTTGATGTATGGGGTCCAGCTCCTTTCGCTTCGAAAGGTGATCATAAATATTATATTATTTTAATAGATGATTTCTCTTGTTACACATGGCTTTATTTCATGACTTCTCATAGTGAGGTGTTGTCTATTTATAAGCATTTTGCTGCCATGGTTCATACTCAGTTCTCTTCACCCATTCGTGTTTTTCGTGCTGACTCCGCTGGCGAGTATATCTCTAAGATGTTGCGTGGTGTTCTTGCTGACCAAGGAACTCTCTCTCAATTCTCTTATCATGGTTCTCATGCTCAGAATGGTGTGGCTGAGCGAAAGCATCGACATCTTCTTGAGACGGCTCGTGCATTGATGATTGCTGCCTCTCTCCCGCCTCATTTTTGGGCTGAGGCCGTCTCCAGCTCCACCTATCTTATCAACATACAGCCTTCCGCTGCTCTACAGGGTGGTGTTCCTTTCGAGCGTCTTTTTGATTGTTCTCCCGATTATTTGATGCTTCGCTTGTTTGGTTGTGTTTGCTATGTTCTACTTGCCCCTCGCGAACGCACCAAACTGACCACTCAGTCTGTTGAGTGTGTCTTCTTAGGCTACAGTGATGAGCATAAGGGCTATCGTTGTTGGGATCCTATCGGTCGTCGGATGCGTATCTCTCGAGACGTGACTTTTGACGAGTCTCGTCCCTTCTACCCACGCCCATCCTCCTCGACTGTTTCAGTGGAGGATATCTCTTTCCTCACTTTTCCTGACTCACCTATTACCCCTGTCGAGCCTGTGCCTATTCGTTCCACTCCCTCTGCTTCTCCACCTCTAGTCGATTTGCAGCCACCATCTTCCCTGGTCTCCTTGCCTAGCATGTCACCGGATTCTACACCTTCATCTCCGGTGACTTCTTCGTCGCCACCCCCGATTCTACCTTGGTGATTCCTCCTTCTATTGTTCCATCTTTTCCTCAGCATTACACTCATCGTTCATGACCTGTGGATGCCTTTGTGGATGAGTCGTCATCTTCTTCTCAGCCTACTTATGGCTTGCGTTCTCGTCCTCGTCCGCCTATTGATCGCTTTGGATTTCCCACTGCTGGTGCTGCTGTTCTTGAGCCGACTTCTTATCGTCAGGCTGTTGTTCATCCTGAATGGCAGTTTGTGATGGCAGAGGAGATTGCTACTCTTGAACGCACTGGTACCTAGGATCTTGTTTCTCTTCCTCCCGGAGTCCGTCCCATCACTTGTAAGTGGGTCTACAAGGTTAAGACTCGCTCCGATGGTTCTCTTGAGCGTCACAAAGCTCGTCTTGTGGCTCGTGGTTTTCAGCAGGAGCATGGTTGTGATTATGATGAGACTTTTTCTCATGTGGCCCATATGACCACTGTTCGTACACTTCTTGCCATTGCCTCTGCACGCCACTAGTCTATATCTCAGCTTGATGTTAAGAATGCCTTTCTTAATGGTGAGCTGCGTGAGGAGGTGTACATGCAGCCACCACCTGGGTATTCTGTTCCTGATAGCATGGTATTGTCGGTGTACTAAAGTAGGGGTACCTTAGTACCCCGAACTTGGGCACGGACAGTTGCAGCGTCCCGCGGCAAGGCTTGCCGGGCGTCCGCCAAGACCCTCCGTCATTCCTATTTTACTGCCATTCAAGAACATAGTGTTAGCCGAGAAGACAAGGCTCCGGCAAGAGAAGCTTGCCGGGAAGGACAAGGCCCTGACAAGAGAAGCTTGCCCGGAAGGACAAGACCCCGGCAAGAGGAGCTTGCCGGGAAGGCCAACCAAAGGCACTTCAGAAAACTTGTCGCGACGCACCGCGCGTCCCGGTAAGACCCGACGAGCGGCAAGCTTGCAGGTGCGACAAGACAGATACCGCGGCAAGGCACTTGCCGCGGCGAAGCCACCACTCTGCGCCCACGCTCCAGCTCACCCGACGACGTGTCGCCACAGGATCATTCCTGGTGCACGTGGCATGTAGCTATGCAGCCTAGCGGTGCGAGGTGGCGAGCGAAGGTGACTAGGAGGCCATCGTGGCGATTGGTGGTGCCCCTAACGGTCGTTTCCTGCACTGTTGGAGCGACCGGACGGGCATTAAATGCTCTTGTCCCCTGCCGTCAGAGTTAGGTAGGGGACACTGTTGATAGTGGTTGTACCAACCCGCGTTTTTACGTTTTTACCCATCTCTCTGCGTTGCCACCTGTCGGTGACCCCTTTAGACGATAAAAAGGAGGCCCATGCGCATGTAGAGGGGGTGGGGGGTTCGACGCATTCGAGACCACAGCATACCCACGCTTTTGAGCAAGAACAAAATACAAACACAAAGCAGCAGTAGGAGTTTTATCTCCGAGAGCTCAAGCTGGGTAAATCCCCTCGGCGGCCGACCTCGACCGCTCTTTGTCGCCCTCCGCCCCGCCGAATCGAGAAGGCCCCGCCCATAGGTGCTCGTCCCCAGGGATGGAACCAAGTGAAGGAGATAACATAGCAAGCGTTGCCCAGAATAAAGTTATATTACAATAAATAACTTGCCGCGCTCTAATGGATTGTTCCTATGACATATTTAGCAGCGGCAAGAAGAGGGGTGGCCTAATCCACGCGCTCGCCGTCGATCCTCCTGACCTCATTCACCTTGTCCGAAATGGGTGCGACAACGGCTTTGAGTTCTTCAAGATCAGCACCCGCCGGTAGCTTCTTGAGGATGCGGGTGAAGTCGACGCCAGGGTTGCGAAAGAGTATCTTCACCAACACCTTCTCCAAGACCTTGGCGCAGATCGCGCGTGACTCGTCGGCCAGCTTCTTCGGGATTCTCTCCCGGAGCTGCTGGAGAGCCGTCACCACACCCTTGAAGAAAAGCGTGAGCTTGGCGCTGGGCTGGAGATTTTCCTCAGTGGAGTACCCGAAGCCCGCCAAGTCCAGCTCCGCCAGCTCCTCGTCAATGGATGCAGCGATGTTGACAAGGCCCTCCGTCCAGAGCTCCACCGTGGTCTTGAAGGTGTTCTGGGTCTCAGCGGCCCTCGTCGCAGCTCCTCGTTGCCCTTGAGCTCCTTCTTCAAGTCATCCTCTCGCCTCTTGGCGGCGCCCAAAGGTCTCCGCTAAGGTGGCCAGCTTCAGCTCCAGATCAGCGCTCGAGTCCTTGGCGGCGTTCAGCTCCTTGATCTTGTCGGCAAGTTGAACTTGCAAATCGCCATGGGCAAGAACATCCTTCTCGCGCTCGCGCTGGAGTGCGGCAAGCTCTTCATTTTTCTTTCCCACATCCGCCTCCAGCTGCACCACCCTCGCCTCTAACTCCTTCTTGGCAGCCTCATGCATGCAGCAGCCCTTGCCTCCTTGAGTGCCCCGCCAAGTGATTGCTCCTGCAAGGCCGAGCTCTTCCTCGTGGCTGTCCAGATTGACCTTCTTTTGTGTCACCACCTTCACGCCTCGACATCTCCTCGGCGGCGAGCCTCTGCTGCTCCTCGGCCTCAGCCCTTTCCAGGATGAACGCCTTCTTTGCCTCGTCAAGTTGTGCCCTCTCCTCCACAATGGATCGGAGGGCCTCCTGGTTGCTGCTCTTGAGCTCCTCCGCATGCTTCTCCATGTCAACTCCCGCCCACGCGACAAGCGCTTCCCGGGACTCAAGCTTCACTTGCCGGGCGCGGTAGAGTGACACCAACTTCCGGAGCAACTGCTCCTCCTCGGACTCGCAACTGCTGCTGCTGGGCGCGTCAACCACTGCCAGCCCAGCAGAGGCGAGTACTTCCCCATCAATCTCCTCTCCTTCGACCGGCGCCCTGGAGCTCGACGCCCAGGGAAGCTTGATGTACACGCCCTCACCGGCCTTCAAGCAGCGCTGGTTGGGCTCCTCGAGCCCGTGCTGCATCAACGATGAGGGGTTGGCGGTCGGTGCAGCGCCTTGCGCTCCTGTGCCCTCCGGGTCGTCAGTACGATCGCCGGACCCCACGCCAGCTCCTGCACCAGCAGCCTTGGCGGCTTCTTCATCAGCGGGTTCATCAGCGCCGGCCTCTTCCTCATAAGCGGCGGCATTTTCAGTACCGCCGCGCGCGCCCTCCTTGCCGGTGGCCTCGATCTCCATCGGGTCAGCGAGAGGGGGATCTGAAAACGAGAAGAGGAAGGAAAAAGTCAAGCGAAAAAGATCAGAAGAAGAACCCAAGGGAAGATTTCCGACAAGGAGGGTTACCTGTGCTGGGCTCCGTGATCATGGGCTCCTCCACCAAGGGCTCACTAGTTTCGTCCCTTGCCGGGGACCTCTCCCTTGCCGGGGAGCGTTCTCTTGTCGGGGAATCGCCCCTTGGCGGCGTAGTCGAAGCAGACAGCACCTCCGGAGCGATTTCTGCTTGCTCCTGATGGACCTGTTCCGCTCCTACACATATAAATCAACAGTCAAAATATCAGCACAAGAATAAGCACCCATGCGCGCCCCACAACAGGAAGTGAATCAAACACTTACGCTGGGGGCTGTGCTGGGGGCTGCCGCGAGGAGAAGGAACCGGGTCCGTCAAGGTAGTCTCGGACGTGTCCTCTGCCATCACAGCAGGATCGTCCTTGATGACAACCACGGGGACCTTGGCCCTCTTCGCTGCCCTCTCCACCAGAGTCCTGAAATAGAACAGGGATTCGGAGAGAAGCAAATTAGATACAAGACAAACAACAAAAAGATCAAAGAAAATCAAGAACAGCGAGAAGAAAGTCTTACTCCTCCTCCTCCTCCTCCTCCTCCTCCTCTTCATCATCATCGGAGGAGCTCAGCGCGGAGAGGTCAAGTCCGCTACCCTCTCTGCAAGGCGTGGCGGAGGAGTAGGCTCCTTCGACGCTTGCCGAGCTGTGGCAGATCAGCGTGCTGCCCGGAAGACCCCGCTTAGTTGACGGCACAGCCTGGGACCCTCCCGCGGCAACGGTACTTGCCGCGGTTGAGTGTGTCCCACGGCGCCTTGGCTGCTGGACTGCCTGTCCTCCTGCCGTATCTCCAACTCGACGGAGGCGCCTTCTTGGTTGGAATTGGGGCTGGGGCTCCGCCGCTGCAAGCTGTTCGAAGACGGCTGGCCGCCGCACCTCGGCGGGCTCGCTGCTCGCCTCGGCTCCTCGCCAACGACCTCCCGCAAAGTCCTCCCTGCCGCCACGCCGCCTCGGCCGCCTCTGCCTCCTCCAACGTGAAGCCGAACTGCCATGGCGGCGCTGCCGCCGCCTCTTCGCCCTGCTTGGCGATGTACCGATCTCGCTTTCGGTGGTGGCGCGGTGAGAAGCTTTTTTCCGGCGCTGATCGCTACCTCCGCTGCCATCAAGAATTGTTGCACGACGCCGCCGGGCGGGCTCCATCCAAGTTGGGATTATCCGCGCGAATCGCACTCGCATCATTGCACGATGCGATCGCTACCGAGTTGTTGCACAATGGGATGACGCCCGCGCAGCCTCGAACCACTCGATGGTTGGCGCTGGGTTGAACAGCTCCTCAAAGATCCCGCCAAGCTCCGAACTGTGAAGTTGAAATTGAGGCCCGGCGCAGCTCATGATATCCGCTGGCCGCCAAACTGCCAGCGGGCCTCCCCTCTTCGCAGAGGGGCGGCGCGATGGCGAAGGAAATCGCGCCAACCGCCGCTGTTATGAGCCCGGCAAGCCTGAGCCGGAGGATTCGGGTGGTGGCAATCTTTAGCTTGGCGTCGTCCGGCGGCAGAGCGCCCCAGTCGCCGCCGCCGCTGAACTACCCGAGCTCGGCGCAGTTGGTGAAGGGCTGCGGATTGGCATCACAGATCCAACACCACTCCGCCTCCACTCATCCCACTTGTCGGAGCTCGCCCGCCAGATACACCTCCTTCATGCCAAGTCGAGAGGTCCAGCGACTCACCAGCCAATGGCTCTCCTTTTTCGCTCTGGGGTGAAATAATGGAGAAAAGAGCAACACTTGGGTGGATGCCAACGGTTCTCGCAGAGGTGTGCGAAACCGCCATTGTCGAACGGCGCTGGGGGTGAAATCAAGAAGATGAAACCCGTAGGTATTCATGATGTCGCAGAAGAAGTCAAAAAGGTGGGCAGAGCCCGCAATAGAAGAACACCGTAAAGAAATAGTACCTTTTGGGCACCGCCGATTTGAAGCCTCAATGAAAGCACCGGCGGCGCGGATGCGCCGCGCTTATGCGACCAAGAGGTAGAACTCCTCCGCAGCGCTCGGGTGAGCTCAAGGAAAAGCACTGCTTGCGCAGCCTCAAGTCAAGAACGCCGGCCGACTTCGCGCCTTGCTGGTCTTCGAGCCATGGCGGAAGCGGCGGGGAGCGCGAAGCGCGAGGCGACGGCGGCGATGGGCGGCGGAGCGCTGCTCTCTTTCGGCTTGGGAAGCGGAGGGGAGCGGCGGAGCTTTCGGAGGAAGGAACTGCAAGTGGCGAAGGTGGGGGAACGGCCCTGTTTCCTCTGCTTATATAAAGGGGAGGCGAACGTTACGCATTTCCTGAATTTAAAAATTGCCCACGACCTCTCCCACGATGCCGCGATTGACGCGTGCCGTTATGGGAGGCCGCGGTGGATACGGAGCGGATTTGGTTTGACTCAGCCGCACGTGTCTGCAGCCTGCTTTTTTGGGCCTCGCCCAACAAAGGCTTTCGGCACTGTATGGCCCAGTTCCGGGCTCCTGTCAGCTGTACTAAAGTAGGGGAAACTTAGTACCCGAACTTGGGCACGGACAACAGAAGGTCTCATGCAAGCAAGGCTTGCCAAGGTCCGCCAAGACCCTCCGTCATTCCTATTTTACTGCCATTCAAGAACAAAGTGTTAGCTGAGAAGACAAGGCCCCGGCAAGAGAAGCTTGCTGGGAAGGACAAGGCCCCGACGAGAGAAGCTTGCCAGGAAGGACAAGACCCCGGCAAGAGGAGCTTGCCGGGAAGGCCAACCAAAGGCAATTCAGAAAACTTGCACGACGCACCACAAGGCCCCAAGAAGACCCGACGAGTGGCAAGCTTATGGGTGCGACAAAGATAGATACCGCTGCAAGGCACTTGCCGCGTGAAGCATCACTGCACCCACGCCGAGCTCACCCGACGACGGTCGCCACAGATAATTCCCGTGCACGTGGCGTAGTCCGCAGCCTAGCGGTGCGAGGTGGCGAGCGAAGGTGACTAGGAGGCCATCGTGGCGATCGGTGGCGCCCCTAACGGTCGTTTCCTGCACTGTTGGAGCGACCGAACGGGCATTAAATGCTCTTGTCCCCTGCCGCCGAGTTAGGTAGGGACATCATGATAGTGGTTGTACCAACCCGCGTTTTTACATTTTTACCCCTCTCTCTGCGTTGCCACCAGTCGGTGACCCCTTTAGACTATAAAAAGGAGGCCCATGCGCACGTAGAGGGGGGGGTTCGACGCATTCGAGACCACAGCATACCCACGCTTTTGAGCAAGAACAAAATACAAACACAAAGCAGCAGTAGGAGTTTTATCTCCCGAGAGCTTCGGTGGGTAAATCCCTCGCGCCGACCTCAATCTGCTCTTCGGCGCCTCCGCCTCGCCAACCGAGAAGGGGCCCCTGCCCCATAGGTGCTCGTCCCCAACCACGACATCTCTGGTGCGCCAGGTAGGGGGCGTCGAGGTTGTGCGAACCTGATCTGGTCTCTACGCGCGCTACATCAACATCTTCATCGACATGCCACCGAAGAAGAAGGCTTTTGAGGTGGCCGCCCGCTCGCGAATCGTCCTACCGCCACCGGAGCAAACGGGCGGTGGGTGGACGCCGCGAGGAGCGGGCGCCGACGGGGGACTCACGCCGTCACCGATCCAAGGACAAGGCCCCGCAAGCTTCAACGCTCGCTCATCCACCGCCTCCCCCGGGGTGCAGGATCGACAACGCCACGGTGTTCCTAGCACCGCATCGCTGGAACAAGGCTGTTGGTGGGTCGCGGGACGCCAAGGCCAACATACACGCCAACACGCCGCACGAAGCGCAAGGCGGTCGCCGGGCGAGATGTTACCTTCTAACACCGCGAAGTTTGAGCATATTCCGCACTCGCGCCGCTCGCCACCACCGCCTAAGATCATGGAGGAAGCGCCGCCCGAGCCTACCTGCTTTAGATTATCCTCCGCGCTCAAAAGATCGACGATTGAGGGTCATGATTCGAGCCTCGCCGGCTTCGCCAACCACGACATCTCCGGGCGCGCTGTAGGGGCGTCGAGGTTGTGCGAACCTGATCCGGTCTCTGCGCCCGCTACATCAACATCTTCATCGACATGCCACCGAAGAAGAAGGCTTCGGAGGTGGCTGCTCCATCTACGACTGTCCTACCGCCACCGGAACAAACGGGCGGTGGGGTGGACGCCGGCGGAGGAGCGGGCGCCGACGGTGGGACTCACGTCATCACCAGGTCCAAGGACAAGGCCCCGCAAGCTTCAACGTCTGTACATCCACCGCTCCCCTCCCAGGGGGTGCAGGATCGACAACGCCACGGTGTTCCTAGCACCGCATTTCGCTGGAACAAGGCCAAGCTGGTGGGTCGGGACGCCAAGGCCAACATACACGCCAACACGCCGCACGAAGCGCAGGCGGTCGCTCGGCGAGATGTTGCTCCTTCTAACACCGCGAAGTTTGAGCATATCTCGCACTCGCGCTGCTCGCCACCACCGCCTAAGATCGCGGAGGAAGCGCCGCCCGAGCCTAGCTGCTTTAGATTATCCTCCGCCGCCTGACAAGATCGACGATTGGAGGGTCATGATTCAGAGCCTGCCGCTTCGCCAACCACGACATCTCTGGCGCGCCAGGGGCGCCGAGGTTGTGCAAACCTGATCCGCCTCTGCGCCACATCAACATCTTCATCGACATGCCACCAAGAAGAAGGCTTGAGGTGGCCGCCCATCCGCGATCGCCCTACCGCCACCGGAGCAAATGGGCGGTGGGTGGACGCCGGCGGAGGAGCGGGCGCCGACGGTGGACTCACGCCGTCACCAGTCCAAGGACAAGGCCCCGCAAGCTTCAACGCTCAGACATCCACCGCCCCCCCCGGGGTGCAGGATCGACAACGCCACGGTGTTCCAAGCACCGCATCGCTGGAACAAGGCTGCTGGTGGGTCGCGGACGCCAAGGCCAACATACACGCCAACACGCTAGCACGAAGCGCAGTGTGGTCGCTGGGCGAGATGTTGCTCCTTCTAACACCGTAGAAGTTTGAGCATATCCCGCACTCGCGCTGCTCGCCACCACCGCCTAAGATCGCTCCTTCTTTAATTATCCTCGGCGCTGACAAGATCGCGATTGAGACCCGAGCCCAGCTGCTTTTAGATTATCCTCCGGCGCCTGACAAGATCGACGATTGGAAGGTCATGATTCAGAGCCTCGTCGGCTTCGCCAACCGCGACAAACCTCGGCAACCGAGTACATCGAAGCCCCAGCAAGACGCCCAGGCGCAAGCCGACGCCGACAAGACCGCTGGGGGTGCCACCACCATGCACTCCCCGCCCCGAAAGCTAAGATCGCCGACTCGCCGGGCCAACCTCGACACCGACTCCACCACGTCGTCGGACCCGCGAGCTCGCCGTGATCAATGCCAAGTTCTCCAAGAACGACGACACGAAGACGCCAGATCAGATCGAGCGCAGAAGGAAGCGCGGCGTCCATCTCGACCAGCGCTACCGGCCCATCGTCGATATGCATGCGCCAGGGGAACCAGCGACGTGTCAGACGCTGTAGGTTGCCCCGCTGCTCACCCGTGAGCTGCGGCAAGTCCAATGGACCAGACTAAGAACTTCAAGCGACGCGTCCGAGAAGTACGATGGCAGGATTCATCCGCCGGTTCTCGATGTTTACACCATCGCGTGCAGGCCCGGGCGCGACGAGAAGATCCTCGCCACTACTTCCCGCCGGTGCTTAAGCCCAACGCCGATCTTGGCTCATGCACTTGCCGGACAACTCCATCTCTTCGTATGCGGACTCTATGCCATCAGTTTGTCGGCGCCTTCACAGCGCCACAAGCCTCATGGCCACGAGAGCGATCTTCATCTCGCCGCCCGTAAAGAAGGAGAACCCCCGCAAGTACATACAGAGATTCAGCCAGTGCAGCACAACATCCTCAGACGCCCACCGCCGCCAGCTTATCAGCGCTGCTCCATCGAACGCGCGAATCGCAGGATGAGGGAGGAGATGGCGATGTGCAAATCAGAGATGTCAGCGAGCTATATGCTCGCCGACAAGTGTGCACGGGTCAAGAGGGAAGGAAACTTCTGAGAGAACGCAGGAGCGTATGATCTCGACAAGGAGGACGCCTTTCCAAGAAAGAGGAACTAGAGGCGGAATAACAGAAAGAGGAAAGCTAAGGATGTGCTAGTCGCCGAAAGGCCCGGCAGCGGAGGCGGCGCCAAGGCCAAAGCTGGTGACTCCGGGCGAGGTTGTGGTGGCCGACGACAGCGAGACGGCTCCGCAAGCACATGCAAGATCCACCGCACTAAGGGCCATGACCTCCAAGCCTGCAAGAAGGTTGAGCAGATGGCGAATTGCGTAGGTCAATACGAAAGCGCCGCAACAAGGAGAAGGCCCAGAAGGTGGCGGAGGATCCGCAAGAAGCGCCCCGTCCGGGAGGGCGCCATGGGCAAGGCCAAACAATGGCAAGGAGACAGCCTCCCGCGCCGCGACAAGGACGAAGACGAAGATGAAGATGATGAGATGGAGGAAGATGAGACTGATGAGCAAGAGTTTCAGAAGGCAATGCAGGTTTTGTGCGTTGACGGCGGTGCTTCTCAAGACACCTCGCACCGCCAACTCAAACAAGGTGCGGAAGTAAATGCAGCAGAACCATCACCGAATCGCGCAAGCCTTTGAAGTGGTCCAAAGACGCCCATCGCTTTTGATGTTGAGGATCACCGATCGCATCATCGCGGTCGGGTGCTTGCCGATGTTGGTATCGCTAACCATCCGCAACCTCAAGGTCACGAAGATGTTGGTTGACGGCGGGCCGCCTCGAACCTGATCTCTTCCATGGTGCTCAACAAGCTCCAGATCCCCGACAAATGAGCTCAAGAGATCGGTACCTTTCAAGGGATAAACCGGGAAGGAGCAAGCCAAAGGGAAGATTACACCGCCAAGAACGCTTGGCAAGGAGCTGAATTTCGTGACGAGAGAGTCATGTTTGACGTTGTTGATTTCCCATTGCCATACAATGGGATACTTGGCGCCCAAATAGCTTGCCAAGTTCATGGCAGCCTCTCACTACGCCTACAATGTGCTCAAGATGCCTGGTCCGATAAGTATTATTTCTGTCCTTGGCGACAAGAAAGATGCACTTATATGTACCGACAAGATCTACCGGAAGCAAAGAACCGCAGCAGAACGCAAACCACTTGCCGCCAAGCTCCTCGGGGAAGAAGAAGACCAAGTCCGCAAGAGTAGCTCGATGCCCACTCCGCAAGCGCACTCTCTTCGAGTGCTGCGCTACCGCCGAGGACGCACCATCGAGCTCCACCGCAAGTGCAAGAAGGCGAAGACAGCAGCACCAGAGACCAAGAAAGTGGTCGCCAAGGAGGACGGCACCGGTGGTACCTTCACCATCGCCACGCTTGATCCTTAATAGGAAAGACGCTGTTGCTTTCTCGCGGCGAATGTCGGCGTGTTTGCATGGCAACCATCCGCATCCCCGCGCTCCTGTGAAAGTAATTGAGCACCACCTTGCCGCTCCGCCTCATGCGCAGCCCGCCAAGCAGAGAGTCAGAAACAAGCAAGAGAGCGACAAGAGTTCATTGTCAAGAGATCAAGAAATTGGAAGCAGCAGGCTGGTCCGAGGAGTACTCCATCCAACGTGGTTGGCTAATCCAGAGTCGCGCGCAAGGCTTAACGGGAAGTGGAGGCTTTGTATCGACTTCACCGATGTTAATAAAGCTTGTCCCAAGGATCCATTTCTTTGCCGCCAGCATTGACCAGATTGTCGACTCCATAGCAGGATGTGATCTGCTTTCATTCCTTGATGCATACTCGTGATATCACCGTATCTTCATGGCGTAAGAGGATGAAGAGAAACTGCATTTATTACTCCATGTGGCACGCATCGCTTTTGTACGATGCCTTTCGGACTAAAGAATGCTGGTTCAACATTTGCAAGAGTAGTCAGCCATGCTTTTGAGCCACAGTTGCACAGAAATGTAGAAGCTTACATGGATGACATAGTGGTCAAGAGCAAGGACAAAGAAACTCCGGAGAGGAGCATCCCCGTCAAGGAGGCGAACAAAAGAATGGATCATGTACTTTGACGGTGCCTTCTCGCTGCAAGGCGCCGGTGCGGGCATACTGCTTGTCGCACCCACCGGAGAGCACCTCAAGTATGTGGTTCAAATGCACTTTCCCAAGGAGCAAGCAACAAACAACACTGCAGAGTATGAAGGCTTGCTTGCCGGACTCAGGATCGCGGCAGAACTTGGGATCAAGAAGCTTATTGTCAGGGGTGACTCATAGCTTGTCGTCCGCCAAGTTAATAAATATTATCAGAGTCCGCTGATGGAAGCATACATTGATGAAGTGAGGAAGCTGGAAGAGCATTTTGACGGCCTGCAGATGGAACATGTTCCGAGAGCTCAGAACGACATTGCAGACGTCCTGTCAAAGTGCGCCGCACTCAAGTTACCTGTGGAACCAGGAATTTTTGTGCTCAAGCTGACTCAACCATCTGTCACACCATCAAATGGACACGGCAAGAAGAGGAAGTTGGTTACTAGCGACTACTTTCCGGCAGGGCTCCCCGAAGCCGCCGCCAAGAAGGTCCCCAAGATCAACACAGAAAGTGCTGAGAGGCAGTCTGCTCCGACAAACCCTAGGGTTTGTTTCGTTGAAGCAGACGCTCCCGACAAGTTGTGCCCCGACACGCTTGCCGGGAGCATCACGCCCCAAGCAGGATCCCGATTCTTGCCGAGAAGCGGATGTTCCCAAGAGCAGCATTTGCGCTTTTAGTCCTTGTCGCCGAGCCACAAGCTCCGCATGGGCACAAGCAGATCGCCCATTTCCTTCAAACAGAGAACTTCCCGAGGAGCAAGAGGAAGCAGAGAGAGTAGCCCTGAATCAAGTATGTACCAGTTTGTCAATGACATACTGCATGTAAGAAGATTCAACGCAGTTGAAATTGAAGTGCATCTCCCGAAGAAGGACAAGAGCTGTTGGCGGAGATACACGGAGGCATATGTGGTCACCACATTGGCGCAAGAGCACTTGCAAAAGCCTTCCAAGAAGGTTTCTTTTGGCCGACAGCCTCCAGATGCAATCGCACAAGTAACCAAGTGTGAAGCGTGCTGCCCACTCCAAGCAGATTCATCAACCAGCTCAAGCTCTCCAAACAATCCCTTTATCCCGCCATTTTTGGTCCTGGGATCGATATCTCGCCCCTTTCCCCGAAGTTGTCGGGGCTTCGAGTACTTGTATGTGGCAATCGACAAGTTCACGGTGGCCGGAGGTGGAGGCAAGGAGGAAGGTGACAAGACAACAAGCAGTCAAGTTCTTCGTGTCAATTGTTTGTTGTTTCGAGTCCCTAACAGATCATCACCGACAACGAACACACCACGAGCCGCACCTTCATGTAGTACGCCCAAGATCTTGGCGCCAAGATCTGCTTCGCTTCGCTTGCTCACCCGAGAAACAACGGTCAAGGAGAGGGCAATGCTGGCGTGCGCGGACTCAAGACCAGAATTTTCAACAGCTGCACAAGTGCGTAAGAAATTGATCGAGGAGCTGCCAGGGTTCTTTGGTCGATCAGACGACGCCAAATCGAGCCATCGACAGACGCTTTTTGCTCTAGTCTATGGAGCGTATGCTTCCCCACGTAACTCAGATACGGATCGCCTCGAGTGCTCGCTATGATGAGCTTGAGCAAGAGCAGCTGCGGCAAGATGACACGCTGCCTCGAGGAGGATCGCTTTCAGTCTGTGGCGAGCTGCTCGCTATCAAAGAAGCTTTGCGCCGCTACCATAGCCGCAGTTAATGCCGAAGCTTCAAGGAAGGCGATTTTGTTCTTCGCGTGTTCAATCCGCCAAGAATTCCAACAAGTTGACGCCAAAGTGGGAAGGCCCTTATCGGGTGAAATGAGTCACTAGGCTCCGGCGCCGTCTCACCGAGACCAAGATGGCATTTCGGTGAGCAACTCCTGGAACGTAGAGCATCTTTGCAAGTTTTACCCATAAGGCGCGGTTGTCGGGCCCCGTTCCGGCAACCACCTTTTTTTCAAGCTTTGCCGCTGTTGCATGTGACCCTTTGTACAAAGCTGGGCGCAGACCCCGTGCATAAATAAAATCGTATGCTCAGCACATGTTGTCAAATTTCATGCCTTTTTCTTTTAGCATGTATACACTGACACTTTGTGCAGCACCTGCTCCCGGTAAGCGGTAACGAACCTTAAGGTTCTATATCATTATTTTCTCTTCTTTCTTCTCAAAAAGAAGGTTCCTCCGCCCACAAGTTCACCAGGGGGTGGGGGAGGAGAAAATGAAGGTGTGGACCAGGCGTCGTTCGAAGGAATCTAACCTTGCCGGGACACAGACGACAGAAAAGCTAAGTTGCCAAAGTTTGAGCACAGTCAGTTTTAAATTTTTAAGTTATATTCCTTGAACGACCATGCCTTGTATGGAAAACCCGTATGTGGAGGAACTGCTCGTGGTTGTTGCGCCTTACTTTGTTTCGAGTCCGCCAACAATGGAAGTGTGTTGCGACTAGCCCGACAAGGTTTCTTGTCGAGGCAAGACCGCCAAAGAAGTTGTTGATGTTCCAGACTCAACAAAGGCAAGTGTGCTTGCGCCGGCAAGTTTCCTAAAAGCGTAAGGGTAAAAACATACAAGGGATGGAACCAAGTAAAGGAGATAACATAGCAAGTGTTGCCCAGAATAAAGTTATATTACAATAAATAACTTACCGCGCTCTAATGGATTGTTCCTATGACATATTTAGCAGCGGCAAGAAGAGGGGTGGCCTAATCCACGCGCTCGCCGTCGATCCTCCTGACCTCATTCACCTTGTCCACAATGGGTGCAACAACAGCTTTGAGTTCTTCAAGATCAGCACCCGCCGGCAGCTTCTTGAGGATGCGGGTAAAGTCGACGCCAGGGTTGCGAAAGAGTATCTTCACCAACACCTTCTCCAAGACCTTGGCGCAGATCGCGCGCGACTCGTCGGCCAGCTTCTTCGGGATTCTCTCCCGGAGCTGCTGGAGAGCCGTCACCACACCCTTGAAGAAAAGCATGAGCTTGGCGCTGGGCTGGAGATTTTCCTCAGTGGAGTACCCGAAGCCCGCCAAGTCCAGCTCCGCCAGCTCCTCGCCAATGGATGTAGCGATGTTGACAAGGCTCTCCGTCCCAGAGCTCGACTGTGGTCTTGAAGGTGTTCTGGTCTCACTACTCGCCAAGAGCTCCTCGCCGCTCTTGAGCTCCTTCTTCAAGTCATCCTCTCGCCTTTGGTGGCGCCCAAGTCTCCGCTAAGGTGGCTAGCCAGCTCCAGATCAGCCGAGTCCTTGGCGCATTCAGCTCCTTGATCTTGTCGGCAAGTTGAACTTGCAGATTGCCATGGGCAAGAACATCCTTCAAGGCCATACTGGAGTGCGGCAAGCTCTTCATTTTTCTTTCCCACATCTGCCTCCAGCTGCACCACCTCGCTTAACTCCTTCTTGGCGGCTCCTCAGGCATGGCAGCGCCCCTTGCCTCCTTGAGTGCCCCGCCAAGTGATTGCTCCTGCATCGAGCTCTTCCTCGTGGCTGTCCAGATTGACCTACTTCGTGTCACCACCTTCACGCTCGACATCTCCTCGGCGGCGAGCCTCATCGCTTCCTCGGCCTCACCCTTTCCAAGATGAACGCCTTCTTTGCCTCGCTGTTGCGCCTTCCTCCGCAATGGATCGGAGGGCCTCCTGGTTGCGGCTCTTGAGCTCCTCCGCGATGCTTCTCCATGTCAACTCCCGCCACATGACAAGCGCTTCGACTCAAGCTTCGCTTGTCGGGCGCGTAGAGTGACACCAACTTCCGAGCAACTGCCCTCCTGACTCGCCATCGCTGCTGGGGGCGGTCAACCACCGCCAGCCCAAGCAGAGGCGTAGTACTTCCCCATCAAACTCCTCTCCTTCGACCGGCGCCTGAGCTCGACGCCAGGGAAGCTTGATGTACACACCGCCGCCTTCAAGCAGCGCTGGCTGGGCTCTCGGAGCCCGGTGCTGCATCACGCAGAGGGTCGGCGGTCGGTGCAGCGCCTTATGCTCCTGCGTGCCTCCGGTCATCAATATGATAGCTGGACCTCGCCAGCCTCCTGCACCAAGAGCCTTGGCGGCTTCTTCATCGGCGGGTTCATCAATACCGCCTTCTTCCTCGTCACGGCAAGCATTTTCAAGACTATCACATGCGCTCCCTCCTCGCCGGTGGCCTCGATCTCCATCGGGTCTGCGAGAGGGGGATCTGAAAACGAGAAGAGGAAGGAAAAAGTCAAGCGAAAAAGATCAGAAGAAGAACCCAAGGGAAGATTTCCGACAAGGAGGGTTACCTGTGCTGGGCTCCGTGACCATGGGATCCTCCACCAATGGCTCACTGGTTTCGTCCCTTGCCGGTGACCTCTCCCTTGCCGGGGAGCGCTCCCTTGTCGGGGAATCGCCCCTTGGCAGCGAGTCGGCGCATAAAGACCTCCGGAGCGTCGCTTGCTTGCTCGATGGACCTGTTCGCTTCCTACACAAATAAATCAACAACAAAAATATCAGCACAAGAAGAAGACCCATGCCGCCCCACAACAGAAGTGAATCAAACACTTACGCTGGGTCAGGCTGGGCTGCCATGAGGAGAAGGAACCGGTCCGCTAAGGTAGTCTCTGACGTGTCCTCTCGCCATCACAAAGAGGATCGCCCTGATGACAACCACGGGACCTTGGCCCTCTTCGCCGCCCTCTCCGCCAGAGTCCTGAAATAGAACAGGGATTTGGAGAGAAGCAAATTAGATACAAGACAAACAACAACAAAGATCAAAGAAAATCAAGAACAGCGAGAAGAAAGTCTTACTCCTCCTCCTCCTCCTCCTCTTCATCATCATCGGAGGAGCTCAACGCGAGAGGTCAAGTCCGCACCTCTCTCTCAAGGCGTGGCGGAGGAGTAGGCTACCTTCGACGCTTGCCAGAGCTGCGGCAGATCAGCGTGCCGCCCGGAAGACCCCGCCCAGCTGACGGCAGACAGCCGGGACCTCCTGTGGCAACGGTATTTGCCGCGCGTTGAGCGTGTCCCACGGCACCTTGGCTGCTGGACTGCCTGTCCTCCCGCCAGATTCCAACTCGAGGGAGGCGCCTTCTTGGTTGGAATTGGGGCTGCGCTGGGGCCTCCGCCGCAAGCTGTTCAAGATGGCTGGCCGCCGCACCTCGGGCGGGCTCGCTGCTCCGCCTCCTCCTCGCCAACGACCTCTCCGCAAAGTCCTCCCTATCGCAACGCCGCCGCCGCCGCCTCTGCCTCCAACGTGAAGCCGAACTGCCATGGCGGCGGCTGCCGCCGCTTCGCCCTGGCTGGCGATGTACCGATCTCATTTTCGTGGTGGCGGTGAGAAGCTTTTTGTCGGCGCTGACTGCCACCCGCTGCCATCGAAGAATTGCTGCACGACGCCGCCGGGCGGCTCCATCCAAGTTGGGATTATCCTGCGCGAATCGCACTGCATCATTATGCAGATGCGATCGCTACCGGGAGTTGCTGACAATGGGATGACGCTCGCGCAGCCTGAACCACTCGAAGGTTGGCGCGGTTGAACAGCTCCTCAAAGATCCCGCCAAGCTCCGTAATCGTGAAGTTGAAATTGAGGCCCGGGCGAGCCTCATGATATCCGCTGGCCGCTAAACCGCCAAAGCGGCCTCTTCTTCGCAGAGTGGCGGCGCGATGGCGGCGAAATCCGCGCCAACCGCCTGCTAGAGCCCGACAAGCCTGAGCCGAAGGATTCGGGTGGTGGCAATCTTCAGCTTGGCATCCTCCAGGGACAGAGCGCCCGAGTCGCCGCCGCGAACTACCCGAGCCTGGCGCAGGTTGGTGAAGGGCTGTAGATTGGCATCACAAATCCAACACCACTCCGCCCTCCACTCATCCCACTTGCTGCGGAGCTCGCCCGCCAGATACACCTCCTTCATGCCAAGTCGAGAGGTCCAGGCGACTCCGCCAGCCAATGGCTCTCCTTTTTTGGCTCGGGGGGTGAAATAATGGAGAAAAAGAGCAACACTTGGGTGGATGCCAACGAAGTTCTCGCAGAGGTGTGCGAAAACCGCCATTGTCAGAACGACGTTGGGGGTGAAATCAAGAAGATGAAACCTGTTGGTATTCATGATGTCGCAGAAGAAGTCCGAAAAAGGTGGGCAGAGCCCGCAATAGAAGAACACTGGAAAGATATAGTACCCTTTTGGGCACCGCTCGATTTGAAGCTCACGAAGCACCGGCGGCGCTGGATGCGCCTGCTCAAGGCCGACCAAAGAGGTAGAACTCTCCCGCAGCCTTTCGGGTGAGCTCGGCGGGGAAAAGCACTCGCTTCTTGCGCAACGCCTCGAGCCGCAACGCCTCGGCCAACTTCGCGGCCTTGCTGGTCTTCGGAGCCATGGCGGAAGCGGCGGGGGGCACGGAAGCATTTGGGGCGACGGCGGCGACGGGCGGCGGAGCGCTGCTCTCTTTCGGCTTGGGAAGCAGAGGGGAGTGGCAGAGCTTTCGGAGGTGGGGGAACGGCCCTGTTTCCTCTGCTTATATACAGGGGAGGCGAATGTTACGCATTTCCTGGATTTAAAAATTGCCCATGACCTCTCCCACGATGTCGCGATTGACGCGTGCCGTTACGGGAGGCCGCGGTGGATACGGAGTGGATTTGGTTTGGACCCAGTCACAGGTGTTGCAGGTTCTGCTTTTGGGCCTGGCCCAACAGCGGCTGCACTGTATGGCCCAGTTCCCGGGCTCTGTCCGGTGTATTTCAAAGTAGGGGTACCTTAGTACCTCAACTTGGGCACGGACAACAGCAGTCTCCGTGGGTAAGGCTTGCCGGGCGTCCGCCAAGACCCTCCGTCATTCCTATTTTACGGCCATTCAAGAACAAAGTATTAGCTGAGAAGACAAGGCCCCGGCAAGAGAAGCTTGCCGGGAAGGACAAGGCCCCGACAAGAGAAGCTTGCCGGGAAGGACAAGACCCTGGCAAGAGGAGCTTGCCGGGAAGGCCAACCAAAGGCACTTCAGAAAACTTGCCGCGACGCACCGCCCGTCCCGGCAAGACCCGACGAGCGGCAAGCTTGCGGGTGCGACAAGACAGATACCGCGGCAAGGCACTTGCCGCAGCGAAGCCACCACTCTGCGCCCATGCTCCAGCTCACCCGACGACGTGTCGCCACAGATCATTCCCGTGCACGTGGCGTAGTCAGCATCCTAGCAAAGGCGAGGTGGCGAGCGAAGGTGACTAGGAGGCCATCGTGGCGATCGGTGGCGCCTAATGGTCGCTTCTGACCGTTGGAGCGACCGGACGGGCATTAATGCTCTTGTCCCCCGCCGCGAGAGTTAGGTAGGGACATCGCTGATAGTGGTTGTACCAACCCGCATTTTACGCTTTTACTCTCTCTCAAGGCTACACACCGCCGGTGACCCCTTTAGACTATAAAAAGGAGGCCCATGCGCACGAGAGGGGGTGGGGGTTCGACGATTCGAGACCACAAGATACCCACGCTTTTGAGCAAGAACAAAATACAAACACAAAGCAGCAGAGGAGTTTTATCTCCGAGAGCTCCGGCCGGGTAAAATCCTCGCTGCTCGACCTTGATCTCGCTTTTCGGCGCCTCCGCCTCGCCGAACCGAGAAGGGCCCCCGCCCCATAGGTGCTCGTCCCCAACTACGACAGTGTATGTCGCCTTCGCCGCCTCTCTATGGCCTTAAGCAAGCCCCCCGCGCCTGGTTCGAGCGTTTTGCCTCTATGGTCACTGCCGCTGGTTTTTCAGCAAGTGTTCATGATCCAGCATTGTTTATTCACCTTTCTCCTCATGGTCGGACTCTTCTTCTTCTATATGTTGATTACATGATCATCACTGGGGATGACCCCGAGTATATTGCCTTTGTAAAGGCCTGTCTTAGTGAGCAGATTCTTATGTCTGATCTTGGACCTCTTCGCTATTTTCTTGGGATTGAAGTCTCTTCTACCTCTGATGGCTTTTTTATATACCAGGAAAAGTATATCCAGGATCTTCTTGCTCGTGCTGCTCTTACTGACGAGCGCATTGTTGAGACTCCTATGGAGCTCAATGTTCACCTCCGTGCTACTGATGGTGATCCTCTCCCTGACCCGACGTGTTATTGCCATCTTGTTGGCAGTCTTGTCTATCTAGTCATGCCACTTGTCCCACATCTCTTATCCGTTCATATTCGAGCCGCTTCGCCTCTCGCCCCACATCGGTTCACTATAGTCATCTCCTTAGTGTTCTCCGATATCTTCGGGCACGATCTTTCATCGATATTCTTCCTCGCCCAGCTTCTTTGCTTCAGCCTATTCGGATGCTACGGGGCTAGTGATCCTTCAGACGCCATTCACTTTCTCTCGCTTATCGTGTTTTTCTTGGTGGTTCTCTCATTGCTCGAAGATGAAGAAACAGATTGCACTTTCCCGTTCGAGTGCCAAGGCTGAGCTGCGAGCAATGGCTCTTTTGATGGCAGAGGTGACTTGGTTACGGTGGTTACTTCAGATTTTGGTGTTTCGCCACTACACCGACTCGCTCTTATCTCGACAAAGACAAAGCTATTAGCATTGCGTATGCATCCCGTGAAGCATGAGCTCACCAAGCATATTGGTGTTGATGCTTTTTATGTGCACGCTGGTGTGCAGGATCTGGTTATTGCTCTTCATTATGTGCCTTCCGAGTTACAGTTGGCGGATTTCCTGACGAAGGCCCAGACTAGATCACAACATGGCTTTTATCTCTCCAAACTTAGTGTTGTTCATCCACCATGAGTTTGAGGGGGGGGGGGTGTTAGAGTTATAATATAAGTCATGTACCCCTTTTTATTTATCCTGTTGTATAAGGGTTTTTCGATATGTTACATGCCCAGACATATATATATCGCCTATGGCCTCATGGGAATACAAGTTGCATATTCCTAACAGTACCTACACAAACAAACAAGAACCTCGCAACCAACGCGATAAAGGGGTTGTCAATCCCTTCACGGCCACTTGCAAAAGTGAGATTTGATAGAGATAATAAGATAAGATAAATATTTTGGTATTTTTATGATATAGATTGGAAAGTAAAGATTGCAAAATAAAGTAGATTGAAACTTATATGATGGAAGATAGACCCGGGGCCATAGGTTTCACTAGTGGCTTCTCTCAAGATAGCATAAGTATTACGGTGGTGAACAAATTATCGTCGGCAATTGATAGAAAAGTGCATAGTTATGAGATTATCTAGGCATGATCATGTATATAGGCATCACGTCCGCAACAAGTAGACCGACTCTTCCTCGCATCTACTACTATTACTCCACACATCAACCGCTATCCAAAGATGCATCTAGAGTATTAAGTTCATAAGAACAGAGTAACGATTAGGCAAGATGACATGATGTAGAGGATAAACTCAAGCAATATGATATAAACCCCATCTTTTATCCTCGATGGCAACAATACAATACGTGCCTTTTGCTGCCCTCTGTCACATCGGGAAAGGACACCGCAAGATTGAACCCAAAGCTAAGCACTTCTCCCATTGCAAGAAAGATCAATCTAGTAGGCCAAACCAAACTGATAATTCGAAGAGACTTGCAAAGATAACCAATCATACATAAAAGAATTCAGACTAGATTCAAATATTTCTCATAGATAAACTTGATCATAAACCCACAATTCATCGGATCTCGACAAACACACCGCAAAAAGAGTTACATCGAATAGATCTCCAAGAAGATCGAGGAGAACTTTGTATTGAGATTCAAAGAGAGAGAAGAAGCCATCTAGCTAATAACTATGGACCCGAAGGTCTGTGGTAAACTACTCACAACTCATCGAAGAGGCCTTAGTGATGATGTAGAAGCCCTCCGTGATTGATTCCCCCTCAAAGTGAGCACCTAAAAGGCTCCAAGATGGGATCTCACGGCATGTAAGGTTGCGTGGTGGAAATAAGTTTTCGGTGCTCTTGGATGTTTTCGGGCACGATATATGGGACATTTACATTCAGTTTCTAACTCAAACCCACTACTCAGATTTGCCCTTTTTTGAAGCATGCTCAAATTTCTTTCTCCGTTAAGTCACTACTCGTAAATGCCCTTCCGTACAATATTGTAGCACTTTTCGTCCAATACTGTAGCACTTTCCGTCTGGTACAATACACATGGGCCTTTGACGGTCAAAGGCCTTTGACTGGACGGAAGGGCATTTCTGAGTAGTGACTTAACGGCCGAGGGGCAAATTTGAGCATGCTTTGAAATTAGCGGCAAATCTGAGTAGGTGGTTCGAGTTAGGGGCAGAAATGCAAATTTCCCTAGATATATATAGGAGGAAGAAGTAGGTCGGTGGAGCCACGAGGGGCCCACGAGGGTGGGGGCGCCACCCCTCTAGGGCGCGCTTGCACCTCGTGGCCGCCTCGCTGCTTATTGACGCCCACCTAAGTCTCTCGATTATGCTTTGTTCAAAAAGATCACTCCCGGTTTCATTCCATTTGACTCCGCTTGATATTCCTTTTCTTCAAAACACTGAAATAGGCAAAAAAAAAGCAATTTGGGCTGGGCCTCCGGTTAGTAGGTTAGTCCCAAAATGATATAAAAGTGTATAGTAAAGCCCATAAACATCCAAAATGGGTAATATAATAGCATGGAACAATCAAAAAATGTAGATACGTTGGAGACATATCAAGCATCCCCAAGCTTAATTCCTGCTCATCCTCGAGTAGGTAAATGATAAAAATATAATTTTTGATGTGGAATGCTACCTAGCATATTTCTCAACGTAATTTTCTTTATCGTGGCATGAATGTTCAGATCCAAATGATTCAATATAAAAGTTCATATTGACATAAAAACAATAATACTTCAAGCATACTAACAAAGCAATCATGTCTTCTGAAAATAACATGGCTAAAGAAAGCTATCCCTACAAAATCATATAGTCTGGCTATGCTCTATCTTCATCACACAAAGTATTTAATCATGCACAACCCCGATGACAAGCCAAGCAATTGTTTCATACTTTAGTATTCTCAAAAAATTTCAACTTTCACGCAATACATGAGCGTGAGCCATGGACATAGCACTATATGTGGAATAGAATGGTGGTTGTGGACAAGACAAAAAGGAGAAGATAGTCTCACATCAACTAGGCGTATCAACGGGCTATGGAGATGCGCATTAGTAGATATCAATGTGAGTGAGTAGGGATTGCCATGCAATGGATGCACTAGAGCTATAAGTGTATGAAAGCTCAACAAAAGAAACTAGTGGGTGTGCATCCAACTCGCTTGCTCACGAGGACCTAGGGCATTTTGAGGAAGCCCATCATTGGAATATACAAGCCAAGTTCTATAATGTAAATTCAAACTAGTATATGAAAGTTACAACATAGGAGACTCTCTATCATGAAGATCATGGTGCTACTTTGAAGCACAAGTGTGGTAAAAGGATAGTAACATTGTCCCTTCTCTCATTTTTTTGGCCTTTCTCTTTTTTTTATGGCCTTTATCTTTTTTAAGGCCTTTCTTTTTCTATAAAGTCCGAAGTCTCATCCCGACTTGTGGGGGAATCATAGTCTCCATCATCCTTTCCTCACTTGGGACAATGCTCTAATAATGAAGATCATCACACTTTTATTTACTTACAACTCAAGAATTACAACTCAATACTTAGAACAACATATGACTCTATGTGGATGCCTCTGGCGGTGTACCGGGATATGCAATGAATCAAGAGTGACATGTATGAAAGAATTATCAAGCTGGCTTTGCCACAAATACGATGTCAACTACATGATCATGCAAAAGCAATATGACAATAATGGAGCATGTCATAATAAATGGAACGGTGGAAAGTTGCATGGCAATATATCTCGGAATGGCTATGGAAATGCCATAATAGGTAGGTATGGTGGCTGTTTTGAGGAAGGTATATGGTGGGTGTATGGTACGGGAGAAAGTTGCGCGGTACAAGAGAGGCTAGCAATGGTGGAAGGGTGAGAGTGTGTATAATCCATGGACTCAACATTAGTCATAAAGAACTCATATACTTATTGCAAAAATCTACAAGTTATCGAAACAAAGTACTACACACATGCTCCTAGGGGGATAGATTGGTAGAAAAAGACAATCTCTCGTCCCCAACCGCCACTCATAAGGAAGACAATCAATAAATAAATTATGCTCCAACTTTATCACATAGCGTTCACCATACGCATGCTACGTGAATCACAAACTTCAACACAAGTATTCCTAAAATTCACAACTACTCAACTAGCATGACTCTCATATCACTATCCGCACATCTCAAAACAATTATCACATCAAATTGATCATAACATCCAATTCACTTTCTATGATAGTTTTATTATACCCAACTTGGATGCCCATCATATTAGGACCAATTTTATAACCATAGAAAATACCATGCTGTTCTAAAAGACTCTCAAAATAATATAAGTGAAGCATGAGAGATCAATAACTTCTACAAAATAAAACCATCGCCAGTGTTTCTAAAAAGATATAAGTGAAGCAAGAGAGCAAAATTGTCTAGCTCAAAAGATATAAGTGAAGCACATAGAGTATTCTAATAAATTCCAAATCATGTTTTGTCTCTCCCGAAAGGTGTGTACAGCAAGGATTATTGTGGTAAACTAAAAGGCAAAGACTCATATCATACAAGACGCTCCAAGCAAAACACATATCATGTGGTGAATAAAAATATAGCTCCAAGTAAAGTTACCGATAGACGAAGACGAAAGAGGGGATGCCTTTCGGGGTATCCCCAAGCTTAGGCTTTTGGTTGTCCTTGAATATATTGGGGTGCCATGGGCATCCCCAAGCTTAGGCTCTTGCCACTCCTTATTCCATAGTCCATCAAATCTTTACCCAAAACTTGAAAACTTCACAACACAAAACTCAACAGGAAATCTCATGAGCTCCGTTAGTGCAGGAAAGAAAAACCACCACTTAAGGTACTGTAATGAACTCATTCTTTATTTATATTGGTGTTAAACCTAATGTATTCCAACTTCTATGGTTCATACCCCGATACTAGCCATAGATGCATCAAAATAAGCAAACAACACACGGAAAACAGAATATGTCAAAAACAGAATAGTCTGTAGTAATTTGTAACTTTCGAATATTTCTGAACTCAAAAATACTACTAAAATAGGAAGTCCTGGTAAATTTATCTTTTGATCTACTGCAAAAGAATCAACTAAAAAGCACGTTTCTGTGATTTATAAAAATTATTCGCATGCGGCAAAAGTTTCTGTTCTCAGCAGAATCAAATTAACTATCACCGTAGTTATCCTATAGGTTCTACTTGGCAAAACACTAATTAAAACATAAAACACATCTAAATAGAAGCTAGATGAATTATTTATTACTAAACAGAAGCAAAAAGCAAGAAACAATAATAAAATTGGGTTGCCTCCCAACAAGCGCTATCGTTTAACGCCCCTAGCTAGGCATAAAAGCGAGAATAGATCTAAGTATTGCCATCTTTTGTATTCAATTCGTAAGTGGCTCTCATAATAGATTCATAAGGTAATTTGATTTTATTTCTAGGAAAGTGTTCCATGCCCTTCCTTAATGGAAATTGGAATATAATATTTCCTTCCTTCATATCAATAATTGCACCAATCGTTCTAAGGAAAGGTCTACCAAGAATAATAGGACATGAAAGATTGCAATCTATATCAAGAACGATAAAATCTACGGGCACATAATTCCTATTTTCAACAATAAGAACATCATTAATCCTTCCCATAGGTTTCTTAATAGTGGAATTCGCAAGGTGCAAGTTTAAAGAGCAATCATCAAATTCACGGAAACCTAACACATCACATAATTTTTTTGGAATCGTGGAAACACTAGCACCCAAATCACACAAAGCATCTCTACTCCTAATGTCTCAGTTGGTAGGTCGCGTTCCGGGTTTTATTTTCGTCCCACCTCACCCGGTCTTTTTTGGTACTTCTTTGGTACTTCCTCCCACCTCCCACCCGTTTTATTTCGCTGGTTTTTTTGTCCTCCCCACCCCACCGGTTTAGTTTCGCACACCCCTCTCACACAACGAAAAAAATCTTAACGGATCATAACTTTCATGCTGGTGCAAGTTATTTTAGTAATGTCTTTATGTGAAAGAATCAATCACGATCAATCTCTAAATATCAAATCTAAATTAATTAATCTTACCTTAAATTGCTCAATCACATTAATTAGGAAACAAAATAACCGATTTTAAGAAAATATCTACTTTAATGGAGGGTATTACATACCAAACATAGGTACGCTATTAGCTCGCTTCCTTCCCTTCTTCCATTCGCCCTCAGTCCCATGCTCGTGGCGCTGAAGTGGCATCGACAGCGATGGCGGCTAGGACAGCACGTGGCAGCCCTCGAAGCACCTAACACGGCTGCACCTCGGTCCGCTGCCTCCCAAGATATGGGTGAGTTCTCGTGATGCCCACCCTAAACCCTCACGCCCTACAAATTCCTCAACCTCTACCATCTCGATTTTGTCCATGCTCTAATCCAAATGACGATGCAGCTCCGCCGATTGACAATGGAGGTTTGCCATCCTTCCTCTCAGCACCCACTCCTCGGAGGAACGACACGCCATGCCGATCGAACCCGGCCGAGATCACTCACCAAGATTGCTATTCGGAAGTTTTTGTCAAAAGTGAAGAGGGACGGATCCGCACTTCGTTAATATCTCTACTCCTAATGTCTCAGCTTGGTAGGTCGCGTTCGGTTTTATTTTCGCCCCACCTCACCCGGTCTTTTTGGTACTTCTTTGGTACTTGCTCCCACCTCCCGCCAGCCGAGACGGTTTATTTTCGATTCTCCCACCTCCCTGTAGTTTCCTCCACGCAAAAAAAATCGAACCAACCAATCTCTACTCCTAATGGAGCAGTTGGTAGTCTTCGCCGGTCAATTTTCGTCCCACCACTTTCATCCGGTTTTTTTTCGTAGGTTAACCGTCGTAGATTTTTTTCATCGCCTCCCCAACTTCATCGGTTTATTTTTCACTTCACCCTCTCACACAACGAAAAAAATGAATGGATCAGAACTTTCCATACTGACGGAAATTATTTAGTAATGTCTTTATGTAAAAGAATCAATCACAATCAATCTCTAAAGATCAAATCTAAATTAATTAATCTTCATAACGCTTTGTTTCTTTCAATCACGCCCATAACTTTCCTTCCTTGTTTGGGCAGTAAACTGTTTGGTAGCGTAGATTAGAAAGCTTCCTATGAGTGTAGTAATACGAAGTATTCTTTTTCTTGATGATTCGCTTCATGCATGATGATAGTAAATTATGCCAACATTCACCACTATTTATCAACATCATCAATCGATCCATTTCTACCAGTTTTAAGGGAATCTGCTCGCTATGTCTTTTTAAGGATCCGCTAGTCGTCGTCGCATGTTATTTTCACAAACAATCTGTACTCCTAATGGAGCAGTTGGTAGCCTCGTACGATGTATTTTTGTCCTCCTCCCACCTTCCCTGGTTTTTTTTCATCCTCCCTCCCACCTCCCAATTTCGTTGGGTTTTTTCGTTGGTTTTTACTCGCCCCCTCCCACCTCCCAATTTCGTTCGGTTTTTATTCGTCCCACTTCCCACCACCCCCTCGTACTGGTTCTTTTTCTCTCCACTCTTTCCTTGCAAACCAATAATTTCCTAACATACAAAAGATCACGAATCTATCTTTCCTTACCCAACCAATCGCCCCTACATCAGTATTTCTTTATTAAGAAAACCAACACGAAATCTTAATGCATTGCAAACAAATCCTGCTATGGACCTAATTAATTTATTATGGAATCTATACGGGTCGCATTGGTTCTTTTTCTCTCCACTCTTTCCTTGCAAACCACTAATTTCCTAACATACAAAAGATCACGAATCTATCTTTCCTTACCCAAATCAATCGATCCCTACATCAGCAGCATTTCTTTATTTAGAAAACTAACACGTAAATCTTAACACATTATAAAGAAATCCTGCTATGGACCTAATTAATTTATTATAGAATCTGACGTGGTCGCATCTCTCCCTCGTGAAAAATCGCATCCATCTCCCGTTAAAAGGAAAAGAGAACATGAACGATCAATCCCACACCCTGCATCTCAAGAGCAAAAATTGCCCCGCCTCTGCCATCATCGCCAGCCAGGTGCCCGGCTCGACCCATGCCTCGCCGCATGGCTGGACGCCGCCGCCTCCACCACCACGCATAAGAAAACGGTGGGCGAACCATCCATTCAAATCGCACACCCCCACCCTCCTCCGCAATCCCTAGCCCCAGATCGCCTCTATCTCTTTCTCGCCTCTTTCCTCGATGTAGATGGTGCCGAAGCGGTGGCCTCGAGCACCGACAAAGCCGCCTCTCTATCTTCGCTAAGGCCGAGATGGGCCGAGGCTATCGCCGGTTCGCCGCCCACGATTGGGCAGCCCGTTGTCGCGCACCACCGCTCCACCTAACGTGCCCGACCCTCTCCGCTTTCAACCTTCCGTGACCACATCCTCCGCTACCCATCCATCATCCACAAGGCCACTCCCGCACCCACCCTCCTAAATTCTCCATACCGTGGACAATCACCAAAGATCCAAGTTGGTCTGATATCAATTTTCTTACATGCTTTCTTTATCAGTTGGTGATGGGAATGGGTTCCAATTTCTCTCTCGGCTGTGGATTCGCAGCAAGAAGCGCTTCTACATGCATCCTCCTATCGGTCCCTAAAGTACCAAGGTAAATGGTTGATGTTATGCTTGTCTAGGATGATATATGTTGGCTCTGTTCCGGTTCATCCGAGCAGTTTGGTGACTAATTTATCGATAATTTAATTATATTAATTAAATGAGTCGGTGTATCGTCGCGCATTTATCTTGCCAAGAATGTTCTATGATGCTCGATGCATTTTGAGAATTGGTTATCTTGTCTTCGCAGTAACATTTGTTTATTAATGCATGAGAAGAATCCTTGTTACTACCTTGAACCTGTTTTATAATCCATATTGTTATGTACTAGCTGCAAAGCGTGTGAAATAGATGGATTATGGTCCCGCACTCCAATAAGATGGATATGTGTGTGTTAGAGAGAGAGAGAGAGAGGAGGAGAGGAGAGAGAGGAGGAGGAGGGAGGAGAGAGTGTGTGAGAATTTGATGGTAAAAGGTTGTCAATGTCACTTGATATGTATGAGAATATTAAATGTAATATTAACATAATTGATATTGAACTCTTAAAGTTAATGTGGCCCCGTTGCAACGCACGGGTGTTCTTCTAGTAGCATATAGGATCTTTAATTTTAATTTTAATAGTGGGTTGCCACTCATCATAAAGTTTTCTAGGGATAGAAGCTTCCAATTCAAGTTTTTCCTCATAAGATTGTATCAAAGCATCAACGATACGTTTGGTAAAAGCTTTATTTTGACTATAAGCATGAGGAGAATTCAACACGGATTGCAACAAGGAAATACAATCTATTAAAGAACAATTATCATAATTAAATTCCTTGAAATCCAAAATAGTGGGTTAATTGCTATGTAAAGTTTTGGCCTCTGCAATCCCACTTTTACCAAATTTAGCATCAAGATCTAAAAACTATGAATCATTGGGACGCCTTTTAACTAAAGTTGACTCATCTCCAGTCCCATCATTATCAAGATTCATATTGCAAAACAAAGATTTAATAGGGGACACATCAGTTACTTTTAGATCTTCATCATTATTTTCATGGAAACTAGAAGAACGCGCTTTTACAAAGCAATCTTTCTTAGCACGCATCCTAGCGGTTCTTTCTTTGCACCCATCAATGGAAATTCTCGTGTCTTTGAGAGACTCATTGATATCATGCTTAGGTGGAATAGATCTAAGTTTCAAAGAATCAAAATCAAGAGAAATTCTATCCATGTTCCTAGCCAATTCATCAACTTTAAGCAATTTTTCTTCAAGCAAAGCATTGAAATTCTTTTGAGAGATCATAAATTCTTTAACACTATTCTCAAAATCAGAGGGCATATTATTAAAATTTCCATAAGAGTTGTTGTAGGAATTACCATAATTATTAGAGGAATTACTAGGGAACGACCTAGGGTTGAAGTTTCCTCTATACGCGTTGTTACCAAAATTATTCCTACCAATAAAATTCACATCCATAGATTCATTATTATTGTCAATCAAAGTAGACAAAGGCATATCATTGGGATCAATAGGAGCATTCTTATTAGCAAACAATTTCATAAGTTCATCCATCTTTCCACTCAAAACATTAATCTCTTCTATCGCATGAACCTTTTTACTAGTAGATCTTTCGGTGTGCCATTGAGAATAATTACATAATATCATCTAGAGTTTAGTAGCTTCTCCTAAAGTGATTTCCATAAAAGTGCCTCCCGCGGCTGAATCTAAAAGATTTCTAGAAGCAAAATTCAATCCAGCATAAAAAATTTGTATGATCATCCATAAATTTAATCCATGTGTAGGGCAATTGCGAATCATTAGTTTCATCCTCTCCCAAGATTGTGCAACATGTTCATGATCAAGTTGCTTAAAATTCATAATATCGTTCCTAAGGGAGATGATCTTAGCGGGAGGAAAATACTTAGAGATAAAAGCATCTTCGCACTTATTCCATGAATCAATACTATTTTTAGGCAAAGACGAAAACCCAGTTTTAGCACGATCTCAAAGCAAAAGCGGAAATAACTTCAATTTAACAATATCATTATCTGTGTCTTTCTTCTTTTGCATATCACACAAATCAACAAAGTTGTTTAGATGAGTAGCGATATCTTCACTAGGAAGGCCGGAGAATTGATCTTTCATAACAAGATTCAACAAAGCAGCATTGATTTCACAAGATTCAGCATCATTAAGAGGAGCAATCAGAGTGCTAAGGAAACCATTATTGTTGGTATTGGAAGTTGGGGAACGTAGTAATTTCGAAAAAAAATCCTACGCACACGCAAGATCATGGTGATGGCATAGAAACGAGAGGGGAGTGTATTGCCTACGTACCCTCGTAGACCGTAAGCGGAAGCATTATGACAACGCGGTTGATGTAGTCGTACGTCTTCACGATCCGACCGATCCAAGTACCGAACGTACGGCACCTCCGAGTTCAGCACACGTTCAGCTCGATGACGATCCCTGACCGATCCAAAGAAAGTGTCGGGATGAGTTCCACAAGATGACGGTGTGGTGATGATGATGATGCTCTACCGGCGCAGGGCTCCGCCTAAACTCCGCGACGATATGACTGAGGTGGAATATGGTGGAGGGGGGCACCGCACATGCCTAAGGAACGATCCATAGATCAACTTGTGTGTCATGGGGTGCCCCACTGCCCCCGTATATAAAGGAGCAAGGGGGGAGGAGGCTGGCCCTAGGAGGGGGCACGCCAAGTGTGGAGTCCTACTAGGACTCCCTAGTCCTAGTAGGATTCCACCACCCTTGTTGGAGTAGGAGAAGGGGAAAGAGGGGGAGAGGAAGAAGGAAAGGGGGCTGCACCCTTGTCCAATTCGACCAGAGGGGGGCGCAGCTCCTTCCTTTGGCCTCTCCTCTATTTCGTCCGCCCAATAAGGCCCATATACTCCCGTGAATTCGTGAACTCTCCCAGATTCAAAATACCAATCACTCGAACCTTTCCGAACTCCGAATACAGTCATCCAATATATCGATCTTTACATCCCGACCATTTTGAGACTCCTCGTCATGTCCCCGATCTCATCCGGACTAACTCCTTCGTACATCAAAACTCATAAACTCATAATATAACTGCCATCGAAACCTTGTTGCATGGACTTCTACGGGTTCGAGAACTATGTAGACATGACCTAGAACTATTCTTGGTCAATAACAAATAGCGAACTCGATGCCCATATTGGCTCCTACATATTCTACGAAGATCTTTATCGCTCAAACCGCATAACAACATACTTTGTTGCCTTTGTCATCGGTATGTTACTTGCCCGAGATTCGATCGCTTGGTATCCAATACCTAGTTCAATCTCATTACCGCAAGTCTCTTTACTCGCTACGTAATGCATCATTCCGTAACTAACTCATTAGCTACATTGCTTGCAAGGCTTATAGTGATGTGCATTACCGAGAGGGCCCAGAGATACCTCTCCGACAATCGGAGTGACAAAACCTAATCTCAAATACGCCAACCCAACATGTACCTTTGGAGACACCTGTAGTACTCCTTTATAATCACCCAGCCACGCTAGACATTTGGTAGCACCCAAAGTGTTCCTCCGCAAACGGAGTTGCATAATCTCATAGTTACAGAACATGTATAAGTGATGAAGAAATCAATAGCAACATAGTAAATGATCGCTAGGCTAACGAATGGGTTTATGTCAATCACATCATTCTCGTAATGATGTGATCCCATTAATCAAATGACAACTCATGTCTATGGCTAGGAAACTTAACCATCTTTGATTCACGAGCTAGTCAAGTAGAGGCATACTAGTGACACTATGTTTGTCTATGTATTCGCACATGTATTATGTTTCCGGTTAATACAATTCTAGCATGAATAATAAACATTTATCATGAAATAAGGAAATAAATAATAACTTTATTATTGCCTCTAGGGCATATTTCTTTCAGTCTCCCACTTGCACTAGAGTCAATAATCTAGTTCACATCGCCATGTGATTTAATACCAATATTCATATCTGTATATGATTAACACCCATAGTTCACATCTTCATGTGAGCAACACCCAAAGGGTTTACTAGAGTCAATAATCTAGTTCACATTGCTATGTGATTAACACCCAAAGAATACAAAGGTATGATCATGTTTTGCTCGTGAGAGAAGCTTAGTCAATGGTTCTGTCACATTCAGAGCCGCATGTATTTTGCAAATATTCTATGTCTACAATGCTCTGCACGGAGCTACTCTAGCTAATTGCTCCCTGTCGGTGTCAAAACGGGCGGATCTCGGGTAGTCTTCAATCTTGTATCTTCATAGTCTTGGAGTCCGGCTGATGATGATAGTCCGCTATCCGAAACCCCTAGTCCAGACTCCTCAAGAGCTCCTCTAACCAGGCTTCAATGATGACGAGTCCGGCGCGCGATATTGTCTTCGCATTGCAAGGCGGGTCCTCCTCCTAATAATTCATAGAAGATTGTGAACACCGATAGTGTTCGCTCGCAAAATAAATTCCACATTCCATCAGAGAGAATAATATGTACACAAGTTCAATTCCATCGACGATTTTGTATGCGTGACGCCACAAGACTACCAAGCCTTTACTTGAATCGCTTTTATTATGCCACCTCAGCGCTTAGCTAAGCAGCTTCTTGGCAAGTCTTGTCAAGCAGTAGATCGTGTTCCCTTATTCCGTGATTCCCATCAATACGGATGTGGGTAACCCAACCACGCCAATCGATTGGGCGCTTGGGAGATAAGCGAGTTTTATCAGCTAGTAGGGACACATAGTTTCATCCGCCCATATATAAGGGATAAGGATCCACCTCCTTTACCCACGCCTTCTTCCTCCTTTGCTTATCCATCTCCGCAAGACTCGAGCTCCAAATACCAAGTCTGCACATCTCACCTCAACCTTCTCCAGCCATGTACGGAGCGGAGGCAAGTGGATGGCCTCCTATTACGGAGGGGCACATCGAGAAGTCGGCAAAGGCCGAATACCTGTCCAAATGACATCACAGACCGGCCGCCCGACGAGGGGCAGCTCATCCCCACCCCCAGCCCCATGAGAGGGTCGATTCTCCCCACTTCCTCCGCTGGACTGGGCTTCCCACTCCACCCCTTCGTCCGGGGCTCATGTACTACTACGGCCTCGACTTCCACGATCCGGCTCCAAACTTCATCCTCAACATCTCGGCTTATCGTCAGGTGTGAGGCCTTCCTCCCATCCAGCCCCACTTTGGCTTGTGGCTAAAGACCTTCAATGTCAAGTCAAGGTTGTGAAGGGCAGCTGCGGAGTGTGGAGGCGCCATGGTGGGCAAATGCCCAACGCCACTTGGCTCGAGGGTGCCTTCATGGAATCTGTCAAAGGGTGGCAATCGGGTGGTTCTACATCACCGAGCCGCTGGACCCTAAATGGGCAGCGCCCCGAGTTCAGATCTAGCATCCCCATGCAGCTCACCTCCGGAAAGAGAAGGACTTGCTTTGGGGTAGTTCGAGGAACTCGACCGACTCCACCCCGCTCTGCACTCGTGAACAAGAAGCTTAAGCTTGTCAATGTGATCCAGTCATGCTCGTCCGCCGATTCTCCCCGCCAAAGAACGGACTTCAATTTGTGGAGTTTGATCTGCCCAAGACCGACCTTGAGCAGTGCTCTTCGACACTACGCACGGCTGCTTGGAGGGTGCCGTTCAAGGGCGCCGGCTCCCGTGATCCGCCATCAAGATCGCGGATTCAGCACGCAGCGCCCGGGCGGGCAGGTAAGCTATGTTATCCTTTATGGGACATTTGCTTTTCATAGTTTGACTCTATGCGGATCTAAACTCCCAATGCCTTTAACAGACCGCGTAAGACGCCCGGATAGGTTAACCGTCCGCCTCTTCCGTAAGACTCCAGCGGACGCCTGCTCGACAGTGGCTGCTGGTCCCGCTTTACGAGTGCCGCAGAAGAAGGCCAAGAAGAAGGCCACGGAACCCAAGGAGTTCCCAGCGCCGGTGGTATCGACTCATCGTCCGATGACTCGAGGCGGACTCTCCCCGAGGACGAGGATGAGAAGAAGAGGCCTCCCCAAAGAGGGGAGAGAAGAAGAGGAAGGCCTCCCCAACAAGGGAGGCCGAAGGGTCCAATAAGGGAAGGACCCTTCCTCCGGACTGCTCCGCCAACGCCGATGATGGCGACAAGGAGTGGCCCTCAAGGGCCAAGCCCCTGGCAAGATCGTAAGTATCCGGATTCCTGGATGATTTATTTTTCTTTTTGCCACGCGGTGTCTTTCTAATGCCGCATACAACCTGTAGTCCGGCCAAGGACGATCTTCCCGCTTCGTCGAGCGGGTCCTTGGGTACATCGGATATGGATTCCTTCCCACCGCCGCAGTGGTTCTCGAGTCCGGCAGCGCCCTTCGTAAGAAGGAAAGATCAGGACACCGCGGCCTCCGGCCCAACCGAGGCGCCAGATAACTTGTTGGGGCGCCAACGGCGCTTCCATCAAAGAAGAACACCGCACTATCATGAGTGCGGTGATTCGTAAGGTTCAGCCGCCAAGAGCGGGCCGACTGAAGCTCGCAGCAGCCTTCTAACAGCTTTGAGGTAAGAAATTTAAGATATGTAATATAATACCACATAGACAAGAGTCCCTCGATGCTCGGTTCGTGTTCGGAAAGAAAAGCCGGACTGAGGATCTAAAAAGATATACGCAGGAGGTCTAAAAATATGTCAATATGGGATTGCAGGCTGCGCCGACCTCCGCCAGACCGACCGTGGAGGTCGATGCTTTGAAGCAGAACTCGAGCGTCCAAGAGCGAGCTCGGCCGCAAGCAAGAAGCAGCTCGAGGACAAGGAAGGTGAGTAACACCGTACTAAATTTGTACCTTATAGAAAAGGATTTTGGTTGCAAGAGAAATAACAAGGATAACGTGGGTACTCCAGGGGCCATGAACGAGCTGGCGACCCTGAAGGAGGCGGTGTCCGCGGCCGAACGCAATGCGGCCATGGAGCAAGCCGAGCGAGAGAAGCAAGAGGCGCGGGTGGCGGAGGTGCAGCAAGAGCTCCTGGCTCTCGTGGAGAAGCATGAGAGTATGGAGCGCGACTCAAAGACTCGAGAGTCTGAGCTTGCCTCGGCTCTTGAGAGTGCCAAGGCCGCTAAGGCCGAAGCCCTCAAGGCCCTCCAGGAAATCGAGGCGTTGAAGAAGATAGCGGCGGGTAAGGCATTTTTCATGCAAAGCAAGCATGTGAATGTGAATTACCTATTACTTACCCGAATTCGGAGCTCTCTAGAAGTGTTCGCAGATCTACCCCGCAGCGTATCCGATGCTGCCGATTTCTACCGGGCCAGGGAGGGGAGCTCGACGGAGAAGGTCTTCGTCTCAAGATGTCGAGACCGCCATCCGGTGTTTTTTAGCGACCAAATGAAGCAGCTGGTCGAGCTCCACAAGGTAGCCGAACAGCATGAAGGGCCTCATAGTTCGGCCAGGCCCAAGGAGGCCATACTTGGGAGCTACTTCGGCCTGATGCGGCGGCTGGTGGACGCGTGTCCCTGGGTGGAAGTCGTCAAGCACTCTGCCTGCATTGAAGGTGCCCGTCGAGCCCGTGCAAAAGTGCACTAGGGCAGGATGGACGCTGAGAAGCTTCTGACGGACGCGCCGCCGGCGGGCAAGGAGTATCGTATGCCCTAAATGTATTATAAGAGTGTCCTGGGGGGTGCCCGCCTGATTGCGGGTGAGTGCTCCAAAGATGTAATATTTGAGTAGACTCGCAGTTTTGTTATCCTGTGTGCTGAAGACTTTGTTCATATGCGCTAAGCAACGCTTGTTAATTTAAAATATTACCTTCTGTGCGGCCGTTTATCAAATCTGAGAGATGGCAAGTCGTTGGCTTCAGCCCCCATGCCACAAGTGCTAGGGTGTTCGGGATAAACTTGAGCGCTCTTGATCCCATTTTTGGGTCCATCTAGGGAGACGTTCAACACAACGAACGAGGCAACCGGACTTATAATGCTTGAACACTCTCACTTAGCCATAGAATTCTATAATTTTAAATTTTGGCGAAGCCCCTAGTGTTCGGAAGACCGAGCTCGGGGCGCTTATCCACGCCTCGGCCGGACGGCCGGTTCTCGCCTAAGCGGCATAAGTCTTTAGGGACTCGAAAAGACCTCTCTAACAGCGACCAGCTCTTGCCTTATCATGACGGTCAGCTTTTAGCTTTTCCATCGAGGCGCCGCCAGCTCAACCGGGCGCAATCGCAGTGAGTTCTCCCAAGGCTACCTTAGCCGATATAACGGAACGTAAGGTACCAAAACATGGGAGCCGGGCAAACCCAACTATTGACCCAAGACATGATTCGGAGCCGATTCATATAATGCTATAAGTTTGGGGTGCCGCACTTGTGAAAGTGTTCGGACTTATCACACCATAATGTGGGGAACTTAAGCCCCTGGTGTGTTTAGCCTTACCAGAGTGTACGGATGCAGCATGTCATAAATGAACACATATATATAAGAGAAGAAATGCAATTATAAGCAAAAAGCGATGCATTGTTTATTCAAGGAATACTGCCATGAATGCAGAATGATACAAATAGTGCGGTAAGCAAGAGGTAGGACTATTAAACATGTCCCCCTCTAGGGGTAGGCTGCGGAATGGTGTATGAAAACGGATTTAATGCTCGTAATGCGCACTCACCTGGGTACTGCCGCAGCCTTTCTCCTTCCCCGGCTGTTGATCATGAGTTCGGCAGTTCACACGGACAGGCCTCCGTGAACGGAGTCCCGTGGGTAAGAAAAATAAGAAAGAAAAAGAGTGACACACTTGGGAGCCCCCGTGCGCGTTAAGCCGCACTGGCTTGTGGTGGTCGTGCTCTCTCCCCTATGCCCATGGTATCTCTAGAGCATAGTGATGTACGCAGCGACCCGCTTTGCAATTTTGTAAGGGCTGGGGTTAGCCGATTGCTACACGTGTTCTAACGCGCTGTGGTCTTGTTGTAGGTTACCCGGCGCTGTTGACCGTGTCCGGCCGCTAACGGCCGGACTCAAAAATTTCCTTAAGAGACCGCTCAGATTTCGCCGCAAGAGGCGCTGTGTGTTCTCCGCTCGAGGGAGCGCTTAGTGTTTCCGCTGACCGTGATGACTACCGAGGGCCTGCATCTTGAGCTTGAGGTATGCGTACGCGGCACCGCTGCTGAACTTTTGCGAACGCGTCCGCTCGAAAGGGCGTGATAGCCGCAGAACGGACTATGTCAAGATTAACTCTCGCTGAAGTTATCCAAGGATCCAAGACCACTTCCAGCAGACCGAGCCTGCATAATTGGCCTCTACACTGGTATGACGCCTTTGAAGGTCGCCTTTGTGGGTTTAACTTGAGGGTCTATGCCCATCTTGCGATCAGATCCCGATAAAGCAGGTTCAGTTGCCGCCGCCCCCATCGACTCGTGAGGTGAAATCCATCTACGATTGAGTCTAAAACTATCGCGCGAATCCGCCATGGCGGATACCGTGGGTGGTCCTTCGATCAAAGGTGATTGGGCAGGAGGACCATGGGTTAAACTTCGTGGCAACCGCTCCATCGCATATACGCCCCTCGAGTGCACGCCTCGCCTCTTGGGTATGTGGGTTGCGATATCATGTTTACCGTCCGCACTTGTGAGGGGAAACCTTTTGTCCTCTATTGTTCGTGGCCGGTCTCTTCCTCGCCATCGCTATGCAGCCCCTTGTCATTGTTTTTGGCAATTAACTTGCTCGCTCGCTTGAATACCCAACAATCCTCGCAGGTGTGATTGGTTGGCTTTTCCAGGAGCCGTATCCGCACGATCGGTCGAGTATTCGGTCCAAATTGGACGGACCGGAGTAGTTCTTTTGAATGGCTTTTTCCGCCGACCGGTTTAGAGCCTCTCAATCCGCGCTGATCGCCAGATCCTCGCAGTTATTGCCATTAACGCGCGCTTGTTTTTGTTACGACGCGACCGCCGCAAGGGTCCTTGGAACCGGACCGCCAGATTTTTGCCGAGGTTGTTATCGCTGGCTAGCTACTGTCCTCTCCCGCAGAAGCGGTCATGAGTGATGTGAGGGCTGCCATGGATTTCGCTTTTCCTGCCCTAGGTGCCGGGCCAGCCACTCGTCATGATGTTATGTTTGAAGGCTGCGAGAGCCTCTCGATCCCGGACAATGACGATTTGATTTTTTCTTTGTTAAGAACCGTGTCCGTAACTGTCCGCCGATTCGTCTGGCTGCTAAATTATGTGGCTTAGGTCATCGGCGCCCGGTGGTCGCACATATGTGCCCCGAAGTTGTCAAGGAATGCGGCTTCCGTGTCCTCCCAACACCTAATCGACTCACCGGCAGGCTGTTAAGCCAATGCCGAGCTGGTCCTTGCTTGAGGGAGATATTTGATGGCGTGAAGATCGCCACCAAGGGCCATGTGGATATGAAGGAGATAGTCTTCGATCCAAACCGCTGGGTCTGCTAGCCATCGAGAGATTCAATGTTCACGGGTTTAAACCTTCGGTGATTTGATGATCCATTACTTCATCCGTGAAGCATAGTGTGTGTGCGCGCCTATATTGGGCTATATCACGACGTAGCTCTGCGAGCTTTGTTCATCGTGGTTCGCCCGCCGAGTTGTTAGATCCGCGCGACGGTAATCGTCACAAGATCGTGGGATGCCCACGGGTCCGTAGATCGATCTTGATTGTCTTTCCTTATCCTCCAATATGTCTTGTAAGTCCGGCGATTCCCGGGCTTCAGACTTTTCGAGCGGTGCCGGGTACGGTTCGTGGAGGGCCTAGAGGCCTCTCGTCATGCCACGAGGTCGCCGGTCACCAGACAGCGCCGGTGATGCAGGTTTATATGCCTCCTCCTCTAATCGGGGAGCAACTTGCGCTTGGGGTAGCTTTTGAGGGCGCTCGAGTTCATGCTATTCAGCCATGAGGACTTCACCCATCCGTCCGCCAGCCAGATCCTCGATTAGCTCTAAGCTATTGCTGCTTTTTTCTTTAGGCTGTTTGCCGTGGCCATAAGCCTGCCTTTTAAAACTCTTTGTTCGACGGATCCTCAAGAACGATTTAATTCATTGTCGTTGAGGATTGCCTCGCTCCTGAGGGAGGTATGTAATTATCATCCTCTACCTCTTCGCCCCGCCGCCTCGGATGAGGGCTGGCTTCTCCGCCCTCCCCGTGGTGAATCTTGCCGAGGGGGTTGTCTTCGCACTCTGGGTGTTATTATCTCCGTGCCGAATTCCATTCTTGCTGTATGGCGGGATTTAGAGCGGCGCCACAGACGCCGGTGCTTGGGCTGTTTCTTGGAGGAGTCTTCTCCGCTTCATCCTCGCCATTCCTGCTAGGTGTCAAACCGCGGATCTCGGTAGGGGGTCCCTAACTCTGCATCTAGGCGGATGGTAACAGGAGATAAGGGACACGATGTTTTTACCTGTGTTCGGGTCCTCTTGATGGAGGTAAAACCCTACCCCGCTTGATTGATATTGATGATATGGGTAAGTACAAGAGTGGATCTACCACGAGATCAAGGAGGCTAAACCCTAGAAGCTAGCCTATGGTATGATTGTTGTAATGGTTGTTCGTCCCACGGACTAAAACCCTCCGGTTTATATAGACATCGGAGAGGGCTAGGGTTACACAGTAGTCGGTTAAATGGTAGAAGATCTACATATCTCAGATTGCAAGCTTGCCTTCCATGCCAAGGAAAGTCCCATCCGGACACGGACTAAGTCTTCGATCTTGTATCTTCATAGTCTTGGAGTCCGCCGATAATGATAGTCCGCTTATCCGACACCCCTAGTCCAGACTCCTCAAGAGTCTCTCTAACCAGGCTTCAATGACGACGAGTCCGCACGCACATTGTCTTCGCATTGCAAGGCGGGTTCCTCTTCCAAATAATCCATAAAAGATTGTGAACACCAGATAGTGTCCGCTCTACAAAATAAATTCCACATACCACCGTGAGAGAGAATAATATGTACACAAGTTCAATCACTGCCGACGATTTTGTGGCGGACGCCACACCACTACCAAGCCTTTACTTGAATCGCTTTTATTATACCACCTCGCGCTTAGCTTAGCGGCTTTCTTGGGCACGCCTTGTCGGGCAGAGATCGTGTTCCCTTTATTCCGGATTCCCATCAATACGGACGTAGTAACCCAACCGCGCCATTGATTGTGGCGCTTGGGAGATAAGCTTAGTTTTACCAGCCGGTGGGGACGATAGTCTTCGCCCGCCCATATATAAGGGATAAGGATCCACCTTTTTACCTATGCCTTCTTCCTCCTTTGCTTATCCATTTCACAAGACTCGAGCTCCAAAGACCCAAGTCCGCACATCTCGCCTCAACCTTATCCAGCCATGTCCAGAGAGGAGGCAATCGGATGGCCTCCTCCATTACGGAGGGGCACATTGAGAAGCTGCGCGCCGATACCTGCCCAAATGACATCACGCACCGCTGCCTGACGAGGGGCAGCTCATCCCCACCCCCAGTGCCCGGCGAGAGGGTCGATTTTTCCCCACTTCCTCCGCTGGACTGGGCTTCCCACTTCACCTCCTTCGTCCGGGGCTCATGTACTACTACGGCCTCGGACTTCCACGATCCGGGCGCCAAACTTCATCCTCAACATCTCGCATTTATCGTCGTAGTGCGAGGCCTTCCTTCGATCCAGCCCCACTTCGCTTGTGGCTAAAGACCTTCAATGTCAAGACGAAGGTGGTGAAGGGCGCCCAACCGAGTGCAGAGGCGCCATGGTGGGCAAATGCCCAACGCCACTTGGCTTGAGGGTGCCTTCGTGGAATCCATCAAAGGGTGGCAATCGGGTGGTTCTACATCACCGAGCCACAGGACTTAAATGGGCAGCGCCCCGAAGTTCAGATTCTGTATCCCCGCAACAGCTCACCTCCGGAAAGAGAGGGGCTTGCATGGGGTAGTTCGAGGAGCCGACCGACTCCACCCCATCTCCGCACTCGTGAACAAGAAGCTTAAGCTTGTCAACGTGATCCGTGTCATGCTCGTCCGCCGGATTCTCCCCGCCAAAGAACGGGCCTTCAATTTGTGGGAGTTTGATCCGCACAAGACCGACCTTGAGCGGGCTCTTCGACACGACGCATAAAGCTGCCTCGAGGGTGCTGTTTAAGGGCGGAGAAGTTTCGCATCCGCAACCAAAGATCGCGGATTCAGCACACAACCGCCCGCCGTGAGGTAAGCTTATGTTATCCTTTATGGGACACTCATTTCTTTCATAGTTTGACTCTATCTGGGATCTAAACTCCCAATGCCTTTAACAGATCGGCAGAAGACGCCCGACAGTTAATCGTCCGCCCTTCCGTAAGACTCCAGCGACACCCGCTTGACGGGCATCGGGTCCCGCACTTTACGTGGTGCCGAGAAGAAGGCCACGGAACCCAAGGAGTTCCCGCGCCAGTGGTATCGCACTCATCGTCCGATGACTCGACGCGACTCCTCGCCTCAAGACGAGGAGGAGGAAGAGGCCTCTCCCAAGAGGGGGAGAGAAGAAGAGGAAGGCTTCCCAACGAGGGAGGCCAAGGGTCCAAGAAGGAAGGACCATTCCTCCGGACTGCTTCCACCAACGCCGCGACGGCGACGAGGAGTGGCCTCAAGGGCCAAGCCCCGCAAGATCGTAAGTGTCCGGATTCCTGAATGATTTATAATTTTTCTTTTGCCACGCTGTGTCTTTCTAATGCTGCATACAACCAGTAGTCCGCCAAGGACGATCTTCCCACTTCGCCGAGCGAGTCCTTGGCTACGCCGGATATGGATTCTTCCCACCGCCCACCCTCGTGACGCCGACGATGCCGAGGTGGGATCCCAGGAGGACCCACCAGAGGGAGGCTCCGAGGTGCCACAGGCAACCTCCTGATTTCACTCCGACTCGCACCGAACTCGCAGTGGTTCCGAGTCCGGCAGCGCCCTTCGTAAGAAGGGCAAGATCAGGACACCGGGCGCCTCCGCCCAACCGGAGGCGCCGGATAACTTGTTGGAGGCTCTCAACGGTGCTTCCATCGAAGAACACCGCACTATCATGAGTGCGGTGATTCAAGGTTCAGCCGCCAAGAGCGGGCTGACCGAAGCTCGCAGCAGCCTTCTAACAAAGCTTTGAGGTAAGAAATTTAAGATATGTAATATAATACCACATAGACAAGAGCCTCGATGCTCGGTTCGTGTTCAAAAGAAAAGCCGGACCGAGGATCTAAAAAGATATACGCAGGAGGTCTAAAAATATGTCAATATGGGATTGCAGGCGCGCCGCCGACCTCTCGCCAGACCGATCGCGAAGGTCGATGCTATGAAGGTAACTCGAGCGTTCGAGAGCGAAGCTCGGCCGTGCTAAGAAGCAACTCGAGAACAAGGAAGGTGAGTAACACCGATAAATTTGTACCTTACGTAAAAGGATTTTGGTTGCAAGAGAAATAACAAGGATAACGTGGTACTCCAGGCCACGAACGAGGTGGCGACTTCAAGGCGGCCAGGTCCGCGTCGAACGCAATGCGCCGCAGAACGAGCCGAGCGAGAGAAGCAGGAGGCACGGGTGGCGGAGGTGCAGCAAGAGCTCCAGGCTCTCATGGAAAAGCATGAGAGTTTGGAGCGTGACTCGAAGACTCGAGAGTCCGATCTTGCATCGGCTCTTGAGAGTGCCAAAGCCGCTAAGGCCGAAGCCCACAAGGCCTCCAGAAATCGAGGCGTGAAGAAAATAGCGCGGTAAGGCATTTTTCATGCAAAGCAAGCATGTGGATGTGAATTACCACATTTACCCGAATTCGAGCTCTCGAGGCACGCTTGCGATCTGCCTCACAACGTGTCCGATGCTGCCGCTTTCTACCGGGCCGTGGAGGGGAGCTCGACGGAGAAGGTCTTCGTCTCAAGATGTCGAGGCCGGACATCCGTGCCCCTTAGTGACCAGCTAAAGCAGCTGGTCGAGCTGCACAAGGTAGCCGAACAGCCATGAAGGGCCTCATAGTTCGGCCAGGCTCAAGGAGGCCATGCCTCGGAGCTACTTCGCCCTGTGCGGCGGCTGGTGGATGCGTGTCCTCGGGCGGATGTCGCCAAGCACTACCGCATTGAAGGTGCTCGCCGGGCCCTTGCCCGCAAAGGTGCGCCGGGGTGATGGATGCCGAGAAGCTGCCGACGGACGCACACGGCGGGCAAGGAGTATCGCACGCCCAAATGTATTATAAGAGTGTCCTGAAGGGTGCCCGCGTGATTGCGGATGAGTGCTCCAAAGATGTAATATTTGAGTAGAATCGCATTATGTTATCCCGCATACTGAAAACTGTGTTCATATGTGCTAAGCAACGCTTATTAATTTAAAATATTACCTTCAGGCGGCCGCTTATCAAATCTGAGAGATGGCAAGTCGTTGGTTTTAGCCCCATGCCACGAAAGTGTGGGTGTTCGATAAACTTGAGCGCTCTTGTTCCCATTGTTGGGTCCATCTAGGAGGCGCCAACACAACGAACGAGGCAACGGACTTATAATGCTTGAACACTCTCACTTAGCCATAGAATTCTATAATTTTAAATTTCGCGAAGCCCCTAGTGTTCGAAGACCGAGTTCGTGGCGCTTATCCACGCCAGGCCGACAAAGCCGGTTCCTCGCCTAAGCGGCATAAGTCTTCGTGGACTCAAAAGACCTCTCGAACAAATGACCAGCTCTCGCCTTTATCATGATGGTCAGTTTTAGCTTTCCCACCGAGGCGCTTGCCAGCTCAACCGGGCGCAATCGCAGTTGGTTCTCCCAAGGCTACCTTAGCCGATAAAACGGAACATAAGGTACCAAAACATGGAGCCGCAAACCCAACTATTGACCCAAGACATGATTCGAGCCGATGCATATAATGCTATAAGTTCGGGTGCCGACTTGTGAAAGTGTTCGACTTGTCACACCATAATGCGGGAACTTAAGCCCTCAGGTATTCGGCCGCACTAAAGTGTACGGATGCAAGATGTCATAAATGAACATATATGTAAGAAAGAAATGCAATTATAAGTTTAAAAGCGATGCATTATTTATTCAAGGAATTTCGCGATGAATGCGTAACGATACAAATAGTGCGGTAAGCAATGGGAAGACTATTAAACATGTCCTCCCAGGGTAGGCTGCGAATGGTGTATGAAAATGGATTTAATGCTCGTAATGGAGACCACCGTAATACTCTGCCGTAGCCTTTCTTCTCCCCGCTGTTGTATCGTGTGTTCGGCAGTTCATCACGGATAGGGCCTCCGTGAACGGAGTCCCGTGGGTAAGAAAAAATAAAAATAAAAAGAGTGACACACTTGGGAGCCCTTGGTGTGGTTGAGCCGCACTCTGGGCCTGTCGTGGTCATGCCCTTCCCCCTATGCCCATGGTATCTCCAAAGCGTAATGATGTACGCAAAGGATTAGTTTTGCAATTATGCAAGGGCTAGGGTTGGGGCCGCATTGCTACGCAGTGCTCGAACGTGCTGTGGTCTTGTTGTAGGTTACTCCGGCGCTGCTTGGCCGTGTCCGGCCGCTAACGGCCGGACTCAAAATTGCCTTAAGAGGCTGCTCAGATTTCGCCGTGAGAGCTGCTGTGTTCCTCCGCTTGAGGAGTGTTCAGTTTTCCATTGATGTGATGACTCGAGGGCCCGCATCTTGAGCTTGAGGTATGCGAAAGCGGCATCGCATTGAACTTTGCAAACGCGTTCGTCCGAAAGCAGAGCATGATAGCCGCCATGAACGGGACTATATCAAGATTAACTCGCTCGAAGTTATCCAGGATCCGAAGACCACTTCAAAGTAACCGAGCCTGCATAATTGGCCTCTACACCGGTATGACGCTTTGAAGGTCGCCTTTTGTAGGTTTAATCTTTGAGGGGTCTATGCCCATCTTGCGATCGTATCCCGATAAAGCAGGTTCAGTTGCCGCCGCCATTCCATAAGGACTCGTGAGGTGAAATCCATCGACGATTGGGTCTAAAACCACGCGCGAATCCGCCATGGCGGATATCGTGGGTGGTCCTTCAATCAAAAGTGATCGGCAAGAGGACCATGGATTGAACTTCGGGCGATCGCTCCATCGCATATACGCCTTGCGCACGCTCCGCCCCCTCTTGGGTATGTGGGTTGCGATATCATGTTTACCATCCGCACTTGTGCGGGAAACCCTTCGCCTCTATTGTTCTCGCGCCGGTCTCTTCCTCGCCATCGCTATGCAGCCCCTTGTCATTGTTTTCGCAATTAACTTGCTCGCTCGCTTGAATACCCAACAATCCTCGCTGGTGTGATTATGGCTTTCGGGTGCCGTATCCGCATGAGCGGTCGACTATTCGGTCCAAATTGATGGACCCGGAGTAGTTCTTTGAATGGCTTTTTCACGACCGGTTTGGAGCCTCAATCCGCGCTGACTTCAGATCCTCAGCGTTGTCGCCGCTAACGCGGGCGCTTGTTTTGTTGCGACGCGACCTGCCATTGCGGTCCTTGTTATCCGGACCGCCGCAATTTTTGCCGAGGTTGTTATCGCGGGCTAGCTAGTTGTCCTCTCCCGCCAGGCGGGTCATGAGTGATGTGAGGGCTGCCATGGATTTTGGCTTTTCCTGTCCTAGGTGCCGGGCTAGCCACTCATCGCGGATGTTATGTTTGAAGGCTGCGAGGGCCTCTGCATCCGGACAGTCGACGATTTTGTTAAGAACCGTGTCCAAAACTGTCTGGCCAATTCGTCTGTCTGCTGAATTATGTGGCTTAGGTCATCGGCGTCTGGTGGTCGCATATATGTGCCCCGGAAGTTGTCAAGGAATGCGGCTTCCGTGTCCTCCCAACACCCAATTGACTTTTCCGCAAGATGTTAAGCCAATGCCGAGCTGGTCCTTAAGCTTGAGGGAGGTATTTGATGGCGTGAAGATCGCCACCGCGGGCCATGTGGATATGAAGGAGATAGTCTTCGATCCAAACCGCGGGTCTGCAGCCATCATAGGATTCGATGTTCACGGGTTTAAACCTTTCGTGATTTGATGATCCATTACTTCATCCGTGAAGCATAGTGGGTGTGCGGCGCCTATATTGGGCTATATCACGACGTAGCTCAAGCGAGCTTTGTTCATCGTGTTCGCCCAGCCGAGTTGTCAGATCCGGCGTGACGGTAGTCGCCGCTGCCGTCAGGGCGCCCACGTGATCCGTGAGATCGATCTTGATTGTCTTGCCTTGTCCTCCAATATGTCTCGCAAGTCCGGCGATTCCTCGTGGCTTCGCACTTTTTGAGCGGCGCCGGGTACGGTTCGTGGAGGGCCTAGATGCTCTCTCGCCACGGCCACGAGGTGGTCGGTCTGCCAGACAGCGCCGGTGATGAAGGTTTATATGCCTCCTCCTCTAATCGGGGAGCAACTTGCATTTTGGGTAGCTTTTGAGGGGCGCTCGAGTTCATGCTCTTCGCCGCAAGGACTTCGGGTCCATCCGCCGCCAGCAGGTCTTGATCAGCTCGGAGTTGTTGCTGCTTTTTTTTAGGCTGTTTGTCGGGCTATAAGCCCGCGCTTAAAACGCCTTGTTCGACGGGATCTCGCCACGACGAATTGGCTGCCGCTGAGGCTTGCCTCTGCCTCCGAGGGAGGCATGTAATTATCATCCTCTACTTCTTCATCTCGCCGCCTCTCGTGAGGGCTGGCTTCTCCGCCCTCCCCGTGCTGAATCTTGCCGAGGGGTTGTCTTCGCACTTTGGGGTGTTATTATCTCCGTGCCGAATCTCCATTCTTGCTGTGGCAGGATTTAGAGCGGCGCCACGACGCCGGGCGCTTGGGCTGTTTCTTGGAGGAGCCTTCCTCCGCTGCATCCTCGCTGCTCCCATCTTTTGGGTTGTCCACCATGTATATGTCGATGACGAGGTGGTCTTCCATTGCCCCGTAGGCGCTGAGTTCTGGTCGCCTCCGCATCATCGCCCATACCGCCGATGTCTTCGAGTCGTAATTCAGCATGTCGGTTAGATCGCCGACATGGCTACAAAGTGGGTGGTGGGTGGGCTTTGAATTTCTTCGCCGTCTGCGATCTCAACCGCCCCGACCATGTCCGCCAGGCTCTCCTAATAATGAGAGATACTTTAGCTAATTCAGGATGTCGCCAAAGGGTGAGTGCTAAAGATGTCCATGGCAGTGAACTCCATGATCGGCGCCAATCGGATTGGATTGGTAGGGCGCAGGAGGTTCGAGTCCGCGAGGAGTCCGCACTCGAGTCACGAGCTTTACAAGGGACAAGGTCAGATTTGGCTCCATCACCGAGAGGTTGCAGCCCCGAGGCGTGTCAGCCACCCGCCCTCGACCATAAGGGTCGGCCCGACTAAGGGTCGGAGCAGACTCATGTGCGGCCTCCGTGGCACCGTCCGCAGCAGAGCTAAATCATGCCCATCGTGATAAAGGCGGTGCGCCGATCGTGGATCGAATCCTTCAAAGATCAAGTCTCCGCGATGTCAGCCGTGAAGTTTAGATTTCCAACTCGACCGACGCCAGGGGCGAGCTGATCCGCTCCAGATGGCTGCTTAATTGGCTCGCAGCAAAAGCCGCCGAATACGAAGATCTGTCCGGGAGAAAAGTCTCACCGGATGCGCCGTTGTTGATGATCGGGAGCCATCGTTTATCGCTGACGCATACGAGGAACTCTCAATGAAAGCACCTATGTCGGTGTCAAACCGCAGATCTCGGTAGGGGTCCCGAACTGCATCTAGGCGGATGGTAACAGGAGACAAGGGACACAATGTTTTTACCCAAGTTTGGGCCCTCTTGATGGAGGTAAAACCCTACTCCCGCTTGATTGATATTGATGATATGGGTAGTACAAGAGTGGATCTACCACGAGATCAAGGAGGCTAAACCCTAGAAGCTAGCCTATGGTATGATTGTTGTAATGGTTGTTCGTCCCACGATTAAAACCCTCCGGCTTATATAGACACCGAGAGGGCTAGGGTTACACAGAGTCGGGCCATAATGGGAGGAGATCTACATATCCAGACAAGCTTGCCTTCCACTCCAAGGAAAGTCCCATTCGACACGGGACGAAGTCTTCGATCTTGTATCTTCATAGTCTTGGAGTCCGCCGATAATGATAGTCCGCTATCCTGACAACCCCTAGTCCAGACTCCTCACCCGCCCTTTGGGATGTCCACCATGTATATGTCGATGACGAGGTAGTCTTCCAAAGGCTCCAAGAGCTATTGGTTCTGGTCGCCTCCCATCATCTTCCATAGCGCTGATGTCTTCGAGTCGTAGTCTAGCATGTCTGTTAGATCGCCGACAAAGGGCTACAAAGTGGGTGGTGGGTGGGCTTTGAATTTCTTTGTCGTCCGTGATCCCAACCATCTTGACCGCAGTTCGCCAGGGCTCTCCGAGCAGCGAGAGATACTTTAGCGATTCAAGATGTCACCAAAAGGTGAGTGTTGAAAGATGTCTCGCAGCGTGAACTCCATGATCGGGCGCCCAATCGGATTCGATTGAGGGAGCGCGGAGGTTCGGAGTCCGGAGAGGAGTCCGCACTCGGAGTCACTAGCCTTATGAGGGACAAAGTCGATTCGCCCATCGCCAGAGGTTGCGGCCCCGAGGCGTGTTCAGCCACCCATCCTCGACCTCGCGCAATGGTTCAATTAAGGGTCTGAGCGAACTCATGTGCGCCTCCAGTGGCACCGCCCCGCAGCAGAGCTAAATCATGCCCATCGTGACAAAGCGCAGCTGGTCAGGCTCAACTGTCAAGATCAAGTCTCCGCGATGTCGGCCGTGAAGTTCAAGCTTCCAAATCTGACTCGTGGCCCGGCATAGCTTTCAATCTGCTCCAGATGGCTGCTTAATTGGCCCGCAGGTAAAGCCGCCGAATACGTAAGATCTGTCCGGGAGAAAAGTCTCACCGACCGCTGTTGTTGATGATCGGGAGCCATCAAGTTTATCGGTGACGGCATACGCAGGAACTCTCAACGAAGCACCAATGTCGGTGTCAAACCGCGGATCTCGGTAGGGGGTCCCAACTATGCGCCTAGGCGGATGGTAACAGGAGACAAGGGACACGATGTTTTTACCTGTGTTCGCCTCTCGATGGAGGTAAAACCCTACTCCCGCTTGATTGATATTGATGATATGGGTAGTACAAGAGTGGATCTACCACGAGATCAAGGAGGCTAAACCCTAGAAGCTAGCCTATGGTATGATTGTTGTTCGCCCTATGGACTAAAACCTCCGGTTTATATAGACATCGAGAGGGCTAGGGTTACACAGAGTCAGCCATAATGGTAGGAGATCTACACATCCAGATTGCTGCTTGCCTTCCACGCCAAGGAAAGTCCCATCCGACACGGACGTAAGTCTTCAATCCTCAGATCTTCATAGTCTTGGAGTCCGCCGATGATGATAGTCCGCTATCCTGACACGCCCTAGTCCAGGACTCCCTCACTCCCACTTTCAATATGTATCCAGATTGAGACTTGGAGTAATCTGGATCTGTGCCAAAACTTGTAGCGACGTAACCTTTTATGACGAACCTTTTTTCACCTTCATAATTGAGAAACATATCCTTATTCCACTAAGGATAATTTTGACCAATGTCTAGTGATCTACTCCTAGATCACTATTGTACTCCCTTGCCAAACCAGGGCAGAGTATACAATAGGTCTGGTCCATAGCATGGCATACTTTTATAAAACCTATGACTGAAGCATACGGAATGACTTTCATTCTCTTTATATTTTTTTCCGTGGTCGGATTTGAGTCTTACTCAATTTCATACCTTTGCAACACACCAAGAAATCTTTCTCTCGACTGCTCCATTTTGAACTACTTCAAAATCTTGTCAAGGTATGTACTCACCGAAAAACTTATCAAGCCGCCTTGATCTATCTCAATAGATCTTGATGCTCAATATGTAAGTAGCTTTACCGAGGTCTTTCTTTAAAGAACTCATTTCAAACACTCCTTTATGCTTTGAAGAATAATTCTACATTATTTCCGATCAACAATATGTCATTCACATATACTTATCGAAATGTCAGAGTGCTCCCACTCACTTTCTTGTCAATACAAAGCTTCCACGCAAGTCTCAGATAAAACTATATGCTTTGATCAACTTATCAAAGCGTGATATTCCAACTCCGAGATGCTTGCACCAGTCCATAGATGGATTGTCGGAGCTTGCATATTTTGTTAGCACCTTTAGGATTCACAAAACCTTCCGTTGCATCATATACAACTCTTCTTTAAGAAAACCATTAAGGAATGTAGTTTTGATATCCATTTGCCGATTTCATAAATCGTGGCAATTGCTAACATGATTTGGACAGACTCAAGCATCGCTGCAGCTTGAGAAAATCTCATTGTAGTCAACACCTTGAACTTGTCAAAACCTTTTATGCATAAGTCGTGCTTTGTAGATAGTAACACTACTATCAACGTCCGCCTTCCTCTTGAAGATCCATTTATTTTTCTCGTGGTTTGCCGATCATCGGCAAGTCCACCAAAGTCCATACTTTGTTCTCATACATGGATCCCATCTCGATTTCATGGCTTCAAGCCATTTTATGAATCTGGCTCATCATCGCTCCTCATAGTTTGTAGGTTCATCATGATCTAGTAACATGACTTCCATAATAGGATTACCGCACTCACTTTGGTGCGGATCTTACTCGAAGACCTACGAGGTTTGGTAGCAACTTGATCTAAAGCTTCATGATCATCATCATTAACTTACTCACTAATTTGTGTAGGAATCATCGAACTGATTTCGTGATGAATTACTTTCCAATAAGGGAGAAGGTACAATTACCTCATCAAGTTCTACTTTCCTCCCACTCACTTCTTTCGAGAGAAACTCCTTCTAGAAAGGATCCATTTTTAGCAACCAATATCTTGCCTTCGGATCTGTGATAGAAGGTGTACCCAACAGCTTCCTTTGGGTATTCTATGAAGACGCATTCGATTGGGGTTCGAGCTTATCAAAGTTGAAAACCTTTTTCATATAAGCATCACAACTCCAAACTTTAAGAAACGACATCTTAGGTTTACTGCTAAACCATAGTTCATACGGTGTCGTCTCTATGGATTTAGATGGTGCCCTATTAAACGTGAACGCAACTGTCTCTAATGCATAACCCCAAAACGATAGTGGTAAACTGATAAGACATCATAGATCGCACCATATCTAGTAAAGTACGATTACGACGTTCGGACACACCATTACATTGTGGTGTTCCCGGTGGTGTGAGTTTCGAAACTATTCCACATGTTTTATATGAAGGCCAAACTCATAACTCAAATATTCTCCTCCACGATCAGATCATAAAAACTTTATTTTCTTGTTACGATGATTCTCCACTTCACTCTGAAATTCTTTTGAACTCTTCAACTATTTCAAACTTATGTTTCATCATAGATATACGATATCTGCTCAAATCATTTGTGAAGGTTAGAAAATAACGGTACTTGTGTCGGTAGACAAAGTAGGGGTACCTTAGTACCTCGAACTTGTGCACGGGCAACAGCAGCTACCGCCGGCAAGGCTTGCCAAGCGTCCGCCAAGATCCTTCGCTATTTCTATTACTGCCATTCAAGAACAAAGTGTTAATCTGTGGAAGACAAGGCCCCGGCGAGAGGAGCTTGCCGAAGGACAAGACCCCGCAAGAGGAGCTTGCCGGAAGGCTAACCGAGACCCGGCGAAGCGGCAGTTATGGGTGCGGCAAGGCACTTGCCGCGATGAAGCCACCACTCGCGCCCACGCCCAACAAGATCCGACGACGGTCGCCACAGATCGATCCTCGTGCACGGGCGAGTAGTCAGGCAGCCAAGCGTGCAAGGTGGCATGAGAAGATGACGAGGAGGCCATCGTGGCGATCGGTGGCGCCCAAACGGTCGCCTCGCGACTGCTTACGACCGGACGGGCATTAAATGCCCTTGTCCCCGCCACGAGTTAGGTAGGGACATCATTGATAGCGGTTGTACCAACCCCTGCTTTTACCTTTTTACCCCTCTTCTTCAGATTGCACCTGCTCGGTGACCCTTTAGACTATAAAAAGGAGGCCCATGCGCACGAGAGGGGGTTCACTCATTCGAGACTACAACACACTCATACTCTCAAGCAAGAACAAATACAAACACAAAGCAGCAGAGGAGTGTTATCTCCAGAGTGCTCCGGTTGGGTAACCTCGCGGCTCGACCTCGACCGCTTCTTCAGGCTCCTCCGCCCCCGCCGATCGAGAAGGGCCCCGCCCCATAGGTGTTCATTTCCCATGACATCTTTGGCGCGCCAGGGAGGGGGCGTCGAGGTTGTGCGAACCTGATCCGGTCTTTGCGCGCGCTACATCAACATCTTCATCGACATGCCACCGAAGAAGAAGCCTTCGGAGGTGGCCGTTCTGTCCACGTCGATCCCACCGCCGGCGGAGCAAACGGGCGGAGGAGTAGACGCCGGCGGAAGAGCGGGCGCCCACGGTGGGACTCACGTCATCACCAGGTCCAAGGACAAGGCCCCGCAAGCTTCAAGGCTCAGACATCCACCGCACTCCTCCCAGAGGTGCAGGATCGCCAACGCCATGGTGCTCCTAGCACCGTGCTCGTGTTGGAACAAGGCCAAGCCGGGCGGATCGTGGGACGCTCAAGGCCAACATGCATGCCAACACGCTGGCACGAAGCGCAAAGGCGACGCTCGGGCGAGATGTTGCCCTTCTAACACCGCGAAGTTTGAGCATATCCCGCACTCGCCGCCGCCACCGCCGCCTAAGACTCCAGAGGAAGCGCTGCCCGAGCCCACCTGCTTAGATTACCTCCAAAGGCCGCATAAGATCGACGATCGAGGGCCACCATTCAGATCTCATCGGCTTCGCTTAACGGCGCATAAGCCGCGCAACCGAAAGCACATCGGTTCTCGACAAGACGCTTAGGCGCAAGCCGATGCCGATAAGACCGCTGGGTGCCACCACCGCACTCCCCGCCCGTAAGGCCAAGATCGCTGACTCGCCAGCCAACCTCGACACCGACTCCATCGTGATCGCCGACCCGCGAAGCTCGCCGCGATCAACGCCAAGTTCTCCAAGAACGACGATACGAAGACGCCGACTCGTGATCGAAGGTCAAGAGAAGCGCCGGCGCCCGACCAGCGCTACTGGGCCCACTGCCGATATGCATGCGCCAGGGGAACCAGTGACTTGTCAGACGCTGTAGGTTGCCTCGCGCTCACCCGTGAGCTGCGGCAGGTCCAAAGGCCCAAGACCAAGAACTTGCCGATGTACCCGAGAAGTACGATGGCAGGATACATCCGCTGAGTTCTCGCGCCTACACCATCGCGTGCAGCTGCCGGGGACGCGACGAGAAGATCTCGCCAACTACTTCCCGCTGGTACTCAAGCCCAATGTTAGATCTTGGCTCATGCACTTGCCGGACAACTCCATCTCTTCGTAGGCAGACTGGGCTATCAGCTTGTCGGCGCTTTCACAGCGCGCCACAAACCCCATGGCCAGAGAGCGATCTTCATCTGCCGCCTGTAAAGAAGGAGAACCCCCGCAAGTACATACAGAGTCACCAGTGCAGCGCAACATCCTGACGCCCACCCTACCGCAAGTTATCAGCGCTGCTCCATCGAACGCGCGAATCGCAGGATGAGGGAGGAGATGGCGATGTGCAAATCAGAGATGTCACGAGCTCTACGCCCGCCGACAAGTGTGCACGGTCAAGAGGGGAGGAAACTCCCGGAGAGAACGCAGGAGTAGAAGGATCTCGACAAGGAGGACACCCTCCCAAAGAAGAACCGGAGGCGGAATAATGTAAAGAGGAAGGCTAAGGATGTGCTAGTTGTTGAGCAGTCCGCAACGGAGGCGGCGCCGACAAGGCCAAAGCTGGTGACTCGGCGAGGTGTGGTGGCCGACAAGCAGGACGGCTCCGCAGCACACCGCAAGATCCATCGCACCAAGGGCCATGACCTCCAAGCTCGCAAGAAGGTTCGCAGATGGCAGAGTTGCGTAAGGTCAATACGAGCGCCGCGACAAGGAGAAGGCCCAGAAGGTGGCGGAGGATCCTGCAAGAAGCGCCCCGCCTGGGAGGGCGCCAGGCAAGGCCAAGCAGCGGTAAGGAGACAGGCCTCCCCGCGGCCGTGACAAAGATGAGGATGAAGACGAAGATGACGAGATGGAGGAGGATGAGACCGATGAGCAAGAGTTTCAGAAAGCAACGGAGGTTTTGTGCATTGACGGCGGTGCTTCTCTGCACACCTCGCACCGCCAACTCAAACAGTGGGTGCGGGAGGTAAATGCAGCAGAACCATTAGTCGAATCGCGCAAGCCCCTAAAGTGGTCCAACACACACATCATCTTTGATGCTGAGGATCACCCTGATCGCACCACTGCGGTCGGTTGCTTGCCGATGTTGGTTTCGCCAACAATCCGCAACCTCAAGGTCACGAAGATGTTGGTTGACGGTGGAGCCGGCCTGAATCTGATCTCTTCCGCGGTGCTCAACAAGCTCTAGATCCCCGACAGCGATCTTGAAGAGACTGGTACCTTTCAAGGAATCAACCCGGGAAGGAGCAAGCCAAAGGGGAAGATCACACTGCCAGTGACGTTTGGCAGCGAGCTGAATTTCAGGATAGAGAGAGTCACATTTGACGTTCCTGATTTCCCATTGCCCTATAATGGGATACTCGCCGCCCAAATATTGCCAAGTTCATGGCAGCCTCTCACTACGCTACAATGTGCTCAAGATGCCGGTCCGATAAGTGCTATTTCGCACATGGCGACAAGAAAGATGCACTTATCTGTACCAACAAGATCTACCGAAGCAAAGACCGCAGCAGAACGCAAACCACTTGCCGCAGAAGCTCCCCGGGAAGAAGGAGACCAAGTCCGCAAGAGTAGCTCGATGCCCACTCCGCAAGCGCACTCTTCGAGTGCTGCGCCACCGCCGAGGACGCACCATCGAGCTCCACCGCAAGTGCAAAAAGGCGAAGACAGCTGCACCAGAGACCAAGAAAGTGGTCGCCAGGAGGACGGCATCGGTGGTACCTTCACCATCGCCCATGCTTGATCCTAAATAGGAAAGGCCGCTGCTTTTTCCTCATGGGCGTATGTCGATGTTTTTGCATGGCAACCATCCGACATCCCCGTGTTCCTGTGAGTAATTGAGCACCACCTGCCGCCCCGCCCCACGCTGCGGGTCTGGCCAAGCGAGAGTCGAAGCAAGCGTGGAACGCCAAGAGTTCATTGCGAAGAGATCAAGAAGTTGAAGCAGCAGGCCTCGCCCGAGGAGTACTCCATCCAACGTGGTTAGCTAATCCAAAGAGTCGTATGCAAGGCTAATGGGAAGTGGAGGCTTTGTATCGACTTCACGGATGTTAATAAAGCTTGTCCCAAAGATCCATTTCCTTGCCGCCAAGATTGACCAGATTGTTGACTCCACAACAGATGTGATCTCGCTTTCATTTCTTGATGCATACCGAGATACCACCGATCTTCATGGCGTAAGAGGATGAAGAGAAAACCGCTCATTACTCCATGTGGCACGATCGCTTTGTAATAATGCCTTTCGACTAAAGAATGCCGGTTCAACGCTTGCCGAGTAGTTAGTCATGCTTTTGAGCCACAGCTGCACGTAAATGTAGAAGCTATATGGATGATATAGTGGTCAAAAGCAAGGACAGAGAAACTTTGGTTCAAGATTTGGAGGAGACTTTGCAAATCTGCGTGAAGTCAATCTCAAGTTGAACCCCGAGAAGTGTGTGTTTGGAGTTCCTTCCGCAAGCTTCTCGGTTCTTTGTGTCCTAGAGGGGATTGAAGCCAACCCCGACAAGATCAAAGCCATCAAGCATTGAAGCCCCGGCTCGCCAAGGATGTGCGGAGGCTTGCCGGCTGTGTTGCTGCCTCAAGAGGTTCATCTCTAAGTTCTGCTGAGGCTACCGCCATTTTTCAAAATTTTGAAAAGGCAGGTCCAATGAAATGGACTCCGAAGCGGAGGCTGCGCCACAGACTTGAAGAGATACCTATCCTCCACTCCAAGATTTGTCGCACCTAAACCACAAGAGAAGTTGCTGCCATATCTAGCGGCAACCAATCAAGTGGTTAGTGCTGCGTTAGTAGCGGAGAGGGAGGCGATGATGAGCCCAAGAACCGCAGCAAGCGAGTCCAAATGACAAGCAGGGGCTTCCCCCAAGCTCGTCCCGACAAGGATGAACTCGGCAGCCGCAGGAAGAGAAACAGAAGAAGATGGTGCAGCGCCTAGCTTTATTTTGTCGGCCTTTCGCAGGGGCTAGATCTAGATATTCTGGGTGCAAAGTTGCTTTTCGCCTTCTCATGGCCTCGAGGAAGCTGCGCCATTACTTTCAAGCACATGAGATCACAGTCGTCACTCGCTCCGTTGAAGAGGATATTGCAGAATCCAGAAGCAACAGGCAGGATTGTCGAGTGGGCACTGGAATTGTCAAGCTTTGGCCTCAAGTTTGAAAGTACTTCAACTATTCAGATCCGAGCATTGGCAGAATTCATAGCAGAGTGGACGCCAACAGAAGATGAAGAAACTCCGGAGACGAGGATCCCCATCAAGGAAGCAAACAAAGAATGGATCATGTACTTTGACGGTGCCTTCTCGCTGCAAGGCACCGGTGCGGGCGCATACTTGTCGCACCCACCGGAGAGCACCTCAAGTACGTGGGTCCAAATGCACTTTCCCAAGGAGCAAGCAACAAACAATACAAGAGAGTATGAAGGCTTGCTTGCCGACTCAGATCGCGCAGACCTTGGGATCAAGAAGCTTATTGTCGTGGGTGACTCACAAATTTGTCGTCCGCAAAGTCAACAAAGATTATCGAGTCCGCTGATGGAAGCCTACATTGATGAAGTGAGGAAGCTAGAAGAACATTTTATGGCCTCACAAAATGTGCCACACTAAAGTTGCTCGTGGAACCAGGAATTTTGTGCTCAAGCTGACTCAACCATCTCGAACACCATCATCCGGACAGAGCAAGAAGAGAAAGTTGGTTATCGGGCGACTACTTTCCCGCAGAGCTCCCCAAACCGCCGCCAAGAAGGTCCCTGTGATCAACACAAAAGTGCCGAGGGGCAGATGTCTGACAAACCCTAGGGTTTGTTTCTGTGAAGCAGACGCCCCGACAAGTTGTGTCCCGACACGCTTATGGGGAACATCTTGCTCCGCAGATCCTGCATTCTTGTTGTGGAAGCAGATGTTCCCAAGAGCAGCATTTGCGCCTTTTAGTCCTTGTCGTTGAGCCACAAGCTCCGCATGGGCACAGCAGATCGCCCATTTCCTTCAAACAGAGAACTTCCCAAGAGCAAGAAGAAGCAGAGAAAGTAGCCCGGCAATCAAGTATGTACCAGCTTGTCGATGACATACTGCATGTAAGAAGATTCAATGGAGTGAAATTGAAGTGCATTTCCGGAAGAAGGACAGAGCTGTTGGCGGAGATACATGGAGGCATATGTGGTCACCACATTGGCAAGAAGAGCACTTGCTTGCAAGGCTTTCCCAAGGTTTCTTCCGCCGACAACCCTCCAGATGCAATGGCGCAAGTAACCAAGCGTGAAGCGCAAGGCCCACTCCAAGCAGATACATCAACCAGCTCAAGCTCTCCAAACAATCCCTTTATCCTGGCCATTTTCGGTCTAGGGCTCGACATCCTCGGCCCCTTTCCCCGAGCTGTCGGGGGCTTCGAGTACTTGTACGTAGCAATCGACAAGTTCATGAAGTGGCCGGAAGTGGAAGCAAGGAGGAAGGTGACAAGACAACAAGAAATAAGTTCTTCAGTTCATTGTTTGCCGCTTCGAGTCCCTAACAGATCATCACCGACAATGGCACACAATTCACGAGCCGCACCTTCATGTAGTACGCCCAAGATCTTGGCGCCAAGATCTGCTTTGCTTCGCTGCTCACCCGAGAAGCAACGGTCAAGCCGGAGAGGGCGACGCCGGTAAGCGCAGCTCAAGACCGAACTTTCGATAGGCTGCACAAGTGCGAAGAAATTGATCGAGGAGCTGCCGTGGTTCTTTGGTCGGTCAGACGACGCCAAATCGAGCCATCGCCGCATACCCTTTGCTCTTGTTCACGGAGCAGAGGCAGTTCTCCCCACGGAACTCAGATACGGATCGCCGAGTGCTCGCTATGATGAGTTTGAGCAAGAGCAGCCGCGCAAGATGACGCTACTGCTCCTCGAGGAGGATCGCCTTCAGCTGTTGTGGCGAGCTGCTCGCTATCAAGAAGCTTTGCGCCGCTACCATAGCCGCAGTTAATGCCGAAGCTTTGAGGAAGGCGACTTTGTTCTTCGGCGCTGCTCAATCCGCCAAGAATTCCAACAAGTTGACGCCAGTGGGAAGGCCCTTATCGGGCTAAACGAAATACTAGGCTCGGCGCCGTCCGCTTTGAGACCAAGATGGCATTCCGTGAGCAATTCCTCGAACATAGGACATCTTCGCAAGTTTTACCCATATATGCGTTGTCGGACTGTTCCAAGAACCACCTTTTGTACAAGCCTTGCCGCAGTAGCATGTAACCCTTTGTACAAAGTCGGGCGCAGATCCCGTGCATAAATAAAGATCGATGTTCAAGTACATGTCGCCAAATTTCATGCCTTTGTAGGATCAAGAAGGTGAGAGTGTCTAGAGGGGGTTGATTAGACTACTCGACAAGATAAAAATTCAGTCTTTTATCAAGGACAGATTTTGGCAGATTTTGCATAACACACACAAGTCAAGTAGCATACTACACATGCAATTCTAGAGTATGGGCAGCGGAAAGTAAATTGCACAAGTAGTAAAGAGAAGTGGAGAAGATCAAACGCAATTTGGAGACGCGGTGATTTTTCTCGTGGTTCCGATAGGTGGTGCTATCGCATTCCACGCTGATGGAGACTTCAACCCACGGAGGGTAACGGCTGCAAGAGTCCACGGAGGACTCCACCCACGAAGGGTCCACGAAGAAGCAACCTTGTCTATGCCATCATGGCTCACGCCCATGGAGGGCTAGCCTTACTGCAGATCTTCACGGCAGGCGATCTCCTTGCCCTTACAAACTTCTTGGTTCAACTCCACATCTCGACGGAGGCTCCCAAGCGACACCTAACTAATCCAGAGGCACCACCTCCAAAAGGTAATAGATGGTGTTGATGATGATGAACTCCTTGCTCTTGTGCTTCAATTGATAATCTCCCCAACACTCAACTCTCCTCACTGATTTGGCTGTGGTGGAAGAAAGGATTGAGTGGAAAGCAACTTGGGAAGGCTAGAGATCAAGCTTCATATGGTGGGAGTGGAGCAACTTGATCTCAACACAAGGGTAGGTAGTTCTTCTCGTAAATGTAAGGTAGGAGTGGTAGTTCTTTCGATGGCTCTCTACTAATGAAGAGGGGTGGAGGGTATTTATAGCCTCCACACAAAATCCAACTGCTACACACATTTGACCAATCTCGTGGGACCGGTTGACAACTCGTGAGACCGAAAGTTCAAATCATGTGAATGTTGGGATTTTCGTGGGACCGAAAATACAAACTCTGTTAGTCCGATTCGTAAAGACAGAGCTTGCCAATCTCGGTGGGACTGATTTCATCATCTCGGTGACACCGATTTGATGACGTATGTTACGGCTTGGCAACTCAAGTTTCGTGAGACCGAAGTTCGTAATCGGAAAATCCGAGATTTCTAGGGTTTGGCTTTGTGGCTGAGGTGGTTCATCTCTGCGTGTGATCGAAGTTTGGAATATCGGTGGACCGAGATTACTTATGAGTTTATATGGCAAGTGAGAGTTGCCGATAGTTTAGGAGATGTATCACTAAGCACTTTGAGCAACCAGATCATCATCATAACCTCATCCCCTTTAATAGTATTGGCTTTCCTATGGACTCAATGTGATCTTGGATCACTAAACCAAAATGGAGTCTTGAGCTTTTGCCAATGCTTGCCTTAGCATTTTGAGGGGTCCACCTCTTCATTCTTTTGCCATGCCAATGTGATTGAACTTCCTAAACATACTTGATAAAAGCATTAGTCCAACCACAAAGTATGTTGTCATTAATTACCAAAACCACCTGTGAGCAAATGTGCTTTCAATCTCCCCTTTGGTAATTGATGGCAACACACAAAACAAGACATCAAAGCTATCAAAGAAAGACAGAATTATCACGAAAGCTTTGACAAACATGTAGTACACAGTGCTCCCCTACAAGTGTGCAAGATTTTCATAAATTATGGTTTTGGACTACCACAAGCACACAAGAGAGAAAGGCAAGATGTGCTACATGCAGCTTGGCTGTATGCATCAGAGCAGATGAAAAGAAGTGAGTGATAATGCATATGTGCATGGTGATTTCGCAAACAAGTATTCACAAGAAGTCACCATCATGCACATTCTGCAAAGTGTATATATTACCTTTGAGGTTCCTTGGCATTGTACCAAGAAATAAACTTGGGAAAACAAGGTTAGATAACACAAGAGTATTTCTTCAACCAACTGCAAGAACATCAAGAGTACCAAGCCAGGATGACATGTGTAAAGAGTGTCTCATATTGAGCACAAGCTTGAATCAGCAAACATGTCTCCAAACTAAAAAGATTTTCAATGAACTCGAGAGATTTTGCTTTCCATAAGATATCAATTGTGAAGGTTCCTCTCCTTTGAGTTGTCTCAGATCAAGGGGTTTGATGGAAAGAGCAAAATCAAAAGAATGATGCCAAATGTAGTATCCAATGTGGAACATGGCAAAGCTTTGATGTGATTCTTCCCTTAAGGTAAGATTGCTCTTCTTCTCCCCCTAAATCTTCTCTACTCCCCTAAGTCTTCCCCTTGACATCAAGTGCCAAAAGGACAAGAACTAGGAAGGTCAAGAAAGATGGAGAGAAGTGGATCCTTAAGAATCACAACAGGCAATAAAATCAGTGGAGCTGCAGAAGATGATATCCTCGAAGAAATAAATCGTGACACCAATTAAGATGGATCGTGGGTCCGAAAGTCATGGACTTAGGGAAGATCCTTTTCGGTCGCAATCAAAATATTTAAGTCGGTGACGCTGAGTTTAATTCCAAGGAAATACAGAAATAATTCAGCTCACTTTGCAAGGAATGTTTCAAAGGGTTTGCAATGAATTTGTAAATGATTTTCGAGGAATTGATCAGAGCCAAAAGGATATTCACAAAAACAGAAGAATAGAAATGAAAAAGATTCCTAGATGAAGTTTTTTTAAGAAAACTCAATGAGAGAACATAAGAGAAAACAAAAACAAAACACTCCAAAACATATGCACTTCATCTAGATAGGGGTCGGCGACTAGGTCACCTATGTTTGAGTATTTTGACTTAGGAGTCAAATGAGAACATTTGATCATAGGTCATACTATCGCTTAAGCTCAAAATGGGGTTGCCATTTTTCGATTAAGCATTTGATGTGATCACATCTTATGAAGCTGCTTGTACTCATGTCTTTGAGCAAAGCTCCTTAAAGATGTGAAGAACATACCTTGGGCTTGTTGTTGCTTTGCTCATGTAGGTGAACTTGATGTAGGTGCTCATAGAATGTGAAGTTGAGCACCATTTCCACTTGTGTAGTTCATCTTCCTACATGGGTTAGGCAAGCAAGGAAATACTCAAGGATATCCAAGATGACAAGAGTGAAATACTAGATGTATAAGATGTCAAAAGGATATGTGGAATTTTGTTCCTTGAACTCAACATCCCAAAGGGGTAGATACTTGGTCAATGACAAGATTACTCAAGATTTGAGTGTGTGGTAATCTTGTGGAATGTAGATCATCCAAGTACCGCAAGGAGTTAGATGCAATACAAGGGGGCAATGTGTCCAAGACATATGATCATCATCATAAGAGAAATATCAAGGATTAGTCAAGTAGGCTCATGCCTTGCATGCATCAATGGAGTTTTCACTCCAAGTTTGAAGCATCAATGATGTTCAACTCACTCCTTAAGTGACAAAACACCTTCTCATCAAGAGGTTTTGTAAATATATCACGAAGTTGTTTGTCAAGACGTAACATGCTTAAGATTGATGTCACCCTTGGCAATGTGATCACGAATAAAATGGTGACGAACTTCAATATGTTTCGCTCGAGAGTGTTGCACGGATTGTGTCCAATCTTAATCGCACTCTCATTGTCACAAAGCAAAGGAACATGTCTCACATGTATCCCATAATCCTTAAGCGCTTGTGTCATCCATAGCAATTGAGCACAACATGAACCAGCAACAATATATTCTGCTTCTAAGAAGGATAATGATATCAATTTTGTTTCTTGGAGGACCAAGATACAAGGGATCGACTAAGGAATTGACACGCACTGGTTGACTTTCTATCAACCCCTGCCACCGCATAGTCCGAGTCGGAATAGCCAACAAGGTTGAAAGAGGCCCTCTAGGATACCAAATGCCAAAGTTTGGTGTGTGTATCAAATATCTCACAATCCTTTTAACAGCTTTAAGATGACATTCTTTAGGGCTGCTTGATATCGAGCACACATGCATACACTCAACATTATGTCGACGAGAAGAACAGAGATATAGTAGAGAACCAATCATAGATCGGTAAACCTTTGATCAACGGGTTCTCCATCTTTGTCAAGTCATTATGTCCACTTGTAGGCATGGGGTTCTCATACCTTTGCTTTCTTGCATGTTGAACTTGAAGAGATCCTTGGTGTACTTTGTTTGTGAGACAAAGGTACCTCCTTAGATTGCTTGATTTGCAACCCAAGGAAGAATTTGGGTTCACTCATCATGGACATCTCATACTTCTCCGACATGAGCTTTCCAAACTTCTCGCTAAAATGAGGGTTAGTTGAACCAAAGATAATATCATCAACATATATTTGGCACACAAATAGTTCACCATCAACCCTTTTCGTGAATAGCGTTGAGTCTATTTTTCCAATCTCAAAGCCTTTTTCAAGAAGAAAGCTAGTCAAGATTTGTACCAAGCTCTAGGAGCTTGTTTAAGACCATAAAGAGCTTTGTGCAACTTGTAAACATGATTAGGCTTTTTAGGATTCACAACCGGAGGTTGTTCCACTAACACTATCGAATTGGTAGTTTGCCATCCGCAATGGCAGATGGCAAAGGCATGATCGGCGGATGGCAAGGCTTTGCCATCCGCCAGCCAGATGGCAAACCTGTCGTCCAAACCTCGCCAGAAGGCTTTTTTGCCATCTCGGGCGGATGGCAAGAGTTTCGCAGCCTTTGCCATCCGCCCGCTGATGGCAAGAGCTCAGGGCTTCGCCATCCGCCGCAGATGGCAAAGCCTCTTAACGGTGTTAGCCCCTGCTAGAAGGTTAACGGATACTTTGCCATCCGCCAATAGATGGCAAGGTTTAGTTTTGCCATCCGCCAAATAGATGGCAGAGCAGCAGTTTTTGCCATGTGCCAATAGATGGCAAAGAGCCCAAATAGGCTAGCCCAAATGGAGCAGTAGATGACACGTAGCTTTTTTGCCATCTCGCCAAACAGATGGCAAAGTTTGTTTTGCCATCTCGCCAAATAGATGGCAAAGTTTTGCCATCTCGCCAAATAGATGGCAAAGTGACTATATTGACCCATTTAATTCTGCTTTTTCCGATATCAATTCATTTTCACGTAAATCAAATGTAAATATATTTATATGACCAATATAGCATATTCAACACATATTACTAATAGTCATGAACACATATGTATCCAACACATATTACCAATAGTCATGAACACATATTACCAATAGTCATGAACACATATGTATCCAACACATATTACTAATAGTCATGAACACATATGTATCCAACACATATTACTAATAGTCATGAACACATATGTATCCAACACATGTTACCAATAGTAGCAAATTTCATCCGCATATATACATAGTTTCATCAATATTACATAGTTTCATCCATAGGTAGCAAGTTTCACAAGGTCAAAACAAAACTAAATACAAGCACTCCATCAACCCAAGCTTCCGTGATCAATTACAAATCAGAAATAGGAAAGAAGAAAGTTAGAAGAAGAAGACTAGAAGAAGATTATTATGATGCAACTAAAATGTGAACATTATTATGATGCAACTTATATCTGTAAAATAGGTCATTTTGGAGCTAATTGCTTATTAACTAATTTTGGAGGAAAAGATTCTAAGTATAGGTCATTTTGAAGCTACCTAAGCATATTAAGTCATTTTGGAAGAAAAATGCTAAGTATAGGTCATTTTAGAGCTATCCTAGGTTAAATAGGTCATTTTTGAGCTAATTGCTTATTATGTAATTTTTGAGCTAGCTACATATTAAGTCATTTTGGAGGAAAAATGCTAAGTACAGGTCATTTTAGAGCTAGCCTAGGTTAAATAGGTCATTTTGAAGCTAAGTAAGGTTATTATGTCATTTTGGAGCTAGCTACATATGAAGTCATTTAGGACCTAAAATATGTCATTTCTTAAGCATACTATATCATTTTAGAGCTAGCTACATATTAAGTCATTTTGGAGGAAAAGATGCTAAGTATAGGTCATTTTGAGCTATCATAGGTTAAATAGGTCATTTTAAGATAGCTACATATTAAGTCATTTTGGAGGAAAATGCTAAGTATAGGTCATTTTAGAGCTATCCTAGGTTAAATATGTCATTTTGGAGCTAATTGCTTATTATGTTATTTTGGAGCTAGCTACATGTGAAGTCATTTAGAGCTAAACTACGCCATTTCTAAGCATATCATGTCATTTTAGAGCTAGTTACATATTAACTAATTTTGGAGGAAAAGATTCTAAGTATAGGTCATTTTGAAGCTAGCTACATATTAAGTCACTTTGGAGGAAAAATGCTAAGTATAGGTCATTTTAGAGCTATCCTAGGTTAAATAGGTCATTTTTGAGCTAATTGCTTATTATGTAATTTTTGAGCTAGCTAAGCATATTAAGTCATTTTGGAGGAAAAATGCTAAGTACAGGTCATTTTAGAGCTATCCTAGGTTGAATAGGTCATTTTGAAGCTAAGTAAGGTTATTATGTCATTTTTGAGCTAGCTACATATTAAGTCATTTTGGAGGAAAAATGCTAAGCAGTCATTTTAGAGCTATCCTAGGTTGAATAGGTCATTTTGAAGCTAAGTAAGGTTATTATGTCATTTTGGAGCTAGCTACATATGAAGTCATTTAGGACCTAAAATATGTCATTTCTTAAGCATACTATATCATTTTAGAGCTAGCTACATATTAAGTCATTTTGGAGGAAAAGATGCTAAGTATAGGTCATTTTAGAGCTATCGAGGTTAAATAGGTCATTTTTAAGATAGCTACATATTAAGTCATTTTGGAGGAAAAATGCTAAGTATAGGTCATTTTAGAGCTATCCTAGGTTAAATATGTCATTTTGGAGCTAATTGCTTATTATGTTATTTTGGAGCTAGCTACATGTGAAGTCATTTAGAGCTAAACTATGTCATTTCTTAAGCATATCATGTCATTTTAGAGCTAGTTAAGCATATTAACTAATTTTGGAGGAAAAGATTCTAAGTATAGGTCATTTTGAAGCTAGCTACATATTAAGTCATTTTGGAGGAAAAATGATAAGTATTGATCATTTTAGAGCTATCCTAGGTTAAATAGGTCATTTTTGAGCTAATTGCTTATTATGTAATTTTTGAGCTAGCTACATATTAAGTCATTTTGGAGGAAAAATGCTAAGTACAGTGTCATTTTAGAGCTAGCCTAGGTTGAATAGGTCATTTTGAAGCTAAGTAAGGTTATTATGTCATTTTGGAGCTAGCTACATATGAAGTCATTTTGGAGGAAAAATGCTAAGTATATGATTATGTCGCTAGTATCCATATGGCAGAGAACCCGGCCGACATGACTAGTCATAGAACCAAGGTGGCACAAACGCATGGACAGTATACATGACTCAAAGAATGCACGTGTCGGTCATCGGCGAAGTGTAACCAAGTCGTAGTAAGCTACAAGGACTTCGTGATACATCAAGGACATTTCTGTAGGGATGCATACAGTGAGCAAAGAAGGACACATGCCGGTCAATCCATGTGTTCCGAGCAAGAGCGAACTACCATGGCTCAAAGGAAGCACTAGGAGGCATTTCTGTATGGAAGGCTACCAAAGGCACACGACTAGGTGTCTAATCCCACACATACAATGCATTTCAAACATACACACATTATGCACGTATATGTGTAGATACAACATGGCATCACAACAAAACTCTATTAAGCAAAACACTTGGGAAACTTACCGTCATCACAGAGGTGTAGGTGTAGGTGTAGGTGTAGGACCGGTCAGCCAAAGGCATTTGGAGAAGGATCGTTGATGCTTGTCGGGAGTTACGCTGCACCAAAGATTATTTTCAATGTATCGTTAGCATGATGCACTCAAATGTGAAGAGTAGTAACTAATGACCGCTCAAATGAAACTCACCGTGTTCGCCGGAGCAATGACTGCATCGCGGAGGGTCCGCCGTTTTTCTCGCACATGGACTGCACATTTGGTTTTGATGAGTCACCATATTAGTTACTAATGAAAGGAACATTATGCGTATGATTTAGCTAATATGCGTAAGAAACTTACCACGAAGAGCTCAGACATGGCCCGTTAGCCAAGTCATTCCGGTTCCTCTCTCCTCCAACAGCCTAGCCGCCCTCTCCTCATTCTCCCTCGCCCCTCTCCGCCACTGCCGGTCCTCTCCGCCAACCGCCGGTCCTCTCTCAAAAGCAGCTGGTCTTCACTCGCCTCAATAGCAGCCTCGCAACACCACTCGTTAGCATTGTAATCATCGACGGCCGCAAACACAATGTAATGGAGGAAAGGCTATCGAGTCCGTGATAACAAACCTCGAATTCGATTTCCACCGGTCAGAACGAGGCGGTATCTCGTGATCGAGCTGGTCCGGCGCTTGATCTCAAGGGAGAGTGCTACTACAACGACGTCCATTACCAAAGGCTAACGCGCCATGGGGCCTCCCGCCACCAGATATCATCATCAGCTCGATCAAGAGGCCGCTCGCTGAAGTCCGCCCTTCTCGCCTTCCTCGCTAACGATTGCACCATCTTGTGGTGGAGGCCACGCTGTCAAGTTCTCTGATTTTCGAGGTCGACTCAGAGAATAACTTGGCCTTCTTGTACGGTGCAATATTGACATGCCATAGAGGTCTAACAGCTCGCACCGAGCCTTGTTGTGTCTTGACTAAAAGAGAGGAACAGAGTATTAGTTAAGGACCAAGCTAGCACAAAGAATGAATTTGCATGAATCATGAAGCAAACCACACATACCCAGCTTTTTCCCTGCACTCCATGTAGGTCGACGCTGCCTAGATGGTGTGGCACACCTTTCATTTTGAAACGCTTCTCCTTTGCTTTGTTGTGGGCGACGCGCCATTGGGGAGAGCACCACTCATCCACCAACACCTCCCAAAGCAGTCCATCTTGTCCAAGACACCATCTTGGAGGCACCTAAGTTAAGCAAGAGAAATTTGAGCGCCACGCCTACTTAATCAAATCAAGGAAACTAAGTACAAGGCCTTAAGAATAGGTAATTACCTTCATGTACTTCTCCTTACTCAGACATTTGTCCCGACTTCTTTTTCTCCTCCTAATACCAACAGGCGGTAGTCTCAACAGCTCAAGGCCCGAGCCTCGCGGCCGAAAGTTTCAAGTAGGCGCCTGACTCAAGGCCGATAACCCGAGCCGCTGCCTCCTCCTCCGCCCTCAGACACCAGAGAAGGTCTGCAATCAAACAAGAAAACACGGATTAGAAGGTCTGCAATCAAACAAGAAAACACATGTAGAAGGTATGCAATCAAAGAAGAAAACACAACGAAATGGCAAAGGAGAAATTACCCAAAACGTGGCGATCACAATGTCGGCCACCGTGTCAAGACTCGACATTGCCGACCCTATGCTCCGGCGGGCTGGGGCAGCCAAGTAGTGCTCCTGTGTCATTCCTAGCTCGAACCCGCCTCACCGGCAACGTGACTCCACCCCGGAAGCATCAAGCATAAATCACACCAAGGACAAGAGTTAGGCTCATGGACACCATCTCCGTGTCCAAGAACTGCAGATGACAAGGCCAACGATTAGATATTCAAAGAAACGACAAGGCAAAATGTTAAAAAAAGTAAATGCACTTACTTCTCCCCGTTAGGCGCAATCAACCACCTCTGGTCGGGGTCGCTGGGTGGGCGGAGCTTGTACGACCACGCCGTAGACTTTGCGCCTCAACCAACTCACCTCGCTATAGCTATCAGACTATAGTCTCCACCTCAACACAACCACGGGCACTCGACTCGGCCCAGCCCTCCCATGGGCTCGGCCCGACTCAGCGGACTCTGCCTCGAGCTCCGGAGTCTCGTGGGGCGAAGACTGCAGCCCGAGGCTCGGGCGGCCCGAGGCTCGCTGCCGGCCCGAGGCTCGCTTGGTCGAGGCGCTGCCCGCCATAGGCCTGCCGGCCGGAGGCTCGTGGAGTGGAGTCCCAGACGGGTCCACCTCAGATGGCTCGATCTCGACGGAGCAGCCCTATGGTCGGGTGACTCACTGGTGGCGGCGAGGAAGGCGAGCAGCCTTCCTACCTCTCCGACGCCACGCCCACCTCTAGCAGCCTTCTCCTTCTACCCCCGACCTCTCCCGGCCGAAGAAGAAGCCAGCCGCTGGACTCGCAAACCGAGATCTAGCGCCTCCCGAGGCTATGGGGGAATGGAACTACCCCTCCCACCACGCCGAGGTAGGAGCACCGAGCGCCTCGACCCGCCCCCACCATCCGTCAACACCGAATGACAAAGAGTAAACGAAATTAGTACAACATAAAAAATGAATACCGACATGAATAATAATATGTATATAAATTCATTTTAGAGGAATAATGCTAAGTATAGCTCATTTTAGAGCTATCCTAGGTTTTAAAGTCATTTTGAGCTAATTAAGGTTGTTGTGTCATTTTTGAGCTAGCTACATACAAATTCATTTTGAGGAATAATGCTAAGTATAGCTCATTTTAGAGCTATCCTAGGTTTTAAAGTCATTTTTGAGCTAATTAAGGTTGTTATGTCATTTTGAGCTAGCTACATACAAATTCATTTTGGAGGAATAATGCTAAGTATAGCTCATTTTAGAGCTAGCTAGGTTAAAACTTGAACTAATTAATAATATATATGTATATAATAATAATGGAATACCGACATGAACTATAATATTAATCTTCATCGCCATCATTAATAAATGCATCATCATCGCCTATATATGCTTCGTGGTCAATAAATGCATCATCCTCATCACTATCAAGAATGACGGCTCATCATCATCATCAATAAATTCATCAACATCCGAAGGCCTCCGCTTGGATCGGTCAAGCATTGACAGTCATCCGCAGCAAAGAACCTCTTCTTGTTCAGCTCTTCTGCTCCTCGCCAGCTCGGATTCACCGTCACTGCTCACTTGAATGTTAGAGGTGAGCGGTTCTGAAACGCTTTTTGGAAAGACGGTTTCTTGGAACAATTCTCCTTCATATGTGTCCGATTAACGGAGGTTCATAATCCTCTTCATTGGGGGAGGTGGTCTAACATGTGGCGGCACTTCATAAACGACATCCCAACCTTCGAGATTTGGATCACTTTGGCAGGCCCACGGTAGATAGAAAACTTGGGTTGCCTGTTGAGCCGTAATATAGACATCGGGAACATCCAAATGGGTGCTTTGTTTGATTTCAACTATCCCTAGATGTTCATGAGTCCTTCTAGTCTCTTTCGCCGAACCAATGACATTTGAAGACTACGACGCTCGTGGGTTTGCACCATAGAATAGAAGTTCATAAATTGCTTCAACTCTTCCATAATACTCGTATCTCCTTCGCCAATAGCGTAGACACAACAATTTGTAGACTTTCGGTCGGCCATAGATAGCTCTTTGCCATAGGTACGAAAGCGATACCCGCTGATGTCGATTTGTCAAATGAATGGACCTTATAGTCAAAACCATTAGCGATTTGTCTCAGTTCAAGGCCCATAGACTCAACTAGCCTACAAGTTTAATACTAAAAGATTGTTGCATTAGCCGAAATTAGAAGAAATGAAATGGTCTAATGGAAATTACCGCTTGTTTGAACCAAGAGATGAAACCAGATAGCCGCCCATGCTTTGCCGTAAGCTCATACTCTTCGATGGAATCCTTTTGGATAACGGCCCATACGAGAATTTGGCGACGACGATCGTATCAAATATCCAGAATAAGAGCAGTTCAAATGAAGTAGAGGTTATAAATAATGTACCGAGAACTTACTCGATGTACGGTCAAGACTTCGTTAGATTGTTCAAGATATACAACGAATGGTCCGCCATTCGTCGTTATCCAACAATAAGGAGTATAAGCACCGCTGGTGCGAGCTTCCTTTGAATAGGCTGAGGTTGATCCACCTTTTAGGGTCGCCAACATTGTACCGAGGCTTTGGGTTATGCAAATGACGATTTTTGGCTTTGTAGTGTGCTGTCACGGTTTGCCGCCTCAAGAATGAATGCCTCGCCATAGATTCTTCAATTCGACGCTTATTTTACATTTTGCTCAAGCGCCTTCTCAGATCCTCTCAGCTATGTAGCACCAACGATTCTGCACGGGCCCCTAATCGTGCTCTCCGCTTGGAGATGCAAAATCAAATGCTGCATTGATTAAAGAAGCCAGTGGAAAGATCTTCCAACTTGCGATCAACTCCGCGCCAACTCTTCCATTTCTTCTAGCAAGCCAGCGATAATTCTTTCGACATAGAACACGGAAGAAATAGCTCAGCTCGCCAAGATTAGCCATTTATCCTCGTGGATAAAGCCACGCAACATCACCGCATTACCCGCCAAGCCATATGTGCCAATCATGACTCTTGAGACCAAATATTTTCAATTTTTCAAGGCTCGCCCTCTTTAGATTCGATGCATACCCATCGGGAACATCAACTCCTTTTTCACCCATGTGAGTATTTCCTCATAACCGCCTTCCAAGATTGAACTATGCCTTTGGCTTCGCCAGCTTCTTCTTTCCTTTGGTTGTTTCATGTTTTGTAGCGGTTCATCACATAGAGCCTCCCGATCGACTCGCCTTAGGATTATCCTTCGCTTTCCCTCTATGCCGAACAATGTACCAAAGAGGGCCTCACCGACATTCTTTTCAAGGTGCATCACGCCGATGTTGTGTGGGCAAAGGAGGTCTTTGAAGTACGGCAGATCCCACAAGCATATCTTGTGGGTCCAGCGTGTTCCAGATATACCCTTTGAAATACCCTCGACGCTGGATCCGCTCGAGAGCGCTTAATCGATCCAGGTCTGCTGGTCTCACAATGGAGGTGGTGCAGAGTTTTGACATCTCTACCTTTGATGAAGTTCTTCTTGTCTTTTCTGAACTTATGGTGAGGATCCAGAACTGTCTATGCATGTCGGCAAGAAAACTTGCCACCCGCCGCAGCCGATAAAACTCAAGAGCTGCCTTGCATGTGGGGCACGGAACCTTCCATGCACACACCAGCCAACTAATAGCGATACGCCGCAAGTCATGCATTGAGTACATGTACCACACACGATTAGGAAGTTTTTTTGTAGCGGCGCCAGATGTCTTGATCCCATTATCCCAAGCTTCTTGCGCTCATCCTTGCTGTTGCATGTACACATTCATATTCTTCCTCGATAGTTGGGCCCCGGAATTATCAACGCCAGAAAATGTTCTTTCTTTGCATAATCTGTCCGGGGAGATTGAGGAATGACAAATACAAAGCCAACAATCAGATTGGGCTGCCATCATACCAAACACATTGAACCCATCCGTACCGACGGCTACTCGAGGATTCCTTGATCTGCCGCTTTTCACCATGCAATGCATCAAGTGTTTCCATGCAGCACCATCCGATGTGTGTACCATCATCGATTCCCATCTCGCATCCCGCTCGTTCTTTTGCCCAATTTGTGCCATGTCATCCGTCCGCCGCCTCTTCACCATGAATAGACGCTGAAGTCTTGGTAAGACCGGCATATACCAAGAACGTTAATGGGGATTTTGGTCCGACTCTTCTCACCCATACCGTTGTTCACCTCAACATACCTAGAAGACTTGCAAATGGGACAATAGTTCAAGTCCGTGACACCGGAGCCTAAATAAGGCACATCCATTCTCACAGCATCTATCTTCTCATAGGGCATCTTAAGTACACGGAGGATTTTGTCCGACCGGTACAGTGTTTGCGTGCATTATATGGCCTTTGGGTAGAAAGCGCCCAAATAGTGTCACTATCGCATTATAGCATTCTCTCGCCAAGTTGAATTGGGCCTTCAGAGCCATTACTTGTGCGATGGCATCCAAATGACAAAGGTCGGTGTGCTCATGGAGAGGACGCTCAAGACTCCAACATATCATTGAAGGCCTTTGCAGATTCCTCCATCTCATCGTCCAATCCCGAGCATCATCAAAGTCTTGCACCATGTCTTCCATCCCGTACCATGCTCATCGGTGCGACGACGGCCCTCCTCAGCCTCGAACGCTGGGCGACTCACCATGAAATGTCCACATCGATAACCGGGCGAAACCCCACTTTGCAGTGTGTTTGATCATTTCAAACTCATTATCTTACAATGGTTGTCGACTCGACACTGTGGGCACCAGTTGTTTTCGCCCATTTGCAATGCGGCTCGATAAACCCCTTGGTTTTTGTCATCCATTCAGGGTCATGTCTTTCTCGACTAGGGTGACCGTGTACATCCACGCATTTATCACCATCTTGCCTAGCTACGGACACACAAGAAATACATACATAACTCAGCAAACCATATTCATCGCTAATAGAGTTTTCGCTTTATTACGCCCATGCAACCTAGACGCTAATAGGTAAAGATAGGTCTCATCTCACTCAGTATGTAGATTGGTTCGATTGATAGCTTGCCCGATTCGACATTAAATTTCGCAGCATTTTCGCTGTTCTCCCGATACACGCCTCGCACAAGCGAGAGGATGTACCCGAGAACAACAGAGAGGCATCGATTTAAATTCTCATCGGATCCGGAGCAGAGCATATGGGAAAACAAACCCAATCTACACATACTGGCTGTCCATGGATAACGTTAGACAATTCGAAGATTACGTTATAAATATGCAAATGAATGCATATTTATAGATGTAACCTTTCGAACGGGAGACGATAGTGGTCACGATACCGATGATTGAATACACCTATAGCTAGCAAGTTTCATCGGCACGAAGACCGAACAGAGCAAATGAAGGGGAGAGGAGGAGATGTCATTTGTGCTCACCCACTAACGCAGGGCGGAGCTCGCCGAACGCACGGGAGGTCGTTGAACACTGCACTTCACAAATGATGAAACAATCGCACATTTAAATACACCCGATCAACGCAAATATATATGATGTTTTTCATAACAAAATTGGAAAATATATGACCTAACTCATAATTCACAAATAAATAGGGAGTGTCTATTTAGTACTTGATTGTTTTCCAATTCGTATCATTCACATTTCCTGACAAATAAATAGAGGACACTTGTATGTCCAAAAAACCACCCCGGCGAAACACCAACCAAACACCTAGGTAGTTTTGGTAAAACTGAGAAAACCATGGAATTTGTGCTCGTGAACGATCTACCGATGTGTGGATTATTTTCATTTGTTCATGTTGATCTTTGGATCTGTGGTGCAAATTATTTGTGCAAGGTTCTCACAGGCCGGATCATTCTTGAGAATAAAACTATCTAGCAGGATCGCACCAAGAATAGATGGTAAACACAGTCAGGCCTTTGAACACCGCATCAAGAATAGATCGCATCAAGAATAGCAGGATCAGACCAACTTAATGTCCATCAAAGCTATAGCTACCTCAAAATAATATCTCAAATATGGCTCAATTGCACCAAAAATTTAGACACTTCCATTATGCCACCGATGAATAAAACATCTTCATCTTTTAATTCTACAAAATGAAATGAAATTGATATCAACAAAGAGCAACAACATTCACTTTCAAATTCAATTAAAATGTAATTGATTTTTTGACAGCAGCAAGAACTATTAGCAAGATCAGCAAAGAGCACATCCGCACATTAGCATATCAAAATTGTACCGCAAAGAGCACATCCACACAAAAAGCAAAGAACCATTCATGATTCATTAGCATCAGACTGATTAGCATCGACACATTAGCACATCCACACAACAGCAAAGAACCATTACGACTATCCAAAGACCATATCCATTCATTAGCATCGCACTCATCAAGATAGGATTTATTGTAGATGCACTTGCTGCTTGAAGAAAACTTGAAATTACCTCGGCTGCAGCCGGGCAGCAGCTGCCTGGGAGACCAGGAGGCGGAGAGGCCGGCAGGATCTGAGGGTGGAGCAGGCAGAGCAGAGTCAGGCTGCTGGGCGCGCCGCGGCCTACTGAGAAGCAGAGCAAAGTAGCCAGCGAGGAGCGCAGCCGAGCAGGCGAGCAGGGCTGCAGCCTGCAGGGGACTGGATGGGAGCGCCGAAGTCAGGGGAGGGGAGCAGCCGAGGAGGGGATCGAGGGGAGTCACTGCCGCATGGCGGCGGCTGCCTCAAGTACTTGGGGTCGTGGGCGCGCGGGTGATGGGGTCGTGGGCGGGCTGGGAAATCTGGGGCAAGCTTTTTTTTTTACACAAGTGGTGGGTGGGTGAGGTGGGAGAGAGAGAGAGGGGTGGGGCCGGGCCGAAGAGAGAGAGAGGGAGGGGCTGGCTGAGAGATGGGTTTCATCTTGCCATCTCGCCGGCCGATGGCAAAGATAGGGTTTTGCCATCCGCCGGCAGATGGCAAAGAGGTGGGCCACTGGGCCGCATAGCCAAGCTATCCATTGACCCACTTACTTTTTTGCCATCCGCCAACAGATGGAAGATTTTTGTTATCTCACCGGGCAGATGGCAAAGAGGTGGGTTGACAGTCACATAAAGATTTCGACCGCTTCATTTCTTGCCATCTCGCCGGCAGATGGCAAGATTATTTGCCATCCGCCAACAGATGGCAAAGAATTGGCTGATGGCAACCATGTACTTTGTCAGTCGTCAATTCTTTGCCATCTGCTTTTTATAAGCAGATGGTAAGACGCTTTTGCCATCACCGCAGATGGCAAAGAGTCGGCTGATGGCAAATTCCCGCTTCAAAGAGTGTAATACTTCCTCCTCAATTTCCCCATTTAGGAAAGCACTTTAATATCCATTTGATAGAGAGTAATATCATGGTGATTGGCATAAGCAAAAAGAATGCTAATGGACTCAAGTCTTGCAACGGGGCATAGGTCTCACCATAGTCCATACCTTCGACTTGTGTGTAACCTTGAGCTACGAGACGAGCCTTGTTATGATGACTTCTCCATCTTCATCTTGCTTGTTCCAAACACCCATTTGGTTCCAATGATGTTTTGATCATCCTTGGGCTTTCTACCAAAGTCCATACATTGTTCCTCTCGGTTGTGTAGCTCTTCGCATAGCATTCACCCAATCCGGTCTTCAAGTGCTTCTTCTACCTTCATAGGTTCAATACTAGAGATAAATGAGTAATGCTCACAAAAGTTAGCTAAGCGAAGTTTTAGAGCGAGTAATTCTCCTGAGTTGATGTCGCTCATCATTTGTTCCACGGATGATTTTTCTTGACTCTTGCTCTGACTCGTGATAGCTTTTGTTGTGGTTGTGGCTGAGCTTCCTCATCATCCTCATCTTCCTCTTCTTCTTCATTGTTGTTGGTGTTGTCTTGAGGCGGTGGAGAAGGAGGTTGTGGTGGATCTTCTTGTTGCACTTCCTCATCTTGGTGAGTTCCACTTGTGGAGGCCTCCATGTTGCCTTGAGGTTCATCTTGCCGTGAGGTAGGGGGCTCCACATATGTAGATGAGGTACTCTCCTTCACTTCCATGGGACGGATCTTTCCAATAGATAAATCTTGGATGGCTTCCGATGGGTCCTTGTCTCCTACATCAATAGGCATTTGCTCTACTTATGAGCTATTAGATTCATCAACTTCACATCTACCGCTCCTTCAACCTTTCGGTGAAATTATTGTAGACACGGTAGGTGTGGGAGTTTGATCCATAACCAAGAAAAAGCCTTCATGAGTTTTAGGAGCAAATTTAAATCGATTTATGCTTATCAAGGATATAGCATTTCAACCAAAGACACGGAAGTATCCCACTTGGGGTTTGTTACCGTGAGGAGCTCAGATGAAGTCTTGCCGAGAAGCTTATGAAGATAAAGCCCGTTGATAGCATGACAAGCTGTCTCGACGGCTTCCCCCAAAAGTGCTTCGTGTCTTGTATTCATCAAGCATCGCTTCGCCATCTCTATGAGCTGCTCGGTTCTTCCTCTCAACAACTCCATTTTGTTGAGGAGTGTATTTAGTCGAGAACTCATGTAGAATCCTTCCTCATCGAGAAAAGAGTCTACATTGGCGTTTTGAACTCCGCTCCATTGTCACTTCGAACTTTCTTGATCTTCACCTCAAATTGATTTTGGGCCTTTCGCAAAGGTTTTGAAGATTCTCTCAACTCGCGATTTGTCATCAAGGAAAAATACCCACATAAATCTGGAATAATCATCAACTATAACTAGACCAAAGGAGTTACCACCAAGGCTTTTGTAAGCATTGGGACCAAGAAATCCATATGAAGAAGCTCTGCCGTCTCCTTGTGGTCATGATGTTCTTCACGGATGACTTCCACCTACTTGTTTTCCCTGCTTGACAAGCACTACAAAGTCTATCTTTGTCAAAGAAGACATCTTTAACACCAAGAATATGATCACCTTTGATTAGCTTGTCTAGATTACGATACCAACATGTCCAAGCCTTCTATGCCATAACCAACCTTTAGCGGATTTAGCAATGAAGCAAGTTCTAGGTTGGGCTTTCTTAGTGAAATCAACAATATATAGATCACCTCTACGGATACCGTAAATACCATGTTATGATTGTCATGACGAAAGACTTGGCAATCTACTTCGTGAATAGCACATTGAATCCAAAGTCAGCTAATCTAGACACGAAAGTAAATTGTATCCAAGTGATTCAACAAGCATGACATTTTGAATAGAGCTATCATGAGATATGGCCACCTTACCAAGGCCAAGTACCTTACCCTTGAGTTGTCTCCAAAAGTCACATACTTATGCGGACCATCGCTCTTGCAAGCTCTCAAACATGTCTTCGCCTCCGTCATGTGATCGTGCATCCACTATCAAGAATCCACTCTTTTCCGCCGGATATGTAGTCTCTCGATTTGCCATAAGATTGAGACTCTTCATGATCTTGTCTAGCTCGTGTCATCATCATGCTCATGCTCATCATCATATTGACCCATAGATAGTTCATCATCAACACCTAGGTCAATTTGACAACGACTTACATTAGTTTTGTCAATGCGACAATAATCATCGGAATGCAATACAAGAGCATTTCTAATTAGAGTATTGATAAGACAAGGATCACCCTTCTTTTCATGAGATCACGAAGCTCAAAGAAGCATTTATCAAAGTTGGGATCATTGGCGATCATATCAAATTCAATAGTCTTGTATAGAATTTCATCAAGACCTCTCAAAGAGTAGTCCGGATAAAGTTCTTCCAAGAACTTCCACATAGCATAGGCGCACTCAAAGTTTGTAACGAGCTTAAGCAAGTTATCGAGTTTTACAGTTCTAAGGTTACGAAGCAAATCAAGCTCTTCATCCATGGAAGGGTGCAAGGGGTCAAATGGAGGCACATAGGGGGTTTCAACATATTTGCGCAAGTTATACATCTTAAAGATAATAAGCATTTCAATCCTCCACGAGTTATAGGACACTCCATCAAGAATAGGCACTCTATGGCTAACACTCCCAAACGTAGACACGTCCATCTTCCTCCAATGGTGTGTAAACCAAAGCAATGGAGACCAATGCTCTGATACCAATTGTAGGATCGAAGAAGGTGAGAGTGTCTAGAGGGGGGGTGATTAGACTACTCGACAAGATAAAAATTCAGTCTTTTATCAAGGACAAATTTTGGCAGATTTTGCATAACACACACAAGTCAAGTAGCATACTACACATGCAATTCTAGAGTATGGGCAGCGGAAAGTAAATTGCACAAGTAGTAAAGAGAAGTGGAGAAGATCAAACGCAATTTGGAGACGCGGTGATTTTTCTCGTGGTTCCGATAGGTGGTGCTATCGCATTTCCACGCTGATGGAGACTTCAACCCACGGAGGGTAACGGCCATGAGAGTCCACGAGGGCTCCACCCACTAAGGGTCCACGAAGAAGCAACCTTGTCTATGCCATCATGGCTCACGCCCATGGAGGGCTAGCCTTACTGGGTAGATCTTCACGAAGTAGGCGATCTCCTTGCCCTTACAAACTTCTTGGTTCAACTCCACATCTCGACGGAGGCTCCCAAGCCACACCTAACTAATCTAGGAGGCACCACCTCCAAAAGGTAATAGATGGTGTTGATGATGATGAACTCCTTGCTCTTGTGCTTCAAATGATAATCTCCCCAACACTCAACTCTCCTCACCGATTTGGCTGTGGTGGAAGAAAGGATTGAGTGGAAAGCAACTTGGGAAGGCTAGAGATCAAGCTTCATATGGTGGGAGTGGAGCAACTTGATCTCAACACAAGGGTAGGTAGTTCTCTCTCGTAAATGTAAGGTAGGAGTGGTAGTTCTTTCTCGATGGCTCTCTACTAATGAAGAGGGGTGGAGGGGTATTTATAGCCTCCACACAAAATCCAACTGCTACACACATTTGACCAATCTCGTGGGACCGGTTGACAACTCGGTGAGACCGAAAGTTCAAATCATGTGAACGTTGGGATTTTCTGGGGACCGAAAATACAAACTCTGTTAGTCCGATTCGTAAAGACAGAGCTTGCCAATCTCGGTGGGATCGACTTCATCATCTCGGTGACACCGATTTGATGACGTATGTTATGTAAGCTTGGTAACTCAAGTTTCGTGAGACCGAAGTTCGAATCGGAAAATCCGAGATTTCTAGGGTTTGGCTTTGTGGCTGAGGTGGTTCATCTCGCAGTGACTGAAGTTTGGAATATCGGTGGGACCGAGATTACTTATGAGTGTATATGGCAGGAGAGTTGCGATAGTTTAGGAGATGTATCACTAAGCACTTTGAGCAACCAGATCATCATCATAACCTCATCCCCTTTAATAGTATTGGCTTTCCTATGGACTCAATGTGATCTTGGATCACTAAACCAAAAATGGAGTCTTGAGCTTTTGCCAATGCTTGCCTTAGCATTTTGAGGGGTCCACCTTCACCCTTTTGCCATGCCAATGTGATTGAACTTCCTCAAACATACTTGATAAAAGCATTAGTCCAACCACAAAGTATGTTGTCATTAATTACCAAAACCACCTAGGGAGCAAATGTGCTTTCACCTTTTTCTTTTTAGCATGTATACACTGACTCTTTGCGCAGAGCTTGTCCCCTGTAGCAATGACGAGCCTTAAGGCTCCATATCATTATTTTCTTCTTTCTTCTCAAAGAAGGTTCCTCCGCCCACAAGTTCACCGGG